>OX243824.1:16466826-16594326 GCA_945859605.1 Lumbricus rubellus | reverse complement strand
GAGGGCGCGTGGTGTAGTGGGTGTGTTCGTCGCCTTGCAGCCGAAGGGTTGCAGGTTCGAATCCACCTCAAGTCGCCGCGTATGGACCTTGGGCAATAAAGTCCTTAACTCGCAATTGCTCAGCGCTTCGGCGTGAAATTCCGATGCAGTGTCCGCGCTGTAGTCGGGAGCGCTTCTGAGTAGTGAGAGCTTGAAGGGGCGCTATAACAAGTGCGCATACAAACAAATTAACAAACTATCTTTCTAAATCTCTTTTTCATCATTCTCTGGCTTTACGATGCTAATATATTTTAACAAGTATGTTCTCGTGGGTCTCACCTGAACTCCGAGAATGCCGAAGATGATGAAGAAAGTGCAGCAGATGAGAACGATGTTTCCGATTGGTCGAAGTGATGACAGAAGTGTCTGAACAACGAGCTTCAGACCAGGAGCACGGCTGATCACCCTGAACACGATTAAAGAGATCGGAGATTTTGTGAGATGCTTAAAAATGCGCATTGCCAAGTAACCTTATGCAAACCAGGATGGTTAATTTTTCAGATTTATTGATTGTTATTGATATTCAAACTGATTTATCGATCAATTAGTATCGGCCAGTTTGCGCAAAATCAATCAATCGATCGATCAATCAATCGATCAATCAAATCAATCAATCGATCAATCAATCAATAAATCAATCAATCAATCAAATCAATTAAATCAATCAGTCAGTCAGTCAATCAATCTATCAATAAATAAATAAATAAATAAATCAACCAACCAACCAATCAATCAATCAATCATTCAATAAATAAATAAATAAATAAATAAACCAATCAATCAATCAAACAATCAATCAATCAATCACATAAATTTACATAGCGCCCCTTCTAGACAATGCGAGCGAAAGCCAACCTGAGAGGTCTCAATGTTCTTAGGAGTCTGAAGACGCGCAGGATTCCGAAGATCTTAGGACTGTGTGTTGCAGTCAGTGAGACGACGATATCGATGAGTGATATGAAGACCAGACCTCCGTCCATCACATTCCAACCACTCTTCAGATACGTGTGTCTACCAAGCACCAATCCCTTTGCGATCACCTGGTAACAACAAAGAAAATAATAATAATTATTATTATGCTTTGTTCAGATATATTTCACAGAGTCTCAGAAAACAGCTTTGAATGTCTATGTGTAAAATTGTGTATGAAATGGTTTAGTTATGAGCACTTGATATAACGCCCCTTCGAATGTTACTACTCAGAGGCGCTTCTGACAGCAGAGCAAGATCAGATACACAATAGATAAGATACGAATTAAATCACTATCATAGATACAAGAAAAATTGTGAGAGCAGGTAGAGATACATTATCTGACATACATGTCTGAAAACAATTTAATAAAAAAGATTTCTCCAACAAAAAATAAATTGAATAGTCAATATTTTAATTGCATCTGCGATTCACCTTGAACATCATCTCGATGGCGAACAGAACGGTGAAGGCGTAGTTTGATAGCGTCAGGAAATGTCGTTCCTACAACAAAACTAGCGAGATTAGAATACTATTTCTTTGCAACATATTAAGGCAGCTACAATGGAATACCATGGAAGGTGAAAAATTAGAAGATGAAGAAGAAGATGAAGAGGAGTAGGAGGGGGACGAGGAAGACCAGAAGGAAGCAGAATAAAAAGAAGGGAAAGTGGAGGGTAAGGGAAAGGAGAAGGAGAATAAACGGTGGAAGGAGAAGCACAAGGAGAGAGATCAGAGGGAGACCGAAAAATAGGGGCGAAAGAAGGCGATAAGATGACGGAAAAGTGGACAGAGAAGGAGGCGGACGAGAAGTCGAAAGAAGAAAGGAATTTGAAATGGAGGAGAAGAATATAGATGAATATAAAAAGTTGAAGGTGAACATGTATAATAATTGTAGGCTATATAGAAGGAGATGATTGTGGTGGGGAAATTGGAGAAAGCGGAGGAGAATGAGCAGACAAGAAGAAGAAGATGAGTTCTTTGACCTAAACTGAGAAAAGGCTAAAAAAATTCTAGCGAGTCACTTTTTCAATCTGAACTTGTGATTCAAATGACACTTCAGAGTAGGCGTACACGAACTGATAATATCTTGCTGCTGTTTAACGACACTGTTTCATAACAAAGATGATTGGTGTCGCCCTCCTAATTCATCCAGGTTTGGGACTGGCACTGCCAGAGTACGAGCAGTGGCTGAGTTTGAGCTGACAATATGAATTAAGAGCTCTTTACATGAGAGCTTAGGCCTATAATAGCAGTTTTTAATAGCTACTACATAAACATGTACTTACATGTACACAATGTGAAGGAAGAAATCTTTATATAACAGCTTACATGTAGGCCTATACGTGTATGTTTACATAGCAGCTTTTAACTGCTATTACACAAACATGCACATTGCACTTACATTGTACACATACAACGTCATACGACACATCACATTTCCAGTACACTGCTCACAACATTGTTCAACAGCGCACTGCATCAAAGACATACAGACATACAGCAAACAACCAGATCTAAGTACAAACAACTTCATCCTGAGTAGTTCAATGTAGGACGGACCAAACGTTAAGAGTTGCTGAAGGTATCCCAGCCTGCATCTGGGAAATGCTGAATGAAGCTTACCATGCTGTCTGGTGGTATGTCTGGTCTTTCCATTGCGAGCGTGATGCAGTTGAGTGCTATCAGTATAAGAACCATGTAGTCGAACCAGCGCCATGCCATGGCCGCTTGAGAGAAACGGCGCAGCCTACGGAAAAAGCAAAACACAACTAATTCAGCTCCTCTGCTCTCCTTGCAACAGTTAAAGCGCAATAATTTGACAGATACGACCACTCAAAGAAAAATTTACACCTATCATTCATTCATTCATTTAATTCAGAGCATTTATATAGCACCCCTTCAAGTAGCTACTCAGAGGCGCTCCCAGCCCAACCACGAACAAAGAAAAAAGACTTGAGGGACTTGTAGAACGCAGCCGGATGGACCACAAGTAGAGAGCGAAGCGTAACCGGAAGGTCGTGTAAGCTTACACGCATCACACTGGATTGAGATAGCCTACAAAAGCTCTGGTCTCTTGAAGAGGATAAATGCACGAAAGGAACGAATAACATAAAAAAATATTGAATCAAAACCGGCCAGTTAGCCAGGCAGCCAGTCAATAATGCAACCAACTACTTTATCCTAAAACATGAGGAACATCTGGTGAAAAATTCAGAATGCCGCACAGCCATCACCGCTGCCTCCCGCGTAACTCCCACACAACCACTCCTATTAGGTCCACTATCTGCAGCTTTAATAATTCACGGCGACCAAGGCAAAAACCTCAGGGGAACCAACCTGTTCGAGGGATGGAAAATGTATAACGAATAGTCCGCACGCGTTCGGAAGCAGCCTCGCGGTTTCGGGCACCATGGGTAGGTCCACCACTGAAACAGACAGAATTATTAGAAGCTGTTGAAGACATTAGAGGCAACAATCAACAATCAAAAACTGTTGCAGAGGAAAGTATCAATAATCATTCCTGTCAAATTTCAGTATACTAAAGGTACTGCACAGGCGCTTGCTAAAAAAAGTTTAAAACCCCAAAACATTGAACAAATTCAGGTAGGCTACACATTCAGGAAACAAAGCTGGATCCAATTCTACTCCGCTTTGTTCTAGTTTTCCAAAGCTTTACACAAATTATATTCTGGAAAGAAATGACAATACGACTTAATGCCCTATCATTATTCCAATATTTTGTCCTACAATATGACGATGATGACAAAACATTTTATTCCCATGAAGTATATTATAATATTTTCCAACCTGTTCAGTGTTCACAATGCAACTTAATTTTGTATAGCATCTTCATAAATGTACAATAAACACAACATATTTATAAGATATAGAAACAAATTTCCTTGCGTCAACAAGGGAAGGGGTAACGAGCAACATAAATTATAGCAATAAGCTTCCTACAGACATTTTCGAGGCAATGGTAAAATGGCAGGTCACATGACATGCCGCGACCTATGACCCCCCCCCCGGCCCGTCCTCCTAAACGCACTCACCCCATCAATTCGATTATCCGAGTAGTTTCCCTGGTCGTCACTCGCTTCGTAGTTCGAGTCCTTGTCATCAGAAGTGGCCGATAGATTGTTGTGCATGTACTCTTCCCTGGGAGTGGCCGCGTGGGACGAACGACTCCTGCACGACCCGGACAGCATCTGGCTGTTGACGGAGCTTTGGCGACTGAGTGGCGTGTTGCTGTGGCTACAGATGGAGTTCTGACGGCTCAGCATGATCCTGTTGCCCCCGAGGGCGCTGCTACGGCGACCGAACCTCGACTGTAGAGAATTCTGGGGACTGAAAGCCGTCCGCTGGTTGTTCAACGGTTCGCAGCACTTCTGATCGCTACAAGTACAATTATAACAGTGCTCGTGAATAAGCTGGTGCCCTACGCTTGAATTTGAGAGTGGCGCTTTAGAAATTTGGAGAATATGATTACGATACGATAAGAAATTTCCAATCGCCATAGGCATATAGGGGCATGAGAGGGCATTTGAGGGAGATGAAGAGTGAGAGGAATGAGAGAGGAAAAAGGAGAGAGGGGAGGAGAAAGACGGAGACGGAAAGAGAGAAGGAGGAGGAGAAAGAGAGGGAGAAGGAGAGAAAGAGAGACACGGAGAGGGGCAGGGAAAGGGAGAGGAAGAGGGACAGGGAGAGGAAGAGGGAGAGGGAGTGGAAGAGGGACAGACACAGGAACAGGGACAGGGGACGGGTACAGAGACAGGGACAGGGTCAGGAACAGGGACAGAGACAGGGACAGCGACAGCCACAGGGACAGCGACAGCGACAGGGACAGCGACAGGGACAAAATAAATTTACAATTTACTTTGCGTTATTTTTGGAATTGGAATTTGGTGGAAGTTGGACAGATTCTTCTGTGTCATCGTTGCTGCTCTCAGATTCTTGTTCATCGACTGCGTTCTTCCCGTTCTCATCTCTGCTCTTCGATCGGTTCAATCGCAGATTCGATCCATGCCTTGTCTCGGGACACTGAAGTCGAGATCCATTCTGCAATATTGTATCATTTTAGAGCTATTTAACATCAAGAGCAACCAATTAATTAACAATGAAAAACAAAGAAATGTAGCCCCTTGACAAGTGGAGTAAATCTCGGGGTAGGCCAGCATAACAAGAATATCCTCAAAGTTTAGACCGGGCCTTCTGTTCCATAAAATGCAAAAATTCCTCCTAAAAAATCAGTCCTCAAAAGTAATGTGCAGATTTTAGACTCTCCCTCTGAATTAACCTCAGAGACAGAAATGGCTTTTTAGGTTCTCCTTTTTAAATCTATAATAATTGTATTCTCTTATTGAGAAAATAACCGGTCGTCATAACGTGACAGTTAGGCTAACAAGCGCCAAGAGAGATAAGTGAATAAAGTCTAGTAAAGAGTCTACACAGATGAACTGAAATATAACCCTGGTGTCTGCTGTATCAAGCAAGAGCGTCTTCTTAACGTCTTTACTAGCACTCATCACTTCCCCGGGTGAGCTCTGCGGTGTGGCCATTGGAGTGGCCGCTGTGCGTGTTATGATCGGAGGGTTGACGAGTGGACCACTCGATCCATCGAACTGCACTATCACGTTGTCATCTTTCGTCACCGACAGCAAAGGTGGAAGACCTTGAAACATGAGTTTCTCTGCAAGGACATACTTGAAGCATGTAATTTAGTAAGTAAGTAGGTAAGTAATTTTCGTTTACTAAAAATTCCGGTTGACACACCGCAACTGGTTACACTGTACAATTCATTTTATAGCCTTGGTGGCACAAGTGAAGTTAAAAACTTTAAAGCGCTTTCCTACCTTGATTTGAAACCATGACCGCTGGACTAAGAGCCCAGCATAATAACCATTAGACCCCATATTTATGCACGTGGAGCGCAGTGGTGTAGTGGGCATGTTCGTTGCCTTGCAGCCAGAGGATTACAGGTTCGAATCCACGTCAGGTTGCTGCGTAAGGACCTTGGGTAAGTCCTTCACTCGCACTTGCTCAGCGCTTCGGCGTGAAACTCCGATGCAGTGTCCGCGCTGCAGTCGGGAGCGCCTCTGAGTAGTGAACTTAAAGGGGCGCTATAACAAGTGCAAATGAAAATATTAAATCCAGATTATTTTGTCTTCCCACAGAAAAAGCGAGACCTTGTTTTAATCTGCGAACCTTTCTCCTGATTGTTCTTGATGTCGTCCTTATTCGGTTCTTTGTTCTGAAGTGCGTGGCAGATGGCCGCAGGGTACAACTTGATCTCGTTCTTCTGGTTCTCCAGTTTGTTAATGTCCTTCACCTTCTTGACCTGCTGCTTTGACGCTTCCAGCTCCTTGGCCGCCATTTCCTGCTCCATTTCCAGCTCATCGCCGCCCTGTGGAAGGCAAACGATTGTATCGTCAGTGTCGTTAGATAAGCAAGCAATTCAGCAGAAATTGTCATGACAGATTAGAGTTCAATTTCTCAGGCACTAAGTCTCACTGAAAAATAGAATCTCTACTGAATAGAAAGGCCAGAACTGTTGTACATTCTACATCAGTTGCTAGTACTTGCCATAATGATTCAGAGCAAGAGATCTAAGCTCGTTTCGCTAATTTACCGAAGTTAAGAAAGTTACTAGAATTATTTCACAGTATAGCATGGTGTTAGACATTCATTCACGTTAGCTTCCTCAGAGGTACTATTACTTCCTCAGAGGTACTATTACTTCCTCAGAGGTACTATTACTTCCTCAGAGGTACTATTACTTCCTCAGAGGTACCGTTACTCCCTCAAAGGTACTTTTACTTCCTCAGAGGTACTATTACTTCCTCAGAGGTGCTATTACTTCCTCAGAGGTGCTATTACTTCCTCAGAGGTCCTATTACTTCCTCAGAGGTACCATTACTTCCTCAGAGGTACTATTACTTCCTCAAAGGTACTATTACTTCCTCAGAGATACTATTATTTCCTCAGAGGTACTATTACTTACTCAGAGGTACTATTACTTCCTCAGAGGTACTATTACTTCCTCAGAGGTACTATTACCTCGGCTGAGAATCCTTCGACGAGAATTGCGACGAGAAGATTGAAGAGGACGTAGTTTCCAAACGTCATCAGAAAGATGAAGTAGAGAGCGGCCCACGATGAGGTCTTCGCCATTCCGTTGTACAGGACCTCGTTCCAGTCTTCCTGGGTTAGAATCTGATAGAAAAACACACTGCAATAGATGCACCATCATAATACAACAACCACCTACAGCTTATGTATGTGTGTGCACTTGTTATAGCGCCCCTTAAAGATTTAGGCTATATTCAGAAGCGCTATCGACTATAACGCGGACACTGAGTCGGAGTTTCACGCCGAAGTGCTGAGCAATTGCGATTGACTTGCCCACGGTCCTTATATACTGTGTATTATAATATTATTGCTCTACTGACAGCGGAGTATTAATGTTGATAATTATTACTGTAATTAAGTATACTGAACGGGATATGCATGGTTAAGGTGCTTACAATGTAGCCTAATAATGCGCATGCAGGGTATGAGCACCAAGTCAATTACCTAAATAATCAATTATTTTCCAATTAATTAGTTGACAGATAACTGAGCAACTTACTTGGAACACGGTGACAATGGCCCACAGCAATGAGTCAAAGTTCTTTCGGTCACACTTGCAAAGACCTTCGGTAACCTCTCGACATGAACACTGGCGCTTGTCTCGTATGTGCATGCATAGCTTTCCGCCAAAGAGATTCATGCCTAGGATACTAACGAAGAAAACAGAAAACACTAATCATTCAAGCATATTATTTTATTTCCGTTACATGCCTTAGCAGTAAAGTTATCAACTGAAAGTCAATAAGTACGTACGCATACATGCATGCGTGCATGTATGCGTGTGTGCGTATGTGCGTGTGTGCGTGTGTGCGCGTGTGCGTGTGTGCGCGTGTGCGCATGTACGCATGTACGCATGCACGTATGTACGTATGTACGTATGTACGCATGCATGTATGTATGTATGTATGTATGTATGTATGTATGTATGTATGTATGTATGTATGTATGTATGTATGTACTATACATAGCCATTTGTATAGCACCTTATACGAGTCTCGTGAAGTCGCTTTGTGGTCACAATAGATTCTCATACAACCGATCACACTAATAATATTATTATTAATTATTCATCTTTAGCCAACGTCAATGACCTTTGCTTTACCTTTCAAGTAGCCTAGCAGTTAAAAGATTGTGGATGCTACGATTACGATTACGAACCTGAATATGAATATGAAGAGAACAAGAAGATTACGGTTACAAACCTGAATATGAATATGTAGAGAACAAGAAGATTACGGTTACGAACCTGAATATGAATATGAAGAGAACAAGAAGATTACGGTTACGAACCTGAATATGAATATGAAGAGAACAAGAAGATTACGGTTACGAACCTGAATATGAATATGAATAGAACTAGGAGATTACGGTTACGAACCTGAATATGAATATGAAGAGAACAAGAAGATTACGGTTACGAACCTGAATATGAATAGATCTATGAATAGAACAAGAAGATTACGGTTACGAACCTGAATATGAATATGAAGAGAACAAGAAGATTACGGTTACAAACCTGAATATGAATATGTAGAGAACAAGAAGATTACGGTTACAAACCTGAATATGAATATGTAGAGAACAAGAAGATTACGGTTACGAACCTGAATATGAATATGAAGAGAACAAGAAGATTACGATTACGAACCTGAATATGAATATGAAGAGAACAAGAAGATTACGGTTACGAACCTGAATATGAATATGAAGAGAACAAGAAGAGCGAAGAATGTTGCCACATTGTCCATCGTCTTGAGCATGATGACGAGTTGGTAACGCAGCGCTGGCAGGAATCGCACGAGTTTCAGTATGCGCAGGAGTCGGAATGTTCGCAGAACTGACAGACCGGCAGTACCACCTTGCAGCAGCTCAACTAAACTGCATCAATATACACCGTGAGTCAAAAAAAGTAAGCCAAATTGTTTTTCATATATCTCTAATGTCTGATAACATATCACGCTAAAATTTTCCAAATATTTAGAGAATTGGACCAAGAATATGATTCCAAAATTTCATGAGATAAAGTTGAACGGATAAAAAGATATGAATCTTTAAACTTCATATGCCGAAATTGCCGTTTACAAGCAATTTTCTGTCAGATTCAGTAAATTGTAAGTCAAACTTTTTCTCATATCTCTAATGCCTGATGATGAATCATTCTAAAAGTTTCCAGATATGTAGATAATTGAACTAGCAATATGACCCCAACAGTATGATTTGATTATTTAATTAAATAAGATGCTCAAAATGTCATCCTTCAGCTTGCACGCAAGCCTTGAGGCGCACACGCCATTAGGCAACAGCATCGTCGATTATCCTCTGGTCCAGGCCATCCCACACTTCCAACAAGCGTTGCTTCAGATCGTTTATATCCTGGATTGTTGTCTGGTAGACTCGGTCTTTCATTATGCACGCTCCACACTTTAAATTCCGTAAAATTTTACTCCAGGATCACTGAAGACCAAAATTGAGAATTATCAGGCATCAAAACTGCAGCGAACACCATAACAGATTTGCTGAAAACTGAAATTTCGGAGATGAAGTTCAAATATTCATATCTTTTTATCCGTTCAAATTTATTACATGATATTTTGGAATCCTATTCTAGGTTCAATTATCTAAATATCTGGAAAGTTTTAGTATGATTAATTAGCTGGCATTGGAGATATAATAAAAACAGTTTAGCTTACTTTTAATGAATCTGACAAAAAAATTGCTTGTAAACGGCAATTTCGGCATATGAAGTTTACAGATTCATATCTTTTTATCCGTTCAATTTTATCTCATGAAATTTTGGAATCATATTCTTCGTCCAATTCTCTAAATATTTGGAAAATTTTAGCGTGATATGTTATCAGGCATTAGAGATATATGAAAAACAATTTGGCTTACTTTTTTTGACTCACGGTGTACAGTACCAAACAGACACATGAAATAACACTCAGAGCATGAATAAAAGTGAAGAAATACAAAGCAACCCGAAGAACACGCACACACACACACACACACACACAGTTAGGTTACATACACAAATCTAATTAGCCTATAGAAAAATACTTTGCATACATAGACCTGTTAAAATGAACTTTATAACAGCTGCTGTAAAATTTGGGCCTATCAATAACATGAATTCCGAATGATAACTAACATTACCGTAACGTTTACATAAATAGGCTAATGCAGTCAGTCGATTGGTTTTCATTCTGTCAATAATTAATTCATTCATCTATTCATTGATTCATTCAGTTAATCACTGACCTTAATATCACAATGAATCCATCGAAGACATTGAATCCGTTTCGGATGTACTTGAAAGGACCCTCGGATAAAACCTTCAGCAACATCTCAACGGCAAACAATGCGCTGAAGAAGAGGTTGCTGTACTCCAATACGAGAGTCAACGTCGGCGGCTGAAATAAGACAAGACAATAAGACAATAAGACAATAAGACAATAAGACAATAAGACAATAAGACAATAAGACAATAAGACAAAAAGACAATAAGACAATAAGACATCGACAAGAAATAAACAACAGCTATTCTCTGAGACACACTTGCTACAAGAATCATTATCAACGCACCTCCGTTCACGTGAACTCTCTATACCGACGTCTAATCTAATTTATTATCGCACATCAGCTACATAATATATACAATTATACATGTATAATTATGCTTCTGAGTAGGGTTCTTGAAGGGGCGCTATATAAATTTTCGGAATGAATAAATAAACAAATTCCTATATATATATATATATATATATATATATATACACCGTGAGGCATAAAAAAGGAAACCCCTAACAAAATCGTTATTATTTCAACAATTTTCAAACAATGTCGATGAAATTCAGGAAAATTGTAGCTAAGTAGCAAGCAATGTAAATACATTTCCAGTTTTTACTCTAACTGTCCGCCTTTGGCTTCTACGCATGCGCGAAGTCGCTTGCGCCTTTAACGCACCGCCGAATCAATAATTCGCTGGTCAAGATCGTTCCAAGCTTGCATGATTCGCTTCCGAAGATCTTCAACATCACGGACCTTTGTTCTGTACACCATTTCCTGCATGAATCCCCATATTTTATAATCGACGGGATTAAGATATGGGCTGTTAGGGGCCATAGAGTAGGAACTATGAAGTCAGGAGTTTCATGCGTCAGAAGTGCATGCAATCGTTTCTCCAGCTCTGTGCGTTGGAGCACCATCTTGCTGGAGAGTGTAAAATTCAGTGAATTCTCGAATTCTCGGTAGAAGGCTTTCCATGAGTAAAACATCTCGGTAATATTGGCCGTTGATTTTTACCCCAGGTTCAACAAAATGAATTGACGTGCGCTTCAGAGAAGAAACACCGACGGACAATATCAGGGATTTGCTAAACGCCGGACGTGTGCGTACAAGGCGGTCGGCTGCAGCATCTCTCTTTCGAGTTCAAACTGCTACATACAGACGATCATTTTGAGTATTGCTATATAGGAGAAGCAGGAACTGGTGTACAGAACAAAGGTCCGTGATGTTGAAGATCTTCGGAAGCGAATCATGCAAGCTTGGAACGATCTTGACCAGCGAATTATTGACTCGGCGGTGCGTGAATGGCGCAAGCGACTTCGCGCATGCGTAGAAGCTAAAGGCGGACAGTTAGAGTAAAAACTGTAAATGTATTTACATCGCTTGCTACTTAGCTATAATTTTCCTGAATTTCATTGACATTGCTTGAAAACTGTTCAAATAATAACGATTTTGCTAGGGGTTTCCTTTTTTATGCCTCACGGTGTATATATATATATATATATATATATATATATATATATATATATATATATAGGCCCTATATATGTTTGTTTGAGTCTAGGGTCTATAATGAGTACAATATCGGATGGGGGAGAGGAATCAACATTTATTAGAAAGTTTTTACAAAGTTGCCGAAATCTAATTTATTTTGCTGTGATTGGGTTGGGAGAGACTCTGAGTGGGTATTTTGAAAGGGCACTCTGCAAAAAAACAAAGGATTAAAGAATATGCACATATATCTAATATAAATTATATAAATATATGTCTATATATATAGGCCTATATTATAAATAAGCGATTATTCCCTGGGGATTACAGGACCAACGTTCTTGTGAAATTTCTTCAATCAGACCTCCATATGATACGCAGAACATTTCTAAGAGCATCATTCACCAGAGATGACGATTTAACGTCGTAAGACAAACCCATTCATCGCAGTCACTATTATTATTCCGTGTCCAATCACAAAGCTCATCCATGTTTCAGGAGAATTAAGGGAGATTCTGAACACCATCCATCCAATGACATTCCAATGACATTCATCATTCAGCCGAACAACATAAATCTTTCGTCCGTCCGTCTCATCTGTGAGAGCAACGACTCAGCAGTTACCTCTGGCGAAAACCACCACCACCCACCCACCCACCCACCCAGCCACCCCATCCACCCCACCAGGCTGATTACCATTCTGTCATTTTGTAAGTCCGCTTCTGTGCCTCTTCTTATTTCTTTCAATCCGCCTTCTGTTTCGTCCTTTTTTCAATCCGTCCGTTTTCTATCAGATCTTCTTTCTATCCGTCTGCATTTAAGTTCTTGTTTCTGTTTTGTCCGTTTTTCAATCCGTCCGTTTTCTACCCGTCCGTCTTTTTATCCGTTTGTCTTTCTATCTCTCCTTTCTATCCGTCCGTCTTTCTATCTGTCCTTTCTATATCTCCTTTTTTCTATCCGCTCGTCTTTCTATCCGTCTGCATTTTAGTTCCTCTTTCTGTTTTGTCCCTTTTCAGTTCGTCTTTCAATCCTTCCGTCTTTCTATCCGTCCTTCATTCTATCCGTCCTTCATTCTATCCGTCCTTCATTCTATCCGTCCGCCTTTCTATCCGTCCGTTTTCTATCCGTCCGTTTTCTACCCACCACTCTTTAAGTTCTTCTATCTGTTTGTCCTTTTTGCTACCTCTCTTTCTTCCTATCCGGCCTTCTTTCTTTCTATCCAACTGCCTCTCAGTTCCTCTCTCTATTTCGTCCGCTTTTCAGTCCACCTTTAGATCCTTACATCTCGATATCCATCCATTCATCCATCCGTTCTATAGTGCTTTTGGGACATGACTGGCTTATCGCATGAATCATTTATTACTCAGCAGAGATGAGCAGGTGGAGGGAGAAATTAATAACCAGATGGGCGACACCGGACGTCACAGTCTGTCTCCTCCTACTACTATACTATCGTTGACGAAGGTCAAGAAGGGAGAAAAATGGGGGACGACTGCCCCTGAAACCAGACTCCAGAACTACATTTTGTTAGGCTCCTGTACTAGCTCATCTACAACAACACTAATAGTCCACTATAGACTATCCTACTGATAAATTGTACTATATTCTACCAATAGCCTATTGTAGGCCTGTACCCTACCAATAATTTGCTATTGCACAAATAAGCTTAATGTGCAAAAAGGTCACTCTTGCAAACAACATACTATCCTTCTTATAGCCTTACCATCCTACTAATAGCCTATAATATCTTACTTGTAGTGTAGTATTTTCCTAAAAACCAACTATACCAATAAGTTAATAACTTAAATGTCCTACTAACAACCTGCCATATCTTACTAATTGCCTACTGTCCTACTATCCATACTATCCTACTACCTGCAAAACCTTACTAATAGCATACTATCCTACTAATGACCTGCTCCAAGTAATAACCTATTAACCTGCTAATAACTTGCTCTCCAGACAGAACACGAACAGAAGAGAATCATCAGACAGACAGACAGACAGACAGACAGACAGACAGACAGACAGACAGACAGACAGACAGACAGACAGACAGACAGACAAACAGACAAATAGACAGACAGACATTCCGAAGACGAATACATAGACAGCAAATGTCCCGCATACTAATGTCTAGAGCAGGATTATTCGGATGTCTGACCACACTACAGTCCTCTTGGCCTTTGTCCAAATAATGCAATTCTCTTATAAAAATAAAAGCTATAGATTAAACTTAATCCGCTCCCATAAAATAAGTTCCCGAAAATCCGCGAACAGTGGCAAACAACACGAAAGTCCCAAGGCCGATTTTTTCCTAATGTTTCCTTCTCATCGATGTAATGTGTATAATACCGGGCAATTTTAGTCGGCTTTTATTGCTCCTCTCCTCACTATATATCCGGAGATTACGCATAGAGATCTTCTTATACCCCCGTAAATACTTGATGAATGAATAGCAGAGATATAAAGCTGGATTAGCTCCTTCGCACTCATCCGCTTCCTTATCTCCTCCTGGTTTCCTCAATATGTCACCTAATCCCGCCTCATTTATGCATGAGCTAGGCTACTCGTATGCATGCAATATATGTTCACGTACCGACAAAATGGCCATAAAGCGACACTCAAAGTATCCTGCTCATGCATATAGATATCCGTTGCCGCGGTAACTGATAAAACTTTATTGCGATACCAATTGGTAGGCCTACTGAAATAGTGAAAAATTCTGTACTGGCATGCAACATATTCAGATGGCATCTTATTTATATGCATGTGAAAACCCCTATAAATGAGATAGACCTACAGTATTACCTGAGGAGGTCAACACCGGTGCAACTATACTATACAGTAAATTGCATTGAAGCAAAGACATTTGCAATTAATCGTATCGCATCAGAGAATTTTAAAAGAGACTCTAAGCACAAGCAATTCCGATTCGCTCTCGGCGTGATAGACCTGATTGAACAATAAAGTCTTCAATGTGAGCGGATTGATGCATGAGGGATGGAACCACAATAAAAATCTTACTGCGGATTGAGTAGAAAGGTCGTCTTTATAGTGAAGAGCCCACAATGGGAAAGGAACGGTGTTGAACCATATACATGTAGGCCATAATAATTATACACTCGTCTGTGACTGTGCGCACGTATCGAGACTTGGTAGGCTAGGCCTACTGATCAGAGGCGGATACAGACATTTTAAGGGGGGGCAGACTGGCAGTGTCCTGATGTAAAGTTGTCTTGCTGGAGTCTATAATCTATAGATTTGAGGTGTATTTATTAACTAGGTGTTTCACCTGAGTTTCCACTTCTGTACAGGTGTGCTGATTAGAAAGGCCTAAGCCTACCTGGTTGTGGTATTCGATGCCCATGCTCAGCGTATTGACCAATATGGCAAGAAGAATTCCTCGTTGGAAGTACTTGTGATCGACAAATCGCGTTATCAGCCTACGAAACAACGTCCAGTAGTCTGTTGAGAAAAGAAAAGGCAATTTCTCACTTCATATCGGAGACATACACAGGATAAAATGTAATAAGACGCCACAAATCAGTCAATATTCTCTTGTTGTAACTTGTAAGCAAACAAAACCACAACGACCACCATCGCAACCACGACCATACCCATGAGGAATACCACCATGACCACCACCAACAACGCCACTGCCACCATCACCACCACCTCCACCACCACCGCCACCACCACCCCCACCACCACCACCACCACCACCACCACCACCACACCACCACCACCACACCACCACCACCATTAAACCAACACCACCACCACCACCACCACCATCACCACCACCATCACGACCACAACAGCACTATGTATAATTTATATACACACACATGCATTCATGTAGGCCTACATAATTATGCCAATGCATGGGCATCACATGCCCTATTCATCGCCTTACCACACCTGTGTTACCAGCTTAATACTTTAGGATAATTATTATTGTTGTAATTGAAAATATTAATTACTTTTTCCTCTCTTCTTCCGCGGTTGTTCGTCATCATCGAAGTTGGAACTTGATTCGTCGTCGCTATTACTCTCGTCATCATCATCGTCATCATCGTCGTCGTCGTCATCATCGTAAACCTCGTCATCCTCCTGAAACCGGAGTCCCACAGCGCGCTCCCTGGTGGCACCACCTGGTGGTGGTAGAAAGATGGTAGACGGTTGCTTCTCATCATGACCTATGCCACATAATCAACAGATGTGGTAAAACATTATTGCAAAAGATGGCCGATTGGTTAGAACTGTCAGCGTTTGTTTGTATGTGCACTTGTTATAGCGCCCCTTCAAGCTCCCTATACTCAGAGGCGCTCCCGAATGCAGAGCGGACACTGCATCGTAGTTTCACGCCGAAGCGCTTAGCAATTGTGAATGAAGGACGCCCAAGATGCCTATACGTGGCGACTTGAGGTGGATTCGAACCTGTAACCCTCCGGCTGCAAGGCAACGAACATACCATCTACAGCACCGCGCCCCACAACATAGCAATAACCTACCAAGATCTATGAATTGAAACCATGTAACTCAGGCTTCAGGATTTGCTTAATCTTTCAGTACAATGGTGATTTCTCCTGTGGAAAAGCCTAAAGCCTAAACCCGCAAAATTTGTACTTCTAAGCAATCATTCAGTCGGATGTTGTGCCAACAAACGGAGTATTTTGAACTGCTGGGCGGCTTTTTGCAAGGAATCCGTGACATGTTTTGCTTCTAATCCATTGATCCTAAATGCAGCAAGGAAACAGGAATACAAAAACATCAACTGTACATGTTTTCTTAACAACTCTTTCAGCGAAGGCTTTGGCAATTCATCACCAAGCAAGAATATCTTTCACCTATTTTCTGCCGCCTTCTATACAGTGACTTTTTCTGAGCATCTGTCTGGCTTGCGACACCATTACCAGTACATTCCCACATAATTTTGTCCGACCTAAGGCCTTTTCTTTTTCAATTTCTGCCAAAACTATTTTATCAACAGATTGTTAGGTACAACGTCTAAAGGTGCTACAAAAATCCTGACTTGTGGTTGCCACCACAGTTAGGCCTAGCCTCATTCCTTGTTGGGCACCTAAGTCTATAGATTAGGCATTTTCGACTTGAAATGCTGAGATTTTGGGTTGTTCAAGCCCATAGGCGTAGGAGACGGGGTTCCAGAGGGGGAATGCCCCCCCAAATTTTGGGCAAGTCTGATTTTTCGGGCAAGCAGACCCGGAAAAAGTCACAAACTTCGGGCAAAAGAAAAGTATCGGACGACTGAAAAAGTCATCAGAATTTTCGGGCAAACGTAACGGGAATTATTCTTAAGATTTCGACCAGATGACAAAAAAATTTGGACAAAAGTCTAATTTTTGCCACTCTCCCCACTGCTGAAATGTCCCCTGCCTATGTTCAAGCCTTTCCTTAGTTGACTACTTGGTTAAGGTCTTGTGCAAGTCGTTCACTCACAATAGCACAGCAACCTCGAGTGACGATTAGCAGGCTAATGAAGTTGTGGCGCTGGAAGTATCCATAGCTGCTAAAAAGTTTCTAGATTTAGAAGTAAAATAGTTATAAATAATAATAATAATGATAGTAAAAGAAATAATAATGATGACGACAATAATAATAATAGGCCTAATAATAATGTTTCAGCGTCATTGTCTTTCAACACACCTTTGCTTCGACAGATCTTGTCGACGAGTTCTAGCCGTACCTGAATGAATTGTTTACGTCTCATGATAATTATTAATTAGTATTTTGTTTAAATCCTGAATGGTCGGAGGTACATGTAATAAAAAAATGATTAACAATGGCAATGATAACGTATTATAGGATGATACTTCATGAAGGACCCGATGCCGACGTGGCTGCTCAAGTCCTGCATCGATCTACTCGCTCCATATATCGTGTCGGTCTTCAACTCATCGCTGTCCTCCGGTGCCTTTCCGACGTACTACAAGGACGCCTACGTCACTCCTCGACTGAAGAAACCGACGCTTCCGCCCTGCGAGCTCTCCAGTTACCGACCGATCTCCAACCTGTCATTCCTGTCAAAGCTCCTTGAGCGAGTCGTTAGCATCCAGCTAACCGAGTTCCTGTCGTCGGCTGGCCTTCTTCCAGTTCATCAGTCGGCCTACCGGAAACACCATTCGACCGAGACCGCTCTTCTTAAGGTTGTAACAGACCTTACTGAAGCGATCGATGCGGGCAACCACGCTTTGCTTGGTCTGCTCGATCTCTCGGCCGCCTTCGATACGGTCGACCATGATGTTCTGGTCGAGCGCTTGTCCAGGACGTACGGGATCCGCTCAACCGCGCTTGACTGGCTTCGCTCCTATCTCTTCAATCGCCGACAGACGGTGCTCTTCGACGGGGTCTTCTCAACCATCCGCTCTCTCTTCTGTGGCGTCCCTCAGGGCTCTGTTCTCGGCCCGCTGCTGTTTCTGCTCTACACCGCCGACGTGGGTGAGCTTGCTACAAGTCTCGGCCTAGCATCTCATTTCTACGCCGACGACTCCCAGCTCTACACGTGGGGACATCCATCAACTGTCGAGCAGCAGAGGGGAAGAATGGAGCTTGGCATTGAGCGGATTGCCGACTGGATGCGGTCGAATCGACTGCGGCTTAACCCCGAGAAGACCGACTTCCTGTGGTGTGCGACCAGAAGACGGTGTCTCCATCTCGACACCGGCGCGCTGAGTGTCTGTGGGGCCCTGATACGGCCTTCGACTTCCGTGCGCGATCTCGGCGTCCTGCTGGAGTCAGATCTGTCCATGAGGCGCCATATCGCCTGGACAGTAGGTTGTTGCTTCCGGCAGCTCCGTCTCATCAGGAGCTGCATCAAGTCCTTGCCCTTTGAGGCCGCGAGGGCGGCCGTCGCCGCTTTCGTCACTTCCAAGGTGGATCGCTGCAACAGCTTGCTTGCCGGCGCGCCTGCGTGCCTCTTGGACGGACTCCAGTCAGTGCTTAATGCCGCGGCGAGGCTAGTCTGCAACAGGAGAAAATACGACCACGTCACGCCGCTCCTCCGTGATGTCCTCCACTGGCTGCCTGTTCCATCTCGCATCGAATTCAAGCTCTGTTTGCTCGTGTTCAAATCGCTTCACGGAGCTGCGCCCGAGTACCTGCGCGATTGCTGCATAGAGACTCATTCCTCCGCGGCTGGGCTTCGGCTCAGATCATCCGAGAGGTCTGATTTGCGAGTGCGGAGAATGAGATCGTGCTTCGGCGATCGTGCCTTCTCGGTCGCTGGTCCTCGTTGCTGGAACAGTCTTCCTCTCGCTATCCGATCAGCAGGCTCAGTGGACTCTTTTAAAGCCAGGCTAAAATCACACTTGTTCGCTAGGGCTTATCCGGTGTAGCTGGTTTTCTGTAAGGCGCCCTTGTAACGGCATGGCTGTGTTACTGCGCCATATAAATCGTCGTAATTATTATTATTATTAAATTATTGATACTTCGTGAGACGCAGAACGTCTTAGGCAAGCGAACGGCGCTCGATACCATCAGAGAAAGACATGAAGCCATGCTGTAAAAACTTCATCTTCGGTGCACACACACCTGACAGTCATTATTTTTATTATAATAATAATATTATTAAAATAGCGACCCAACTGCGTCATATCCAATCAATGCTTGGCTTCTTCCGTCTTCAGGATCAATGTCGCTGTCTTACTCCTGGTGTCTGCAATTTGACCTTTCAGGGCAGGCTATGTTAGGCCTACCTTACATGTATATGCGTTTTATCGAATTTTATGCCCCAGGAGTACAAAAGGAAGATGCTGTTGTCGGAAATGAGCTGGCTACAAAGAATAACGGGCAGGACCAGACAAGATATAGGATTCGTAATTAGGTAATATGGAAGGAGTTGGGACAGGGAGTAAGATTAGAGAAAAGACTGCCGTGGTGTGGTCATGTAGTAGGGATGGACGACAAAAGATTACCACGAAGAGCATTGTATTGAAACGTGAACTTGAATGGAACACGTGGCCGAGGATGACAGGTAAAGAAAGAAGTGAATAGGAAACGTGAAACATGATCTTGCAGAAAATAGATGGACAAGAAAAAAGCGCAAGATATCATAATAGACAGGAAGAAATCGAGCCATCTTGTAAAAACCTCATCGCCGACTGAGGCCTTGATAATATGGAATAGAGAAAAGAAAAGAGAAGATAATATCGTTAAGATATTTCCAAGCCTTGTCTTACTCTTACCTTGTATGATCTTGTTACACGTTAAAAATTTGCTATGTTATTCAAACTAATCTATTAATTAGCCTAATTTTATACGAACTCATTATTCATTCATTCATTAAATGCATGCATTTATATAGCGCACCTTGATGGGGCTACTCATAGGCGCTCCCAACCTCAGCGCGGCCAAGTAAGGCTGTCCTAAAATGAGACAGGAGAGTTATTAGGAAAGTCATTAGTAGTCACTCACCACCCTAACTTAATTTCTTAATATCATACTTCACTTTATCCTAATCATCATTGCATTATTATTAGCATTATCCTAGCATTAGCTAACTAGTTAAACCTTGTTCTGTAGAAACGTTTCTCTTCTCCTTGCATTTGAATCTACGCTCTCAGTTACATTATCCCGATTACCTTCTTATCACTGTGCAAGCTTAATTCGATGCATATTCCAGGGTAACCTCCTCCATTGAGAAAAACATTGTATTTAAACCTACTACATCTGTAGAACTCTTTTACCTTTAGGCTTTTTAGATTATATGAAAAGTGAGGTTATGGTTATTCATTCATTTATTCATTCATTCAAGTATTTATATAGCGCCTCTTCAAGAAAACTACTCATAGGCGCTCCCGACTTCAGCACGGCTAAACAGAACAGTTTTTAAGTGCTTATAGAATGTGTCAGAGAGTGATATATTATATACATAAATGATTTTTATATAGCGTCTTTTGCGACTCATAAAATCATTTGCTATATCTCCTTCCACCTCACCGAACACCAACGTAGTTTTCCAGTATACTTACTATTAGGTAACGACTCGGAGGAAGGCAGATGCATGTTGTTGCTTCCATCACTCGACATCAACCTCTTCGTTCCCGTCTCTCCACCACCAGATGGTAACACCAGCTGGTTCCTATCCACTGGAGAGGTCACCGGATTGGCCACCACGGTTCCATTGGAACAGTCAACGGACTCACCACCACTACCACCACCACCACCACCACCACCACCACCACCACCACTTCCGTTACCAGGCACGACAAGACAGTTCGGTCGCCTGGGAGACGAACCAGGGTCAACGTCAGATATTTCTGGACTTGCCCTCGGAGCCCGTGGACTGTTCTCGACGGTGCTACCCGGCTGGGAGGAGAGCTCCCCACTCAGACCGGGGTTCGAATCCGGGTTCTGGTCACCGTCCGCTCGACGCTTCCGACGTTTCGGGGAAGTCCTGCGCTTCTTTCGATGCAGGGTTATCGCGAAGCTGGGGTCCGGTCCCCCGGCAGGGGTCTGCCCGTTCGCCGAAGCGCCCGCACGTCGCCTTCGCCTCCAAAGACGGGTGAGTTTTCGACGGGCACGGTGCATCAGATGGGCAATGTATTTGATGATCTCGTCGTAGCAGCCGCCCGGTTCCGCACTGCTGGCCAGCGTGCTGCTAGAGTGGGAGCGCTTCCGCTCCATGAGCATCCGCTCCGTTTCGCGCTTCTTCGTCTCCGAGAATTGCGTTGCTATGACGACGAGGCATAGGTTGATCATGAAGAAGGCGCCGATCTGAAAAGTAATTGCAAACGAACAACTGAGAATAAAGGTACTTGATCCATGCAAGGTCGGAGGTCATCTTCAAGCCAGGGCTTTTTTAACGTGCAGTTGTACACAAAATGTGCAGTTCTAAATGGATTTCTGCAGTTGTAGAAGCACTTCTGTACAGTTAAAACTAGCAAAAAGGTCATTGTCTTCCGATAGGAAGAAATTTACCATGGAGGATGGGAAGGGAACTAAGTTGTTGTGCAGTTCTAAAAATTCCTTTAAAACAGCTCTGCTTCAAGCAGGGCTTAATGTGTGAATGGACGATCCTGTACGGCGTCCATGCACTTACTTTCAAATCTCAACACCGTCCTGTCACTTATATTAAGGCCAGCGCAGGCAGCATTGAAAGGTAAAGGGCGTCCACTATTATAATTGAAATAATTTTTGCATGTAGTTAGTTTTATTCATGACTGTGCTATTTGATTCTGACCCCATGTAACTTGCTGCTAATCTGTAAGACATGCTTCAAAGGGCGCTATACCAAGTGAACATACAAACAATATCCAGTCTTTGATAGGCCTGTATATATGCTTCTTGAGGGATGACAATGAAATCAAGCAGCAAATCTGATTCAACATCATAGAATGTAAGTGGGAGCACAGATACAATACATATTTGTTTGCACTTGAGTCTATCATGGGGGCCTATAGCTACAGAGGCGCAACTTACGATCAAACCCTAGTGAGTTATTACTCTAAACGGTGTGAAATGCACGAACGTTGGAGTCGACGAGTGTATGTGTGGACAATTAAAACAGCACCTCTTGAGATGCTCTCAACGGCAGCACATGTACCGTGGCTGCGGCGATTTACTGCAAATGTCTTATAGGTTCAATTACTAGCATTGCGCGTGCGGAGGCAACTTGTCGAAAGAAGAGCTTCCGTATTTCCTCCTCTGTTAGATTTATGGCTTCTTGTTTATGTCTCGATCAGAAGTAGGAGTCGATACCAGCTCCTGCCATCTCCGGATAGAATACAGCAACACGGTAACTGCCCTAACGTAACCCGGCCTCGCTTTTATTTCAGCAGACAATTTTCAGGCCGCTTAATCCAAAATAATGTGCTCTCTGACTGCAGAGTTAGACGGAGTATTTTCAAGCCTTCCATCATCGTCTGTCTGGATAGTTCCGTAGCGGAGCGTTCTCTGTGTATCTCCGAACTCATTCATCGCGCCCGATACACATATACGCTGCACCTTGCTAATTTTTCGGAATATACGTCATATTAGATCCTAATTATGCAACATAACCTCCATGTGGCTCTCCGCTCGCTTCCTCGTAACACTGCTGGCTCTCTATATCGTGCTTCTTAGGGCTTTTTAAATGAGGCCTGGGTTGGGAGCGCCTTTCAGTGGAGATCTTGAAGGGCAGTATATACATTTATGTGACTGATTGATTGATTGATTAATAACCGTGACTTGCTATAGTAGGTCAGAGGCAGATTAAAAATATGCTTTTCTACGTCAATGACTGGCATCTCGAGCAATACAATTAAGGCGCTACAGAAAAAAATGCATTAGTACTCGAAGAATGAGGGATCACGTGTCAAATCTGAGCTCACTTAAAGTCTTAAACCTAACACCATTATGCTTCTCAGTGGATATACCGGTTTCACACCTATTAGTGGAACTATTCATCCAGTGAGTCATACAATGCAATAGCCTACAATTAACTTTTGGTGAAAGATTATTGTGTAGACACTCTGTGGTGATATCATTCTTCTGATTGCTAACAAAATACACCACAATAAGCCTACAATGTGCATCTTTTAGACCAGTCAAAAAGACTTGAGGTGCGTTGTGTTTCTGAAAGGCACTATATAAATAAGCAATCTAAAAAAATACATGCAAGACATAGGCTATATCTAGAGACCAACGGTGCATTTTAACTTGAGTCAGTGAGACAACTTTTATAGCAATTTGCATGACTGTTTAAACTGTCAAAGTATTGTCAGAAATTTCTGGAATAGCAGTAAGTGCCGAGGTATTATACTGTACAGTTTACTCTGAACTGAAATTTCAATTCTATAGGCCTACGTATTATTCTAAACTGACATTAGGACTATAAAAAGGAAGAAACTTTCCTGAGGTACAAGCTCAATCAGAGGTTAATCAGTGCAGTTAGGCTAATGAAACGGAGTGATTAACAGTGAAGTTAACACAAGTTATATTCATACAAATTAACAATTCTCTTCTTTTAGAATGCAGTAAGCCTGCTATACAGTAAAGCTTTGGGGAGACCACACAAAGCAACAGCTGCACCAAAATCACAAATAAATTCATCATTATGCAGCAGTAGCAGCATCAACTGTAATACGTTTTATCATTTTCTGGTTGGGTGAATTAGTTAGTGAAACGAAGCACAAAGCCAAGCACAAATTCTACCTCTAACAGCAAAAACAGAACAGGCACAATACACAGATGAACCAGAAACAGTAATATAACTGACAGAGCTACAAACAAACACACTGTTCACACTACGGTCAAACAACACATGCCCTGTGCACTGGAAGGCTACCGAAAATCGAAGAGTTTCCTCGAAAGAAGTGCTCACACCACACATTTGAAACTGGCACGCGACAAAGAGAAAGTTAGAATGGCTTCAAAAAGCAACACCTGAAAGGAAAGACAGTGACGAACTGGAGACACTGGCAACAAAGCCCATTGTTACAAATACAAGGACGTCAGGCAGGATTGAGTCAAACCTCAAAATGTAATTCTTAGCAACATTAAAGCTTCATTGGCCATAAGCAATTAGGCCTATAGGCTGAAAACAAGCGTCAATAATTATTTCATAATAAGAATAGACTGCAGTGGCATAGCCAATAATATATGGAAGCTAAGAACCTAACCAAGGCTCGAAATAATAGGATATAATTTTGGAGTGCGTAGTCATTATCAGTAATCAATATACCTCCCTCTAATAACTCAGTATAGGACTATAGGTCAAGCATTAAATTTAGTGTTGAAGAGACACTTTCTTCCAAGGCAAATAAGGGTTATGACAATTATTTCGAATTATCTTAGCCCGGATGTATAAAAACATAGCAAGACATTTCAATTCGGCAAACGTTTTATTACAGCTCGTCATTACAATCGTAGTTCTCGAATATGTGAGTTTATCCAGGAGACCAAAAAGAGACCGGCGATCCCGCAATCAAGGGCCACCTGGGAGCGTTGGGCTGGACAGATGTTTCGCAGCCGACTGTGCAATGTAATAACAAAATAATAAACCGTCAACTAGTATAATTATATTGAAGCATAATTTATTATAAGAAGCCTATTGACGCACGTAAAGCAAGTGATAAATTAATAGCAGTAGGCCTGTAATAATTACGGAGCTTTGAATTATTGCATAAGCCATTAACTCAAGTGTGTGTGTCCAACCTATACTACGTTCAAGACAAGACTCACGTGTACAGCATCGACCAATGACAACACGACACACGCTGAAGAAGAAGGGCTACACTAGCGACAGCTGACGACGACGCAGAAGAAAGTTAATCAAAAAACAAGCGAAAATCAGACTGTTAGTCGTTGCTAATCACAAACTCAGACCAGTGTACTCTAAAGGTGTCAACGAAACACAGCAAGCAAAACGGAGGCACACCGACAGACGGACGGAGGGACGGACGGAGAAGCAGCCAAGCGGACAGACCGACCGACCCCCAGCCGTCCGACAGACAGACAGACTTACCACAATCAGAGCGGCAAAATAAATCCAGCTCCAGAAAGTGTGCGCGTCTTGGACATAATACATTATATTAACCCAGCCGGCAAGGCTTATCACCTGCAAAGATAGACACACACACACACGCAAGTACACAGACGGATCAAAGAGAAACACAGCAGCAACTGCAGAAGAAAGAACATACTACATAGTACGACGAGATTCATGGCTGCAAAACAAACACGTACGCGCGGACGCGTTAGGCGTACTATACTCACCACAATCAGCGTGACAAAATACATCCAATCCCAGAACGAGTGGGAGTCTTGTATATTATACATTATATCTACCCAGCCCTCAAGGCTGATTACCTGGAAGAAAAACAAATATTGCTTACAACAATTGGCAGAGATTTCGCTATGCAACAAGAAATCAAGAATCGGAATTGAGGAGCACTTTTCCAAAACTCACTCCGTCAACAGAGACTCATATCGAGAAAATCAAGAAAAACAATTTCTCATAGTTTTTTTTGTCTGTAGGCTATTAAGTCATTACAATAAATATGTATGTTTCACTTATGTATAAATGTCTAATACACTTACAATCCGCCCATATTATGCAGAAAATTCATTCTTACACCTTATTCATGTGCCATTTAGGACCATATAATGTGAAATTGTGTGCATTAGCCTATTTGGTGAAAAACCTGACTGCTTTTTCATGTTTTTCACGAAAACTTTCATCTTTTGATTGAGCCTTGGCTCTGTTTCATAATAATTGCTATAGATTTCCATAAATTATAAAGAATAACATGACAGTGATACTTTCAAATTTAAAATTTTGAACTTATTGAGTTTTGGAAAATTGCTCCTCAATTATGCATCATAATATATAAGATTTTCTATCCGTTAAGTCCTCCCTCGATAATCTGGGTACTGTAGGTCTTGTAAAGATTTAAGCCTATAATTATAAGCTATGAACCACCTCGGTTTCTTTTGCTTCTCATATAATTTCTATACCCAAGACCTGGGCTGCTCTTGACAAAGCTCTGTATGAACAGCATTTAAAGCTGGTTCCCTGCAGCTGTGCATGATACAAAATTGCACTCGCTGACTTTTTGTCTGGTCGTTGCTCCCAATACACGCTACATACAAACAACAATAAAATCCAACAGAGCCGCAATAACACGTTGGCCGCCGTTAGCCTTGCAACTTTTTTCCTAACAACAACGCCAATTTGGTATCCTCAAGTGTAATAGCGCAGCACTCTAAAAACAAGGATTTTACACATGTCACAAAGTTCCATTCCAATGGTGGAAAGGAGAGTAAACACTGGAGTCCCACTATAAACTGGGCCGGATATAAAACTTACAGGTCGCAAATAGCTGCTGACTGCAGCTAAAGAGACAAAAACAGCAATAAATTGGCTATAGGAGATTTCTCTGCTGTTCTGTAACTACAATGTAGGTTTCTTGACCAGACTCCTTTAGAGCTGTTATGCAACCTTCATCTTGCTACTCATTCTCTAACTCTCCCTTCTTGCTACTCGCTCATAACTCCTCTTGTAGGCCTACGTCCTGAATTAAAATGGCTGCATTCACAAAATAGCCTCAAAAATATTCCAGAATGCATTTAGGGTGCAGGTTTAAGAAGACAAGTTCTTTCAGTCGAAGGTGAGATTTCTGGACCAGAAAATTAATTACTCTCAAGAACCAAAAAATTGCTTTAAAATTAGCATAAATTATTTAGATTAAATCTTTTGTTGATTTAATTGGGGTAAAAGACAACAAGAAAGTGGATCCACTTTAGCAGCCAAAGGGCATGATGCTTTGAGTCAGTAAAAGGAACAACCACATAATCTGGCTTTTGAGAGAAGAAGAAGCATTAATTGTCCGACTCATTTAAACTTTTCTTTCCCATACATAGCCTATACGGGGTTGTGTGCATTCTTGAACGCGCATGTGCGAGTGATTAGGCATATGGGTCTACGGTTTATATGATTCTTTGATTATATTTAAAACACTGTACACACATTATAAATTAATACACAACATATGAAGCCTTCATCGGAAGAACCACTAGAGTCCATTTTTGACATTTTTTAGTTATCTGTGTCCTGCCATTCTTAATGCTATAGAGCATGTATTGACAAGTTCCTTTTTCAGAAAACTAACGTCAGTCCAAAGTTATAATGAAAATAAAATATAGTGTTCATGCAATAACCACGGAAGTCCATGGACTTCAGTGTTTCTTCCGTGAATTCACATGTAGGCCTATGTATGCATGCATGTATGCAAATCATGCATGTACGTATGTATGTATGTAGGCCTATGTAATTATGCATGTATGCATGTATGTATGTATGTATGCATGCATGTATGCATGTATGGCGCTGAAGCATCTGCACTATACCATCATGACTCTAAATAATCCTGTTTTAAAACGGAAATCTTACACTGACGATGAAAATACCACATATTGACATTAAGTTACTCACAACACAAGGACAATCCACTGAAATAAAGTTTCACCTTATAAAATTTAATTCATTTTTATTTGGTTATATTATTGTGCTACTGGAAAGCAACTTTGAAATTATCCTAATAGGACAATTCGTGAATATCCTGTATGCACACTGACAACTTGGGAAAAAATGTCCTAAAAATTGCCATATACAGCATGTTGAAAAAATTTGTATGTGGCGCCACCTAGCTGGTTAGCCAATATAATTTTAACATGTTACAGCGACAACACATATCAACACATGTGCCAAATGTTATTTCCATATTTTCATAGGTGAAGTACTTGTAGACTTACAAAGTTTATTTTGTGAATATCTCAAAATCGTAAAAATGGACTCTAGTGGTTCTTCCGATCAAGGCTTCATATGTATATAATACATAACAAATGTATTATGTATGCATATATATATATATTATAGGGCACATGAGTATATAATATCATTGTCTAATGTCCACATGTAGCCTACATATAATTATATAATATTAGAAGCATATTCATATGATATCAGAGCTAAATAAAGGTATATTTATAGAAGTGTATTTGATTACATTTGAGCCTGTTAGAATAATTATTGTCTATTTGTAGAGCTAATGTAATTGGCAATTACTGCCGGGATCCCACAGACAATACGAGACGCATTGTTGTCCAGATTGGGTGCAAGCGATGCCACATTTGCCAACAGCGCACACATTGTTATTGCGACTGGAGGCCTCCTTATCCTACAGTTCCAGAGACGAGAGGTCACTATACATGTAGGCCCCTACAGGGAAAAAGCAGCGCCTGGAATAATTAAAGCTGTCCCAAATCCCAATGAATGAACTCAATCCTCATTACCCGTGCACTGGACAGTTGCAATGTTCTGCCATCCCTGCCCTCACCGCAATTTGACGACGGACACACCTCGATAAGTTCGCTCTTCAAAAATGGTCTGCTAGTATAATAGCTTCATGCTATCAGAATATGGGACCTATTTTGGTTTAACATGTACATGTATACGGTTGACCAGCGGTTTTTTAACTGCGGAGCGCGTACCACCAGTAGCCTATAGTACGCTAAACGGTTTGCTCACACGATTAAAACTCAGTGTCAAAAGGCAACCTGAACCGTATAGCCTATACTTAGCTTGGGGTCTGTAGTGATGCCCTCAAAACAACTTATTTGACGTGATAAATCAACCTACGTACTGTGAATGGGACTCTAGAGGCCAAAAACAGAAGAACTCTTGATATGAGAAGGACTGAATATTATGGTTGCAGTTTGATGCTCGTAACGTCATTTGATCTCAATCTTTGAATCCCTCTAGAGATGGGCAGCCGTAAAATGATTGGACGTCAAGCCAAGACGCGAGTTCAATAAGATCATGAAATTTGTACCATCTTGTTTCAATGTTACCCACTGCGGTTTGACATTGAGTTCGACAACAAACACGATTATTATTATTATTATTATTATTATTATTAATTATTATTATTATTATTATTATTATTAATTATTATTATTACTACTATTATTATTATTATTGTTATTGTTGTTGTTGTTGTTATTGTTACTGTTACTGTTACTGTTATTGTTATTGTTATTATTATTATTGTTGTTCTTGTTATTGTCATTGTTATTGCTATTGTTGTTATTGTTATTATTATTGTTATTATTATTATTAGGACTATTATTACTATTATTATCATCATCATCATTATTATTATCATCATTATTATCATTCTAATTATTGAATTATTATTAATAATATCATTATCATTAGGCTACAGCTTTCAGAGGCACTTTCGCAAGCCTTGAAGTAGACGAATAGGGCCATTCCGGACTGGTTTATAGCAGTAGTTAGGCGATAAGTCCCTGAGGGATCCTAAATACCTCGGGGCAAAAAAATATCATTATTATTATTAGTAGTAGTAGTATTAGTAATAGTCTATTATTATTACTTTTACTATCTTTTATATTATTATTATTATAATTATTATTATTATTATTTTCATTATCGTTATTATTATTATTGCTATTAATAATATTACTATTATTATTATTATTAGTTTATTGCTCATAGCGATACCGACTTCAACTTACCTGGAAAATTGCCACCCATGCAAGGCCTATATTATCGAAGGATATCGCTCCCTGGAAAGGATTGCTACCAACGGGTTTGCAGAGCGTGTAGTACTGGTTCCAGTTAACGCAAGAGACGTTCGTCGATAGACTGATTCCATGCAGAAGTGCACTTTCGTTACATCGGCGACCGTTGTACGGGTACTGTGGTAGGTCCGTGCACTTTGTCATGCCGCTGTCCTCAGCTTGACTGCAGATAAAATCCTTGTCGTGTTCACCAATGTAATAATCGGTCAAATTGACGCTGGAACATAAATAATGACAGCAAAGTCATTACATTTCTTATAAAAAATTTCATTTATATAGCGCCCCTTCCAGCTCGTTACTCAGAGGTGTTCCCGACTACGGCGCGGACACTGCATCGGAGTTTCACGCCGAAGCGCACGAGCAGATGCGAGTGAAGGACTTGCTCAAGGTCCCTACGCGGCGGCTTGAGGTGGATTCGAAACTGCAACACTCAGGTTCCAAGGCACCGACGCCCCCACGATGCCGCCGCGCTCCACCACATGCAAACGTCCTATAGATTTTACACACAAATGAAACTGAGAGAAAATAACACATGTTGTCAATTTCATGTAGGCTAGATCAGAACGAGAACAGAGTGGCTTTAAAGTTCACCAATGCAGCCGTCCAACACTTTCATATGCAGATATTTATAACCAAAAACATTCATGTTTAGGCCTATACTCATAGGCGTAGGAGACGGGGGTCCAGAGGAGGCAAATGCCTCCCAAATTTCGGGCAAGTCTGATTTTTCGGGCAAGCAGACCCGGAAAAAGAAAAAAAGTTTTAAACAATTTTTGCTTTTTTTATTTTTCCGGGTCTTTTTTGCCCGAAAAGTCAGACTTGCCCGAAATTTGGGCAAAAGTTACGGGAAATTTCAGAAGATTCAAACCGTGACTAAAAAATGGTCGTCAGAATTTTCGGGCAAACGTAACGGGAATTTTACTTAAGATTTCAGCTGGATGACAAAAACAATTTTCGGGCAAAAGCCTCATTTTTGCCCCCCCCCCCCAGCGCTGAAATGTCCCCTACGCCTATGCCTATAGGCTACTTGATACTTTACAAAGACTTTGAAACGGGGGAACTTTCACTTTAAAAACTGGCATATACAAATTGTCACTCAAAATACCGTCACTAAAAACTGTCACTCAACAACTGTCACTTCTAAAACTATCGCTCAAAACACTCACTCAAAACTGCCACTCAAATATTATTCCTCAATTCCTGTCGGCTATCACTCACTGTATTCCGATATTCTACTATACCCTGACCCATTTCAATCGGACATCTTTGTTGGATTACATTCATAGCTTACAATATTATTACGTTGTGAAGCATCCATCAATTGCTGTTTTGTACAACGGGAATATTATCATCATCAATATCCTTAGGCTCAATGCCCGTAGGAGTCCGATGCCACTCTCTGTCTGAGTCTGTCTCGTGCCATGTTGCCCAGCTTCAACCGGTCGGGTCAGCAGGTCTGCTCCATACCATTAACATCTTGGAGCATCTAAACCTTGTCTGATTGAAGAGAATCGTGAAAAAGAAGCACGAGGGACAACGTGGGTCAATGCCCGTTGTGTCCCACGCTCTCTCCCCCGACCCTCTCCATCGGTCTGTCCTGACCGACCTGAGCATGTCTGCTTCACATCACGACACCTTGAAGCATCTGGGTAGCTATGTCACTTGTGTCGTGGTTTTGGCGGATTACAATCGTCTTGGTTTTTCACTGCCAGCGTATCGCCACCCATCTGGCAAACCTTCCTCATTTTGTCCGGGCTTAGGACCGGCACAGGGACGTTGTTGGTTCCCTGTGGCAGGGGATGGATGCAGTTTAACGTCATGCCCAGGACCAGGGAATATTATGCCTACAGCATATATTATGGACTTATTTGATGAACTGTTAGAATAGATAACATCCTGGCAACGAGGTTGCAAGTCTTAGCCTCAAAACAGCTACTTTCAAGTCATATGTCATGGGGCAGCAGCAGCAGCAGCAGCAGCAGCAGCAGCAGCAGCAGCAGCAGCAAAATGATTGGGCGCCAGGGCTTTTTAAAGTGCACTTGTAGGCCTACACAAAATGTGCAGTTCTAAATGGATTTGTGCTGTTGTACATTTAAGACTATAGCAAAAAGGTAATTGTCCGATTGGAAGTAATTTACCATGGAAGATGGGAAAGGAAAGGAGTTCTGCAGTTCAAAAAATTCCTTAAAAACAGCCCTGTTTGGCGCCTAGTAGACTGACAAAACGTGCGGTTAATAAGATCATGAAATCTGCACCATCGTGTTTCAATATCACCTTACTGCGGTCTGTCAGCGGCCTTCTCAATAAACACGATCATTGGAATTACTCTTATCATTTTCAATAATACGGACTGTGGAAAGCATGTCAAATGAGTGGTTTTATACCAGTCCACAGTCTTATTTGAGCACACAGTATAATTTATATGCGCACAACAGCATCTGGCACTCAGCAGCACTCTGCGAATGATACAAAATCGAAACGGTTGGAATGATTGACACATCGAGGTCGCGACGATCTCCCAGAAAACGATCGGTCATCGGTAACGACCGAGTCTTGTCAAATGTAACAGGCAGATCCGGCGGCGGCGGCGGCAGCGAACAGAGGGAAATACCCGGCAGAGGGAAATACCCGGCGTCATGATAAAAAGGTCATTAATAGCCAGCGGTCGCTAAGTGCAATCGCCGTATTATACAGAAGAAGGTTTCAGCAATGTTGGGATGGAAATCAATAAAATGTCCGACGACATTCATGAGACTGCCCGTTGAATTTGAAATTCCTTTCCTTCTGGACGGTGACAGTTACTGCATTAACATCAAGCCCCTATCAGGGGGGAAGGACTATGAGGAAAAGGGGGTTTAAGGACCCCTGGGGTGCTAACAAAGCCAGGACCAAATCCTGACCTTTACGTACCCTCGAAGGTTGGACGCACGTCAGTTCGTTTTTCGGTTGCAGCTCTTGCTGGAAGAAACGCATTTTCGGTCGGATTAGGCTTAGGCAGCGCCAAAGACAGACAAGGAAACGAGGACTACTATTTATTTGACAGCCGGTGGTAGATGGCTGGAACAGGATAAGCCAACGACAGAAATAAACCAACGCAACGATATATGAAAGGAAAATAGTATAGCAAGCTGCTGCAACCGAAGACAGAAAGAACTCGGACAGAGAGAACTTAGGGAGCTGGCAACGATTTGCGGTGTAGACAATAATTATCGTACAATAAACGACCGGCATCATTCATAACATCTGCGTAATCGCTTCCACATTATATAGTACTTCGCTCTATTTTCCCTTAGTACAAAAAACCCAGACATTCTCTGCTTGCTTCCACGTGACTCTTCTGCCTCTTTTTTTAATCGTTTTCTCGAGAAGTTTCTCCTCGACCAGGTCTGGTTGGGAGCGCCTCAGAGCAGGGAGCGTGAAGGGGCGCTATATAAAGTTATATAGCCTATGCGACTCATTGACTGAAAATTATTACGAAACTACCTACTGCATTTCTATGTTTGGCCGAAGAGAGGGCCCGAGAGACCAGGTGTTCTTCCCTCAGGTAAGTATCAGAGATCAGATACGTAGGACAGAGCACTATGAGGTTGTACACTCTACTCGGCTCAGGGTTGGATATCACTGTTTAGCGACACATCGTCATAACAATGAGTATAAGCGTCACCCTCCTTCCTCATCCAGACATGGGACTGACACTACTACCATAGCACGGGCAATGTCGGAACTCCGGCCGAGCGCTCTGAAATCTGCTCGGGGTGCACTCGTTGCGTACATCGAAAGCATCCCGCATCGACACGCAGTTACCCCTACGGTCTGCCGCTCAATTTCGCGAGCGATTGCAACAGCCTTGCCGCACTGGACGCCGCAGATTGAGCGAAGGCAATTGCAATTGCAGACTCTGTTCTATAATGCTAGCTGCCATAACGCAATTTGCCAGGTACCAATCTATCCGAAATTGATTTCTACATCGTTAACTTAACATTTTCCTCCACATCCTCCTCATCCGACTCATTTTACCCGCAAATTGAACGATCAATTCGGTTTCGTCGGTCACTGTATGCACTGACGCAGGTGTCACGACAGAAAGTCTCCCCGGTACAAAGCCTCCCCCGATACAAGTTCTCGCCAGATGCAAAGTCTCCTCGATACAAAGTCTCCCCGATACAACGTCTCCCCGATACAAAGTCTCCCCCCAATACAACTTCTTTCCGATACAAAATCTCCCCCGATACAAAGTCTCCCCCAATACAAAGTCTCCCCCAATACAACTTCTTCCCAGTACAAAGTCTCCCCGATACAACGTCTCCCCGATACAAAGTCTCCCCAATACAACTTCTCCCCGATACAAAGTCTCCCCAATACAACTTCTCCCCGATACAAAGTCTCCCCCGATACAAGGTCTCTTCCGACACAAAGTCCCCCTCCCAATACAACGTCTCCTCCGATACAAAGTCTCCCCGATACAAAGTCTCCCCAATACAACTTCTCCCCGATACAAAGTCTCCCCCGATACAAAGTCTCTTTCGACACAAAGTCCTTCCCAATACAACTTCTCCCCGATACAAAGTCTCCCCCGATACAAGGTCTCCCCCGACACAAAGTCCTTCCCAATACAACTTCTTCTCAGTACAAAGTCTCCCCGATACAACGTCTCCCCGATACAAAGTCTCTCCAACACAACTTCTCCCCGATACAAAGTCCCCCTCCCAATACAACGTCTCCTCCTATACAAAGTCTCCCACGATACAAAGTCTCCCCCGATACAAAGTCTCCCTCCAATACAAAGTCTTCCCCGATACAAAGTCTCCCCGATACAAAGTCTTCCCGATACAAAGTCTCCCCGATACAAAGTCTCCCCCAATACAACTTCTCCCCGATACAAAGTCTCTCCCGATACAAGGTCTCCCCCGACACAAAGTCCCCCCCAATACAACTTCTTCCCAATACAAAGTCTCCCCGATACAAAGTCTCCCCGATACAAAGTCTCCCCGATACAAAGTCTTCCCGATACAAAGTCTCCCCGATACAAAGTCTCCCCCAATACAACTTCTCCCCGATACAAAGTCTCCCCCGATACAAGGTTTCCCCCGACACAAAGTCCTTCCCAATACAACTTCTCCCCGATACAAAGTCTCCCCCGATACAAGGTCTCCCCCGACACAAAGTCCTTCCCAATACAACTTCTTCTCAGTACAAAGTCTCCCCGATACAACGTCTCCCCGATACAAAGTCTCTCCAACACAACTTCTCCCCGATACAAAGTCCCCCTCCCAATACAACGTCTCCTCCAATACAAAGTCTCCCACGATACAAAGTCTCCCCCGATACAAAGTCTCCCTCCAATACAAAGTCTCCCCCGATACAAAGTCTCCCCGATACAAAGTCTCCCCGATACAAAGTCTTCCCCGATACAAAGTCTCCTCGATACAAAGTCTCTCCCAATACAACTTCTCTCCGATACAAAGTCTCCCCCGATACAAGGTCTCCCCAGACACAAAGTCCCCCCAATACAACTTCTTCCCAATACAAAGTCTCCCCGATACAAAGTCTCTTCGATACAAAGTCTCCCCGATACAAAGTCTTCCCCGATACAAAGTCTCCCCGATACAAAGTCTCCCCCAATACAACTTCTCTCCGATACAAAGTCTCCCCCGATACAAGGTCTCTCCCGACACAAAGTCCCCCCCCCCAATACAACTTCTTCCCAATACAAAGTCTCCCCGATACAAAGTCTTCCCCGATACAAAGTCTCCCCGATACAAAGTTCCCCCCCAATATAACTTCTCCCCGATACAAAGTCTCCATCGATACAAGGTCTCCCCCGACACAAAGTCCCTCCAATACAACTTCTTCCCAATACAGTCTCCCCGATACAAAGTCTCCCCGATACAAAGTCTCCCCGATACAAAGTCTTCCCCGATACAAAGTCTCCCCGATACAAAGTCTCCCCCAATACAACTTCTCCCCGATACAAAGTCTCCCCCGATACAAGGTCTCCCCGACACAAAGTCCCTCCCCAATACAACTTCTTCCCAATACAAAGTCTCCCAGATACAAAGTCTCCCCGATACAAAGTCTCCCCGATACAAAGTCTTCCCCGATACAAAGTCTCCCCGATACAAAGTCTCCCCCAATACAACTTCTCCCCGATACAAAGTCTCCCCCGATATAAGGTCTCCCTCGACACAAAGTCCCCCCCCTCAATACAACTTCTTTCCAATACAAAGTCTCCCCGATACAAAGTCTCCCCGATACAAAGTCTCCCCGATACAAAGTCTTCCCCGATACAAAGTCTCCCCCGATACAAAGTCTCCCCCAATACAACTTCTCCCCGATACAAAGTCTCCCCTGATACAAGGTCTCCCCCGACACAAAGTCCCCCCCAATACAACTTCTTCCCAATACAAAGTCTCCCCGATACAAAGTCTCCACCAAAACAGTCTCCCTCTGGCTGAAACTCTTGACTGTAAGACATTTTCTGATGTAAAAGAATATATTATTTTCTTGTTAAATCATTTTAGCAACGTAAACTAACACTGTTTAGCCTGCTCATCTATAAATTTTATGCGACTGTAGCCCATTTCAAGCTGAACGGGGGATACTTTATTTCGTGGACGAAGGTAATATTCTCTCCCTTAAAAGACACTTTGTTTCAGAATATACTCTCCGGGGGGGGAATTTATTCTGGAGTAGATCCACCAGGGGGGGGGGAGAACCTATTTCGAAATAAGGTCTCCGGGGGAGACTTTTAGGGGGTAAGACTAAGTCACGTGACACCGGCGGTCCAATCTTCGTGTAGCAATGATGGAAACGAGAGGCTAAAAGCGACACAGCAAAACTCATTTGCACCATTCTGCCATCGGTGGTGCAGCAGGCAGGCACTGTCATCGGTGCCATACATGCAGTGCCTGCAGCAGCAGCAGCAGCAGCACGCTACGGAGTCCACGTGTCCAGGTCAAACAAACGTGATGCGGAGAATAATATTATTATTGATGGCTATTAAGGATGATTGACAGGCCGAAACATGCATATTTAAATCTGATCACAACGCTTACCAGCAATTTTCCAGCGTCATTTAATTAATTTTGTATTTTATTGCATTGTATTGCAGGGTGAGAATTGCCTGGTTGATGTGGGGGGGGGGGGTTTCAACCTCGACCCCCGGTCTTTTTTAAGAGCCTCATAGTCAAGTATGTTTTTTCATAACCCAATTCCAAGTGGATCATAGGCCAACCTCCCGTTATTTTCCCACAATTAAAGTCTATCACACTGAACATTGTATTGTATCGATTGTACTGTATTGTATATGGCCACTCATATAGCGTTTCTCCCAGCAAGAATCTTTCAGAAGTGCTCCAGTGCAATCGACCCCAAGAGAAGAGGCAGGATTCGAGGCAAGAGAACGACGAGAAAAAACTACCAGAGGGGGAATGGTGGAGCAAACTGATGGGAAAGTAGAAAAAAGCGAACATCTCCAACTGAACGTATTAGCCCTTTAATGCCAAGATGGTAGTAAATGGCATGGGAAATCCTACACCCTCCGGCATTAAAGGGTTAAAGACTTGCGTGCGTTTCACTGAAATCCGACACAAACAAAAGACGAAAAGGAAGACGGATGATCCGATTCCTCTTTCAAGGCATCGGCTTCAGAGGAGTCTCATTTGGACACAGGCGCAGTGCAATGAACATAAATCTGATACATGTATAGCATAGGAACGGAAGTAATACATCAGTTACGCACCTGATAACAACTACTGATTAGATGGCTAATTAATTACGAAGTCTCAGAGTATAATCTTTAATGGCCACTGGCTTCATTGTCCTGCTGAAAGAAAAGCGCTAACCATACTGCCTCCTGCTGCTCTCTTAAACCAGCGTATGTATCTACGTCATGCAGGTGAGACGAGATAAAGGTGTGCTAATTTATTACCAGGACGCAACGCTTACCTGGTCGCATTGTCATCAATAATGGTCTTAGTTACCATGCCTATCTATAGAGTATCATGCAGTGACGTCTGTCTTTTCTGCGTTACCTTTGTAGCTGTATACACTGAATGGCAATGACTCGTGCTACCATGGTATCGATATCATATTCGGCGTTACCCTAACTACGAGTGTCTGTCATAAGCTTAGAGGTTAGCTTTCTATCAGGAAAAGAAAATGAGCCTTTTAAATTACTATGCTGATTATTGCTGATAGGACTATTTCAGCATCGTGGTAACCAACCTCTGCTACCAACTTAGCAACAGCTTACCTTCTGTCAGAAAAGGATAGGGCCTAGTGAACATTTTTAATTATAATGACAACTAGACAATTTTCAGCATTACTCCATAGTTACCAGCTATCAACCTGACAGCCTGCCTTCCAGATCATGACTGGATAATGATGCATAGTGCTACCATGCCTAGAATGTCATGCAACAGGGTTACTTTCTGCGTCACTTTGACGATTTGAAATTGAAGTTTTATAGTAGTGCAGTAAAGTCATACTCATGAGATGTTTTAGGTTAGATAGAAGTATCAAAGATAAACCCTTGGCTTACCCGACGGCTGATATGTTGATGGGTAAGTCTAGATAGCACCGGTTGCGAAGCAGGCCAGCCCACAGGCTGATATCAGAAAAAGACATCAGGGGCCGTTTTCAAGACGATATCTTAGCCTACGCACTGACTAAGCGCTACGCTGTGACTAGTTATGATATGCGTCTTACAGTTTACAACAGTCGGTATGCTCGAGACCCACTTAGGGGACGACTCAGGATGACTTTCTGCGTCACCTTGGCGATATAAAATTGAAGTTATTGAGGGTTTAGGTACCGTTAGATAGAAGAATCAAAGATGAACCCTGGCTTACCCGACGGCTGATATGTTGATGGGTAAGTCTAAATAGCACCGGTTGCGAAGCAGGCCAGCCCACAGCTGGACGCCGACAATACCGAAGATGAAGAAGACGAAGAAGCATAGCATCAAAACGTTGCCCAGCATCGGCAATGTGTCCAGCAGCAACATCACCAAAATGCGTAGACCTGTGACAAGGAAACAGCAACAACCATGACGATCTAACTTAATAACTTAGCAGGACTTTTTAAATAAATATTTAGAACTGAATGCACATTGCGCAACTTCGTCTTCGAATGACAATGACCATTTCGCTGAATAGGCTACAATATTTGGAACATTTTCTCAAGTATTTATTTGCTACAAGTAGCCTATATAATAATAATAATAATGATAATAATAATAATAATAATAATAATAATAATAGGGCCTAATAATAATAATATATTTTCTTTATTGAAACGCCTGCAAGACGCACTGCGCTTTACATTTACAAGTTATGCAGTATAGCCTAATCTTGATTAAACTTAACTACCAACTGAGCAGACAGTTTTGCAATTAGCTTACAATGGCGATAATAGCAAATCAAATCCGCCCAACGGGGGCTCGAACCTGCTACCTCTCGCACTCTTGGCCAGCGTGTTTACCATTACTCTACCGGGCCCCCCACATCATTCGCCACAATCATGAAAAGCCTCTGCTGTTTGCACCCGACTCTTATTCCACGGAACACTTAGATTCATGTCATGTAACACTACACGGAGAAGAATTCATTGTTCCGTTGAGTCGTCATTGTTATTTTGTCGTTGTCAGTGTTCCCACGGCACGTGCAACGATGCCGAAAAGACACCGGCACGTGCTCTCGATAATCGGCACTGGCGTTTACGGCACCGTTTTATTAGTTCTACTGAAAAGCCAGAGACCGTCAGAGTGAGACAGCATCCATCCACTCAAGTTTTTTCTCGAGTTTGTTTAATGTTTATGACACAAGACGAACGTTTGGCAAGGGCCTTGATTTTTTACCAACCTCGAACTGCAATATTACCACCAGACGTTGTAACTGTCAATAATAGACCAGGGATGTTTTAACGTACAATTGCATACAAAACGTACAGCTCTAGATGGATTTGTGCAGTTGTAGAAGCACTTCTGTAGCCTGTATACAGTTAAAACTAGCAAAAAGGTCATTGTTTTCCGATTGGAAGTAGCCTAATTTACCATGGAGGATGGGAAAGGAAAGAAGGGTTGTCCAGTTCAAAACATTTCTTAAAAACAGTCCTGTATTAGGCTACTACAAAAAGCAGTATTTTTGCTATTAGGTCTACTTGTATCTCCGTTAACTTTTAAGACTAATGGCTGTCATCCCACGGTTCAGTCATTGGCGGTACCACGCAACACATAAACAGTTTTTCAACAGGTCGCGTCAGGGCACGTGCACTTGCTCAGTAGGTCGAAAACATTAGCTTAAATGTAAAGAAGATAGAAGATATTAAAATTCTAAATAATTTGTGACAACCTGACAGGTCATTTAATTTAGGCGGGTCAAGAGTAAATAGACACTGGACAGGTAAAATGACCGGCCGCGACTTACTGTGGCGACACCATTGAGTTCAGTCTAATTATATATTGTAGTGCCTTTTAATCGCAATGTGAAAAATCCTAAGTTCAACATAGTACATGACCTGAGCATAAGTCGGCGTGGGTAAACCATTGCAAGGACGGACAAGGTTGGGTTATAGATTTTTTCCCGCAAGGTTTCGCAGCTGTCTATTATAACGTGGCCCGTTCATTCATTATTCAGCGCCATTCATTTAAATACGCCTTCCGCTCTTTCGTGTTAGAAGCACAGCTGCGAATGCTCTCTCTATAGCAGCAACATTCTCACACATGCAGCTTTCACTCCATCACCAGTTGCATCTCATGTTAAGGTTGATTTCAAGTTCAATTCGATTTGGGATTGACTGCAATGCTGTGAAGTATTATAGTCTACATGTACCTATGAGAGAGATAAATGCAAAATATATATACTGGGTGAAAGTTAGAGTCTGGAGCAACACTACCTGATTAAAAAACACGAATTATACAAATCTTATCTTATCTTATCTGACCATTTATAAAGCGCTTCTCGCAGCAAGAGCCTTTCAGAAGCGCTCCCCGTGCGTTCAACCCCGAGAAAAAAGGCAAGTTTTTAGACGAGAGAAAGACGACGATGCACTACCAGATAGAATGGCAGGGCGAACTGATGGGGAAAAACCCATTCCATAGGGAGGGACCAATGCAGGCAAATGATCTGAATCTGTATACGCATGTAATATATATCGAGGGAGCAACGAGGTATCAATCAAGCCCCATGGGTATAAGAGTAGGCCTATACCCAGTCTCCGAAATGCAGGTAATCTCGAAAGATCTCAATGTCTGGCCAAGTGGAGGAAATGCCGCTTAGCAGCTAATACAGATCGCAGTCTACTCCTACATGTATGTGAGAAGGACGTGCTGTGTGTCTGATCCACACTACACAACCGTTGCACTTCTCGTCGGCATTTTTCTTTTCTGCCACTTGCTCTAGCTAATGAATGAATGGATGGACCTCTGCCATTTACCACCACCACCACCACCACCATACACCACCACCACCACCACCACCACCACCACCACCACCAGCAGCAGAGCCGACGTTTTCTTACTGTCCTAGTGCTGTGTGTCTCTGTGTCTTTATGTTTCTGTTTACCTATAGCGGGTCTTAGCCTATATATCTGTCTGTCTCTTTTTCTGTGCCTGTAGCTCTCTTTATGTTTTTTACTTTTTTTGCTAACCTTTCTTTCGTTTATTTGCAGGCATGCTGTCTTATCGTCTTCTCCTGCCCGTCTGTCTGTCCATCCCACTTTCTCCTGCCCGTCTGTCCATCCATCCCAATTTATCCTGCCCGTCTGTCCGTCTATCCCACTTTCTCCTGCCCGTCTATCCGTCCATCCCACTTCTTTTGCCCGTCTGCCCGCCCACCCCACTTCTCCTGACCGTTTTAAAAGTCCTTCAAGGCTTGTAGACTTTCAAGGTTGCACGAAATTAAATTGTACCGGTAACCCCCCGCCCCGTGACAACATTTTACACTGTCATTTAAGAATAGAAACATTTGAATTATGGCTGAATGGGACAGCTACATGTACATGTAGAAAGGATCAGGAAAATGCTATAATTCTTAACTCCAGTCTTGAACGTCAAGGAGGCTGGCCATCACAGTCTCACAGTCTCAACTGTATACTGGCACATGTACATTGTACATTATGTACAAGCTTCTGTTGGATAATTTATGCCTGGTAAAAACTTACGGCTTGTTGTGTATCGTTCACCATTAGGCTACGTGATCGCTATTGAAGGGATAATAACCGGTGCGTCTGTTTTCTGTCTTTCGCGATTGACAGGCAATTTGCACCGAATATAGGACGGCAATAAATATTTCCCTCAGACTCAGAATATTCAAATAATATTAACATTCAGATTCTTAGACAGCACCCGAAGCCACAATGAAGAAGAAGACCAGTCTCTTAAGCTAGCCTCTGATAGGCCTAAGCATGCACTGCGAGAGGTGCTTGTGAATTTCTTAAAAACAATGCAATGCAAATACAATACAATCTGAGAGACAGCCGTGCTCATGGGCGTATTTATGGGTGTGGCTACGGGTTAAATATCCCAAAAAATTTAATTTTTCAAAATTTCAAAGACCAATTCTGTATATTATTTTGTGACAATGTCCATTGGAACCCCAAAATGAAAACTTCTCCAATTTTTTCCCTGGCTACATGTGTGCATCCGTTCATGAGTATGTGCCTGCAATTGCATTTTCGTAGCCATTGTTGTCAGGCGTTGAACTGGTCGCATTATCATTGCAGTCCAGACTATCAGACGTAGGACTTAACCAGTCAACCATCCGCCGTCATCATCACGCACGCAATGCTTCTGCGAAATTAAGATGGAACCTGATTCGGGCACCTAAGAAAAAAACTCAAGACTGTTTAAAGAGATCCGGAATAGAGAAAGAAACGCACCCGTCTCTCGCGCAACCGACCAATCAAAGCCCGACGTTGAGAGAAACGGAAATTGGAACGCCGACGCACACCCGCACACCCGTACAGCACTCACAGAGGGGCAAACGTAGATGTATATATGGACGAAAGACGAGCCAGCGAATCGATAATCTCGCTTTAATCCTTTGCTGGCCCAGAGCAATTAGAGATTCAAGACGGTGACATCAAAGAAGCCCCGGTCACTTACTAGGACAACCGAATCATTTCCTAGGACTGAGCGCCACTCTTCAGCTGCTGAAGGTTAAAGAAGGCACGATGGTCCACGTCCATTACTACCAATCGAAGAACGTCTGTACTCAGTCCTTTCATCCATCCATCCACCCATCCATCCATCCATCTGTCCATCTATCCATCCATCTGTCCATCTATCCATTCATCCATCCGTCCGTCCGTCCATTCATCTGTCCGTCCGTCCGTCTGTCCATCCATCCATCCGTTCATCTATCCAACCATCTGTTCGTCCGTCCTTTCATCTGTCCTTCTGGCCGTCCATCCCGTCCGTCCATCCATCCGTCCTTTCATCCATTCATCAATCCATCTATCTATCTATCCATCCATCCATCCATCCATCCGTCTGTCGGTCCATCTATACCCATACATCCATTCACTCATCCATCCACCCATCCAATCGTCCGTCCGTCCATCCATCCACCCATCCAATCGTCCGTCCGTCCATCCATCCACCCTTCCAATCGTCCGTCCGTTCATCCACCCATCCAATCGTCCGTCCGTCCATCCATCCACCCTTCCAATCGTCCGTCCGTCCATCCACCCATCCAATCGTCCGTCCGTCCGTCTGTCCGACCATCCATCCACCCATCCAATCGTCCGTCCGTCTGTCCGTCCATCCATCCACCCATCCAATTGTCCGTCCGTCCGTCCATCCATCCATCCACCCAATCATCATTCGCTTTGTCCAAGAACGACCTCGAGGATTTAGGTCAAAGCAACTGGCAAGAATTTCTTTTTTTACTGCCGACACTGGAACATAAGAAGCATTTTATAGGATCATCTCGACTCATCGGTATAACACTCGATCACGGCATCTCAACTTGACAAATGTTTATCTACTGAAGATCTCGAGGTCTCATGATTATAATATCTCACGACTGTCGCTATCGTACATCATCATCATCATCATCGTTATCCCTGGGTTAACAACCCGTAGGTGTCCGACGCCACTCTCTGTCTGAGTCTGTCTCGCATCATGCTGCCCAGCTTCAACCAGTTCAGTCAGCAGATCCGCTCCATATCATTAACATCTTGGAGCCGCTAGACCACCTTGTCCGATTGAAGAGAATATTGGGAGAGAGGTACGAAGGACAACCTGGGTCAATGCCCGTATGTGGCCCACGTATGCTCTCTCCTTCGACTCTCTCCACCAGACTGTCCTGACCGGTCTGTGCATATGTTACAGGCAATGTGTAAAATCAGGGATTTTGTAAATTGCCTGAAATTTTTAGGCAATTTGTAAAATCCCCAATTCACTCGGGCACTTTACACAATCCCTGAAAAAAACAGGGATTTTGTAAAATCCCTGAAATCTGAAGCTGAAAATTTGACAGATTGCCTGAAACCCAAATGAACATAATCGTGGTTTATTATGGAAACAAGCCACTTAAGTTTTCTTCAATTTAATTTTTCGAATTTTAGTTTTTAATTTTCAAAATTAATTAGTTAAAGTCATCTATAATACATCCCTGAAATCTGAAGCTGAAAATTTGACAGATTGCCTGAAACCCAAATGAACATAATCGTTGTTTATTATGGAAACACGCCACTTAAGTTTTCTTCAATTTAATTTTTCGAATTTTAGTTTTTAATTTTCAAAGTTATTTAGTTAAAGTCATCTATAATACATTAAATTTTTTTCAAATTTGTTAACTGCTATGAACAAATCGAATACTAACAGCACTACCACTTACATTTTAAAAAGTTTAATAATAATACTACATAAAATTACTTGTCGAGACCCCTCCTGAATGTTTCTTCTAAGTTCAGTTCCAAATTCATTTTTAGTTCAGTTTTTAAACGGCTACATCAGTTTTTGTTTACACATGACGTACTCGAATGGATTGTTGTCTGAGGATGAAGTACCTGGAGCAGACAGGTTGTTGTCGGAGGATGTGGTTGAAGTACTTGGATGAGATGGATTGTTGTCTGAGGATGAAGTACCTGGAGCAGACAGGTTGTTGTCGGAGGATGTGGTTGAGGTACCTGGAGCAGATGGGTTGTTGTCAGAGGCTGTTGTTGAGGTACCTGGATCAGATGGTTCGTTTTCAGAGGATGTGGTCGGGGTATCTGAACCTGTCAGGTTGTCAGTTGTAGATGTTTGTATAGTGAAAGCTGCCAATAAGTCATCTTCAGTAACCATGCGCTGTAAAACCTCAGTCGGTAAGGTCGTTGAACAAAGACCAACTTTGGGATTTGCTCCAAACAAGGCCATATAAGGAAATTGCTTAATTCCTGTGTGAAAGCTAGAATTTTTGCTAAATTGAATGAATTTGAGTCCTACAGGCCAGTCTGTAGATTTGTTATCACCCAACCAAGCAACGATTATGTTCATTTGGGTTTCAGGCAATCTGTCAAATTTTCAGCCTCAGATTTCAGGGATTTTACAAAATCCCTGTTTTTTTCAGGGATTGTGTAAAGTGCCCGAGTGAATTGGGGATTTTACAAATTGCCTAAAAATTTCAGGCATTTTACAAAATCTCTGATTTTACACAATGCCTGTAACATATATGATCCACATCATGACACCTTGAACCATCTGGGTCGCTATGTCACTTGTGTCGTGGTTTTTGCGGATTTCTATGGTCTTGGTCTTTTTCTGCCAGTGTATCTCCACCCATCTGGCAAACCTTCCTCCTTTGTCCGGGCTTAGGACCGGCACAGAGACGTTGTTGGTTCCCTGTGGCTGAGGATGGATGCAGTTTAACGTCATGCCCAAGACCATGGAGGTTCCGCCGAGATCTATCGTACAACACCACGTTTATTAAGCGCCTTTTACAGGTCACACGCATATAGGGCAACAGATTAATCACAAAACCATGTGCAGTGCACGTCAGTAACTGTAAAAGATGTCTTTCTCAAGTCTTAACTCACCAATAACAAACAAAATAGCTATAGTAGGAAACCAACCATTGAACCATCGACCTGTAGTAGCTATAAACGTTATCCTTCTAAGTCAGTGAGTAAGTCACACAGATACATTGATGTTCTGCTCAGGCAACCAGCAATTATTCTCTCACGCAATGCTAAACCCTTTAATGCCGGAGGGTATAGGATTTCCCATACATTTTACTACCTTCTCGGCAACCAGCAATTCTCTCAGGCAATGCTATTAACCATTAAAGGGTTAACCAACTCTGACACAATTAGCAAGACGATAACCCAATTGCGCAGTGCATTACAATTATATGCTTGTCACTGCACAGCCTGTATTAATTTTGATTCCATAACCGTAAACCAACACCTTCAATCGAGAACACCTCACACATTCGGACCAACACTACAGTCTTTGCCCCAATAAATCGGGCACCCTTTTTATAATGTGAATAAAACTGGTAAATATTCATCGATTGTCAAAATTTCAAGACTGTTTTTATCCTGAGATAATTATCTACAAATTGGTAATTTATGAACGGCCCTCACTAAAAAAATTGCGTCATAATGACGTCGTTAATTTACATATCGAAACCAAATGTCAACAAAAATCGTTGCGTTCGGTACTTAACATTTGAATTCTCTGATGCAAATGACGTAATTGTGACGTCAATATTCATGCCAGAAACTTCATATTTGAATCAGTGTAAGATAATTATCTCAGGATAAAAACAGTTTTGAAATTTTGAAAATCTATTAAGATTTACCTGTTTTATTCACATTATAAAAAGGGTGCACGATTTATTGGGACACAATGTATAACCTTACATAACTGATTACTTTACACTGTAACATTATTACTTCCATTCAGTGCAAATGTCGCTGTCAGAAAACAGAAGCAAGCGATGCACGTGTAAGCACTCCACGATTGCCATAGTAACAGGAGGATAACAATGATCAATTTTATCGATTATGGCCTGGATACTATATACTCCTGCAGCATCAGCATCATCAGCAGCAGCAATCCGACAGTTGGAAAGTTAAGATACGCCTACTATTAATTTTAGACACGCACTGCAGACGGAAACCGAAGCCACGAAGTCTATACGAGTTGCTTACCATTTAAATATATATATATACACAATATATTTATGTATGAACAATTGTATATGATACAGGCTAATATTATATATATATATATGTGTGTATATATATATATATACACGTATACGTCGCATGCATGACATTGCGGTGCCTCCAACCATCCGATTCCATAAACGCGACCGAAGGCCACAACAAGACAATGTAATTAGTTACCTTACGTATCTTATATACGTGTATTGACCTCTTAGACTTTTGTACTCGGCTATGTATCGTATTGTAACAAGGCCAATCTCGCAAAAATATATTGTCTTATACATACGTTACAAACTTTAATTATATATATATATATACAATTATACGTATATATAATTATCCTCTATACCAGGCTTATATAGGTCTACATATCATCATCAACATTATCAGTGGCATCATAATCATCATCATCATCATCATCATCATCATCATCATCATCATCATCATCATCATCATCATCATCATCATCATCATCATCATCATCATCATCATCATCATCATCATCATCATCATCATCATCATCATCATCATCATCATCATCATCATCATCACCATCATCATCAACATCATCATCAACATCATCAGCATCATCACCACCACCACCACCACCACCACCACCACCACCACCACCACCACCACCACCACCACCACCATCACCACCACCACCACCACCACCACCACCACCATCATCATCAACATCATCATCATCATCATCATCATCAGCATCATCATCAGAAGAACGAGTAGCATCCCAATGTAGCTTTGAACGGCGCTGAAGAAACGCCGGCGGTCAAAGATCGATTGTCAACAGCCACCGCCTGCTGCAGCAGCCATGAAGGAAGGAGGTGGCGACGGACCGACGGTGACAACAACAAAGACCCTGAATCCTCCTCCGTCTTTCACTGTCCCTCCGACCGATGGCCAAGACACGCCAAAGCCTCCTCCTTCTCCGCCATTGCCGCAGCCTTCGTCGCTTCAAGACGGTGGACCGCAGCGAAGACGACGTCTGCGTTGAATGAAAATGCGCTGTAGATCAAGAACAGGTCGTTGGACAAAGCTGCACTCGACCGATGAAAAGTGGTTTCTGTCGTCACGGAATATGAGACGGTCTTAAGAAGATGCGCTGAACACTGCATCCATACAGACACCTTCCTCGCATCTTTCTATGTATGGGCCTCTATACCGTAGCTGCCTACCGTACAAAATACTTGCTCCGCAAGATAAGACTGCATTGGTCGAAACTCGAGCCTTTTGCCGTCATTGGTCCTGCACTTTGGAATGAGCTTTCTCCACTGACACGCTCGTTGTTATTAACTGATACCCGAAGCACATCTTTTCGTTGTCTCAAAACTACTTTCTTTAAATTTCTATGCGTTTTTCTCACTGGGAGCACCTCTGATTGGTTACAGATACAAAACAATACAATATACACCGGTCACTATTAGACTCATCTCAATTTCTCCAAACGAGTCATGTCCGACAATGCACCATGTCCCTTGAACGATCTGCCTCCCGAATTCCATGAATTTCGATTCCTTTCCCATAACAGTGAATTTCCCATCATCATTCTGCCAAAGACTCAATTATAATTATCTATCAGTCATTTCATTACTTAGGGCTACAAGTGTCAGTTTATCCGGAAATTCCCCGGAATAAGGTTTGCCGCCTCACCTTTAATCATTCACCTATAATTTTTTATTATACCAAGTCTCACAATGTCATCTCTTCAAATCGCTCATTGGCTGAAAAGAATCAAGACACCAAATTATTGGACCATCTCATAATATGAGATATATATATTATATTTATTTACATGGACAGACCGCTGAAAGCCATTTACTGGACACCTATAATAATAGTCGGGAACCAGTAGCCTTTTCTGGCTCGTGAAAATAGAGGCCTGTCCCCGGAAATGCTGTACAATGTACATGCATTATAAATAATTAGGTATGTCCAGCGTGGTTTTGACTAATGCTCGACCATAATAATAATTATTGCGTTCGGGAATCGTTCCGAGCATGTTCCGAGCGTTCAATCTGTTCGCCAACGTCACACGCACGCACCCTCCTGTGGCCTCCTCTATCGCTAATCTCATCGAATCATCGAACCACTCAGCCATCGGAGATTGCAATTCTAAATGGCACACTTCAAAGAAACGTCCAGAACTTGGTTTTGCCTTCGAAAAAAAGATCAAAGACTACTCGACGCGCCATAGACTTATCAAAATTAGATCACGACCGGAGCAACTACCGACCAGCCGGACGACGGTCCCCGAAGTGACCAACACAATGAATGAAGCATTAGACAAAAACCAAATAATCCCAATCTAACACCTCGTAAGAAATAACAGCCGCCATTTCGTATTCCGTTGGCGTGTATGCACTGGAAAGTATGCACTATGCAGCCATGCAAAGCTTGCGTTGAATGTAATCGTATTTGGCGACGAAGAATACAAAATATCGGACATCTATGCATGGTCTGGGAACTCCGCCACTGGTTGTTCTCTGCAAGTGCCAGTCCCAAGTCTGGACAAAGAGGAGGGCGACACTGATAATTTTTGATGCGGCAGTGTAGTTAAACATGTAACAAGCAGTGTGTGGTAGGGGATAGGACAGTAAACAGCAATGGGCTTTGGCAGCGTGCTGTGCAGGGACGTAGGTCTACCCACACAATTCAGAGGTGTGCATGCATTACGGGGTGGGTAGGGTAGACCTACATTTAACATGGTCGGAAAATACGCAGAGTTAGGCTAGTTTTTTAATGAAAAATTGGGCATTACAATTTTGTGTTTGTACCCGTAGGCCCCACGAACACCCCCCAAAACCCATGGTAGTGTGATCTTTCATGTAATGTAAGTCATTGAAATTTCTTCGCGTCTGAGAGACCTGCTTATTTAGCGGCACTCAGGGCTGTTTTTAGGGAATTTTTAGAACTGCACAACTCGTTCTTTCTTTTTCTATCCTCCATGGTAAATTACTTACAATCGGAGGACAATGACCTTTTGCTAGTTTTTAACTGTACAGAAGTGCTTTTGGAACAGCACATATCCATTTAGAACCGCACATCTTGTGTACAACTGCACGTTTAAAAACCCAGGCGGCACTTTATCAAATCAAGGCTTCAATGTACGTCGGGTTAGTGGATATATTTACTGCTTGCTGTGTGTAAGGGCGTCATCGTAAATCCAAACTATTATAGACTTACTATAATATATATCATCAGCGGCAGCAAAAGGATGATGGCAATAATATTTGCTGTGTTCTGTTATTAATGGTATAATAAATATGTCATCCGAATCAAGGTAAGCTAAGCAGCATCAGGTTAGGGTCGTGATGTATGATGCAATATTTGATCTCTCTGTGTGTCTGTCTCTGTCTCTCGCTCTCTATGTCTCTGTCTCTCTCTGACTCTGTGACTCTGTCTCGGAGACAGATATTGCACAATGTATCATGACACTCTCTATTTCATAAACATCAGCATCATCATTCTAGAAACATCGCCAACATCATCGTCGTCGTCGCCGCCGGCGCCGTCATCGTCATCATCATCATCATCATCATCATCATCATCATCGTCATCATCGTCGTCTTCGTCATCATCACCGTCACCATCACCATCACCATCACCATCACCATCACCATCACCATCACCATCACCATCACCACCACCATCACCACCACCACCACCACCACCAAAATCACCACCACCACCACCACCACCATCGTCATCGTTATGATGCTGCTATTAGACCTCCCCCCATATTCACTCACTTGGAATCCTGTTAATTGCGCGAAGTGGTCGTAGGACCCTGATCGTTCGTATTGCCGACAGGTTGAGGTTCTGCGTGTCGACGGCGTACTCAATAGCACTGCAAAACAAACAAGATTTATATAGCGCCACCACAATTGCATTGCAATTCCTCAGCTTCTCTTTTGCGAAACCAGAATATAACAAATCATCCAGTAAAGATCCGTTACCACACGTGATCATTTTGATCTTCAATTATCTAAGATTGTTTGTATGTGCATTTGTTATAGCGCCCCTTCAAGATTGCTACTCAGAAGCGCTCCCGACTTCATCAAGCCGCCGCGTAGGAACCATGAGCAAGTCCTTCACCCGTAATTGCTCGTGCGCATCGGTGTGAAACTCCTATCCTCCGCGCGGTAGTCGGGAGCGCCTCTGAGTAGGGAGCTTGAAGGGGTGCTACAGAAATGGAGAAATAAAAAATAAAATTTTAAAAAACTTGGCCAAGCATTCACTGAAAACTGCGTAATATTCTGCAAAACATGCGACAGCCATGTTTACAAATAAATCTTACATATAGCCATAGGCGTACGAGACGGGGGTGCAGGGGGGGCAAATGTTCCCCAAATTCGGGCAACTCTGGTTGTTTTTTTTTGGGCAAAAAAACCCGAACGACTAAAAAAAGGCCGTCAACTTTCGGGCAGGGCAAGTCAGGTTTTTCGGGCAAACACAGACCCGAACGACTAAAAAAACACACACAAAAAAGGTCGTCAACTTTTTCACGGATGTATTTTTCGGGCAGAAGTTCAATCTTTGCCCCCCCCACTGCTGAAATCTCTCGTACGCCTATGCATATAGCGTCACTATACAAGAGCGCTCAAGGTATCAGCCAGTGGTAAAGCGATACCAGCCAAACATCCAGAGAGGTTAATATGTTCAGAAGTAGAAGGGAAATCCGAGCGCATACGGAAACAGTCGATAGTGGAAACAGGTGCAGAGGACGACTAGTTTCTAGTCAAAATCAGAAGGTCAAGGCCAATAATGCATGGCAAAAAGGTTGAGAGAATAGACTTTTGGAGTATAGGGCAGGGTGGAGTTATGCCTTTAACACTCCAGGGCAGGGGGGAGATATAGGCTATGTCTCTAACACTTCAAGGCAGGGTGGAGTTATGCCTTTAACACTCCAGAGCAGGGTGGAGGTATGCCTTCACAGCTTCAGGGCAAGGTGGAGGTATGCTTTTAACGCTTCAGGGCAGGGTTGAGGTAAGCCTATAACACTTCAGGGCAGGGTGGAGGTACAAGTATGCCTTTGACACTTCAGTGAAATGCATATGTATGCCTGAGACAATTCATAACCGGGTGGAGGTATGCCTTTAACACTTTAAAGGCAGTGTATACGTAGTCTATGTCTATAACACTCCAAGGCATGGCATAGGTATGCCTTCAACATTTCAAGACAATATAATTATGTCTTTAACACTTAAGGCTGCATGTCTATCCTTTTTATTGGAGATCAGATCATCTGGATGTTCACCCCTTGACAACGACTTTCTTTTAGTACATCCAGACAATTAATTCTGACAAGGAACACACATTGGGGTCACCCTGGTAAACAAAATAAGTTAATTGCAAAACGGTCGAGGACGTCAATTCAAACAGAAAAGAAACCCCACGTGACTATCTGCACCAGCGCAGTAGGAATACTGCATGATCCACGTAAAACAAACATTCATATGAAAGTAATGTTTGCACAGATCAAAATATGACCATTTTTCATATTGCCGAAAATTTCTACAACAGATCTCTTACCAAGAAATGCCTGTGACACCCGAAAATTCAGTTAGTCACAATTCTAAAAAAATATTGGAAATTGTTCAACTAGGGTTTGACTTAATTTTAACTGAGGCCTACTGGACTTGTGTCGACTTATTTTTAGCCGAGTTGAGTGTCTCTAAGAACGGCGAGACGTGGTTAATCAATACCAAAGACTTGTAGGCTATAGCCAGTGACCTTTTCAAAACGGCTTTACCGTGAGCATCCACTCACTACGTTGCGCTGAGAAATAGACAAGCAGAAAAATGCAAAGAAAAATGAGAGGAAAAAGAGCAAAAAAGCAGAAAGCAAAACAAGAATAAGAAGATCAGAAGAGATGCAAACCATTGCTATCAAGTGCATGCGATAACTTTTTTTAGCCTCAGCGTAGGGCTACCTGAGAGCGCATTGCAAGTCATCTCTATCATACACAAAAATGCGCAGTGTAGGCCCACAGATTATCTAATCCCTGAATTTGAACCGAGAATCTTAAAAATCACATAGCAATTCAACCCAATGAATGATTTCTTCTTCTTGCACTCTTTTAGTTTATTTGTTTATTTTTCTAACGCAAGGTACGAGGTTGAAGTTTGCCAACCTGTTTTACAGTGTTTTTGCATGCTAGTCTATACACATATATAATTATACATTCAAAACTCCACTGAAACATCAATCACGAGAATTTTGCCCTGGCTGTTTTTAAGGAATCTGTAGAACTGCACAATAATTCTTCTTTCCTTTCCCATCCTCCATGGTAATTTACTTCCAATCAAAGGACAACGACCTTTTTTGCTAATTTTAACTGCAAGCTACAGGAGTGCTTCTACAACTGCACAAATCCATTTAGAACTGCACACTTTGTGTACAACTGCACGCTAAAAAGCCCTGCTTTGCGATGGCCATAATGCTTAAGTTAGGAACCTGATTGGTATTGTATTGGTACCGGTATCACTCATTGGTTACTCGGCGATGGCCATAATGCTTAAGGATCTTGAGCAAATTTCTCGTCAACTATAGATTGATGTTTCATCATCACATAGCAGCACCAAAAATAGCTATATACTGTAGCTACAAAAATAATAATGCCACCTGTAATCTGCTGGTCGGGCTGCACGTGTGTGCGTGGGCATGCCTGTGGTGACTCTTTCATCAGTTTACCGCGCAATGTTTCTGCACGCTAATTACATAACTGTTTTAACGACAATTATCATCATCCAGAAGATTATAGAAGCCGGTGCTTTGATGTCGTTTTGTGAAGGCGGTACATAAATGTCAACATACATGTATTACAGACAGACACAACAACAACAACAACAACATTTGTTTACTGAAGCTAATCGTATGTGGTAGGCCTAATGGTAGGCCTAATTGAATATTTATATAGCGCCACTTCAAGAGACACTCACCAGTGACTCATACACATAATATACACCGTGAGGCATAAAAAAGGAAACCCCTAGAAAAATCGTTATTATTTTAAGAATATTCAAACAATGTCAATGAAATTCAGGAAAGTTATAGCTAAATAGCAGGCAATGTAAAAAATTTACAGTTTGTACTCAAACTGCCAACCTTTAGCTTCTACGCATGCGCGAAGTCGCTTGCGCCATTTACGCACCGCCGAGTCAATAATTCGCTGGTCAAGATCGTTCCAAGCTTGCATTATTCGTTTACGAAAATCTTCAACATCACGGACCTTTATTTTGTACACCATTTCCTGCATGCATCCCCGATTCCCCCATATATTGTAATCGACAGGATTCAGAACTGGGCTGTTAGGAGGCCATAGTGTAAAAACTATGAAGTCAGGAGTTTCATTCGTCAGTAGTGCAACAGTTTCTCTGTGCGCTGGAGCACCATCTTGCTGAAAAATGTCAAATTCACAGAGTTCTTGAATTTCAGGTAGAAGGCCTTCCATGAGTAAAACATCCCTGTAGTATTGGCCGTTGATTTTTTACCACGGTTCAACAAAGTGAATTGACGTGCGCCCCAGAAAAGAAACACCGACTGGCACCATTTAGCATGCTAAACGTCGGACGTGTGCGTAAAAGGCGGTCGGCTGCAATATCTTTCTTACGAGCTCCAACTGCTAGGCCTACACACAGACGATCATTCTGAGTATTGCTAGGAGAAGCAACTGTGAATAAGTTTTCGTCCGTGAACCAGTTGAAATACACTGGTCAGTGATGTTGAAGATCTTCGTAAGCGAATAATGCAAGCTTGGAACGATCTTGACCAGCGAATTATATTTTTTTATTGACTCGGCGGTGCGCAAATGGCGCAAGCGACTTCACGCACGCGTAGAAGCTAAAGGCGGACAGTTTGAGTACAAATTGTAATTTTTTACATTGTCCGCTATTTATCTATAGGCCTAACTTTTCTGAATTTCATTGACATTGTTTGAATATTGTTAACATAATAACGATTTTTCCAGAGGCTTCTTTTTATGCCTCACGGTGTACATAGAGTCTACTACTTTAGACCCCGGACACACCATTTCAGACTCTCTACATACATGTACATGTATGCACTAAATCTACTGCAACGAGTTCCTTGTGTCATAGTACACAGCGAAACGTGCAACAGCTGAGCAGCAGATGGTTTATGTGGGACAGAGACGGTAACTCATAGACAGCGTTAACTAGAGGGCAGACCCCGAGCAACCCCGAGCAACTCCGAGCAACTCCGAGCACATTCGCAGGCCACTTAGCCGGTCGTCTGCTAATTTAACGCTTTAGTGAACCGAATCCCAGAGGCAACAGATCCTAAATTTCATCGGAGATGTGATTGAGGTGATGTGCGACGATGCGGCAGCGGATTGGCTTGAGTGCTTGGCTTGTTGTAAGCCAAATTAAGCCTCTTCGTCCTCCCCTGAAATTGCTTCGGTGTGAAATCGTGTCTGTCACTTGCAATTGCTTCACACCTCACATTCAGGTGACAGAACTTGTGCAGGCATAATAAACTCAATATATCACTAATGAATTATTATTATCATTATTATTATTATTATTATTATTATTATTATTATTATTATTATTAATTGTAGTAGATTCTGATAATGATAATGATGGCGAAGACGACGACGACGACGACGACGACGATGATGATGATGATGATGATGATGATGATGATGATGATGGTAGTGATGATGACGAAGATGAAGAAACTTCTGCTGATGACGATGACTACGAAGACGATAATGATGAACCATGACCGACCACTCAAAACATGGAGTTAAGACTTTAAATCAAGACACACCAACTCTACCACTCACCAGATAATTATTCAAATTACGTTCTTAATGACCACATGCAGCCACACTAGTGTAGTCACTAGACACCAGCATCGTCACTGCTATCAGACACGGCTGTTAAGTGTGTTTTGGCAGGCCAGCGTTGATTACATACACTCAACCGAGGTGGCGTAATTACGATAGCCTCAAGTGGACACTGTGCACCCAGGCGGGGCAGCCCCTCTTGGGGGAAAACACGACCAACCCGACAACTTGTCGTAAATTGCGTTATGATGGAAACAAGAGCGCTAATGGAAGTCCAGTCTTGCGTTGCTAATGGCAACGGTCAGACACTTCACTGACCACAAAAACTTCCAAGATAATGAACCTTTTTATATACTGCACGGCAAACAGGATCTTTTTTTGGCCGCCGCTGCATGCGGAAGAAAGTAAATAAGCAGGAAGGCGGTGCTTCGGTTTGTGTAATAACCTAATTTATAATAATTATGGTCTAAGTTTCCTAAGATAATGCTTCTATTATATCGTTAGAATAATGTTAATAAAATGAGATTAGAATAATGATAATAGAATAATGTTGTTAGAACAGCAATACTATTCTAAACAACCTTTTACACCTAAATAAAAAATGCAACTGTATACAGAAGATGAATTGATTAACTGTTTTATAATGTTATTTAATTACTTCCTTTTAAAGACATCAGCGGCCATTGCAGTCGTAATATGCCGCAAAACTTCTGGAATAAATAAATAAATAAATATTCAGTCGGCCAATATCTCCTACATGTACCCGTTTAGAGTTTATCTCATACAAGCAACACCTACAATGTACAAAAAGGTGACTAGTCTGCGACACCAAGTTTTAAGCGCTCGTGAATAAGCTGGTGCCCTGCGCTTGGCTTTATAGTGCGTTTTAAACATTTGTAAATTGCGACGCAACTCACAACCGCTGCGCAATGTAACCAGAATCTATCTTCAGCATCGAAATTAGTCGGAAGTTGAATCCCGAATCTTATGAGAAAATAGTCGACGTATAAACCACTGCACCACGTAATTAGATTGATTAGCCTACAGCAGAGGCAACAGAGGCGGATGGAGCGATAATTGCAGCAACCTGTTTCAAACACAGAGCATTGATCGAGAGAACATTGTCTGCCCGCGTTACAAGAGGCGCCACAATACAACACAGGGTCTTCAGCCGCAGACATATACACATACATTAATATAATTATATACACATATATAATTATATAGTCATATTATATAATATATATATATATTAAGATAGGGAGGGAATAGATTTCTTGAAACAACAGCAGCTGCATAGCATGAAGCACACTTCAACACGTGCCTGATAAACGGTCACTTGCGTAATTTTACATTGAATCTTGTCACATTATATGACGATCATTGTGTCAAATGAAGTCCATGGGATATACAGCCTACAATTCGTGATCTTTATGCCTTCCTCTGTGATAATCCTTCCTCTTAAGTGACACATTCAGGCATTGACTTCAATGTTCTACAACTGCACAAATCCATTTAGAGCTGCACATTTTATGTACAACTCCACGTTAAAAAAGTTCTGGCGGAATTTTAAAGAAACATCTGAAACTAAAGTGCAAAGTTGGTTACGTCTGTCGGCTCGCTGTGGTTGGCTGTTGCAGTAGGTCTTTAAGGTTAGGCCATGAAGCTGTTGCTGGCCCCGCGGCGATAACAGCATCGCAGGTGCTTGTAACTAAATGATGCCTGCAGGTGTTTTCCAAGTGTCTTAAAAATCAAATGATCACTGTGACTCAAAGCAAAAGAACTCGCATGCTAAATGGTTAAAAGGTCTTCATTCAACGATTTATAGGCCTATCAGATCAGAGTTTTTCCTTTACTTCTGCCACGCGGAGCCAATGGCTTTTCGCTAAGGTCAATTGTATGTGTGGTTGTATCAAAACACTTCATATACATGTAGTGCGATTAAAGTAAACAGGGCTTTTTAACGTAGGCTACAGTTGTAGGCTACACAAAATGTGCAGTTGTAGAAGCACTTCTGCACAGTTAAAACTAGCAAAAAGGTCATTGTCCTCTGATTGGAGGTAATTTACCATGTATGCTAGTTTTAACTGTGCAGAAATGCTTCTACAACTTCACAAATCCATTTAGAACTGCACATTTTGTGTAGCCTACAACTGCACGTTAAAAAGCCCTGGTAGCTAGACACTTAAATAGCCCTGAATGAAAGAAATAATTCAAATGCACTTTCTACACCTCCGCGTCCCACAGGTTACGCTTGTCTAAAGAATGTCGAATGTCAAACTGTCAATTGTAAAACAATCCAACACCTCCAATTATTTCTTTTGCTCATTGAGCTGCGCTATGCAAATCGTAACTCACAATTACAGCACTGCACTCAATAACACTTGGTCCCACGACCCCACCCATTCAGATATCCGCACATCTGGAACGGTAGCTTTCCATCCATCTTTGTCCATCGTCGATTCTCTGGACTCCACCCACGACATCCCCAAGCACCTCGAACCACCCAAATGCTCCCCCAATTCTCCCTTGGTTCTCCCTTCTCCTTTCCCTACATGGAGCCATTCCATCAGTCAATCGGCAGAATATGTCTTTGTGTCCATTCGAACCACATGTCCACGCATCCACATTATTCATCTCTTTTTAAAGGTGCTCTCGATCCTCTTTTCCCTTTCAGTGCTCTCGTGTTTTTATTCGACAATTTGTCATGTCACGAAACACGCAGATATTTCTTTTCTGCTCATAAAAATACTGCAGTAAAATTTAATGCAATGCCAATGATTCAAACCTGATCAGAATGTAGGCTATAATTTGACGATCTGATTAGCCTCAGGGTTAATGGAATAGTCGAATAAAATTCACCCTGGGGTCACTGGAATGTAGGCCTACGCACAGTAACCCTAATTGCGGCGCTATTCCAGTGACCCCATGGTGAAAATTGCCAGAGGTTTGGGGTTCAACTCCCAATCTTTTTAGAGCCCATAGCAAAGTCTGTTTTTCACGGCCCAATTCCAAGTGGATCATATTCCAACCATTTCTTTTCCCACACTTCTCATGGCCCCTCTGATAACCGGCCGATCCACCACGCATGTACTTATTTAGCCTATAGGCCTACCTGCGGGCCCCTGAAAACTGCGGGCACCTTTAGCACCCATTTATTGGCATACTTTCTAAGAGAAAATTAAGGACAGTTCTACTAGCTGTGTTTGAGTTCGCGGACGTGCATGTGTGTCATTGTGACAAAGACAAATAGACCACTAAATAGTGCTAAAGGAGCTAAATAAGAGGCTTCTATTCTGCACTGCTGTGTCAGTAGCTGCAGGGGCAGTGTTAAGTAGCCTCCAGTTTCAGTCGATGCTACAGGTCGTGAAACAGGTAGACGAACTATTTATCTAGAATAGTGTTCTTTGAATAGCGGATAATTATGTGACGAAGTACACCTGCATGTCCTCTCTCTAGAGACAGTCCTAATGTCCTTTCGATTTAAGCTCAAGCATTATCACACAGCAATTAGGCTTATCGAACGTAGTGCAGGCTTTGACTGCGTTTCCGTCTGCTCTGAGTTTTGAGTCGAATCAGAAGAGGACGTGCCGAACTATTTTCTCTGAAAATGTTTTGACCGCATTCTCATACAAGTGAATCATCCACGCATCAAGTATACATGTATATAGGCTACACACGATTCAGTTCAAGGAGAGTGTGAACGAAACCCAGTCTGCATAAAACTGGTACTCAGTCGATTTCCAGTTTTCAAGCATACACGGACTCACGGCTATGAGATAAATGGGGCTAAGGGACAGCCCTGCCTGCTATACGCGACACCTCCAACACTGTTTTCAGTTTCACCAATTATCGCTGAAGACCACTTTTTACGCTTGGCCTGCGTCGGGAGCGCCTCTGAGTAGTGATTTTAATGGGCGGTTTATGCATTCTGATAGCTTAACTGAGTATGCTTAAAATGTATTTGGGCTTTAGATGGGACTCATAATTATGGGACCCCGCTGGCCCCACTGCCCCCCCCAATGGGAGTAGGCTAAAGGTCCTACAGTGTATATTGGAACCTGAACGTGGCTTGCTAGTAAGCTTATAGCCTACATTTACTTCTTTATCAAATGGCTGCAATAACAAAAAATCTTGGCAACGAGTCTAATTTTCAAAGACTGCTGTTAATTACTTCTCTGAAAAATTCATATCTGACTCGTATGCCACGAACTCGGGTCCTATGCGTACTTCGTACTTAGTCCTTCCAGTGCACAGCGGGCAATTCATCTCCTCCTGGAGTCCTCCACTCATCCATGTCCATCGCCAGCTCCCTGGCCTCGTCCCAAGATATCTCCGAACACCTCAAGTCGTCGGACTCCATAAGCAGAGCTTAATTCTAAATCCCACTTCCATACTGTTGTCAACTCCGAAAAAGATCGAAGTGAGACGAGGATTAACAGGACTCAGTCCTGCAGTCTGGAAATAAATGACGATCAAAGATTAGAGCGCCCCTAGCGGCGGCGGTGGCGGGCGATCATCAATCATCTGACTTTATCTGGCAATCAGATGGCGGCCACTCACCACCAAAGGCATTATCAACCATGGTCCAGTCGCACCACCAAAGGCATTATCAACCATGGTCCAGTCGCCACGACGTCATTTCAACGTCATTTCATGCGTCTCTGACTAATGTTGGAGGACCGAGGACACAATGGCGGCTGCTGGTTTATCTGGGACTGATCCCTACCGGGTTTAATCAAAGCCAATCCACGCAGGAATCATGGCAGCGGATACTTGAACCACCTCTTCAAGGACAGCTGGTCTGTTTATCGTTCGCAGTGCAGGTAATGATGACCTGCCATCAGAAGTGCTTTGTAAAATAATGTAGTCGTTGATAGGCTATGCGATTATAAATTACGCTCTTGTACATTTCCTAAGAGCAACTAATTAATCTAGAAAACACGTGGAATAGTAGCGACTGCTGCATCAGGAACACATGCCTACACATACACCCACACGCACACACAGGAGGTACACACACATATGCCCATACGCACGCATATTCTGCTTTAAAATCCGATGACTTTTTAGTCTTTCTTCCTGAATTTACCAGAAGCAAATACAATATGTGGGGCGCGGTGGTGTAGTGGTGGCGTCGTTGCCTTGGAACCGGAAGGTTCGAGGTTCGAATCCACCTCGCAGCTTAAGGACCTTGGGCATTGGCAAGTCCTCCATCACTCACAATTGCTCAGCGCTTCAGCGTGAAATTCCGATGCAGTGTCCGCTTCGGTAGCGCCTCTGAGTAGACAGAGAGAGCTTGAAGGAGGGCTATAACAAGTGCACATACAAGCTGAGTTGTCCATGTGGTTCAGCACACACGCGAATATAACATAGAAGACAGAATTAGCCTTATTAGAGGCCGATGAGCCTTGCGGAAACTAGGTCGACTGCTCTTTCCTCACCCAAGGCCTTGAATAGTTTTGGCTCTTAGACGCATTGCACACAATGCACAGCATCGCAGCAGTGAAACATCAAAGGCCGCAGATATTTCGGACACAGTGGCTTCAGTCGGATAAGTGTCCGACCACAAAAGAGCTGTTGCGACGAAAAAAGTGAAAACACAACTATGGCAAACAACTACAACTACAAGTACACCGCAAACGACCAGCAAACAGATAGCGTTATACCACAAACATCTTCTACAAACCATAGTCTTTTCCAACCCGGGGAAACCGATTCAAAACGGACCAGCAGAATATAATAGGCGCCAAATTATACGATATATACATACACTCAAATACTGAGCTGAAGTCGGGAGCGCCTCTGAGTAGTTTCTTTGAAGAGGCGCTATATAAATACTCGACTGAATGAATCTAGTCGAAGCCAAATGATTCTTATCCCAAACAATATAATCAAAGCCAATCTAATCCGATCCAAATCAACATTAATGGAGGCTATTGAGTCAGTTTAAAGACAATGAAATCTAAGACAGTGAATTCACAAAGTTAATACATTCATGGATGAAGTCATTGCGAGGCAGCAAGCAATGCACGATGAGTCACTGAGTGACTACAGCAGAAATTATAGAAGCTCATAAAGTTGTTGACCACCTAAAAAATTTATCAGAATAAAAACACCGGCAGAACGACGGGAAGGCATGCAGTGGAAAGGCCAAATACCAAATCAAAGAACAGAGAACCCGCTGGAAGTATTTAGAGTTTAGACACCATGCAGCATCATCATCATCATTATAATACCGTAGGGCGAACTGTTCAAAAGTTTCAGTGCTGATGCCCTCCGAGCAAATATGCCGCATGCTTGCAAGCACCGATTTTTAAGGACCATGTACTCATGTCTCGTCTGTAGCCGACCATTAGCGCCAGAGGGCGGCACTGGGCAAATGTCTAACACACGCCCCATCTACCGACCAATGTGTCCATTCAAACAACTCGTCACATTCTCTCCTCTCCAAATCAGATTAGATGGGGAGCGTTTCCATTAGGGAATGAATATTGCGATGGGGGAGCCTGCAGGGTGGGGGGAAGGAAGTGGGGAGAGATTTCGCTCCTCTATTATAGTTATACCCAGTGGCGGTGTTTGAGAGAGGGCGGGTCACGGACACGGAAGCGATATGATGATAACCCTATAGGGCAAGAAATGACTACGAGTCCTTTGAAGCGATGTAACATATAGGCAGGTTTTTCTTTTCGACGATATCTTTGCAGGCAAACCTTTAGGGCAGAAACTTAAAACAAGGCATCTGATATGAAACTGCAATTCGTCGTTAATGCAATGGAGATACATGTAATGCTTGATAAGAGAGAATATGTAATGTACGATAAGAGAGAATGTGTAATGTATGATGATAGAAAATGTGTATTTAATGTATGATGATAGAAAATGTGTAATGTACGATGAGAGAAAATGTGTAATGTATGATGATAGAAAATGTGTAATGTATGATGACAGAAAATGTGTAATGTGTGATGAGAGAAAATGCGTAAATGTTCATAAGATAAGAGAGAATAACGTAACAGACACGAAATTTAAACAAGAGGCAGAGAATGTAATTACAATATTTTTATGACTATTCGATAAAAAAAATCATTTATCACAACCCGTTCAGCATATATCAGTGTTGGTTGAGTATAGGCCTACACCTTGTCAATATGCTACTTGCATCCTGTGTACCACCCAAGCGCGGACCCAGAACGTATAGAGGGAATTTTAGCGTCCCACTGCAAATCTGATGAGTCTTTTTGGTCTTTCTCCCTAAATTCGAAACGTATAGGCCTACGTTCCAACTCCGATTATTTGAAACCTGGTGACATTTTTTAGACATTAATTCTGCCACTTTTCTATCTGATTGCCATTAATTTTTTCTCTGTGAATTTAAAACCTCCAATGTTAGCACTTTAATGCCGAGATGGTAGTAAAATGGTATGGAAAATCCTATACCCTTCGGCATTAAAGGGTTAACTGAAGGCACGTTCTGCGTAAATCTCAAATGCGAGGCATCCGGATTGCCTCCTAGATCCGCCCCGGTCCCGCCACATAGTTCAAGGGTTCAGCCATATCATATTCCTTCCCAAGCATATTCAGGCGGGTTGTTAGTCTTCTCCCCGACGTCTGATCATCACAACAACACTGTGCAGCAGGTCAGTGTACTTGGCATGCACAGATGAGTTGACAGTGGCAGAAATTATAATGGATGCGATATTCAATTTGACCACTATAGGGTCGATCTAGAGTTCCGCTGGAATGCCGCGGGGCTGCCTGCATGCACCTCATTCATTCATTTATTCAGGAATTTATATAGCGCCTCTTCAAGGAAACTACTTAGAGGCGCAGCGTAGATAGAGTCTATCGTCGAAAAGAATAGATTCTATGTGTATTATAATTATATCACATCGCTTCAAGGCAATCCTAGTCATTTCTTACCCTATAATAGGCCTCACTCGAAGTGCAATTCTTATTGCACCTCAGCCTGACTCCAACTGCAATTCCAGTTGCAACTCAGCCTTGCTCAAACTGCAATTCTAATTGCAACTCAGCCTGACTCCCACTGTATTTCTAATTGCAACTCAGCCTAAACCTGACTCGAACTGCAACTCTAATTGCAACTCTGCCTGACTCCAACTGCAATTCTAATTGCAACTCAGCCTGACTCCAACTACAATTCTAATTGCAACCCAGCCTGACTCCAACTGCAATTCTAATTGCAACTCAGCCTGACTCCAACTGCAATTCTAATTGCAACTCAGCCTGACTCCAACTGCAATTCTAATTGCAACTCAGCCTGACTCCAACTGCAATTCTAACTGCAACTCAGCCTGACTCCAACTGCAATTCTAATTGCAACTCAGCCTGACTTCAACTGCAATTCTAATTGCAACTCAGCCTGACTTCAACTGCAATTCCAATTGCAACTCAGCCTGACTTCAACTGCAATTCTAATTGCAACTCAGCCTGACTCCAATTGCAATTCTAATTGCAACTCAGCCTGACTCCAACTGCAATTCCAATTGCAAGTCAACCTGACTACAACTGTAATTCTAATTGCAACTCTGCGTGACTCCAACTGCAATTCTAACTGCAACTCAGCCTTGCTCCAACTGCAATTCTAACTGCAACTCAGCCTTGCTCCAACTGCAATTCTAACTGCAACTCAGCCTTGCTCCAACTGCAATTCTAATTGCAACTCAGCCTGACTCCAGCTGCAATTCCAATTGCAAGTCAACCTGACTACAACTGTAATTCTAATTGCAACTCTGCGTGACTCTAACTGCAATTCTAACTGCAACTCATCCTTGCTCCAACTGCAATTCTAACTGCAACTCAGCCTTGCTCCAATTGCAATTCTAACTGCAACTCAGCCTGACTCCAATTGCAATTCTAATTGCAACTCAGCCTGACTCCAACTGCAATTCCAATTGCAAGTCAACCTGACTACAACTGTAATTCTAATTGCAACTCTGCGTGACTCTAACTGCAATTCTAACTGCAACTCATCCTTGCTCCAACTGCAATTATAACTGCAACTCAGCCTTGCTCCAATTGCAATTCTAACTGCAACTCAGCCTTGCTCCAACTGCAATTCTAATTGCAACTCAGCCTTGCTCCAATTGCAATTCCAATTGCAACTCAGCTTGACTCCAACTGCAATTCTAATTGCAACTCAGCCCAACTCGAACTGCAGGCACGCAAGTCAGAGAGTACAACTCTGCAGGATGTTCCATTATACTTGATAATGCATCATCAAAAGTAACGCGAGAGCCGCGGCTCTGGATGGATCCAACTCGCAAACTATAGCTATCAACGCCACGTTTGAAACCTTTCTAATCAATACGCAATCAATCTGCAGCGTAGAATATAACCTTTAAGTATCATATACGCTTTAAGTTTTTCTCTTTATCAATCTGAGACAGACTTCTGGTTTCTTTCTGACCTATAGAATTATTTCTACAGGAGATTGCAGTTTTTTGGAAACAAATGGTTTTGCTTGAAGATAGTAATTTTGATCGATGCATCGCGCAATTGTTTATAAAGACGCAACACAAAACATTAGATTAGATTCGTGGTAAGGCCATTCCCAAAAAATCCTAAATCTTCCGTGGTAAGGTGGTACTAGTCCCGAGACAGTATAAAAACGGGACAGCGCTATAATTCATCTTAGTTAGCGTTCACCATCTTAAAACAGAAAACAGCCGATACACTCCAAAAACTAATTAGTTTTTTAAAACCAAATACTACGTAACGCAGAAGAAAAAATGAAATCAACCTATTCCTCATTCACAGACAGAAGTTAAGCGCTGATAGATTTACTATTGCTTGAGAGTTTTCTTCATGTATGACCCTTCTCAATACTCCTATCTAGTCTAATAATTATTATAAACTCTGCTGCTGTCGTTTAGCAACCATTTGGAATTGACAAAAGTTTAGACTAATTGTCTTGAAGGCATCTTGCGCAACAATCCTGCAACACGCAACCACACAATGTCGTTGTTTACGAAACAATGTAAGACCCACACATGCATGCAGAACATTGCAGATTCAGTAAACAAAAATAGTGTTCAAGTTTCTTCTAAAAGCAGTCGCTCGAGTGCACTATCCCTAAACTCGGTCGCACCGAGTGTGCAACAAGGACAGCTGGAAACATGAATCTCAAACCAGCCTTAATGGAAATAACTGGAACGATAAGATGTCCGTAAGTGGTAAAGTGTAAACAAAACCGAGCAGGACTCTTTTGGAAAAATCTTCGATTTGCCAATGAAGCTGAGTTTCAGCTGAGACAGGTTTGAAGCCAGGCAGCAAAGCAATCAGCATAGTCTACACTCTACAAGGTACCTTTAAAACATTCCATAGCTTTGCAAGTTGACACCATCACGTGAAGTAACTAGTATTCTAATCCAAAGGCCTTCTAAAGCAACATTGCTGTCGTATCGCTCAAGCTATCAGTCCATTCAGTTGGTTTCTGCTTCTCCATTCGTTCGAGCGAAAGTGCCTCTGGTAGTTTCTCTCTCTCACTCTCACTTTCGTTCTTTCTCTCACTCTGTTTCTGTCCTTGTCTCTGTTTCTGTCTCTGCCTCTGTCTCTGAATCTGCCTCTGCCTCTGCCTCTGTCTGTTTGTCTATCTCTCTCTCTCTCTCTCTCTCTCTCTCTCTCTCTCTCTCTCTCTCTCTCTCTCTCTCTCTCTCTCTCTCTCTCTCTCTCTCTCTCTCTCTCTCACACTCTCTCTCTTTCTCTCTCACACACTCTCTCTCTTTCTCTCTCTTTCTATCTCTTTCTCTCTCTTTCTCTCTCTTTCACTCTCTCTCCCTTTCATCTCTCTATTCGCTGTCTCTCTCTTTGTCTCTGTCTCTGCCTCTGTCTGTCTGGCTCTGCCTCTCTTTCTCCTTCTCTCTCTCTCACACACTCTATCCCTCTTTTTTCCTCTATCTATTCGCTGTCTCTCTCTTTGTCTCTGTCTCTGCCTCTGTCTGTTTGTCTCTTTGTCTCTTTCTCTCTCTTTCTCTCTGTCTCACTCTCTCTCTCCATTTTCCTTTCTATGTTCGCTGTCTCTCTTTGTCTCTCTCCTTACGTCAGTCGTCTCTGTCTCTTTGTCTCTGTCTGCCCCTCCCTCTGTTCACCCATCTGTCTGCCTCTCTGCACAGTAAATTACGTGCGCTTGCCAATTTCCAGGATCATTCTGGGCGAATGATGCTAACAGGGAAATCCGAGACGACACGGAAACAAGCTATAGACGAAATGAGTCCAGAAGGATATGAGTTTTTTCATGCAAATAGCAGCCTCCTATATGAAAAATTTGGCTCTATTGTCAGATTGCATCCGTAATCCGTATTTATATGAGCATGTATATATTTATATGAATATGTATATGTATGAATATGTATATGTTTGTCTAGGTATATATATATTATATATCCAACCATAATCTTGATTGGCTTACAAAATGTCTTGCTATAAACTGGCTGGATGATTATGTAAGTGAACCAACAATTTAGTATTGCTGAATCGTCCAGAGATTTATCTATTCTATATAAAGACAATGCTGCATGGATTCCTAAAACTTCTCTGTCTCCATACACACTGTACACAGGCGTCAAATAAACTGGACCCGTTTTGAGCCATGTAGGCTAACCAAACTTAATAATAAAAAGTGTCGTATGTTAACACTTTCAGCAGCTCCCCATTGGCCGAAGAGCGCAAAGCTCGGCGGGAGGCTAAGTAGGAGACAGGGCGACATGATGGCTGTGTGTTAGTGTGTGCGTGTGTGTCGGTGTGTGCACGTGTGTGTCTAAAAGGACAAACAGCAGACGGAACAAGTGCATCTCTCCGATCGATGCCCTGTCTATAGTTAGCAGCACTCTCTCTCTCCTTCACATAAACACAGAGAAATATCTCCGATTCATATTTGCACGTTCCCGACTAATACATTGTTTGGCACACGCACCGAAGGACACTTGCCGTGTTTGTTCAAAGAAAATAGATGAAGGACAATCTGATAGGCAGCCTTTTTTACTCAATACAGTCATTTTATAAGCTGGACAATAAAGTAAAAGGCGAGTGACTAGTCCTCTCCCTCGCCCACTGTTCTTCACATGGTCAGCATACTAAGCACTATAGCATAGCAAATTAGAAATCCCCAAAGTATACGATTGCTCTGCCAAGGGATTGAACAGTACATCTAGAACCAGGACAGTTTAACGTGTGAAGCAAAAAATTGCTGTGAACTCTATCTGGACATAATAATTCATTTATAATACACATTGAACAAATTGGCTCCAATGTTCCATGATTGCAAAATCATTCCACTGTTGGATACCAGTGTGGTTAACGTTGTATATGAATAAACTGATTGAATATGGAAAAATAATAACAAATTACAGTAGACCTAGTGTGTAATAGTAATAGTAATAGAAATGCTACTGCTGTTGCTGCGGCTGCCACTACTAACACAACCACCAGGGCCGTAGCAACAATGAACGCGGCCCCCTCCGAGCATGGGCGGAAACCTGGGCGGAGACTTAGGGTGCGAACGAGTAGCCGAAGGAAAGAGATTTTTTAAAGTAGCCTAATCTGGTCGAAAACTAAAAACAAAATTCTATTTTCAAAGCCAAAAAAGTTGATGACCTTTATTTTAGTCATCTGGTCGAAAAGTCAAAACATTTCATATTTTCACTGCCAAAATGTTGACCTTTTTTTAGTAACTTTCATTCATTTTTTGGCACTTTGGGGGGCCCCTTCCTTGCGGGGGCCCCCTTCGGTCGGAGGATACGGAGGGCGGTCGCTTCGCCTCTGACAACCACTACTACAACTGCTGCTGCTATTAATATTATACTACTACTACTATCACTACTACCCCTAATATAATAATAATAATAACAATAACAATAACAATAATGTTGTCTCGGTCCGGGCAGGATCGCCAGACACGCCGTCCTGAACGACCTGATTAGTCGCAGTCTGACTCGTGCCGGCGTCCCCAACATTAAAGAGCCATCCGGTTTGCTGAGGTCGGACGGAAAGCGTCCCGATGGGATGACTCTAATTCCATGGAGCGGAGGCCGTAGTCTCGTTTGGGATGTCACAGTGACGGACACCGTGGCTCCATCTTACCTTAGCTCAACATCGGGCGCAGCTGGAGCGGCGGCTGAGCTGGCTGCCACCAGAAAGAATGCGAAGTACAGTGAACTGTCCAAAACCTACTTATTTGTGCCGCTGGCCTTCGAGACCCTAGGTCCAATCAACGAAAGCGGTCTTGTTTTCGTCAAAGATCTTGGAAGACGTATTTCCGAATTTTCAAGGGAGTCTAGAGAAACTTGCTATCATTCCAGCGTTTGTCGATTTCTATCCAGCGCTTTAATGCCGTGGCCTTCCGAGGCTCTTTCTATTCAAACCCTGAAGACGAGGCCTGACAATTCCGGACTAGTTACAGAAACAATAGTCACTTTTATTATTATTATTATTATTATTATTATTATTATTATTATTATTATTATTATTATTATTATTATTATTTTTTTTTTTTTACCCGAGGTATCAATGATCCCTCGGGATTTCAAAAAATTATCCGGAGACTTAAAAAATTATTATTATTATTATTATTATTGCCATTTATATCAGTATAATTATAATCAATATTGTGGATTTATAACAATAACAATAATAATAATAATAATAATAATAATAATAATAATAATAATAATAATAATAATAATAATAATAATAACAACAAAAACAACAATAACAATATGCTCCTAAGGGACTACATCAATAACACCATCAAGAGTAATAACATTGACAAAACGTTGATAACTGTGATCAATGGTTTCCGTCCTTCTTCCAGAGCGTTGGCGCCTCTGAGATAAGCGAGATTTGCTTAAGTACCAAGGTGAGCCACGTTTAACGGAGAGAGAGAGAACAGAAGGCAAATATAGCTGACAAAGGCCGCGGCAGTCCGCTGGAGATTCCAGAAAACAATAATAACAGGTAGAAGAAAAGAGATTGTGTCACTTCAAGGCAGGAGCCATCATTTATCATCCACAAAGAGCCGATACGTCAGAAAACAAAGCTGCAGTTCCCTCCCATACCCCCATCTTTTACCCCCCCATTCCCCATCTTTTACCCCCCCCCCCCATTTCCCCATGCACAAGAATTTGAACCCCACGCAGCCTCTGTTTCATTTATCATTGGGCCAAAACGACAATCCACCAATTACCTAATCGCAGTGGAGCCACCAGTTCTAAGAATACTTCTCGATCTCAAACTGCTAACATCGCATTTTGTGGCATAATGCTCAGCAATTCAACGGTACTCTTTCGTAGTAGAAATGATTAGTGTCACCCTCCTCCTTTATCAACACTTCAGACTGGCACCACGAGCGTTCGTGAAGTGACAGAGTAAAATCTCAGACAAGAACGGCTCGTCGACTCGGTGACCTTATGTGTCGTGGCATATTATGTTTATTATTATTGGTGTTGAAGGATCTCTCCCGATCCGTTCATTGAAAATATGAACAGGGTCGGGTCATAGTGTATAATAGAGTCGATTTAGGAAAACGTGTGCATCTATATCGAGGCGATATATAAACTCCGAAGACTTTTCGCTTTTCACAGCATCGTCTTTCACCTCTCTATCTGTCTCTGTCTATCTCTATCTATGTCTCTGTCTGTCTCTGTATCTATACATGTATGTCTATCTGTCTGTCTATCCGTTCGTCCGTCCATCCGTCTGTCTGTATGTCTGTATGTCTATCTATCTATCGATCATCCATCATCTCTCATCTATCTATAAATATCCATCTATCATCTATCGTCTATCAATAAATATCCATCTATCATCTGTCATCTATCTATAAATATCCATCTATCATCTATCGTCTATCAATAAATATCCATCTATCATCTGTCATCTATCAATAAATATCCATCTATCATCTATCGTCTATCGTCTATCAATAAATATCCATCTATCATCTATCATCTATCGTCTATCAATAAATATCCATCTATTATCTATCGTCTATCAATAAATATCCATCTATCATCTATCATCTATCGTCTATCAATAAATATCCATCTATCATCTATCATCTATCGTCTATCTTCTTCCTCCTCCAACCGGATCTGTTCTCCACAATAGATGCAGCAGTACAGTACATCGTTCTGCACAGTCTGGTGAGAGCTTTTAAATGTCGAGCTTATGTTTAAAACTTAGGAAATCCAGCAACGGCCAAAAAATGTAGAGCTCGTTGCTTCTGCAACTCACGCAGCAGCATACACCCACCCACCAACCTACCCACAAACCTACCCAACAGCCTACCCACCAACCTACACACCAACCTATCCACCAACCTACCCACTGCGCGCTGTACTTCGTCGAATGCTATAAGTATTCCAGTATTGAATGGAGCAATTGCGGACTGTCTTTCATTCGCAGACGTCATCCAAACAGACGGGCAGACAGACAGACAGATGGACTGAATGACTGACAGACAGAGATTGAGAAAGACACAAGCAAAATTTAATGGAGAGAGAGTGTGTGTGTGTGTGTGTGTGTGTGTGTGTGAGAGAGAGAGAGAGAGAGAGAGAGAGAGAGAGAGAGAGAGAGAGAGAGAGAGAGAGACAGTGGGGAAGATAGATACAGAGACAGACAAAATACAAAAAGGCAGAGTGAGCCAAAGAAGAGCAAAAGACATAATAGAGAGACAGAGACAAATAGAGAGACACAGACAGACACAGACAGATAAAGACAAACAGAGAGAGACAAATACACACAGGGACAAAGACGCAAGACACAGAGTGAGACAGACATACAGAGAGACACCCACAGACAGGCACACAGAGAGAGAGACACACGCAGACACAGACAGACAGAAGTATAGACAGCCAGATCGAGAGTCCCAAGCAGTGAGGCTCTTGCGATGATAGACATACGTTACTCTCATCCACTGATCATCAAACCAATCATCTCGTCCTAACAAATCATTTCAGCCGATTCTTTTATCCGACCGCAAGAAATCGGATAAGCGAAAAACGGTAAAAAACTGATTGACTATACTGATCACTCGAAATTGCTGATAAACTATAAGCTTACTACACGAGGGATAGCGTTGCACCTATCGTACGCATTACACCGGTAGAGGGCAAAGATCACGTCTCAATCTGGCAGTCAAATAAAAAACAAACCTGTGCTATCGGTGAATATAAGATGCTGTGCAGATATTCAGATATACTGTGGCCTCTGAATTGCAACGCCACTGTAATTTCGTGTGATCTAGACGACTTTTATTTATTATTATTTCCTTGTGCCTAATAAAATCCAGTTAAAACCCTGCAGGGGAAAAGCTGAAGCGCCTCTGAGAAGAAACAGCCTGAAGGGGCGCTATAACAAGTGTGCATACAAACAAACTATCGAATCCCATCATAGATGAGTTGGCTTGTAAGTGTAAACGAAACCCAAACCTAACTCATAACTGCTATACAGTATGCTCCGGTCGGGATTAAAATCCCCGACCTCAACACTGATAGTTCAACTACCATCGGTTGCGTCTATGGTGCTAGTCGATGTTTTTCCAAGGAGGGGGGGGGCAAAACACATTTTATCAGTGCAAACATTTTATCAAGAGCTTTAAAGATGCGAAGCAGATAATGAGAACATTGGTATTCTCATAATATCATATCGATTTCTAAAACGTAAATATCTCAGTTTCACTCTGTGTAACATTCGAAAAACTATATGTGCGGGCACCCCAGGGCTTTTTAACATGCAGTTGTACACAAAATGTGCAGTTCTAAATGGATTTGTGCATTTGTAGAAGCACTTCTGTACATTTAAAATTTGCAAAAAAGGTCATTGTCCTCCGATTGGAAGTAATTTACCATGGAGGCTGGAAGGAAAAAGCAAGAGTTGTGCAGTTCTAAAAATTTCTTTAAAACAGCCCTGGGCACCCCCCTCCGTCGTGACCCATGGTATCATCCGTGCCTTCGTGCGATAAAAATTGCTAACTACAAAAAGTATTAGGCTAGTTTAAAAATGGGTGTCAATTTTTCAGAGACAGTAAACGTCTCCCATTGCTATAATACTCTGCTCTGGCGCCCATGATCTCGGCTACCGCTTCTCAACCCAGCAATCTCAACCAAAGTTTCGAGATAGCACTCGGTTCTGTGACTCACATTGCACCGCAGATTATACATGTACGTTAACCGACTTCGCTGTCGGCAAAACAATAGACTGGAACAAGTCTTGTAAAAACAAAGGAATACTGTTGCAAAGGAATTAGAGCACATTGTTACCCACCTGTCGGAATTCAGCCTTTCATGTAAACACCGTGTACCAATCAAAGCATAACAAATGATGGGGAGGGGTGAAGTACAATGCAACCTTCATAAAACACGCTTCGATAAAATGCGAGTTCTTGTACAAAGATTCCAACGTGGTTTAGCTGTATAGTACGTGACTTGCTATAACATGGTTATAATAATGGCCCTAACATACGTGTGCAATATAATAGGCGTATGCATTTGTGCATGCAAATGTACGTGCGTATGCATTGAGATATGTGCGTGTATGTAGATACAATTATAGTATACGTACATTGGTGTCTATGTATGTGTCCATGTAATTTCTCATACTGTTCTTCCATTAATACTTATGTATGTATGTATGTATGTATGTATGTATGTATGTATGTATGTATGTATGTATGTATGTATGTATGTATGTATGTATGTATGTATGTATGTATGTATGTATGTATGTATGTATGTATGTATGTATGTATGTATGTATGTATGTATGTATGTATGTATGTATGTATGTATGTATGTATGTATGTATGTATGTATGCATGCATTGCATGTACATGTATGTATGTATGTATGTACGTTTTTATGTATGCATGAATGCATTCGATACTAATAGGTTAGATCAACTGTTTTTCAAAAATGGGTTTACACGAGTCTGTATTTCAATCGGACTTAAGACCTGCAATCGACCAACGTGTCTCCTCCTGCGCAACTCAGCCATTCCAGATGCTGTGCTGAGAGAGGGCCCCGGCTGTTACAAAAACTCCCCTTCCTCCCTCCTCATACGAGAATAATCTTCCAAGTGCCACACCTCCACCCGCCGCCGCCGCTGCCATGACTATTGTTGCAGTCACAGTGTATAATTTTTTCTACCTGATCCCCGACTTATTATCGGACTATAAGGTTGGCGGGCAACCTTGCCACGTTCCACTGCCTCTCGGCGTATCGCTTGCCTCACCTTGCCTTGTAAGTCAGTTAGGTTTATCTGTGGATTTATACATTTTAAAGAGCCTGGCAAGAACCAACGCTGCCACAGCCTGATGACCTTATCCCATTTGCCTCAGCATTTACGCCTTGACAGACCTTGCGTATATAGTCCACACCATTTCGCAAAGTCGAATACAGAGCTGTCTCTAATTAAGAGGTAGGTCGAATGAGACCATACCTCACAGACTGAACCAGATGTCTTTCCAGGAGTTCAATGACCTAATTGGAGAAACCGATTAAGCGCATGTTCTTGGAAAGCATATGGAACAGGCTATGTTCTACAGTTTATGTGACTTGCGTAAAACCAGAGATCAGCAAGAACAAACTAAATGCCGATAATCATAAATAATATACTCATACATGTATACATACATACATACATACATACATACATACATACATACATACATACATACATACATACATACATACATACATACATACATACATACATACATACATACATACATACATACATACATACATACATACATACATACATACATACATACATACATACATACATACATACATACATACATACATACATACATACATACATACATACATACATATACACATACATACATACATACATACATACATACATACATACATACATACATACATACATACATACATACATACATACATACATACATACATACATACATACGTACACACGTACATTAGTGTGGTTCACAGATACATGGTAAAAAATAAAGTTCAAGCCAGAAACCAAGACTACCTCTCAGTTTGTTAGACCTATCAATAGTATCATTGAGACAAAATTTCAGCTTCCTATTCCAACTAGAAGGCGGTGCTAAGCGACTGTGTTACTTTGCATGGGCCAGTGTACAGACGTTAATTGTACAAAAATAATGTGTTGAGCATACATTCCTATACAATCGTAGTTTCTTTCAATATAAATCAAATATTGCTGTAATATGACAATATGTGTGGTACTTAAGCAATTGGCCAGTATTCAATATAAAATTTGAGTTGGTTTGAAAAATTAGAAATGTTAAAAATTGTCAAAAAACATCGTTAAGTCCATGAATGTCGATAGTTCTCGTTTTCTTACTTCAACATCCGATAAAGTCTTTATAATGCAGAAGTCTAAGCACTGTAAGCAGGCACTGTGTCAACAGCAGATTTCTTTAATGAGTGAGTGGGGACAGCTTTCCTACTTCCTTCGACCACTTGGCTTTTCAACAACATCAGTGATAAGCCAATTGAATTCCTCAAACAACTTTTCACATCTCTAAGACATGCTGTTCAACACTCTGTTGTTGAATTCAGTCTCTGCCTTATTTGTAATCCTCTTTCTCGATTTATTTTTCTGGTGGAAGTGTAAAAAGAAATCACCAATCTTCAGGCGTGATGGTAGCGTCCTCATTTGCTGAGATGCAAAATCACCCATGCAATCTTCTTTTTCAGCGCCATATCACTAAGCCTCACCATCCTTTCACCAAGCTTCACAGTTATTCTGTGGAATATTTAACCTTGTCTGTTATGGGCAAATAGCCACATAACAGACCTTCAACCTCATCTGAAAGGTACTACTGGTGGTTTTCTAGGACCTTCATGGAAGCAAAGCTGATCTTCTGCATGGGCAACTGACTCGTATTTTCTATATATGTCCATATTGAAAGATCTTGTCCTGCAGCTACAGCAGCAAGTCTTTTAGCCATGCCCTTGTGTGACGAAGGCCACCAAATTACATAGCCTAAGTTGATTAATCCGAGTTTTTTCGTCTTAATTAGATTGATTACATCATGTTGACTTTGTTGAGCACTAAAAGGTATATTTTGATGTCATACAGTAACCTGGTCATCCAATGTGCATCTTTATTATTGGACTCCAGTTTCTTATTGAAGACTGACTTCCAATGTCAACCATTGATATCTGAATGAGTTCTTGTTAATGTATCTAAAACTGACTTTATTTCAGCAAAGTACTTGAGAAAACTGAATACTCTTGCATGGAGGGCTTCAGTACCGGATGTGACTTCCAGTCCTAAGATGTTGTCAAGTGTCACACCTTACCAAGCAGCATTAAATCTTTTAAACATTGGAATATATTGTGAATTCGATAAATCACAGGAACTTGCAGAAGGCTTATGGCCAAAATCAATTCCATCACATGAAGGTCAGCCACAGGAGCTCTTGACCTATCTTGATTTCATGCAAAATCGTGCACTCTATTGAAAATTCCGGTGCTGGCATAATGATGTATCAAAGTTCTGGGCCTGCATATTATCAGTGAGTTTCCATAACTCCAGAAAATAACGAACTGCTTTGGATTTGAATTGCATCCTGCCACTGAAGCTAATTTGGGCCTAAGAGTTTATACACACTATCACCTGAAACCAGCACTGGCAGGCGGTTAACATTTCCTGCTCTGAAGATCTCGGGTAGGAATTTCCCATCCAGTGTGCTACCACTGGATAATCTGGTGGCACAAAATCAGATCTTTCAACTTCGGCACGCTCCATCCTGGTCTTCTTAAGCATTTCTTGTTAATGGTACTCCATGAAAGAGCAGGACAGAAGGAGAGCAGGACACAAGTGCTGCAGAAATTGGCACCAAAAATCTCAATCCTTCATGATCAAATCACCAGAAGTTTAATTTCCATAAAATACACTTGTCACTTAATGGCTTAACAACAGTTACTAACTGTGTAGTGTTGATTCTGGTAAGTATGATAACACAATGTGGGGCGCGGTGGTGTAGTGGTGGCGTCATTGCCTTGAAGGCAGAGGTTCGAATCCATCTCAAGTTGCAAGCCCTTCACTCGCAATTGCTAAGCGCTTCGGCATGAAACTCCGATACAGTGTCCGCTCTGCAGTCGGGAGCGCCTCTGAGTAGGGGGCTTGAAGGGGCGCTATAACAAGTGCGCATACAAATGAACAACAGAAACTATTTCAAGCTCATCTACATGACATATGTTGAGTTTTTGACCAAAGAAGAAAGGTATCAAGATTTCTAGCTAATACTACTACGTGGTAATTTTTGTGTGTCATTAAGCACCGCCTTCTAGTCCGAATCTGGGGCTGAAATTTGGTCTCAATAATACTAATAACAAGTCTAACAAACTGGGACTTAGTCTTGGATTCTAGCTTGAATTTCATTTTTTTGGACCACACTAACGTACATACGTACATACACACATACATACACACATACATACATACATACATACATACATACATACATACATACATACATACATACATACATACATACATACATACATACATACATACATACATACATACATACATACATACATACATACATACATACATACATACATACATACATACATACATACATACATACATACATACATACATACATACATACATACATATACACATACATACATACATACATACATACATACATACATACATACATACATACATACATACATACATACATACATACATACGTACACACGTACATACGTACATACATACATACATACACACATACATACATACATACATACATACATACATACATACATACATACATACATACATACATACATACATACAAACATACACACATACATACATACATACATACATACATACATACATACACAGTTACACACACATACATACATGCATGCATACATACATACATACATACATACATACATACATACATACATACATACATACATACATACATACATACATACATACATACATACATACATACATACATACATACATACATACATACATACATACATACATACATACATACATACATACATACATACATACATACATACATACATACATACATACATACATACATACATACATACATACATACATACATACATACATACATACATACATACATACATACATACATACATACATACATACATACATACATACATACACACACACACACACACATACATACATACATACATACATACATACATACATACATACATACATACATACATACATACATACATACATACATACATACATACATACATACATACATACATACATACATACATACATACATACATACATACATACATACATACATACATACATACATACATACATACATACATAGACTTACCCAGCAAAGACGATGAACATATCCAGGCGATTCCACGTCTCCGAAAGGTATGTTTTCTTTCCGACCAATCCCATTGCCATGACCTTCGTGCACATCTCGAACGCAAAGAAGGCAAAGATGAGATGATCGAATCCGGCCAACACTCGACATCTCGTCGCATGACAAACCTCATCGCTACACGGTCTGTACATCCCAAGTGTGATGCAGTTGAGTAGGATAATCCCCATGCTGATGCGCTCAAACCACGTGTAGCAGGTTAAAGAACAACTATACGAGATTCATTGAGAACATCAGAATTGAACTTCAAGGAAAAAATTAAATATCGTATAATTTTGTTTTAAATGACAATTGTGGTGCTCGGTGGGGCAGTGTTGGCATCAGTGCCTTGGAGCCGTAGGGTTCCAGGTTCGAATCCAATTCAAGACGCCCCGTAGGGACCTTGAGCAAGTCCTTCAGTCGCATTTTGTCGTGAAACTCCGATGCAATGTCCGCGCTGTAGTCAGAAGCGCCTCTGTTTTTTGTTTTTTTGTTTTTTTTGTTTGTAGAGAGATTGAATGGACGCTATGGAAATGGAAAATTCAATCAACCAAAAACTGTATTGTTGTGTTACGCTCAGTGTCGGAGCGAGCTTTTAAATTTCAGCAAGTCGTGTCAGTGTTATGGGAGTAATACAGCTGATCGATAAAATCAAATGTAAAGATATTATAGCAAAATTCCAAAGAATCGTGGGATTACTGACCAGTCAACATATCGATCGAACCGCTGTGGAGAGCATAATATAGGCCTACATAAAAATTTGAAGAAAAAAAACCGAATTGAAAGTTTAAACAGCTGTAACTCTTGAAAACATAAAAAGTTTTCAGTGAAACTTTCAAGGACTGTTGGAAATTCATTCCCCTGCAAAGTGGAAAATGTTCGAAGAAATATTTCAATCAGTTGCGAAGATATTGTATTTTATCCGGTGGTACATTTTTTTGAGCTACCCTGTACAAGTGTACATGTATGTATGCATGCATATATTATATGATTCAGCATATTATAATACCAGCATATTATGTATAAAATCCAGCAGCAAAACAATAAACAGAGCTTGCAAAGCCGTTGTGACTGTGTTTTTTTTTACATCAGTCGAATAAAGTCGATAAAAACACAGCCAAGCGGAAGTGATATCACTCGTCAACACCGCCAACTATATTATCTCCGCAATATTATGACGTTTAAGTATCCAACCGCTCTGCATGGAAGAGACGCGCTCCTCAGCCTGAGCAGGCCCTATAGGAAGGCCTGCCATCTACATGTATATATATATATATAACATATATTGTGCCTACCTAAGCTCCCATACATGCAGGCGCATCACAGATATATCGAGCACAGTGGAAGCGCTTAAGACTTTGAACGTTTGAACCAGATGTGCAGGTTATTCGAGATAAGACACGATTTTGAAGCAGGCTGCCTTGGTCTAGCGCTTCTCCTAACCCGATCTTGGATGCCATGACATAAACCTAGATCATCTGTATTACTATGCTGGATTTTCACATTGACATCTCTTCCATTTATTATAAACATCGCTTCATTCACAGCGTTATGATCGATTAATATATAATATTATGATGCATCGTATATTTAAAATATACATTGCATCATATATTGATTCATCAGAACATTGAGAATAATTATGTCGCAGATAATGAACTATCACAGATTAAGTATCATCACAGATTATGTATTGTCACAGATAAAGTATTATCACAGAAAATGTATTATCACAGATAATGTATTATCCCAGATAATGTATTATCCCAGATAATGTATTATCACAGATAGCCTAATGTATTATCACAGATAATGTATTATCCCAGATAACGTGTTATCACAGCTAAGGTGTTATCACAGATAATATATTATCACAGATAATGTATCATCACAGATAATGTATTATCACAGATAATGTACTACCACAGATAATGTATTATCAAAGATAATGTACTATCACAGATGATTATAATTGTGCTGCCACAGATAATGTGCTATCACTGAAAATGCAAACACTTGGAGAACGTTTGTGATAAAATTCTTAACAGAAAAAGAATTCGTTTTCCAACACAGCTCAACACCCTAAACATTTGGCGGAAATATAATAGCCTACACGTCAGTTAGTATACACTATCAAATCAGCAAAATCACTTTCCGAATATTATCTTGTCATTTAGTTTAGTAGCACATCAAAGAAACCGTCCTGCCCAGATTTCGTAATGCCAGCCCTTTGCCTGATTAGATAGATATTTCTGTAACGACTTTTGGAATCTACTTAGGAGGAAATTTCCAGTCTGTAACTACCGCGTTTCCTGCTGTGACCGACAGAACATGAAAGTCGACGGAAGTAAGTTTCGTCGCGGAAGTAAATTGTTTTCCAGTATAAATCGGCTAATTTCATCAGCGCCAGTAATGCCACGGAAACCCGGATGACAATCTATGCGTTGGTTGGATAATGCAACGCGGACTCAATTTTCGCTGAATTATGAATCCAAGGTTGACCGCTCACCTTTTGGAGGGACGGCCAGAATGCGAAATTTGCTTTTACATGATTGCCGCGCAAAAATAGATGGTACCGCTACATGACAAGTGCTTTGAAATTAGGCAAACAGCAGGAGCTGTTTTTGTTACGGCTCTCTATCTGATTTTACAAATAATGATGATGATGATAATGATGATGATGATGATGATGATGATGATGATGATGATGATGATGATGATGATGATGATGATGATAATAATAATAATAATAATAATAATAATAATAAAAGTAATAAATGATTGATGATGATGATAATAATAATAATAATAATAATAATAATAATAATAATAATAATAATAATAATAATAATATTTTTTTGCTGCAACGCCTCTCTATTACTGTCCAGCGCTTCAACTCGGTGGCCTTTAGAGGCACTTTAGCCGAGTCAGACCCAGAGGAGAGCTAATAACTTTTATCATCATTTAGAACAATGACTACCGAAAAAAAATAGTAGTAGTAGTAGTAGTAATAATAATAATAATAATAATAATAATAATAATAATAATAATAATAATAATAATAATAATAATAATAATAATAATAATAATGCAGAGCCATCTCCAATCCATAGATCTAATTGAAGCTCTGATCCTCAAGCTGGTAATCTGTCTCTTACTATACAGAGCAATACGACAGAACCCAGCATGCATGGGATCATCTACCGTGCATCAAAGTCTTCTGTACAGCCATCGGTTTCATCGTAAGCTTACTCCATCACGACGATGCTATTGCTTGCTGCCCGTTAAAAACCTTCTTCCTCTTCATCTGTCCTCGAGTCTTTTCAATTTTTGCATTTCAACATTCTCATTTCTCTTATTCAACCTCCTCCACTCTTCCCTTCTCTATGTCTCTGTCTCTGTTTCTCTGTCACTGTCTCTGTCTGTGTCTGTGTCTGTGTGTCTGTGTGTGTCTGTGTGTCTGTGTGTCTGTGTGTCTGTGTGTCTGTGTGTCTGTGTGTCTGTGTGTCTGTGCGTCAGTGTATCTGTGTCTGTGTGTCTGTGTGTATGTCTCTGTTTCTCTGTTTCTCTGTTTCTCTGGTTCTCTGGTTCTCTGTTTCTCTGTCTCTCTGTCTCTGTCTCTGTCTGTGTCTGCGTCTGTCTCTGTGTCTGTCTCTATCTCTGTGTCTGTGTCTGTGTCTGTCTCTGTCTCTGTCTGCCTCACTCTGTCTCTCTGTCTCTCACTTTTTCTGTACCGCTGTTTCATCTTTGCCGTCTCCTCTTATCATCCTCTGTCTCAATATTCTCAAATTCCTTTCCATCATTCTTCACCCTATAAAAAGTCTCGCAACTCTCTTTCACGTTCTTTCTTCTTTCTCTCAAGTTCCTCCCCATTCTTTTTCTCCTCCTCCTCCTCCTCCATTCTCCTCTTTCTTCTTCTGCTCCTCCTCCTCCATCCTCCTCCCCATCCTCCTCCTCCATCCTCCTCCTTCTCCTGCTCCTTCATCCTCCTCCCCATCCTTCATCCTCCATCCTCCTCCTCCCCATCTTTCTCCACCTCCACCTTCACCTCTTCGTCCTCTTCAATTCTTCTCAACTGAAAGCCAACTCGGCATTTGTCTTTCCTCCTCTCATCAATTCTCGATGCAGTTCATCTCGATGCATTTCGTTTCCTTCTTCTTCTTCTCGACAACTTCAATCGTCGCTGCTTGAGAAAGTGCAACGATGCAAGGCAGCTGCCACCACCCCATGGGCGCCCGCAGAAATTTTTGCAGAAGGGGGCAAAACACGATGGTCAACGTTAAAAACATTTTAGCAGAAGGACAACAAATGCAAAGCGGGAAGTTAAGAACATGCATGGGTATTTTTCACAGAGGTTTCTTGGTGTAAATTTTTTTCAGTTTCACTTTTTAAAATTTCTAATATGAATTGCTTCCTTTTGCAAGGAAAGTTGTTTAAAAAATCGAAAAGTATTAGTTAAAAGTTGGCTTTTTAATTCTCTAATATGAAGAAATTTGTTATAAACCCCAAAAGTAGTAGTGAGAAAAATAGGTTTCAATTTTCCAGGGGGGGGGCAAGTGCCCCTTCTTGCCCCTATAACATTGTGAGGGCGCCCATGCACCACCCAATTACCCTCCCACCTCATCAGTCATTTCATCCGGCACCATAATAATAACAGAACGACATCTTTGGGAGCAATTAAATCAAGTGCTCTGATGCGACCCTCTTCTTTCATCAACCTCCCTAAACATCAAAGTCAAAGCAGGAACATGCGAGAAATAGCAATCGAGTTTTTAAGTTCTTTTTAACTAGATTTGTCATGATGATGATGATGATGATGATGATGATAATAATAAAAATAATAATAATAATAATCCATACTTGCGCTACATCCTACCTCAATATCACGTCAGCAATACCTGGAGGGGCATCCGAACACGCTGCGAACCGGAAATGCGCCAAATATTCAACTCTTCCAGCCACCCATGATTTTGTCCCCGTCGCCATCGAATCGCTGGGTCCCGTCAACCGATCAGGACGCGAGTTTTTGATGGAGTTGGGTCGCCGCATGACCGCCGTCTCTGGAGACCCTCGGGAGACTTTGCACCTGTTTCAACGTTTATCTGTTTGCACTCAAAGATTTAACGCCATAGCCTTCAGGGGCACATTTGCACAACTCGCCGGGGTCGAGGACGACTGATTACACACTCATTAATGCATATACATTTGTTGCACATTATGCTAGCTTTTTGACAGCGGTTCAGTGTTTTTCAGGGACAGCCAGTTGTGTTTGCACTGCTTGAAACGGAAATAAAAGATGATGTTAAAAAAAATAAAAAAAATAAAAATAAAAATAATAATAATAATAATAATAATAATAAATACCTTGGGGCGCAAAAAAAAAATAATGATAATAATAATAAACTATTGCTTCCTTAAAAAAAAAAAATAATAATAATAATGATAATAATAATGATAACAGTAATAATATTAATGATGATGATTATTATTATGAAGACGACAACAAAGACGATGACGACGACGATAATGACAATGACGATGACGACGACGATAACGACAACGATGATGATGATGATGAAGATGCATGATTCGCCGCTATATATAATTATGTATCGTTGCTGCCTTTTATCACGCTTTCGCGGCCATTAAATAGATGAGTACATTTTATCTACCTGTATTTAAATGTACGCACGCATGCATAATCATTGCATATATATATGTATAATATATATGTTACAGGCAATGTGTAAAATCAGGGATTTTGTAAAATGCCTGAAATTTTTAGGCAATTTGTAAAATCCCCAATTCACTCGGGCACTTTACACAATCCCTGAAAAAAACAGGGATTTTGTAAAATCCCTGAAATCTGAAGCTGAAAATTTTACAGATTGCCTGAAACCCAAATGAACATAATCGTTGTTTATTATGGAAACAAGCCACTTAAGTTTACTTCAATTTAATTTTTCGAATTTTAGTTTTTAATTTTCAAAGTTAATTAGTTAAAGTCATCTATAATACATTAAATTTTTTCAAATTTGTAAACTGCTATGAACAAATCGAATACTAACAGCACTACCACTTACATTTAAAAAAGTTTAATACTACATAAAATTACTTGTCGAGACCCCTCCTGAATGTTTCTTCTAAGTTCAGTTCCAAATTCATTTTTAGTTCAGTTTTTAAACGGCTACATCAGTTTTTGTTTACACATGACGTACTCGAATGACATCGACTGTTACATTTGACCTTTGCTTTGAAACATTTGCACCTATTTGTCTTGCAGCGTCCAGTCCCTGAACAGTTGCATTTAAAAAAACCTTGCCCACCACATTTGGATTCAAATTGAACAGCACTTCGAAGTCCTACTTCCTGTTCTGTTGAAATGTCATTGTTAGTTAGCTTGTGGGCACACAAATCAAATTGATTACGGGAGTATTTCCCGGACAACATTCCAGCCCTTACAGCGATTCTGTAGAGGTCGTTGTTGTCACGCTCACAAACAACACCCATTATATTTCGAGGATCTCCCCGGCCTCTGTCAACGAGGGGAATATATATGGTGACATTGTCTCCTGTGTTTGCAGCAACGTTTGTCACTCGGCTACGCTTTACCATACGCTCTGCCTGATCAACCATTGCATCCCGAGCTCGCTTACGTTGTGTTTTAATTGTAACACGATTCTGTTCCAGAGCTGAACTATTTTTGTCCATGACATCTTCCAGCAAAACAGGCTGGTTGTCGAGATTGATGACTGCTACCTCTGTTGATGTGGAAAGACCTGTCTGGTTGATGTATGAGGATGTGGTTGAGGGACTTGGAGCAGACGGGTTGTTGTCATAGGATGTGGTTGAAGTACTTGGATGAGATGGATTGTTGTCTGAGGATGAAGTACCTGGAGCAGACAGGTTGTTGTCGGAGGATGTGGTTGAAGTACTTGGATGAGATGGATTGTTGTCTGAGGATGAAGTACCTGGAGCAGACAGGTTGTTGTCGGAGGATGTGGTTGAAGTACTTGGATGAGATGGATTGTTGTCTGAGGATGAAGTACCTGGAGCAGACAGGTTGTTGTCAGAGGCTGTTGTTGAGGTACCTGGATCAGATGGTTCGTTTTCAGAGGATGTGGTCGGGGTATCTGAACCTGTCAGGTTGTCAGTTGTAGATGTTTGTATAGTGAAAGCTGCCAATAAGTCATCTTCAGTAAGAACCATAGATATAATAAACCTGGATATTAGAATAACCATACTTACTTACTTACTTCAATATTTCAAAGGGAAAGTGAGTCGCAACAGTCGATGGCAACGTTCAGTTATGTTCGTCATTTGGGTTTCAGGCAATCTGTCAAATATTCAGCTTCAGATTTCAGGGATTTTACAAAATCCCTGTTTTTTTCAGGGATTGTGTAAAGTGCCCGAGTGAATTGGGGATTTTACAAATTGCCTAAAAATTTCAGGCATTTTACAAAATCCCTGATTTTACACATTGCCTGTAACATATATATGTGTGTGTGTGTTTTCTAGTAAGTATGTGGGCCATCTGTATAGTACGTGAAGACTTAATGAAACGCCTATTAAGTGGCACTCCATGTTGTTGACCAGACTCTGCCACCTATAGCGGATCGACACTGCAATGCTTTTTAATGTCGACAGGAGATCTATACCGCCCCCCACCCCACCCATCCCCAGTCGAACCCACCCGTGCTATGTGGCGCAATTTAAAAGGCTTCCCAATCGTTTTCTCTCCGTGCCTTTCATGTGAAGGGAGGAGAAGGGAAGAGCATCTGGCCATAAGCTTTGATCCGGTACTCGACCACTGTGGCTGTGTACTTGGTGTCGGAGAACTATACGTGGAAAACATCAACTGGTTTGCGTCTATATTGATGGCCGTCGCGTTGTGTTTACCTTTAAACCCAGGCATGTGTACGTCGCCGCATGCCGCTTTATGCTGCTTTTGTATAGCAATTCTCTCGCTCTTCTGGTGTGAAATTCGCACTTCTTACCCCTATGAGCAAGCACACTTTGAAGATCTACCAGCTTGTTAATTATATTTATCACAGCATATGGCCACTTGAGCAGTTCAATTTTCGTGGTTTTGGACTTGGTATTTGTAATATTTTGTATGTATGTATGTTTGTTTGTATGTGCACTTGTTATAGCGCCCCTTCAAGCTCTCTCTACTCAGAGGCGCTCCCGAATGCAGAGCGGACACTGCATCGGAGTTTCACGTCGAAGCGCTGAGCAATTGTGAGTGAATTAAGGACTTGCCCAAGGTTCTTATATACGCGGCGAGGTGGATTCGAACCTCGAACCTTCCGGCTCCAAGGCGACGACGCCACCACTACACCACCGTGGTAGAGAAGGGGTTAAAGTTTATTGCGTTAGTGGAGATGACCTTGCGAGCAGGTTGTACGATATGCTCTGGTTTCACACTGTACGCTTATCCTTGGTTGCGCTCCATCTTACCTACGAGATCTCTGCCGCTTATAATTATATACTCTCTGGCAGTAACTGTTAATGTAGTCTACTACACTTGACAAAGCCAAGGTCAGTTTGTCTAAAACAAACTTAATTAAGCCACCGAATGATCCAATTATGGTAAACACTCAGAGGCGCTCCCGAATGCAGAGCGGACACTGCATCGGAGTTTCACGTCGAAGCGCTGAGCAATTGTGAGTGAATTAAGGACTTGCCCAAGGTTCTTATATACGCGGCGAGGTGGATTCGAACCTCGAACCTTCCGGCTCCAAGGCGACGACGCCACCACTACACCACCGTGGTAGAGAAGGGGTTAAAGTTTATTGCGTTAGTGGAGATGACCTTGCGAGCAGGTTGTACGATATGCTCTGGTTTCACACTGTACGCTTATCCTTGGTTGCGCTCCATCTTACCTACGAGATCTCTGCCGCTTATAATTATATACTCTCTGGCAGTAACTGTTAATGTAGTCTACTACACTTGACAAAGCCAAGGTCAGTTTGTCTAAAACAAACTTAATTAAGCCACCGAATGATCCAATTATGGTAAACACTCCTAAACACTTGACACCTTTGTGCATAACCCAGGCGCTTCGTCGCACGCTTGACACTAACGGCGTCCCTGAATTATTGAAGCTGCAAGACCCTTTTGTTAGGGCAATTCATGACATAGTCTAGGCCATTTACAGTTTGACGGTCTTTGACCTGCGTGGGCAAAATTGCTTCAGAAGGTTTTTAAACGGGTTCCTGCTCAGAATTTATTGCTGAATAACATAATTATCCAAAAATCGGCCAAATTCTGACCATGGCGAACGAAGGGCCGCCACACCCCAAGCCGGGATGAAGGTGATGGGCGAGGCTGATTAATCCTCTTTGCTACAATGGACAATTAACTAAACATATACTTTACTATTTAAATGTTCTATATACAACTGAGAACTGAGATCAGTGGTTCCCAACCTTTTCTTAAAAGGCTGCTTTAGGGCCACTTTTTCTAAGTTGCAGGACACGAGGGCCACTTTTTCTTAGCTGAAGGACATTACGGTACAACAAGGCAAAATTTTTATTAACTTAAAGCATATGAAATTGTTATAATTGAATAAAAATTGAAAATTCGATTTATTTATAGGCGTCAGAATAAACTGGATTGTAATAGAGAACAATCTTGAGTTGATGATGAGTTCTATTCCGTCCAAATTGTCAATTGTTTCATATATATTTGTTAATTCCTCCAGAGACCAGAGCCAACAGAGACGTAGCCCCTTGAAAATTTCTCGTCGTCGCAAAATACACAAAATCAGTCAGAAACACATTTTTGGAATGTGGGGGTGGGTTGAACACTTAGACCCCCTTAAATACGTCCACGATTGTCTGCGATATCCGCCACCACTGTTGACCTTTCGAATGTTGCTGACCCGGCGGACTTCTACGGGTTCCCTCCGATTATAACACTTTCACACTCTGTCTGTCCCTGTCTCTGTTTTTGTCTCTACCTGTCTGTCTGTCTCTGTCTCTCTGTCTGTCTCTGTCTATGTCTCTTTGTCTGTCTCTGTCTGTCTCTATCTCTGTCTCTCTGTCTGTCTATCTTTCCCTCTGTATCTCTGTTGTCTGTTTCTGTTTCTGTCTCAGTCTCTGTCTTTGTCCCTGTCTTTGTCTCTGTTCCTGCCTCTGTCTTTCTCTCTCTGTCTATTTCTCTCTCTATCTATCTGTCTCTGTAACTCTATCTGTCTCTGTCTGTCTGTGTGTCTGTCTGTCTGTCTGTCTCTCTGTGTGTATTGTGTAACGAAGAGTATTGTGTTTAGACGGTATCCATTATAGATTACATATAAACAGCCTATAATAGTATGCATGTGAATAGCATGTGCTGTGCCTCAATTTCCCGGTCTCACTTGTGTCTGGCTGGCAAAACTTCATGCTTGTCTATCTAAAACACAACGGTTTCTAAGGAGGCAATAAACAAGCGGTCGCGGCCGGTTGGCGGCCGACTCTGGGCACCGATACCTCGCTACCTACTCATAAACAGATATTATGCACGCCGGGATTGCTCCTGTAAAGTGAAGGCAGGTGTAAGGCGCTGGCATATTTAGGTGTCTACGTGTACTAGAAGGAGGAGGAGGAGGAAGAGGAGGAGGAGGAAGATGGGAAGGAGGAGGAGGAGAAAGACGAGGAGGTGAAGGGAAAGAAGAAGGAAGAAGACGAGGAGGAGGAGAGAAAGGAGGAGGAGGAGCAAGACGATGAGGTAGAGGAGGAGGAGGAAGACGAGGAGGAGGATGGGAAGGAGGAAGAGTATTGGGGAGGCGGAGAAGGAAAATCAGGAAAAGGGAGAGGAACTAGGAAGAAGGAAGGAGGATGTGGAGAAAGAAACGTGGGGAAAAAGAGAGGAGGGAGGAGGATAATAAAGAGAGATGGAGAAGGAAAAGTAGGGAAAGGGAGGGAAAGGAGGAAGAGGAGAGAAAGAGTTGAGGAAACAGGGAAAAGAGGAAGAAGAGGACATAGAGGAGGAGGACGAAAAGGAGGAGGACGAGAAGTATGATGGAGGAAGAACTAAAGAGGATGAAGAAACTTAGCAGGAAGGATTTGAGAAGAAGGAAGAGGAGAAGGCGGGGAGGAGGAATAGGAGGTTGAACAGTAGGAGCAGGCACAGGAAGAGAAGACGAAGAAGGGAAAGAAAGAGTAGGTATGAGAATATTTGGTCGACAATGATAGACAGGAGAAATAGAGTCGGCATTAGGGGATTGGCAAGAAGAGAAGGAGTTGCAGAAAAAGATCAGAGGAAGGTTGGAACAGAAACGTAGAGACGAAAAGAATGATCGAGAGAAGAACAAGAATGTGACAAAAAGAGGAAGAAGCAGAGAGAATTATCGAGAAAGAGACGAAAGGAGAGGAGGGGGATTAAGGGGGAAGGAAATGGTAAACCCCAAAATGAGGGGAAAGATTAAGAAAGCAGAGAAGAATGCAGGGAAGGATGGAATTGGTGAAATAGGAGTTATAACGAGAACGAATGGAGAGGAGACGGAAAGGGATTCAAGACAGTGATGATGGAAAAGGAGTAGCGGGAAATAAAGTGGGAGGAAAAGAAAAAAATTTGGGACGTTGACTTCGAGTGGGAAGGGAGGAGGAAGACGATTCTGAAGGAAGGATGGAAATGAGGACGAACGAAAATGGAGGCGGGAACAATAGGAAAGGAGGACAATAATGAGAAGACAAAAATGGCAGAGTGGAAGTAGGAGGGAGGGATGGAAAAGGAAGAATGGAACAAAGGAAGAGGCGGAAAAACACATCTAGCAGACTACAACAATTGCAGAGGAACTATTTATTTTGCAGACGAATAAGCTGAAGACTACAGTAACAGTTACTGTACAGTTGCCCACTACTGTTCGTGCGTTAAGAGTATATAGTATACGGCTGTTTTCAACGACATCAATCTATTACCCGGAATGGTTTACCAGCCACTGCCTTAAAGACGCCGCATGCCCAGCCACATATAGGCTACACAGACATTTATATATATATATATATATATATATATATATATATACAATTATACATAATATATATGCATACATGCATATATAATATATATTATATAGGGCCGCCTACACATACATGATATTATTTACAATGTGTACATATAATAACCCAATATGCATTGATATAAACTGTAGCCTATAGGCCTACTTGTGCATGGGTGATTGTAATAACTGTGACCCTACAGCTTCTTCAATGTTCAACTAAAACCAGATTTTCTCGCTTACTCACACACTCACTCACGCGCACAGTTGACCACTCACACACTTACTCACTCAAGCTCTCATTCAATCAATCAATCAATCAATCATTAATCATTCACTCACTTGCTAACTCACTTGCTGGCTCATTCACTTGCTCACCCGCTCCGTCCTTACTCATTACCTGATTATCATTCAATCATTCACTCATTCATTCAATCATTCATTCATTCATTCATTCATTCATTCGATCCTTCATTCATTCATTCATTCATTCATTCATTCATTCATTCATTCATTCATTCAATCATTCATTCAATCATTCAATCATTCAATCATTCATTCAATCATTCATTCAATCATTCATTCATTCAATCATTCATTCAATCATTCATTCAATCATTCATTCAACCAATCAATCATTCATTCATTCATTTATTCATTCAATCACTCAATCATTCATTCATTCATTAATTCAATCATTCAATCACTCAATCATTCATTCATTCAATCATTCAATCACTCAATCATTCATTCACTCATTCATTCACTCACTCATCTACTTAGCAACAAACTGATGAAGGCAAGTTTCTTCAATTATTTAGCATGTTGCATGATCCATCTTTTCCAGCTTAATGTACGGATATAAACCGATATAATCCACATGCATTGCAGCAGGTACCGGCAGCCTCTCCTTAAGAACACGTGCACTGTCTGGTTAGTAAGTGAGTGAGTGAGTCAGTGTCTGACTCTTCAATTAGCATCAGCCTTAGAGGCAGTCAGCTGCTCCTTCACACTGCCACATTGTTCATCATCACACGAACGTTGCATATTTATTTTTAGTTGCATCGTCCATCTAGTCCATCTAGTCCGGTGTAAATAATACAGACAGCGGACTGTTGCAGCAGGTGTGGTATAGCAGCCGTATTATACCACCGGTGTGCTGCTGCCATATCCTTTACACTTCCATGATGATTAGGCAGGGCCGTGTTTAAGGTTCTTCGAGTGTCGGTGCAAAGTGTTATAGCAGGGGCAAAGTAACGTTCCACAGTCTTACAAAATTAGTCATTTTACAAAAACCCGCTTTTCAATAGGCTAGTCTACATGGTTTTCGGCAGCATGCAACGTCAGCGAATTTAGTGAAATTAATGCTTTCTTACATTTTACTGATTTTACAAAAGATTTAAGTAACACTGAGACTCGCAAAACATTTTGGTCAAGAGCAGCAAAACTCTCGGCTCAGGGGCATTCGGTGCACCGCACCGAATGGACCTATGTTAAACACGGCCCTGTGATTAGGTCTTCAATTTCTTAAGAATGTCGTATTTCGTGCAACTGTCGAATTATGCGACTTAACGCAAGGCGAAGTTTTTAACGTGGGACCAATAATAATTATACCTGACTGTCTCGATGGTAAATTAAGGTTATGAAACAATAGCCTGTCTTAGTTATTAATAAATGGTGAAATGACAACGCCGTTGCTGAAAATCAACAGCATCATTATCATCATAGTTGTCGTCGCCGTCTTCATCATCATCATCATCATCATCATCATCATCATCATCATCATCATCATCATCATCATCATCATCATCATCATCATCATCACCATCATCATCATCATCATCATCATCATCATCATCATCATCATCATCATCATCATCATCATCATCATCATCATCATCATCATCATCATCATCATCATCATCATCATCATCATCATCATCATCATCATCATCATCATCATCATCATCATCATCATCATCATCATCATCATCATCATCATCATCATCATCATCATCATCATCATCATCATCATCATCATCATCATCATCATCATCATCATCATCATCATCATCATCATCATCATCATCATCATCATCATCATCATCATCATCATCATCATCATCATCATCATCATCATCATCATCATCATCATCATCATCATCATCATCATCATCATCATCATCATCATCATCATCATCATCATCATCATCATCATCATCATCATCATCATCATCATCATCATCATCATCATCATCATCATCATCATCATCATCATCATCATCATCATCATCATCATCATCATCATCATCATCATCATCATCATCATCATCATCATCATCATCATCATCATCATCATCATCATCATCATCATCATCATCATCATCATCATCATCATCATCATCATCATCATCATCATCATCATCATCATCATCATCATCATCATCATCATCATCATCATCATCATCATCATCATCATCATCATCATCATCATCATCATCATCATCATCATCATCATCATCATCATCATCATCATCATCATCATCATCATCATCATCATCATCATCATCATCATCATCATCATCATCACCACAACCACCGCCGCCGCCGTCGTCATCGTCGTCGTCGTCGTCATCATCATCATCATCGTCAATTCGTCATCGTCGTCGTCGTCGTCGTCGTCATCGTCATCGCCATCGTCATCGTCATCGTCATCGTCATCGTCATCATCATCATCATCATCAGAATCTAAGCCATTTTTCTGTGCACAACCAATTTTTGTAACATCTCAAAGATCACTTCTACGTCACTCTGATAAAAAAAGCAATTAGGCCTATACTAATGATAAGTAACAATTAGCCTATGCTATTTCTAATTTCTGAAAACTTGAGAGATTATAAATAGGGCAGGTACACAACTAATAAAATGTCACTAGTGAATAATATTGTCAATTGAAATGGGAGAAAATTCTCGTACCACTTAACCGGATCACATTTCACAGATACATAAATGTTACGGTATAAAAACGGTGACATCATCGATCACGTGAACCAATCGCCATAATTCATCCTTGAACTTTATTTAGCCTCACACGGCATTCAGTGTGAAGGAGACGGAGCAGCGGATAAATGCATCAGGTCAAGTAATCGATCAATCGCATAGCAGGTCAGTCATGACGAAAACCAGTTTCGGACAGAAATATCATCGATACGAATTCTACTGTTTGCCCCTCCCCTTCACCCGCAATACGTTTTGGATGGGCAAAACAGAATAGGGAAATCTACGGGGACAATTTCATCTGTCACAAATCAGGTTGTTTTAGTCCGCTTAGGTTGTTTAGGCTGTTTAGACTGTTTAGACGCAGTGGTGACGGGGTTACTAATGCTCGAGGTGATGGATAGGAAGGTGCGTGTCCCTGACATCGGTTAGTGACAGATCGACGACAGACCACCTGTCACCTTTGTGCGCTCCAGGATCCGCATGTAGTGACTGCTCTCTGACACACGGACATACGGACAGACAGACAGGCATGCGGACAGACAGACAGACAGACATGCGGACATACAGATTGACATGCAGGCAGATAGACAGTCAGGTAGGCACATGGACAGAGAGGCAGCAGACAGGCGAACATACATGTACGCACACAAATAAACACACACATGCACACAGACAGAGACACAGCAATTGACACTGAAAGAAACACCCGGACAAACACACAGAAAGTCAGGGAATGCAACGACTAATACACATACGACCAGACACGAAGAAAAACGGACAACCATAGCGACACACATAGTCATGGAGACTGACAGAGACAGAAATATACAGGCAGACAGATCGAGAGAGAGAGAGAGAGAAAGAGAGAGAGAAATAGAGATCTAGAAATAGAGATAGAGACAGAGACACACACAGAGAGAAATAGAAAAAAAGATATATATATATATATATATATATATATACATAATATACATACATACATACATACATACATACATACATACATACATACATACATGTTGGATTGGATCGAAGATGTGAGTTTTATATATATATATATATATATATATATATATATATATAGAGAGAGAGAGAGAGAGAGAGAGAGAGAGAGAGAGTGAGTGAGAGAGATAGAGATAGATAGAGACAGAGACAGAGACAGAGACAGAGACTGAGACAGAGACAGAGACAGAGACAGAGACAGAGACAGAGACAGAGACAGAGACAGAGACAGAGACAGAGGCAGAGACAGATACAGAGACAGAGACAGAGACAGAGACACACACATAGAGAGAAAGAGAAATAGAAAGAGAGGGAGATAGAAAGAGAGGGAGATAGAAAGAGAGAAAGAGAGAAATAGAAATAGACAGAAAGATAAAGAGGCATAATCATACGCATGCATAATTGCATACACAGATAAGCTGAAGATGAGCGAGAAACTGCAGCATGCCTATGTCTTTTCCTGACTACCTTCGATATATTAATGTCTGCTGTAGTCTGCAGTCTGTTGTTATTCGTGCCGCAAAAACTTCTCTGAACCCAACAAAATCATCTTCAGCATCTGTGTTGAATTGAACGGCACAGCTGCTACATGTATACTTCCATCTGCAAGCCTCACATCTTCGACCCAATCCAACATTATGCCCACACACACACTTTCGATGCGATCCACATGGGTCTCTCAAAATAAGTAAGCAAGTAGGTATGTATGTAAATACGTAAGCAAGCAAGCGAGAATATTATTTATTAGACCACTATTAATCAATCAATCATTAAACCAATCAATCAATTAATCAACCAGTTAATTAATCAGTTAATCAATCAATCAATCATTAAACCAATCAATTAATAAGTCAATCAATCAGTCAGTCAATCGATCAATAGGTCAGAGAGTCAAATCAATCAATAAATGAAAGAGTTAATCAATCAACGTATCAATGAATCAATCAACTAGTCAATCAAATCTTGTTCCATTACGATGTGTAAACGCGCTGCAGTGGTGTCTCACTCGTTCTCTGCCATTATATTGTATTGTATCTGGCCATTTAAAAATCGCTCCTCGTTGCAAGAACCTTTCAGAAGCGCTCCAGGTGCGTGCAAACCCCGAAAGAAAAGGCAGGTTTGGAGACGAGAGAAAGATGTCGAAAGAAGCATTCAAACTATAGATGCCACGCGGTTGCTAGGCTACAGAAAACGTCTACATTTGTATATGCACATTTAGCCAAGGACCCTCTGAATAATTTCGTGCAGTACGACCGTATATTTGAAAACGTTCGACACCCCTAGCATCATCACTTTGACCAGAGCGGCGTGGGCAGTGAGGTTCTTCCATTCACAGTTCTTAAAACGATAGGATCAACAGACGCATGCTTCAGTCTATTTTCTATTGTCCAGCGATTCTTTTGTGTATGCTACTCCAGAGCATCTCAAGTGATCGTAAGCTAAGTACAGCATCCTCACAACCACCACCAGCATCAGCATCAGCAGCAGCATCAGCAGCATCAGCCATCTTCTCCCTCTTGGAAAGACATAAACCTTAAAACCAGAGCTGCACGTTCGGTCTTCCACGGCACCTGTAAGTGCGGCAAACAGACAGCACGAGCATAAAGACTGCACGAAAGCTGCATTGTTGCCGCTCAGCCCGGCCCTTCCTCCTTCACTCTATTGTCCCTTCCCTCGTTCCTTCCCTCTTTCTTTTCTTATTTGCTTGCTTCCTTCCTTGCTTCCTTCCTTCCTTGCTTCCTTTCTTCCTTCCTTCCTTCTCTCCTTCCTTCCTTCCTTCCTTCCTTCCTTCCTTCCTTCCTTCCTTCCTTCCTTCCTTCCTTCCTTCCTTCCTTCCTTCCTTCCTTCCTTCCTTCCTTCCTTCCTTCCTTCCTTCCTTCCTTCCTTCCTTCCTTCCTTCCTTCCTTCCTTCCTTCCTTCCTTCCTTCCTTCCTTCCTTCCTTCCTTCCTTCCTTCCTTCCTTCCTTCCTTCCTTCCTTCCTTCCTTCCTTCCTTCCTTCCTTCCTTCCTTCCTTCCTTCCTTCCTTCCTTCCTTCCTTCTTTCCTTCCTTCCTTCCATCCTTCCTTCCTTCCTTCCTTCCTTCCTTCCTTCCTTCCTTCCTTCCTTCCTTCCTTCCTTCCTTCCTTCCTTCCTTTATTCAATCCTGCCTTCCTTGCTTGCTTGCTTGCTTCTTTCCTTTCTTCCTGGCTTCCTTGCTTGCTTGCTTCCTTCCTTTCATTATTTTCCTTCATACTTTCTTCTCTCTCTTTAATTTCTTCCTCCCTTAAGTTTCACTCTCCCCTCCTTCCCTTCGTCACAGTTTTTTCCTTCCTATACTCTCTCGTTCTTTCTTCCCTCCTTCCTTCGACTCTTTTTCCTCCAATCTTTTTCTTTCAATCCATTCTTCTTTCCTTCATCTCTCCCTCCCACATCGCTTTACAGAACTTCCACGTCTAGTTAAGCAGATGGTAGCTTTGCGATGTATCATTTATTTAGGTTAGGCCACTCCCGTGTAAGATATGACAGGTGCGATAGCTAGTTCGAAGCAGCGCCGCAAACCAGTAAAGGCCATTAAAACTAGACCGAGGTCGAGTTTGTTTATAAAAATAACAGTCTACAGATTATGCGGCGGCGGTGGCGGTGTTTGAGGAGTCTTCTCAAGGTCTATTGTAATAGCTATCTTCCTCTTCTGCCTTCTGACTCACCTATTCTTCAGTTTTACTGTCCGAGTCTCACTGACTTCCTATATAGTCTCACACTTGCTGCTATTCCAGATGTCAGTTATCAGTATAAGCAAGGAAATGTTTTGCACCTTAGTAGGAGTAGAAATCCCTGTTAATTGCAACAATAAGGAAGGTAGCTACTCGTGTTGGTATATAATATTTATTTTAGCTGCGCGAGGAAGGTAACCTCCTTTGCACCATACTCTTACGGACCACCCTCTTAACTGGAGGCAGCGCTCGTGAATAAAATGGTGCCCCGCGATTGGCATTCGAGTGCAACTTTATAAGTATGGAAATTACGATCACGATTGGGAACCTGAAGGCACGTTGTGTAGTCATAGAAACAGTAACCATACGTAACTCGGTTGTGCCTGAGGCTAATATAATTTAGGCAACTAAAATTAGGCTATGATGGCTAACACCTTGCTTTCAACGGGAAAAACTGCTGGAAGTTCTCTGTCGCTTTCGTCTATAGGCCTACCGTCGTGGGGGCGTGGTAGGCTAGCAGAGTGGGTAGCCTGACCGTCGCTAAAGATGTGACAATTATAGGCAATTTCATGGTCCTCTGGTTTTCTGACTCTTAGGCGATTGCTTGGGCGCTTCGCGTGAAACTTTGATGCAGTGTCCGCGCTGTAGTCGGGAGCACCTCTGAGTAGAGAGCTTGAAGGAGCGCTGTAGAAATAGAAAAATCGATAAAAAATAAAATATAAAATAACTAAAACTTGGCTAAAGATGACTAACACCTTACAGTCGCTAAAGAAGAAGTAAGAGGCAATTTCAGGTTTTCTTCTGGTTCTCTGACTTCTAGGATGGTTCAGCAGTCTGACGTCGCCATTCCACTCGCTGTTCATCAACCTCTCCCCTTAACTTTCTTTATCCGTTCATCACCGTCCAATCCAGCAGGCAGCATCAGCATCTGTCGTGCTCTTCCTTTTGTTCGCATCCTCTTCATTTTTCCTTCATTGACCGTTCCTCTAGCAGTGAATGTCCACTCGGTGTTGGTCCGATCCAACTCCTCTGTCCCTCTTTTGTTCTCTTTATCAGGACGCTTTCTTCTTCAATAATTAATCCCATCACTTCGCCATGTGTTCGTCCAACTGATTTATATGTTAAGCTTACTTGATGCTTAACACAAATACACTGGCACCAAGTCATATTAATGTAACACTATTAGGGCTTTGATGCGTAACACAAATACACTGGCACCAAGTCATAGTAATGTAACACTATTATAGGGCCTATTTAGTAATGGTATTATTACTTGATTACAAATCAAATAGGCCTAGGTTAGAGAAATCGAGTAAATGAATAGCTACAGCTAATTCGAAATAATTGTGAAATAAAGAGACAAATTTTACTCCAGACCTGAATTACATAACAAATGGAACTGAGAGGTTCCAGAGAACTGCGACAATAGCACACAATACTACTGTACTTGATAAAGCCTTCTTCCCAAAGTTCACAAGTGCCCACGATACCAAATCTCCACATTTCTATATAGAGCTACTCAAAAGCTAAGCGCAGGGCACCGGTTTACTCACGAGCGCTGACCATACGACGGAACATCAATGGGTTGAGCAATAAATAGCGAGCGAAGGACTGGATCAAGGTCCTCAACAAAAGCAACAGTCTGCATGGGGGCTCGTACCCGTACACTCCACCCACGCTCTACCCACTCGAACTACCACGCCCCCCACAACGGAATGGTCGAGAACGACGGAGAACTCTAGTAGCTATTCTGTTGGAACTTGGAGGCTATAGGCCTAATTGCATTGAAGTGTCTTTGCATGGAGCGCGGTCACAGCCATTGATTCCAATGCACGCGTCTCGACAGCAAACTCAAATAAGCAGCCAAGATTATCCCGCAAATAACTACAGAAGCTCAGATTGAGTAGCATCAAGATCGAGCATTGGACGGCCATTATGCTTGTGCCAACTATTGCCCCAAGCAAGCAGGCTGCAGCGACTGCATAATTATAGGTCTACTGTCCGAAAAGAATAACATTGACTAAGTCTTGTTGTCTGATAACTGCATGTGCCAAAGAAATGGACGCCTATCGTAAAATGGCTGACAGAACAATTATATTGATAAAAATCTGCCACAGTGACAATGTCATACAAGTTCTTAGATGAATATGACAAAAATGGTAGGCCTAATCGAATAATGCAATTAAGAAATTACAATTGCTTTTGTTTAAATCCAATGAAATGCAGTTATCTTTCATGAACAAGTTGTTTCTATCGACACCTCAATATTTGTTGCAGCAAGCACATAAAAGTAATTACTGAAACTGCTATGCCCTACTTTGGTTTCTTGGGTGTCAAAGATTAACCTTCAATTAATGGTATTGTTGATCATGCAGAGTCGAACTGACAAAGACCAGGGATGCCATTCATAGCTTTTCCACCTAGATCTAAGTTTTTCGGTCTTGTCTAGGTTTCTAGTTTTTTTGTCAGGATCTAGCTTTTTCATACGACGGTTTTTCGAATTTTTTACATTAAAAATTGATTTTGTTTAGGTGAAAATGCACAAAAGACGTGAAAAAGTCGAAAAATTTGTGAGATTTTTTACCAACAAGTGCAATTTTTTGAGTGAAATACACAGAAAAGGTCATCAGAAATTTTATCAAGAAGGAAAAGAGAGCTAATTTTAACCATCGTAGGCCTAGACTATGATTAAACAAATAAGGTCAGAAAGTTCAAGCCAGGAAAATGGAAAAAATTCATGTATTTTTCAGGAAAATTGTCTATCTAGCCTTTTCTAGCCTTTTTTCTACCGGATCTGACCTTTTTTTAAATTCAGAGTGGCATAAGTGACTTAAAGTCATTCACACACTTCCCTTTTGGGCTTCCTGCAAAATGAGCAAAATGACTCAGCACAGTGTGATCCTACATCAACTGCGAGAGTGAATACTCCTCTATGTGTGAGTTTTGGAAAAGGTAACTAAGAATAGGAAACAAGAAACTCTTTAGAGTAAGCAGTCTCGTAGCCATTAATAATCCATAACCACGTCTCCGACAGGACACAGCAACAAAATTGTCAACATCGTAAGCGTCTACATGACAATAAAAAAAACTGACCACTGTCATTTATTACAGTGGATACAAAGCTGAAGTAGACACACGTGATAATCTGCGGTGATTAGCTTCTTGAGAGGTAGAAATGACTACAGTCTAACGAAGCCGTCCATCAAAGTTCTTTCCAAGATACAGACTGGTAAGCAGGCATCATGATATAGGCCCTAAGCTTATTTGGTAAGATAAGATAGAAAGTACGGTACGTATATGTCTTCAGTCTATTTTAACTATAGCCTAATTATTATGTTGATAACTTGCTACCTGAAGCAATATCATTTGTGGTTTGCGGTGGTGGTAAATGCAATGCAAAAACTCAAAAGCGTACCCGGCCAGACCACCCTCAAAGTAAACAAGCAAGTATGCGAGTATCCTGATCAAGATTGCCATCAGACTTCTGCATCGGGACAAGTCCAGCGATTCATTTCGTGTTGTCCAGGCAATTTACACGCATCAGTAAAATAGGCAATTTTCCCGTCATCAGCTTCAAATCAACGGGCGAGTTTTTTTCTTACTTGAGGCGATATAATTATACTCTGCAACTCTGGTAATCAACCTCAAAGTCCGAGGCGTTGCCAACACGTCTTAAGCAGAGGAGAAATCACGGGTTCTCCTCAATTGACCCTCGGCAAATCCGAAACCCATTTCCAGGTAATTACATTAAAAAAAACATAGACTAGCGCAGAGCTCAAGAGATGGTGTCTACACAATTTCTTGCTAATGTTTAATTATTGAGAAGGTTTTAACAGTTTATTCCTAAAATTAATCACAGTTGAGATGAACGTTAATGGAAACTAACTTCTCCATTAAACTAACCGAACATGAAGAGTAGACCCTGAGTTTTGCCGGAGAGAGCTAACCGTGGCCTTGAATTGTTAGCGACTTCATTTTCCTAGCCACCTTCCACCGATACATCCATCCATCCAACCATCCATCCATTCATCCGTCCATCAATAAATCCATCCATCCGTCCGTCCGTCCGTCCATCCATCCATCCGTCCATCCATCCAACCATCCATCCATCCATCCATTCATTCATCCATCTATTCCATCATTCCATCCACCCATTCATCCATCCATCCATACATCCATTCCATCCTTACATTCATCCATTCCATCCATACATCCATCCATCAATCAATACATCCATCCATCCATCCATACATCCATCCATCAATCAACCCATCCATCCATCCATCCATTCACCCACCCATTCATCCATCCATCCATCCATTCTTCTATCCATACATCCATCCATCCATCCAACCATCCATACATCCGTCTATCCGTCCATCCATCTATCCATCCATCCATCCATCCATCCATCCATCCATCCAACCATTCATACATCCATACATCCATCCATCCAACCATCCATCCAACCATCTATACATCCATCCATCCAACCAACCATCCATCCATCCAACCATCAATCCATCCATCCAAACATATATCCACAGATACATCCATCCATCCATCCATTCATCCATTCCATCCATCCATACATCCATCCATCAATCAATACATCCATCCATCCATACATCCATCCATCAATCAACCCATCCATCCATCCATCCATCCATCCATTCACCCACCCATTCATCCATCCATCCATCCATTCTTCTATCCATACATCCATCCATCCATCCAACCATCCATACATCCGTCTATCCGTCCATCCATCTATCCATCCATCCATACATCCACCCATCCATCTGTTGCTGGTTTCTCCGTTCAAACATTCAGTAGTCAGCCACAGACAAGGTCACGTCTCCACCATCAACTAAGCCGACCTTTAACCTCACCAACAAACACGGTCAACATCAACTGCTACCGTCTTGTCCAAACCAGACTCAGCCTCCATCCCTCATGCCGAAGACTCCGGCGCTCAACATAGAGTCCGGAAATGGCAGCCATGTCAGCCCTCGAGACCGAGAGAGAGAGAGAATTCCTTCTGCTAATTAACTGTAGTCATTCCTGCTTTTAAAAGCAATCCTTTGAAAGCCTCAATCAATATACAGTGGCTTCCTTGGAAATGTGCCAAGTCTCAGGATGGTGTAATTATGCAAATGTATGCATAACACCATAAAATATGATTATTTTTACAAATACGCCATGCAACATGTGATGTAATTATATGCCAAACTACATAGTACTATTGAGCAAATGCATGCATAACACCATAAAATATGATTATTATATACAAATACACCATGCAACATGTGATGTAATTATATGCGAAACGACATAGTACTATTGAGTGGTCTCTCAAATGCTTCACTCAATTCATAAGGACATTTATGTGTATGACCCTTCGAAAAGCCCTCCAAGGGCTTCCATGTACACCATAAAACTAGACTCAATCCACATAGCTATAGCCGCGCACAGCATATAGCGCGCATGCTACATGCTCTAAAAGCAACATCCGAGGTACACTACAAATATTTACACTGCGTTGTAACCGGACATTTATAGAGCGCCACGGATTTCTACGAGTGTCCTCCCATCCTTACCCCTACCCTTCCCCACTCCTCCCTCCCCCACCGAGGGTTCTCGTATTTCAACTTCCCGAAACACAAATACACCCGCCGGTCACACATAGCCTCACCTATCACCGTCTAACGTTTCTCACTGCGCTCAAATTTCAGACCCGTTCGTCGCTCAGAAAACACGATTCCTTCCTTCCTTCCAGTCCGAGTCCGAATCCGATAATTATCCCCCTCCCCACCCCCACCCCAATACTTCTGCTGACAACAGCGGCTGGCACTTCAACCGATGCAAACCGATGGAGGATGCGGCGGCCACAGCAGCGTCAAAGCGAGTCGTCGGCCTCTATTATCGCCCAGCGGAGCATTACGGCTCGTGGAAAAGACCAGAAGGAATTTTAAGTGTTACCGAACGCAACAACAGCAACCAAACGAACGAAAAAGCATCCAGCGGTCGATTTTTTGCGTTGCCCGTAGCAACCGTAGCGATCGTCAGTGTCGAAACAACAGTGTCATCAAAGCTATATGGCTGTCTGTTATACACTATCGAGTAGCTTGTTCAAGTAGGTCTATAATAGGTATTTACATGGCCAACTACATGTATACTGAGTGACCGGTTCATGGGCTTACCGACTGGCGGGCAGTTAGCAAAATGATCAATGTGACTGACGGGTTGGCGTGGTCTCTGGCCTCTTGGATGAGACCGACTTTCACTTAGTTACTTGCCAAACAAGCCATTCACTCACCAATCCGGTTAAACCACCTATAGGAAGTAAGTGATGATGATGAGGATGATGCTGGTGGTTGTAGTGGTGTGCTGGTGATTGTGGTGGTGGTGGTGTGGTGGTGTGGTGGTGGTTGTCGCGGTGGTGGTGGTGGTGGTTGTGGTGGTGATGGTGGTAATATGGTGGTGGTGATGTGGTTGTGGTGCACATGGTGGTGGTCATGGTCGTGGTTGCGGTGGTGGTGAACATGATGATGATGATGATGATGATGATGATGATGATGATGATGATGATGATGATGATGATGATGATGATGATGATGATGATGATGATGATGATGATGACGATGATGATGACGATGATGATGATGATGATGATGATGATGATGATGATGATGATGATGATGATGATGATGATGATGATGACGACGATGATGATGATGATGATGATGATGATGATGATGATGATGATGATGATGATGACAACGACGTAGACGATGGGCCAATTTTTGGAAGCACAGGATTTTAGCTATCACGAATCAGTTTTCGCGATACTGCAGGCATAGTCCATTCTTCTGGAACCAAACCTGACCGAATATATACATGTATATTGTACTATTTTCGACAGTGAGAGTATAGTATGCACATGCCTACATGTAGTTGTTGTTGTACACAGTGTGTAGCCTACGCTTTTGTCCCATGCTAATAAAAATCACTTATTTGCTTTTAGATTCGCAGCGTAACATTCAACTTAAAACAAGCCAGCAATGCAGGAGACGAGAGAATAAAATATGAATGAGTGTCCATACGCAAGTTGCACGCTATATTTATGTATACACGGCATTTACCGGTTTCCACTTGTTAGTCGTACGAGTGATATATGATCCCTGCTGGGATCATCCTAGACCGCATAGGACTTTTACAAGAAGATAGAAACGGTTTACAGAAGGCAGAAAGAAAGGTCGCAATAACTCTGCATAGACTACGCTCTTTTTACAGAAACAGATGTCTGCATCTTCAAGCCGAACAGCTAGACCTACAGGAGATCGCATTGCTTCAGCAAATAGCAAATAGCGATTCAAAATAACGCCGAAGTGAATCCAAATTTATGGCTGCTATTCCTAAACTGTCACTCAGTCATCAACCTTGGCGACCCAGATTAGAAACTCTGCTTACAAATTTTGCCAAGAATAATTATGATAGACAGCGTCGACATTAGCAACCTGCTATCCACATTTTTTCGTACCCTATAATTTTTCCTCTCATGCAGTCATTAGCCTGAAGTTTAGTAGAACTGCGGTGGAACAGTAAATCTGCCTAGAAACTGAAACTAAGTTCGAGGCACGAAGGACAGACAATAAAGAGCCCGACAAGTAGTGACTTTATGTTGAAAATATCAAATTATGATGATGACCAATTGACCATGGCTTGGTGGAAATAAACAGCAAACGGGAACTGCAAAATAAAATGAAACCAAAATGTTAAATAGACTGTTAAGTAAGCTATTAAATAAACAGATACCATAACAATCGTAAATTGGACTGAATGTCAATGGGATAACATAGAAAGTAGGTTTACCGTTTGCACGCACAATTATTGTAGGCCTATAATTATTAATGAGCCCTAGATTTAGGCCTATAAAACATGTGTAGGCTAACTGTATAGGCTATCATTATCTTTTATGTATCATGCATATGCCCCTTACTAGTAGCCTATGTATGTAGGTGTGTAGGCTCCACTGGATAAATTTTGTGTTATTCACGCATTGGAATCCAAAAAACAGCCAACGAAGGGCTTGAGGTGCATGGATTCGCACATGGAATCCTCCGGCTCCAAGGCACCGAACCCAAACGTTATGTTAACTATGTTAAAATTAATGGCTTCATGTAAAAGTAACACCACCGCGCCCAACATTATGCCCCACCAGCGTGAATCCAATCTTCGCTAGACACTAACACCCCTATGAAATAAATAATATAGTCTGTTTAATAACTTCGGGTGTGTAAATAACCGTCAAATTTTATGCAATGGAGAATAATTTACCGTAAACGCTCAAAATATAAGAGTCTTTTGATTCACTAGCGGTGAAATACTTCTCACTGGATGGTGTATTCAGAAGGAAGCCCATAACAGTCCATCATAATAAACTACGGCAATGATTATTATATTCTGCTTTCTAGCTTTTCTATATTATACGTCTGTGGTGGAACGAAGATAATTTCACTTCCAGGAAGCGTTTGAGTATAAACAACGAAAAGGCAAAAGGTTGATAGAACAAAATGATTTATAGTATTACGTGTATGCTATATTGCGTATGTGTATAAAATATTGTATAGACATGGAGCTTAAAACGATGTCATAAGCAAGAGGTTTTAAATTACATCAGAAGTGCATAAATGACGTAGTTAGGTGGTTGTAGATGACGTCATCGATGAAAAAGAAAAAAGGAAACATGACATACTGTATACATAATAAGTAGGCCTATAATAAGTATAAGTGAATGGCTTCATGTAAAACAGGGATGTCAAACCTTTTTAGCACAGTATATATAATACGAAAGTTAAATTATTCTTTTGCAAAGTAGGCCTATATGGCCATGTCATGGCACCCCACTCCGCCCCACCCCGCCCCATCTCGTCCTACCCCTTACCCTAAATAGCTGGGTGAGGTGAAAACCTAAAACATCCCGAACAACGCAAGGTATATAATACAAACTGATATAATTAATTATTCTCTTGCAAAGGATATGGCCATGTCATGGCGGCTAGACACCAGCTCCTCGGCGGAGTCGTCTGCTCGAACATGAAGAACGCCCGCTTGACAAAACCCGGAAACGGAAGTTCACTGTCGTCATCATCATCGCCATCGCCACCGCCGCCATGAAGGTCGTCTGTCAGCTCCCTAACGAACCGACTCTGCTGAATCTGCTGGCGCAACCTCAACCCACCCGATCGGCCGTCATCGCTCTCGAAGGGATGGAACAACGCGAGGGACTTACGACGACTCGAAGATGACGACGGGGCCAGGGAATGGGATCGGTTGGTACGCTGTTGCATTATGGGAGCTTTGGAGGAAGATGGCGGCGTTGTTTCTTCTTCGCGTCTGCTACCACTCGATTCCTCCGACATGCGAGACCAGACACTTAGATCCAAGGAACGATGATGAAGAAGAAGACGCTGGTGTTGTTGGTGTGGAATCAATCAGAGGTGACGCTGTTGTTGCTGATGCGTGACCAGCGCCGATCACGTTACGGTTGAGTGATATCTGGTGGACAGAAGTATCACAGCCGTCGTCATGCTTGACCAGACGTAAATTGCGATTCGGGTTTAGATAATCCATGTTTTAACCCGAAATCTACAAAAAAAATCGTCAGATGTTACAAGTTAAATGCCGGTTATATTTACTGGAGAAAGAGGACGGACTGTTAGGTATAGCGTCAAAAACACAGATTCGTCAACATAAAAGATAATTGAAATACTCGGAGCGTTGCATACTGGGTATTTGGGGGTGCAATTTCCAGAGTTGTTTTCCGAGAATATAAATAATTATAGCGCCTCTTAAAGAGACCTACTCAGAGGCGCTCTCAGGTCTACGACTCTGGCAATCATTCATTAGACCTGCAATAGATTTTATTGGATACCTCTATAAATATAATAATATAAAAATAGCAATGTATGGTCACTGTTGTAATGCAGTGCGTACCCTAGTAAAATAGGCCTACATGTACGCAAACGTACCATCTTTGTTAATCATGACATTGTGCTCTGCCGTAGGCCAATAATAGCCTACTAGAAAAATCTTAACAACATCATAAACAAAAGCAAAAAAGGACCGAAACCAAGAGCTAACTTTTCATCCTGCATGGAAAACAACTTGTTTTTCACCGCTGATCAGAATTGACGGTGGGGAGTAAATGGAACGCCACGAGAACCCTATTACAGGCAGTGTCGAGTTCAATATTATGAGCCAACAAATGAGTCTGTTATAGAGTATAGAGAAATGGAAACTCGCGGATATATTATATGAATTATTTTAAAACAATGACTTCACAGTCCTGTGCAGGTAGAAATTCGTGTTTGGGAACAAACGCGGCCTGCTGCTTAACAGTAACCTATCACGTGGCATAGTTGGGGGGGGGAATCGAAAATTACAAAGAATTAATATTAATTGAGCATTAAAACTGCGGCCGAGAAGTTTAAAAAAATATAATTGTATTAATTAATTATTCATTCATTAAATGAATTTGTATAGCGCCTCTTTAAGAGCGCCATATAGGGCTACCCAGAGGTGCTCCCAACTCAGTGTGGCCAAATAAGACTGTATTAAGATGAGAGAGATTTATTGGCAACATGATGTTTCAACATTCTAGAGTTCTGCTATTCTTATTTGTCTCTTTTAATTCAAGTGAATTGTCTGATGTTTTCTTAATCAAAAATTAAAAAAGTGAATCGACGTATAGCTTAAAATATTTACGAGGAGCAAAACCGTCGCCTAGAGCGGCATTGAATTTAATACATTCGTTGATGTTCTCCTTTGACCTTCACCTCTGACCATTGACCTTGTACTTTACAAACCCCATGCTAGATTAGCTCTCCAGATCCCAGGGCCGTTTTACAGGAATTTTTTGAACTGCACAACCTCTTTTTCCTTCCCATCCTCCACGGTAAATTACTTCCAATCGGAGAACAATTGTCAATTTTTTCTAGTTTTAAGTGTACAGAAGTGCTTGTACAACTGCACAAATCTATTTCGAACTGCACATTTTGTGTACGACTGCACGTTAAAAAAGTCCTGACAGATCCCGTCCTATAGCTGGTAAAACGTCCGTGATTTGCGTCGATGGGCCAACAGTCTAGCAATAACTGAGTACAAATAGTTTCTTCTAATCGAAAAGAAGTTGATCGAAAATAAGACGCTGCTTGCGTGCAATGCAATTCGATTAAGTCTATTGGATGATGCCCGAAGTTTCTTAGCTTCACAACTGAATGATAATTGGGAAGAGTTGGACCTTTGCAGGTGATAATCAATAAATTGAGCATCTCAAACTCATATCCACTTTTTCTGCACCTGGTGTTCAGCCATAACGGATGTCTGTGTGTCTGTTTGTCTGTGTGTCTGTATGTGTCTGTGTGTCTGTGTGTCTGTATTTGTCTGTGTGTCTATGTGTCTGTGTATATGTGTGTCTGAGTGTCTTTGTGTCTGTAATTATGTCTGTATGCATGCATGTTGGTCTGAGTTTCTGTGTGTCTGTGAGTTTGTGTCTATATACGAAAATGTCAATGCTGCACTCTGTGTGTCTGTATATGTCTGTGTGTATGTCTGTGTGTATGTCTGTGTGTCTGTGTGTCTATGAGTTTGTGTCCGCGAAAATGTCAATACGGCAAACGGCTTTGTAGGCCCTATACACGTTGAACTGACGATTTGGCCGTGTGTATGCTACACGCAACTGGTATACCAGTGATCGACTGATGAAGAAGAAGAAAGAAGAAAAAGGATCTTGAATCCATAATTCGCTTTTCATCTGATCTCATGAAAACATGAGATGATCAGAAGAAGAAGTGGTCAGCTGCTGCACTTAATTATCGCCGTCAGCAACGAAATCTCGTCATCGTCGATTCTCGGAAGAAGGAGGATTCAAGAGAAATCATCAAAAACAGAAATCAGAAAGAAAGAACGTCGGCAAAAATGACCAACTGCGCTTTGCTGCGCACCATAATATTTGCCCGCGTGTATACTTTTGTATTTGTCATTGCTCTCCTTTCCGTCCTCATTTTGCAAACGTCCACACGCAAAGTTTCACAGACACCAACTTCTGATATAGGTTTTCCAACTTTCTTTATACTTGATAAAATTAATGGGCATGTACAATACAATACAATGCAATACAATGATAATACAACTATCAGTGAAGACAGGGACGCCCACGCATGGACGTGAAGAAGTGACTTTTGACGTTTTGAACATGAACTGCACGAAGAGAAGTTGATTTCAGCTAATATTATAGACTATAGAATCCTGGGATAATATGGGGCGCGGTGGTGTAGTGGTGGCGTCGTTGCCTTGGAGCCGGAAGGTTCAAGGTTCGAATCCACCTCGCCGCGTAAGGACCTTGAGCAAGTCCTTCACTCACAATTGCTCAGCGCTTCGGCGTGAAACTCTGATGCAGTGTCCGCTCTGCATTCGGAAGCGCCTCTGAGTAATGAGAGCTTGAATGGGCGCTATAACAAGTGCACACACAAACAAAAAAATAAGAAATTCTGTGCAATCGGTCACGTGTATAGCGATGTTCTTGCATTCAATGTGGGGCAGATGCGACTGGTAATACATAGCACAGCCAAGACTTAGTATACCAACGAACTGAATGATTACTACACGAACGCAATATTCTATCTATGCGTATAGCATGTCTAACCGCAAACAAATATACATGGATTACGGTACCACCACCCAAATATATATACCAGAGATCTCTGAACTTTTGCTAAGGTATGTTTAGTGTCTACACTCCACAGGTATACGACTATTTTGATTCCTGGAAGGCCTCACCTTGACGTGCTGAGAGACATAAAGACCGAGCGAAGGCCACTATACTATTAGAAAAATAGCGCAGCCTAATTGCGTCCAGAGTCGGCCGAGACTCAGCCGAGGCAAAACGCAACGGAGGCTCGTCCACGGCAACTCGTAAATAATTAGCCATGCCTATTTAGAAAGAAGCGAAGAGGAAACAAATTGCATGGCAACTAGTGTAACATGATGAACGAGTCCAGAGGTCAAGCGTATCACCTCTCCAGGTATAACGTTCCGTGTTATAGTATAGTATACTGTGCAGCAGCGAAAATAAGCATGCAGGATCGAGGACATAATATTATGACAAAATAAAAAATTATTTATGGTTGCTATAATCTATGGGGCACCTGTATCTACAGCGACGAGTTATTGCAGCGTGAAAGATTTTTTGCCGTAAAACATACACACGTGTGTAAGTATGTTTCCATGCAGATACTCTACACCAAATAATAATAAAAATGATAAATGTAATAATAATAATAAAAATAATAACAGTAATAATAATAATAATAAGAGTAGCCTAATACGAGACCTACACTGCCACAGACGCCGACTCACGCTGACCATGTCAAGTCGCTTTCGTCATTGGGTTGATTTCCTTTCAGCACCGCTCTTATGCTGTGGAGAAATGCTGGAGATGCACAATTGTATACCTTAGATCTACTTACTTGCCGTCGTTCAACGACGTTGGTGTTGTATTGTATTGTATCTTGTGTCATATCAACGATGATTAGAGTCGCCCTCCCCCTTTCTCCCGGATTGGGACTGGCACTGCCAGAGTAAGAGCAGTGGCGGAGTGTTTCAGAAGAATCTTGGTAGCAGACATCGCGTTATAGTTTGCGGAATAGGCAAGCACCAAGATCGATCCACACACCTTGGGAAGGCATAGTCTGAGTGACTGGCTGAGAAAACGTCCATCCTACATGTATAATATTGTTGCTTGCTGGTGACATTTGATGCCAACGTAGGATCAACGGAGGAATGCTGACAACGTGGTTTTGTCTGCCATTGGAAGACAATGTATTCCAATTATTGAATAAACACTGGCCATTGTGGTAAGAGCAAACGTCTGTGCTGTGCAGAACCTGCCTAGATCCTGTGTGGTGATTCAATGCATGTGTATGTATGTATGTATGTATGTATGTATGTATGTATGTATGTATGTATGTATGTATGTATGTATGTATGTATGTATGTATGTATGTATGTATGTATGTATGTATGTATGTATGTATGTATGTATGTATGTATGTATGTATGTATGTATGTATGTATGTATGTATGTATGTAATGTATGTATGTATGTAATTATATATGTATGTACTATGTATGTATGTAATTATATATGTATGTATGTATGTATGTATGTATGTATGTATGTATGTATGTATGTATGTATGTATGTATGTATGTATGTATGTATGTATGTATGTATGTATGTATGTATGTATGTATGTATGTATGTATGTTTTTGTATGTATGTATGTATGTATGTATGTATGTATGTATGTATGTATGTATGTATGTATGTATGTATGTATGTATGTATGTATGTATGTATGTATGTATGTATGTATGTATGTATGTATGTATGTATGTATGTATGTATGTATGTATGTATGTTATGTGCCTCGATACATTTGAACTTCTTGTCTTTTCTTCTTTTTTCTTCAATATATTATTTCTTAAGCATCACGGACCACCATCATTAAATTTTTTAGGGCATCTCTTGCTCTTCTAAAGAAAGGCCACTTGACAGGTCTACAATTACAAAGACGCCCATCAAAGAGCACACGCACTCAAACATATACATGCATACATTGTATATATATATATGCTGTATATATATGATGTATATATAAATGGTGTATATATGGTGTATATATGGTGTATATATGGCGTGTATATATAATAGGGTGTATATATGGTGTATATATATGATATATAATATATATATTTAAATCACACAGGCAAATATCACTTCAGATCTAAATATATTCTAAGATGCCGCCGATCAGGCAAATTGGAAGGCGATGAAGTTCTGTGGGGCGTGTATAATGCGACGTTTGACTTTGCACAGCATCAGCAGCAGCATCAGCATCAGCATCAGCATCAGCAGCAGTAGCATCAGCAGGAGTGGCTGCGACGAAGCGTTGAACACGCTCCATGAAATCTCACATTTTCCATGCGTTGAGGTGTTCTGCCCCAGGATGTCGTTGGGGGGGAGGTGGCAGCGGTGGCAGTCACCGTCTCAACCTCTGATCACGATGCAGACACGTAAATTTCTTTGTTAACCTCGGTAATAGATGCGGTATACTGTTATATATGTATACACACATGCAACAGGTGACGGTTCGAGGCTGTCAAAGGGTTAACTGACGTATATCTCGGTTGCTGTAGCGTGCATGATTGCAGATCTAATTTCGCTCTGCCACACAATGTATACGTGTGATGGACCAATTGTTGGTGGTCGTTCTGTTATTCCGACCCTCAACTATTGTTTTTGTGATGGGAAATCTCAACAGAGATGTGGTGGTTTAGGCCTATAATTATAGCGGTGTGTTTTGGGCCTAATATGTAACCGAAAGTTCACATGCAGGTTCGAATGTGTATACCTCAAGCTGCAGCGTAAACCACCTTGGACGAGTTGCTGTGACTAAAGCTGTGACTGAATCCGAATTATAATTAGTTTTTTGTTTGTTTGAATTATTGTTTGTACGTGCACTTGTTATAGATCCCCTTCAAGCTCTCCACTCAGAGGCGCTCCCGAATGCAGAGCGGACACTGCATCGGAGTTTCACGCCGAAGCGCCGAGTAGTGAGCAATCGTGCGTGAAGGACTTGCCCCCCAAATGGAAAATGCTGAAAAAATCTATTGCATTTTCTAGTTCGTGGTGTAAAAAACCATGAAACAAAGGCATGAAACACCCCCGAAATGAAATAATAGATTGAATTTCTATCTGAAAACTGAAGTTGATGACTAAAAAAAGTCATCAGAAAATTTGACGGCGAAAATGGAAAATATTTTCAAGATTTCGACCGAAGGATGACTTTGAAAAGGTAGTCAGAAAATTTGGCCGATAAAAATGGAAATTTGTCAGGAAATTCAGCCTCCCCAAAACTGAAAACCTCGCGCCGCCACTGAAAACACCCCCGAAATCAAATCCTGGCTACGGCCTTGCTCTGTAGTGTATACTATTATATTCGTATCTCCGCTGGTCACTGCCGTTACCTTCTCCTCCCTCACCCGCTGGTTGGAGATCTACGGTGGTTAATTATTTACCCGATGACGACGACGACGACGACTAAGCATGTGCATCTAGTGCCGGAGTAAATGATCACACGTCATAACATTATACTTACGAGCCACTCAGTAGAACGTTGTGATATATATTACACCCGACACATCACGTGCATACTGCATAGACATATATAATTCAATCCATGGACTTACATGGACTTATATAGCGCATTTCAAGAACCTATTATAGCACATAATTATGCCCTCTCTAATCGTAATCGTAATCGTAATCGTAATCTCCAAATTTCTTGAGCGCCGCTCGAAAGCCAAGCGCACGGCACCAGTTTATTCAGGAGCGCTATGTCTATTGTATACATACATGACATATAGGCCCTATGTGTAGGCCCCCTATGTATAATATTAATTTATTTATCTATATCTATTATACCATACAAAGACAAGACATTATACCAGATAAAGTCCTATACATAAATCCTACGCTCAGATGAAGGCATATGCACAAATCTTTCATTTTCGCACACACAATTTTATTGACATATAATCTGGACCATTGTATAACTGGCCAGGTTGTAGCTAGCCTATAGTTTCCATTGTTCAATGACGTCCTTGCAATTAAGGCTGCCTGACTACATTGACATCGACTTCGTACCGACAAACAATGCAACGCATGACAACCAATGACAAACAATGACAAACAATGACAAACAATGCAACGCATGACAACCAATGACAAACATTGTGATATTATATATATATATATATTACACCTCACACATCACGTGCATACTGCATAGACATATATAATTCATTCCATGGACTTATATAGCGCATTTCAAGAACCTATTATAGCACATATTCCGATTACCTATATTATTGTGTGGGGCGCGTTGGTCTAGTGGTGGCGTCGTTGCATTGGAGCCGGAAGGTCCGAGGTTCGAATCCACCTCCCGCGTAAGGACCTTGGGCAAGTCCTTCACTCACAATTGCTCAGCGCTTCGGCGTGAAACTCCGATGCAGTGTCCGCTCTGCATCGGGAGCGCCTCTGAGTAGAGAGCTTGAAGGGGCGCTATAACAAGTGCACATACAAACAAACAAACATAATTATGCCCTCTCTAATCGTAATCGTAATCGCAATCTCCAAATTTCTTGAGCGCCGCTCGAAAGCCAAGCGCACGGCACCAGTTTATTCACGAGCGCTGCGTCTATAATAGTACTCTAGTCAGAAGGGCTGTCCAAAAGAATATAGTCCGAAGGAGGTCATATAGTCCGATTACCTAGCCTATATTATATATAATTGGACCTAAATATGCATTATATATACCTATGCATGCGCCTTATCTATGTGCATGGAAGAGGGATATATAAAACTGTATATTTGCGCATCGATATCTCGTAGAAAATAGGTATAGAACGTTCGTACATATAATATAGCCTATTATGCCTATCACACATTCATTTCTCATTGCATGCTTTTTTTAAGTCATCAACTTCAGTTTTCAAATAGAAATTCAATCTATTATTTCATTTCGGGGGTGTTTTCATGGCTTTATTTCATGGTTTTTTGCATCACGAACTAGAAAAAGCAATATATTTTTTCAGCATTTTTCATTTGGGGGGTGTTCAAACACCCAAAACACCCCCTCCCCTGTCTATATATGGCCTTGCTACAGATCTGTTTTAAATGAATTTTTATAATTGCACAACTCCTTCTTTTCTCTCCCATCTTCAATGGCAAATTACTTCCAATCGGACGACAATGGCCTTTTTGTTAACTGTACAGAAGTGCTTCTATACTTGGCCGGCAACTTGCGAAATACTTATTTGGGAACAATTTTCACAAACGCCAAAAATTGCTGTTTCTGCAGTTCTAAAAGCTTCTTTTAAAAGCCCTGATAGAAATAACACTGGCGGTCATATCATCTGACTCATAATATCACACATGTCTAAAACGCTCCGTGACTCATCATCATACGTCAGCGTGTCGTTTTCCGATAGCGTTGCCACTCTCAAAAATAAAAAACCCAAGTTGGAGCGTCGAAAAACCCAAGAAAACCCAAGTTGCCCAAATCGTCCGAAACTTTCCACAATTTTCCGTCGGAAAAATTCTGACGACCTGTTTTTAGTCATCCAGCCAAATCGTTACGAAAAATCCGCAGTTTCTTGAATTTTCTGCCAAAAACCCAAATTTTTCCAGAAAAAACCCATTTTCCAAGCTCGGAAAAAAAAAACCCAAGAAAAATCCAAGTTCGTAAAAAAAACCTTTCCCAAGTTCCAATTTTAAAAAAAAACAAGATCTTGTGAAAAAACCCAAGGAGTGGCAACGCTGATAGCGCGCGATCCGACGTCATAATTATATATCCAGTCGACGCGCGGGCGCGTAATGCAAACAGCAAGGCAGTTCACTCGATCGCCGCATGCTGCATGTCGACTAGGCGCACTTATGAACTGTTAGGGCGTGGTCAGTGCGTGTGCACTAAGAGGTAAACAACGCGATGACTCATCGATGCGACATCGTGGTAACTACCTCAACAAGTGCGGAGATGGAACGGGGAGAAGAGAAGAGCGGTGAAGAGGTGAAGACCAAAGAAGGACAGATGGGAGTGTAATAGTGAAGTTGAGAGTAGAGAGGATATTGGAGAGTACAGGGTATAGAATATCGAAGCGGACTGGAGAAGAGATAAGAGGGGCTGGAGAAGAGCGGAGAGCGAAGGAGCAGGGTGAGAATTGCCGGGAGGTTGGGGGTGTTCAACCCCCCAGTCTTTCTTAAAACCCAATAGTAAAGTATGTTTTTCACACTCCGATTCCAAGTGGATAATGGTCCAACCCCTCAGTTATTTTTTGACAATTCTTACACCGCGGAGGAGAGGATGGCAGATGAAAGTATGATATATGGTGGAGTTGATTATGGATAGGTTAGGATAGTATAGGATAAGATAGAAGCGGAAAGAAGAGTAGAGGATATAGCAAAAGGGAGTGGATTGGAGCGGAGAGGAGGTGAGGAGGGTAGATGAGAATATAATAGTGGAGTTGAGTGTGGATATGACAGGATAGGATGGGACAGGGCTATTTTAAAGGAATTTTTAGAACTGCACAAGTCCTTCTTTCCTTTTCCATTCTCCATGGTAAATTACTTCCAATCGCAGGACATTCAGGACAATTACCTTTTTGCTAGTTTTAGCTGTACAGGAGTGCTTCTACAACTGCACAAATCCATTTAGAACGGCATATTTTGTGTACAACTGCACATTAAAAAAGCCCCGAGATAGGAGTGGATATAATAGAATAGAAGCGGAAAAAGAGTAGAGGACAGGAGAAGGAATTGGATTAGAGAAGAGAGCGCGGAGGAGAGGCCAGTGGGGCGCGGTGGTGTAGTGGTGACGTCGTTGCCTTGGAGCCGGAAGGTCCGAGGTTCGAATCCCCATCGCCGCGTAAGGACCTTGGGCAAGTCCTTCACTCACAATTGCTCAGCGCTTCGGCGTGAAACTCCGATGCAGTGTTCGCTCTGCATTCGGGAGCGCCTCTGAATAGAGAGAGCTTAAAGGAGCGCTATAACAAGTGCACATACAAACATACAAACATACATAAATATGCATGTGCAATGTTGTATATGCAATCCAAACGAGACAGACAGACATACAGACACACACAGAGAAACAGAGAGAGACAGAGACGGATAGAGAGAAAAAGATGCTTGCGCTTCATACAGTCCTGTTTTCGTCAATAGTCCCTTTGAGGAAAAAATGTTTCAAAAATATTTAGATAAAAGCGCTTAATTGAAGCGAGAAAAGCCCTTAATTGAAGCGAGAAAAGCCCTTAATTGAAGCGAGATTCATGGAACATTGGGGCAGAAACCCGGGTGGGCTCAGGCATGTTAGCCACGCCTATACCATTGTATGGGCGTGGCTAACATGCCTGATGGGACGAGTCGCTAGGGATTAAAGTTATCATTAGCGTCAGAGGTCCCATCCATTAAGCCGCGAAGCGTAAACATACCCTCGGCCTCTGAGGTACATGTACATGTACATATGTAGGCTTACTGTACTTGTGCATGAACATGCACATATGCACATGACCATGCCCTGCATACATGTGCAATGCACACGTGCATGTATATGTACATGTATAAAGAGATTGGAAGACTCTTCGCAAACAGTGCGGCAGAGTTATTAACGTACATGTACATATAGGCTACATGCACTTAACACTTTGGAGGCGGTTGTCAACCAAAGCGATACTAGGGGCAGCGGGTGGGCATCGACAAAAGTCGACATCAACAGGAATGGACTATAACATATATTTATGAACATATGAATATATGTAGGCCTGCACGTCTGAATATTTATATGTTTATGTATAATATAAATATCCCTATATCATGTATGCATACATGTACAGACATTACCATACAAATATAGAGCCTAGGGCCTAAATAGGCTACACATATAGCGCCTTCATGAGATTCTTGTTAGGGCGCTATATAAATATTCATATACATACACACACACATATATATGTATGCATTTGTATAATCTTGTATATACATATATACGTATATACACATAAACAGCGATATATAGCCTATGCATATACATACACATGTAATGTATATACATACATGTATATGTATATACATAATTATATAATGTATACAATACATGTGTGTATACATATAATTGAACATATATACATGCCTACTTGTATATACGTATATATGTATATAAATGCACATACAAAATTACATATACGTATGTGCACTTACATATATATATGCATATACCAATATTTGTATGCGCATATATGTATACATTCGCGTAATTATGTACATATATATGCATATACAATTATACATGTATATATATACATATGAATATATATTCTGTATTCTGTATGCATGTACATGTATGTATTATATACATAGGTATGGGTATATGTATGCTTCAGGAACGGTCGGGAACTATGCATGTAGGACCTATATTTGTGTCTATGCATGCATGCATACATGAATGCGTGCATATATTTATGTATGTATTGTATGTATGTATGTATGTATGTATGTATGTATGTATGTATGTATGTATGTATGTATGTATGTATGTATGTATGTATGTATGTATGTATGTATGTATGTATGTATGTATGTATGTATGTATGTATGTATGTATGTATGTATGTTTGTATGTATGTATGTATGTATGTATGTATGTATATATGCATGCTTGTGTGAATGTATGGATGCAGGTAAGCATGTGAACATTTATTTATGTGCGTGCGTATGTAGAATATATGTTTGTGCGTGCGTATGTAGCATGTATACATGTATGTATGCATACATGTATGTGTATATGCATTTATGTCAGCATGTATGCTTTATTTCATGTATGTATGTATGTACGGAAGTATATATATATGTATATATATACATATATATATATATGTACGCGTGCATGTGTGTATGAATATATGTATGTATGTATATGTGTATCATAATGTATGCATGTATGTATGTATGTATGTATGTATGTTTGTATGCATGTAGAAATGCATTCGTGCATGTATGTATGTATGTATGTGTGAGTGTAAGTATGTATGTATGTTTGTATGAATGCATGCATAAAGTTATGTGTATGTATATGTACGCAGGTATGTATATATGTTTGTATGTATGTATGCATGTATATATGTATGTATGTATGTATGTATGTATGTATGTATGTATGTATGCATGTATGTATGTATGTATGTATGTATGTAGGTATGCATGTGTGTATGTATGTATGTATGTATGCATGTATGTATGTATGTATGTATGTATGTATGTATGTATGTATGTATGTATGTATGTATGTAGGTATGCATGTGTGTATGTATGTATATATGCATGCATGTATGTATGTATGTATGAATGTATGTATGTATGTTAGGGTGTCCCACGAAAGCATGGGGGGAAACAGTTTGATGGAATTTTTATGCAGTCCCTCTTAAAAGTTTATCTATGGACCCATAAGAACACTCTCCAAATTTTATGACAAGCGAACTTTGGGAAGCTCAGCAAATAATGATTTACAGTAGGCAATTCGACAGCAAATAAAAGCATGAACAATGGTTTTAAGTTCAGAAATATACAGATATAAATCAAGAAAAGGAAACAGATCTTCTGATGGCTCTCAGACGCCTCATTTGAGACTATGAAAGCATGAAACATGTATGTATATACATGGACTATGCATGCATGCATGCATGCATGCATATTGCATAATTATATATGTATGTATGTATGTATGTATGTATGTATGTATGTATGTATGTATGTATGTATGTATGTATGTGTGTATGTATGTATGTATGTATGTATGTATGTATGTATGTATGTATGTATGTATGTGTTTGTATGTACGTACGTACGTACGTACGTATGTATGTAGAATGTAGGCATGTATGTACAGTATATTTAAATATATGTATGTATGTAGGACCTAGGTATATATATATATATATATATATATATACATATATGTTCGCTTGCACTGATTCAGACGTGCTGGTAACCCGCTGCCATGTCGTATCTTTCTGTCTTTCCGCTGATGGCTTCTAATGAGTCTTATAATGGGCTAACATGCATGGCTGATGGTTTCGTATGCACTAGCGCCTGTTTTTGAGGAGTTCTGCGATCGGGGGGGGGGGGAGCTATGTCCCATGGGCGCAGATTTGGTCGGTTAATAGACTTTAAGAGATCTAATCGGCATAATTAGGCCAGCGTATAGTTCATTGCCTTGAAATGATTAATTTTGTCAACCACTATTATCGTACACAGCTGGACCCCGAAGATCGACTTCAGCAGCTGGTTGCGCTGTTAATGTTCGTCCTCATTAAGTCATTTTCGCGGCAGGGTCTATATAAATTCGTTTCACCCACAGAACGTTGCACTCCGTCGAGATTCGTTAAACCATTCACAATATGCCTGGGCTAACACGTTTCTCTGTGGATGAAGGACGCCTAATTATACGATTACACCTGGCTGGGGAAAAGTGCAGTTTGATAGCGACCCAGATAAACGGACACCGATCGGAATCGCGTTATTGTACTTCTCGTGGCGTTCGTAATTATATCGCAAGATATAAAACGCCTAATAAGCCAAAGCGATGTGCAAAAAGAAAACTCGACTCTGAAGCGTTAGCCTTTATGGACAAAGTAATCGATGCAGATCGAGAAATTAGTTCCGTGGAACTTCAGCGTCGATTGTTCAGTGAACTCAACATCACCGTAAGCGAAAGCGTCGTGAGGAAAGAAAGGAAGAACATGGGATGGACCTTTGCAAACACCAAGTACGCACAAATGGTGCGTGTTGTGAACAAGGAGAAGCGCCTGGTGTTTTGCAAAGAAATTCTTTCTCGAGGCGACACTTTCGATGACGTCATCTTTACGGACGAGTGTACTGTCCGGTGTCAACGCTTCCTTTCCAAGCAGTTCAGGCGCAAGGGAGAACCGATGTCGACGTGGATGAGACCTGTGCCAAAACATCCTTTCTCGGTGAGCATACCTTTATGGTACACATGCAGGCTATACTTGGGCGTAATAGTGTAGCGATAAATTCGGTGCCTTGTAACCGAATGGTCGCAGGTTCGAACTAACTAACCTGCCTTCGAACAAAGAACTCACCATCAGTTTTTTACGAATATAATATTTGTTGGCAGTCTTGATGTTCGTTAATATTCGTGACAATTTGACTTTTTTTCCAGTTTAATGTCACAGTGTGGTAACAAAGACCATTTTGAAAATCTTAATATGCGTAATATGCGAATACTCAATCTATGCTTTAGACCATTCTTATGGTCTGTTATGTTATCACCAGGTCCTTGCAATACCACTTGCCCATTTGCATATTGAGACGCTGGAATGGTATAGCATACTAACTGGCCGTCCATTGCAGAACCCGCTACGAGAGCTCAAGGTACATGTAGATCCCCCTATAGAGGCCCGACTACGGCCTTAGTTGTGTGTGTACTCCACTGACAGCCTGCATGGGTGTCTAATGTTTATGTTTCAAAGTTTTCATTATGTATTCGAATTTCTTCTAATCACACATTCATGGGCTTGAAATAATGATTTGATTTTAATTTTGCTCAGGTGCACATATGGGCTGGAATTTCCGTTCGCGGAGCAACAGACGTGGCCATCTTCACGGGGATAATGGACAGTTCTGTCTATCAGACGATTCTGCGCGATTATCTACAACCGTTCGTCTCCACAGTGTATCCAACCGGGCATCGATTATGGCAGGACAACGACCCCAAACACACAAGTCGATCGACGGTAAAGTGGATGGAGCAGAACGGCGTTAATCACTGGCCAACGCCTCCAGAATCCCCTGATCTCAACCCCATCGAGAGACTGTGGGCTGCTCTCAAGTACCATATCCGCCGTCGTACAAAGCCAAAGAACAAAGAAGAACTCACACAGGGAATAAGAGACTTCTGGGCGACAGTGGATCCAGCGATGTGTGTGCGTTACATCAGACACATCCCCAAGGCGGCTCAACTAATTGTTGAAAATGGCGGAGGACCTGCTGGGCACTGACAATTTCTCACATTTTGCGACTAATCTTTAGGTTGTGTAGCCGGTTATTATTTGTTATTGCGGATCTCAGACAAATCGTCGCCGGACAATTCGGAGCGGACAATTCGGTGCCGACAATTCAGAGACGGACAATTCGGAGAAAATTTTGGTCAGGAGAATTCGGACCCAGACAATTTGGAGCGGACAGTTCGGAACCGGACAATTCGTATCCGAATTGTCCGGTCCGAATTGTCCGTTCAGAATTGTCTGGGTCCGAATTGTCCGCTCCGAATTGTGATGGTGGGGGTGGTGGTGACGGTGGTGACGGTGGTGACGGTGGTGGTGGTGGAGGTGATGGTGGTGGTGGTGACGGCGGTGGTGATGGTGGTGGTGATGGTGGTGGTGCTGGTGGTGGAGGTGATGGTGGTGGTGACGGTGATGGTGGTGGAGGTGATGGTGGTGGTGGTGACGGTGGTGGTGATGGTGGTGGTAGTGAAAAATGTTGATTGTGGTGGTGGTGCTGGTGGTGGTGGAGGTGATGGTGGTGGTGGTGACGGTAGTGGTGGTGGTGGTGAAAGGTGGTGATGGTGGTAGTGGTGGAGGTGATGGTGGTGGTGGTGACGGTGGTGGTGATGGTGGTGGTAGTGAAAAATGGTTATTGTGGTGGTGGTGCTGGTGGTGGTGGAGGTGATGGTGGTGGTGACGGCGGTAGTGATGGTGGTGGTAGTGAAAGGTGGTGGTGACGGTGGTGGTGATGGTGGTGGTAGTGAAAAATGGTTATTGTGGTGGTGGTGCTGGTGGTGGTGGAGGTGATGGTGGTGGTGACGGCGGTAGTGATGGTGGTGGTAGTGAAAGGTGGTGGTGATGGTGGTGGTGGTGGTGGTGGTGGTGGTGGTGGTGGTGGTGGTGGTGGTGGTGGTGGTGGAGAGAGTGCTACACTGATGCGTAACTGACTAAGTACTGCAGCGACACATGACGCGCCAGGACGTTTGGTGCAGGCACTTCCTGCCCCATTGATGGATGGTTCAGCAAACGCTGCAGCAACACACGACGCGCCAGGACGTTTGGTGCAGGCACTTCCTGCCCCATTGATGGATGGTTCAGCAAACGCTGCAGCAACACACGACGCGCCAGGACGTTTGGTGCAGGCACTTCCTGCCCCATTGATGGATGGTTCAGCAAACGCTGCAGCAACACACGACGCGCCAGGACGTTTGGTGCAGGCACTTTCTGCCCCATTGATGGATGGTTCAGCAAACGCTGCAGCAACACACGACGCGCCAGGACGTTTGGTGCAGGCACTTCCTGCCCCATTGATGGATGGTTCAGCAAACGCTGCAGCAACACACGACGCGCCAGGACGTTTGGTGCAAACATGGGAAAACCCATTACATTAGGGTGTGTCAATTTTTTGAAGGTCAATATTTTAAAAGGCCTTAGGGATAAAATGGTGCATTTTCATGTGAAAAGTCGAAATATAAGTATAAAATTTGTCTGCAATTAGATTTAGCTACTTCAATTTGCACTTGAATTATCGTGGAAAATACACAAATTAGCTGCTTTAATATGAAGTTATCAGAAATATTTAAAAATGCTCTAATTTAAGTTTTCGCCTATTAGAATTTTATGTATAAAATTATTGTTTGATGTTTAACATTGTATGTTAGTGTCTTGCACCCATTAATTAATTATTAATCTGTTGTACAATGTGTGCAACAAAATAATAGTCTTGCAACTATTGCATGTTAGATTTTTCACAGTCACTCTTTGTGTGTTCCTTTTAGATAGTCAAAATGTCCAATATGAAAACAAGATTGCTAGCTTGGACTCACTTACACCACTTAGTCGGTTCAGGCAGACAGCTTCCTACAGCTGAATTACCAACTGTCAGGGACGTCATTAGATATGGGTTGTACCTGAGAGAGATGAGTGACCAAGACAGACGGAATTACAGCAATGACCAACTTGTCACCGAATTAATGACTGGAGTTCTTGCTCAGTGGTGCAAAGCAAATCCTAAATTCACTGAGCCAGTCATAAACGGTCATACAAGAATCAGAGCAAAGTTGAAATCCATATGGGAGCAAGGAAACAAGGTGTCCTCTGGCAGAGCGAAGTTGGAGGAGAAAGATAGGTTTATGGAAAAGCTTGACAGACTCATGGACATTCTAACCTGTAAGTGTGACATCAAGAGTTGCACTGATGTGGGTTGCAGTTCTCCCTGTGTTGGTGGAGTGCATATATTTTGTGACTGCAGTAAAGAGAAAAAGATTCCAGTCATTGAGCTAGCTTTCATCAAAGGTCAAAGAGAAAAAGTTGGAAGCATTGGACCTCATCAGATCGGACCAGTTGACCTCCCAGAGACTAGAAAGCAATTGTTGCAACAGGAAAGGCAAGCAAAAAGGTTGGATGACGAGAAAAAAAGGAGAATGGAGAGAGATAAACAAAGCAGACAAGAGGAGAAGATGACAGAGAGATCTATGCATGAATTGCAGCAGAGAGAGTTTGATGAGTGTGAAGATATGATGGATGAATCAGAGATGGACAATTGCAGTGATGAATACAACCCTTACTTGCCTGATGAAGGCGAGGCTTCTGGTGGTTTAATGAAAATTGGGAAAAGAGCCAGATACAATACTACGGACATAACCAACATAGCCTTGGCTAGCCTAAGACACCACACTGGGTTAAGGGAGACAGCGGAGATTGCCACTGCTGCCTGGATTGATGCCGGACTCGTTACTCACTTTGACACTACTTTGGTTATTGATCACAACAAGGTAAAGAGAGCTCAGGAGAAAGTCATGAAGGAACTCGATGCAAAGTTTGAAGACGAAATTCAGCAGAAAGGCATAAGTTGTATTTTCTTTGATGGGCGCCGTGATGAAACCAAGGTCATGTTGCAAGCAGAAGAGAATGGCAAAATGTATCCAGGTTTGGTAAAAGAAGAGCACATTACAGTTTGCATGGAACCAGAAAGCAGATATCTGTGGCATTTTGTCCCTGCTAAGGCAACTAAACAGAAATCACATGCTGGAATAATTGCTGACAATCTGGTTGAGTGGTTGAAAGAAAGAGGAGCAGACAAAACTCTTCAAGCTATTGGAGGTGATTCTTGTAATGTAAACAATGGTTGGGAGGGAGGAGTAATGCATTATGTCGAGGAGAAGCTACAAAGGAAGCTTGTGTGGATTGTTTGTGATCTACACACTGGAGAGCTGCCACTGAGGCACCTAATTACTGCTCTAGATGGCAAGACACTAAGCAATAACAAGTGGTCAGGTCCCTTAGGAAAAATGTTGGATTCCGCTACTGACCTGGAAATCAATCCTGATTTCACAAAAGTCTCTGTTGGTCCTGGTCTCCCTCAGCTCAGCGATGAAGTAGTGAAAGACTTGAGTACAGATCAGAGCTATGGCTACAGGATTGCTACTGCAATTAGAACAGGACATTTGCCAAAGGATCTGGCTCTGTTGGAGATAGGACCTGTCTCCCACAGCAGGTGGCTCACAACAGCTTTGAGGTTCATGAGAATCTGGATATCCAAGCACAATCTACAAGGAAAGAATCTGAACAACTTGAGGATGATTGTGGAGTTCTGTGTTGGAGTATACATTGTTAACTGGTTCAACATAAAGATAAATAGCAACTGGACACAAGGACCCAGCCATCTTGTTTTCCAGCTTCAACTGATCAAGGAACAAAAAGATGAGGTGAAAACGATTGTAATGCCTACAGTGAAGAGGTCTGCTTGGTACAGTTTTAGTGAGTGTGTGCTGCAAGCAATGTTGTGCAGTGACAAGGAAGGGGAAAGAAGAGATGCAGCAGAGAAGATAATGAAGATCAGAGGTGAAGGAGATGAGACAACACAGCTTGGAGATAACCGAGTGAGACCTAGGAGAACACCGAACATCAACACTGAAGCGACTACAATCTCGCAACTGATTGACTGGAGCTCTGGAGTCTCTGAACCCCCTCTCACCTGCACCTTAACAACAGCAGAGATCAAGGCACTTGTAGACAACCCAATGGTAGTTCCCAACTGGCCGTCACACACACAGTCTGTGGAAAGGTGTGTGAAAATGACAACCGAGGCTGCTAGTCATGTATACAGTCATGAGAGGAGGACCCACTACATCAGAGGTCAAATGATCAGTAGAGAGCTCATGGGCCGTAACAGAAGCAAGCAGGACATGATGTCTTTGGTTGATTTTGCACAATTCCGTTAACTTGACTTCACAAATGGCATTTTATAGGACATTGAGTAGCTAAAGTTTTTTCCAGTTCTATTGTATGTTAAAATCAATTGTATGCAATTTATAGCTCATTTCAACTGTGAATTGAAGTAGCTAGCACTGCATAAAAACTGTTTCTGAAGTTATATTTGGGTTCAGCATGAAAAACTGCACATTTTCATCACTAGGCGTTTTTGAAATTCAATTTTTTTAAATTTCACCCCTCAAATTGACACACCCTACCATTACATGATGCACCAACATCTGTTGCACGCGTACATAATACTTTCTCTCATTCTTCCCTGAACATCAGTGGCTTCGATTTCCTATCGTATGATACCCCAACTGACACATTACCTCGACTTCAGTCGACACCCATTGATGAAAATGTATTCTCACTGGGTCAATATAGCTTCAGAGACGAATTGTCACCACGTCTACCAGCTTCCTTTGACGGGCTTCATTGCGCGCATCAGCAACACTACGAGACTCTTGTAAATCGAATAAGGCGGCAAGAACTCCAACATGCAGAAATGAAACGATTTCAATCGGAGCTGATGTCTCGCATTGAAGCCCTGGAAGCGGCATCCTTGCACAGATCCTCTGCTTCGTCCTTGCACAGATCCTCTGCGAGTCGTCCACCACAGGAAAAATTTCTAAACAGGGACCTCCTCAGAGTGAAAGCTTCTCTGTTCGTGGTCGGACGACCGCTAGCGAAGGATCTGTGCAAGGACCTCGTCCTTAACTTGTTAGAAAACGAGCCGGCGCTAGACTACGACGTAGATAGTCTAAGAGCTCTAAATGAAAGCAAATGCTGTCAGGATGCTGCCATGCTCAGCAAATGGGCAGTCCTAGAATTTTTTTGTCTAGGCGACCTAGCAGGGCGGAACTGCTACGGTAGGTCGTCTACGGGAAGTGACACCAAGCTTCCGCTAGACGTAACTAAACTCAAGTTCATAAAGGAAAGCGTCCTTCAAATTTACCCGCAGCGTAGCGATGCCGCCAGGAATGCTACATGGAGCAAATGTGTGGAAAAAGTCAATTCAGAGCTACGCTATTTGTTCGGAACAAGTCTAAAGAAACATGGTTGGCTCGATGTAGGCTTGTGCCATTTTTAGTTGTTTCTATGACAATAATTATTATTAGCTATAAGCTTAGACTATTATTTACCTTAGGTTTAACTTACGCATGCAGAACAACTGACACTTGTCTAAAACTATTACTTAATGTGCGAACTACATGATGATGATTATTATGAATGTAATAACCATATTTTAGTCGAGCATAGTAGACTGTAGTTTAAATCTTTTTCCGCTTATTAAACATTATTTTAGAAAAGTATTTTCTTAGCTTTCGTATCGCTGTATTAAATATTTTGTGTAACTTTATTTCTTTATATACTCTCCGTTATCATTTTATTTAGTTTTGTTTTTTGTCTTATAATTCTTTCCGTTT
>OX243824.1:16416826-16461826 GCA_945859605.1 Lumbricus rubellus | reverse complement strand
GTTGAGAGTAAATAGCCTGGATATCCTCGGATAAAAATTAATGGGGGAATAATATTGCCCCCAGGGGTTTCTGTAGCCACGCCCTTGATGGCAATGAGTCATGAAGTAGTTAAGAGGTCAGGATACTGTTAGTTTTTTCTTTTGCCTGACTTCTGTAGCGCCATCGTAAAGACATACAAATGACATTCGAAGTGTCTATAAAAATATATACCGAGAGAGTCCATTAAAAACGAAAAACCGCATTCAGTAAAGCATTTTAAAATCTATTCAACCCGGTACCCCATCATTTTCTACGAATTCAGGCCAGCAATATTATTTACATTAATATAGGCCTATCCGATGTTTGATGACCTCCCGTTAGCCTTACGATTGGTGCATTATAAACTAAACTCGCGTGCTTTCTATAAGTCGCTCCAGTCCTGTTTCCTTTTAGTCTCTGAGTAGGTCTCTTGAAGAGGCGTTATATAAATAGGAATGAATGAATCGGAGCGAATCTCGTAATAATTATTGACAGTTCATAAAGCATGTTCAATAGGGGAAGAATAAACGGCCCTAAAGTTTTGGGGTTACGGTAACTGTCACCTGCCCTAACTGAAAGGACGCATTTTGAAAAAGTAGTAGGCCTATAGTTAGTGAGATAAATTTATATGCTGAATGGTTCTGAGCATTTTCAAGGAAGCGTTGAGCTCGCACATTCCTTCGTATACAAGGCAAAAGCTCGACCATACTCGACCACTGTATCACACAATGTTTGTTTGTATGAAAAACATACGCAGCAGCTGCAACGCTTGCTAAGATACTTCCACAGTGCTTGGAAGAGAATCTAGAACTGGTGTTGATTAACACAAGATGAGAATGCTGATAATGCTGGGATTCAGGTTATCCAAACAAGAATGCAAGCAGCCTTCCAACCGTGTTCCATGTTATTCTGCGACCATTCTCTGGTTAATATAATATTATGCTATTCTGTGGTTATCGTATAATATTATGCCTTTCGGTGGATGTTTATGATATTAGATGGCTCCTCATGGATATCTTTTGCTGTATTATATAACCGCCATGCGATGTTTAATGGCCGTTGCGAGGGTGGGGGGGGGGGTGTGGAGGGGTGGGGCGTCAAGAGGGGAGGATCTTTAATCAGATGCATAACAGGGAGCCAATGCACTGCTTCTTGCTTCTTTCACTTGTGCTGTGTTCAATTCACGGATATACGGGAAGCCTGGAGTCAGGGAAATGGGATTGAAGTAAAGTCCGGATCTGATAAACAGTGCCGAAGTCACGTGCTAGCACATACACACACGCACACACACATACACGCACCAGAAGTGACCTTTGAACCGAGAGGGATTGGCGTCAAACAGCATCATTGTCGTTTCTATTCAAACGTGGAAGATCATGCGCGGGAATAATGGACCAGCCACACGATAATTATATGGATCTACATGATTGTATATTCGAACATCATGATCGCGTTTCCTATAGTGGTTTACATACATGACTTACATGTATATGCTGTTCGTGCAAATTAATTGCCACCTGTGGTGAGATTGCTCATTGAGATTTGACGAATCTTAGATGAATATACATATTTGGCGCATCTAGAACTAATAATATTACTCGGTTGGTCACTATTCCGATTACCGTATAAACTTGAAATGCGTAAGACACAATGCAGAGCGTCGATTGTGGATGCATTTAGGAAAGGGCAGAGGACTTAAATCCAACTTCAAACTCCGTCACTGCTAGTAATTTGGAAGGCCAGTCCCAAGACTTTGATATGACACAGTGACGTTAAACAGCAACAACTTCCAAAGAACAATATAATTTCAGAATTTTGTATAAAAAACAAACAATTATATGCTTTGGAAAATCTCCCCCAATGGAACCCACAAAGGATCCCCCAATTGTTTTACAATATACAATACAATACAATACAATTCACTTTATTGCAACCAGAAAACAAGAAAACAATAAAAGTACAAAACATGCATGCATTGGCAAATCTTAGACCTTTTCCATTATGTCAGCGATTATCGCAGCCAAACTATACCTTTAACCCTTTAAAGGGCATAATGGCCCTCAGCAGTTACAACAATAATAATTACATATTATATGCCTACTAACTAACCATATAGAGGGAATATATTCGTCATGTGGAAAAGTTGACTTTTAAAAAACGGCAATATTGTGTCCTATACCCATGAAGCCGAAACTTGTAGTGGCAACATTGTTGCCACTGCCCGTGAAGCCGAAACTTGTAGTGGTAACATTGTCGCCACTGCCCACTAAACCCAAATGAACGAATTAGAAAAAGTGAAACCAAAAAGCAGTGTTGTTGTCAATCATGTAAGAAACATTAGTGAAAACAATAGGAAATTACAGAGTATGGTTTCGTACTAAGTGGCAGGTCTATAGTTGTGTTTCAAGTGCAGTTCACTTATGAAAATCCGCGAAACATTGGTATATGCATAGAGCAAAACAGCAGACGTTGACTTGTATAAACGCTTGTTGGACGTGGACATCTGTACCAAAAAAATAAGCCAGTGCAGTGTTCTGTTAGAACAATTCTAGCGGGAATGAAGGGGATGGGTGAGAAGACACATTGTATTTCCTATGACATAACGTGGCACTTCGGCGTGAAAACTCTGACACAGTATCAATGCTGTAGTCGGGAGCGCCTCTGAGTAGAACGTAGACGCCTACATCTATTTTTAGTTCTGAATCTCTTAGAGAGTCTACCATAGTGAAATCTGGTGAATTAAAACATAATAATATGCTTGCAGGAACGTCTCCAGTGCCTTCTAAGTACATCAACCAGTAGAAGTACACTATATTGCCTCTACCCTTTAAAGGGTTAACTGATGGATCTGAAAGGTCAGAGGTGTCGGGTTTCAGATCAGATTCTTAACCGTTGAATCTGATTTAACGCTTGTCACACTGTCACAGTTTGGACGGTATATTATTATTATAGCCTCCTGTCACTCGTTGAAATTCAGTGTCGCGTTGTTATCTTAAAAGTTTCGTTTCTTTCGTCCAATCCGATTTCCGACCATTTCCAGTTTTTTGCTTGAAAATATTTCCACATAATATTCACATTGCTATCTCGTGTTTGCTTGTACGTTATGTACAAGTAGCCTACTACATAATATCGAGACCTATAATTATTCTCTGTGGATGCCATTCCTGCACCGAACTTGACCCGAATAACGCCGTCATAATAATTATGTCGTCACTTGAACTCTACAATCCGTGTATTGCGGGTCCTAATATTGATTGCATTGCCCAGCCTTTAGCAGAACTGATTAACTGTTCTTTCACTACAGGCATCTTCCCGCAGCCATTAAAAATTGCAAAGGTTATTCCTATCTATAAAAAAGGCGAGAAAGACAATTTGACCAATTATCGTCCGATTTCTGTCCTTCCTTACTTTTCTAAAATATTTGAGAAAACAATGTATAGCAGACTGTATGAATTTGTTACGAAAACTGACATACTTTTCCCGTCGCAGCACGGCTTTCAATCGGGTCACTCCCCATATATGGCCCTGTTATCTATGCAAGATAGGATCTCTAATGCAATAGATAATAATGAATTTTCTTTGGGTATTTTTTTTGACTTGGCGAAAGCTTTTGATACTGTTAATCATAAAATTCTATTAAATAAATTAGAAACATATGGCATACGTGGTCTGCAACTCAGTTGGTTTGCCAGCTATTTGGATGGGAGACGCCAATGTGTTGAAAATAACGGCAAACGTTCCACTTTAAAAAGGATCCTATATGGTGTCCCACAGGGATCAAATCTAGGACCCCTATTGTTTCTCCTCTATATCAACGATCTCCCGAACGTCTCTAACCGCTTGTTCTTCATCCTTTTCGCAGATGATACGAACGTGTTTTATTCGCATTCTTGCTTGCATACGCTATTTCAGATCATAAATGTGGAGCTGGAACTTATTGCCGACTGGTTTAAAGCTAATAGATTGTCTTTAAACTTGGACAAAACTAACTACATCCTGTTTAAATCGCATAGGAAAAAAATTCCACTTGGTGAATTTCAATTAAAAATTAACGGCATCTCTCTCGCTTCTGTAGAATCTACTAAATTTCTGGGAGTTTATGTTGATAGCCATTTAACATGGAATGAACATATTGCTCATGTTGCCTCAAAAATAGCAAAAAATATTGGAGTAATGGCTCGAACTGCTTACATTTTACCATCTAGTATAAGGATTAAACTATACTATTCCTTAGTACATCCATATCTCTCTTATTGTAACATAGTGTGGGCTTCTACTTATGTCACAAGATTATATAGAGTTATTATTTTGCAAAAAAGAGCTGTTCGTCTTATTGTGGGAGCTCCATACGGCTCTCACACTGCCCCCATATTTCTCAACCTTAGAATTTTAAAACTCGACCAGATTTGGACTTTGCAAATAGGGGAATTTATGTACCGGTTTGATCGAAGCCTTCTGCCACCTATATACAAAAATTATTTTCAGCTTTCATCCCAGGTTCATTCTCATTTTACAAGATACTCTTCTTTGTACCACCGAACCTATGCTCGCACTAACACGCGCCAGTTTTCTATTAAGTCTACTGGGGTTACCACTTGGGAAAAAATTCCAAGGGAAATAAAATTGAGCCCCAGTATTTGGACATTTAAGAAGAAATTTAGCGCCTTTCTAATAGAAGGTACCAAATAAAATTAAAGTAGGGTTCGCTCAGTATGTGCATTGCAGTTGGTCTCTGTACAGTACAGTTCAGTAGCCTATAGTTAAGTTTTTTTGTTCTTCTTCATTATTGTTGTGTCTCAGCAGTGTTGAGGTTTTCAGTTTCCTGTTTTTGTGTTTTGTTTTTTTCTTCCGTTCTCTAGTATAAGTTGCTTTATCTTTTTTTGTCAGTCACTGTGTTGATTTTGCAAAGACTTCGTCATGGCCACCTTGCATCGTCAAGTCATTAATAGTTGGTGTCCCTAGACAGCGGGATTTTTAAAATCCCTTTAGGGCCTCCCTTTTTTGTAGCCAATGTGAACGATGTGTGAACCTTTCATGTATACTGGTTGCAAAATAAAAATATTTGATTGATTGATTGATTTACATTTCTCAAACGAATGATAGATTTATGTTGGTTCCCATCATTAGCCCGTCGTCATCTCAGCATTAATCGTATTTCTTTTTTATGTTCAACTTTCGTCTTGGAATGGCATGCAGTTAAATCAAATAATTTATTATGTTGGTATTATGTTGTACAGCATGTATTTCAAACTGTTCTAGACGCCAGTGGCAAGACAGCAACGCACATGGGCGGAGTTTGGTTTCCATTCTTGGGGGGGGGGGGCTAACCCCGAGTCTGGGCCTTATTGAGAGGACTAACCCCGAAAAAGGATACCATTTTCATGGTAAAAAAGTTGAATCTGGGCCTTCTTGGAGGGGTTTAGCCCCCTAGCCCCTGATAAACTCCGCCCATGTTAACGCGTGCGGCACTTTTCTGAGGATATTAAAACTGTATCCTCCTCAAATGGAGGACATCTCTCTCATCGAGCGTTTTGGTTCGCATGTACAGGCCTATCAGATTTACTGACACGAGCGTGAAGTAAATAAGGAATGCATGTACACAGTAGGCCTATTTATACGTAATATGAACCATGTATGTATAATATTATTGTATAAAATAATACCGCACTCCAGTTTCGGCATTGTAAGGGGCCACGTTCTTTTGTTGCTACTGCTCCGTATAAGCTTATAATAATCTTTTCTTTAATGAAACGCCTGCAAGAAGCACTGCGCTTTACATTTACAAGTTATGCAGTAATCTTAATTAAACTTAACTACCAACTGAGCAGACAGCTTTGCAATTACATGGCGCTAATAGCAACCTACAAAGTATATCCGCCCAACAAGGGCTCGAACCTGCTACCTCTCGCACTCTTGGCCAGCGTGTTAACCATTACTCTACCGGGCCCCCTGCACGCAAACGAAAACATCCGCACATAGTCTACATACATGCACGTATATAATATGTGTTTAAAGCATACGTACGTCGGTATTTACTTGTCTATATATAATATGTGTTTAAAGCATACGTACGTCGGTATTTACTTGTCTATATAATTATAATATTTACTTAAAGCATACGTACGTCGGTATTTACTTGTCTGCCGAGCGAAGCGAAGTTCTTTCACACAAATCCGCCTTTAATCCATGCACAGACGTTAATTGCCTATATCCCGCGATCTCTTTAATCCAGCGTTGAAGATGGAATCTCCTTGATCTCATCCACGCAACATACCGGCCGCACCATCATCATCACCACCACCACCACCATCATCATCATCATCGCCGCCGCCTCATACCCATCAAGACCATAAAGTATAATATGGTATTAAACGCATCAAGCTCTTATAAATAGCGAATCCGTTTCAATAATAGATGGTAAGCTGCTCCTCTCCTCTCAGAAGAAGACAGAATTCGTCGACTGTAAGAAATAACAACTGTGCGAACGTGCCTACCAGTGCAAGGAACACGGACGACGTGCAAGCCAAACACTAACGCTCCAGTCGGATAAACACACAACGATCCATTTTTCTACTATAATAATACTCGCGGATACTACTCGTGCTTGAAACGCGCTACTCGTATAATAATAACAATAATAACAATCGCCTAATAGAAAGACGAACCGAGTGCAGCTGTCCTTATAACTCCGGCTACGATTTATATGCACAACAAGCGAGCGAGAAAAGATCTTCGTAAAAGACAAGTATCGCCAATTAACAGGATGACTCCGACGTTTCGTGCCGCCGCGCTTTCCCTACGAATAACCAACCGCGTGTGTTATGATCGCGCCGAACAGAAAGAAGAAGCTGCTTTATAATTATTATTATTATTGTCCGTTTATTCTTCAATGCATTTCCGTCTGCTTTGTATTCACAACCATCGTTGTTTGCGTATAACGGACGGCCGCACCGGCCGAGTAGAGTCTGCCAACTTTCGTCACTTGGTGCGCGCGCGTGCGCCTCAAGACGCTTCCAAGCGGCATCCTCCATACGTATACTTCACTTCATCATCATCATCAGCAGCAGCAGCAGGCTACAGCACGTACGGGGCCTGTCCATCAATGATGATGCTCTGGCCGCTACCGCTGCAACACGCTTCTTCTGTGGCATGGGCTGGTGTGGTGGTGGTGATGGTGGTGGTTGGTGATGTTACTGGTACTGATGCTGGTGCGCTGCCACGCATCCACGACGATGTCTCAAAGACGTGGTGCTTAGCGGCTGCTGCAACAGCGACGACATCAGAAATCTATTATCATCCGAAGAGATGCTTTAGAGTATATAACCAGTGCGACGACCATGCAGAGTAAAGCAGGAAATATATCCAACGTTTGAAGCAAATAAATCCAGACGCTTCGTTTGCTTAAGCCGGAATTTGAGCAAATAAATAAATGTAATGAATTTTGCAAGCAACAATGAGTTCAAGCGCTATAAAAGTAATTTTATTGCAGGTCTATATATTGATATTATGATTATAGCATTTTCTTAAATCATGTCATATTATGCAATGTTATGCCATTGCATATTATGCAATGTCATGCTCTGTCATATTGTGCAATGCTATATCATGTCATATTGTGGAATATGCTCAAACCATTACAATAACGCGAATCAAAATGACATAGGTAAAATCCACTTGAATTAAGATGACACATGCATGTAAAAATGACCTTAATCAAAATGAAACAGGTAAAAAATGGCTTGAAATAAAATCAAAATGGCCGAGGAAAAAAATAACTTGCATCAAAATGAAACAGATGAAATATGACTTGCGTCAAAATATGACACAAAATAATAATAATCATGACACTAATCAATTCAAATACAATTATTAGATGTCAGATTCATCCAAATCTTTTCTTCACATCCTGAAACCAAAACCGCTCTACCGAAGTCTCTTGGATGCGTGCGTGCACATAGCAACAGCACATCCGTTGCGAGATAGATAGACCCAAAGGCGTGGTCGCACCCAGTGACTCGGGGGGGATGGGTGTTGCAAGGTGGACGAGGGAAATCGATGGAAACGTCTTCACACGGAGAACTCGATATACTCCTATAAGATTATGCGTATCGAAAGCACGGCAAGAGAGAGTGGGCTGCCGAAGCAACCGCACGTCTCTTTTCTCTTTCTTCCGCAGCCGATGATGCTGTCCTTAATCCCTGTGGTGCTTTGTCCTCCCCCTCACCATCTCAGTTTCCTGCTTGTCCGTATCCTTCAAATTTGACCTTCTCTACCATTTTTCTCATTTATATATCTCTCCATAAGTTCCTATATATTTCTTCTTTTTCCTTTCTTTATATCCTCGTTCCCGTTTCTCCGTCCATCAACCAGTCCATCATCGTTATCTTCGTTCTTGGTCTTCCTGGTGGTTTCTTTCCATCTATTCTTCCTTCGAGTATCAGGAGCGAGTCTCCCTTCAGCATGTGACCAAGCCAGTTCATCTTCCTTCTCCGTATCATATCAATTTTCCTCCCTGCACCAGTTGCAACAACTCTCCTCATTGGTTTTGTAGTCCAATAAGTCCATCCAATTAACAATTCCTACCACCGTTCAATATCATGTGCAAGTACTTCTCCTTTTCACAAACTTCAAATCGATCTGCTTACTAACGAACGTCTCTAGTGTTCTTTTCAATTCTTACATTTCCATGCTCAAATTATGTTAAATAAATAAATAAATTATTTATGAAGAATAAATTACTCTTAGTTACTGTAGGGATAAATTTTCATTTCTTGTCCTGCACCCGATGATCTTTTGCATACTATTTCTCTCATATTTTCTCTGGCTGATCGATTCTATACAAGTATATCTACTTGCAGCTATTAATCCATCCATAGAGAAAACAATCCTTATTGACCAAGCATGTTCACCACCTATATGCAGACTGCACACAGCCTTTATAATTACGAGTCTACGACCAAGGTGAATGCGCTTCTTGAATATATAAATGGCAGACGATGGTGTAAAGTGTATAACTGTATATCGTTTTATGGTAATTTTTTATATTGAAATTTGAAACCGTTTGCTCAGGAGGGGGAGTGTTGTTTGCACATTCAATATTACGCTTTATTACGAACGCTGTGCTGTCTGGGCTGGCGAGACAAAAGGGTGAAACTGTGAGAATAGGTGGACACAAGAGAAGACCAGTAACCGATGGAACCTATAAACAAAAGAAACACTTACGATGAATAAAGGACTTGTGGCATTGGCGATGTAAGCAAGAGAACTCGAAAATCGAGAAGAATTAGAAAAAGCACTTTCAAGAAGAAACACGCATTTAAACAATATAATATAGATCTATAATGTATAATGTAGGGCCTACATGTAGGCCTACTTGTATGCATGTTATGTGTTTATTATTCATGTACGTGTAATATTATGGCCACTTATATAGCGCTAGAGTGATTCAAGTAACTGGAGTTTAAACCGAAATGTCAGTTAACTGATTTATTTTGTTTCAGTTAGCCTAACTGCAATTAAAATAGCAACTGAAATGGACAAGAAACTGAAAATAAATATAGAAACCGGAATTATTTTCAACTTAGATAATACTTTTAGAGTGAAATTTTAGATTTACTCGTAGGTTGCACGACAAGGTTACAATCTAAACTTTGTAATTAAAAAGACAAGCTCGTGAGTTTCATTAGCAACATTGAAACTGAAAATAGCAGAATTTGGATGATACCTGAAGCTGTGACAAAAATTAAGTGAAGATATCACCTGAAATTGAAACCGAAATGTGGCTGTTTCTATCAGCTGAAAATGAGAAAAACACAAAAATTTCAACCACACTGACGTGGACAGCAAGATGCGAACACCAAGATAAAAAAGCATCTGCGATGCGTTGATGACGTGAGGATAAATGGCATTGACCTTTCGCGTACAAGTGTCACACCGTCAGACAGAATCATTCGTCCTTTGTCCATGCGTCTATGGAAATCACTTCGACCGTGATAACCTTATCATCAATCTACGCTTGTCAGATATTTTTCTCATTCGCCTCGAGTATAACATTCCTGGTGTTCTGCAGCAGGCCGCCGGTAAATTTCTGCTTTGGCGTCCAATCACGAAATGGAATCTGTCTTTGCGTGGCATCGACCAACAACACTGTTGTCACTATCTCGTATTGTATCGACGGTTTCTTCCTTCACTGGCTTCCTATGCATGAACACATTCCACTGTGCGAACAGACGTAGAGGACAAACACCGCGATCATCACACTTCCAATATAGTATCCACTCAACCACTTTGAATGGATTCACTCACGATGCCGTGTCTGGTAAGAGCAGACATTAGTGAGACATTCGTTGCGTCGCCGCCTCTCAACGATCACCACTTCCTTGACTCACGACTTTGTCTGACAGGAGGAATAAATATTTTTTGGCCCAGATGCTTTTTAATTGTGCGTACGTTTTGCACGCATATGTTTTTGTATTTTAAATTGCATGCATGTACTAGTTGTACTGCTGTATGTAATATACATGTAAAACAATAGATACACACGTGCAATTATAAGCCAACGCCTCTGTGAGTTAAGTAAAATGTCCTATATAAAATGCTCTCATATGCATGCATAAACCTATGTATGCATGTATTTATGGGAGCATTTTATATAGCACAATTTATGTAACTCACAGAGCCGTTGGAATATAATTACACATGTGTAGCCTATATATTGTTTTGCTCTCAACATCGCAAACAGAATTGAGACTCTCGACATGTTCTTCTACTCAAACTGCAAACCATCCTTCATCACAACGTGTCTAATATCAGCACACATTGTGTGCACGTGTGTGACTTGCTTGTCTACGTGTTATATGTACATGCACGTGCTAGACTGGTGATCATTTGTTTTCTTAGACTATCATACGTAATGCAATCCACTGCATAGCCTGAGTAAATGAATTTCGCCAAAAGGTTGGAAATGAAGCGCTACCTGCCAGGCTGTGCCAGCGTTGCCATTTTACCTTTGGACGCTAGGTACCAGGGTAATAATTATAGAGAGCGCTTTAATGTCATGTAATAAATGATCGGTGGATGGATGGATGGATGGATTGATGGATAGATGAATGAATAAACGGATGGATGGATGGATCTATGGATAGAAGGATGGATAGATGGATAGATAGATGAATGAATAAACGGATGGATGGATGAATAAATGGGTGGATGGAAGGAAGGATGGGTGGATGGATAGATGAATGAATAAATGGATGGATGAATAAGTGGTTGTATGGACGGATGGATGGATGGATGGATGGAAGGATGGATGGACGGACGGACGGATGGATAGATGAATGGTTGGATGGATGGATGGAAGGATGGATAGATGGATAGATAAATGAATGAATAAATGGATGGATGGATGGATGAATAAATGGGTGGATGGAAGGATGGATGGATGGATAGATGAATGAATAAATGGGTGGATGGAAGGATGGATGGATGAATGAATGAATAAATGGATGGATGTATGGATGGATAGATGAATGAATGAATAAATGGATGGATGTATGGATGGATAGATGAATGAATAAAAGGATGGATGGAATGATGGATGAATAAATGGATGGATGGATGGATGGATGGATAGATGGATAGAAGGATAAATGGGTGGATGGAAGGATGGATGGATAGATAGATGAATGAATAAATGGATGGATGGATTGAAGGATATATGCATGTATGGATGGATGAAGGAAGAGGGAGCGGAATAGTGATGATGAATGAAAGGAACTTCAAAGGTTCTGCGTCGTCCGCTGATTAATGGTCTCCATAATTCGACTAATTGCGTCATCAGTCAACGCGAAAATCAGACGACTTAATATACGGAGAAGACTGCATGTCGTTCAAGTAACATCACGCGGTCAGTTAGAAGCCAGCAGCGCGAACGACGATAGAAACATATACAGGGTGGGCTATAAAAAGTAACCCCCTAAGGTTTTTGCCCATATCTTGGCCAGAATAAGAAGTAAGAATTTCGAAAGTGATATTACTTTTGTTCTGTTTGAAATATTTTGATGAAATCTGGTCATCATGTTTAAATATGAATTGTCTTTAATTTTAATACATGTAGCCTATACGCAATATGTGTAGCCTACGTTAGATGTACAGTTAAGCACCCTTTTGAGGTTATGAACAGGCAACACAAGGCAACACATAAACATGCATACATGCTCACACACGCACATGCAAGCACACGCATAAGCACACGCAGGGGCGGATCCAGGGGGGGCTTATCCGGCCATGGCCCCCATTTAGAATTCCCATGTATCGTGGCCCCCCCCCCCCATTTGGATTGAAGATGCCGTGGAAGAATGTATATATTGCACAATTTGGCCCCCCCCTATTAAGAAATGCCCAATTGCCCATGCATTGTGGCCCCCATTTAAAAAAATGGCATGACTAAAAAAAAAGGTCATCAACTTTTTTGACGGACAAAATGGTATTATTTTTCCGAAAATTTGGCCGGATGACTCAAAAAAGGTCAACTTTGTGGGTGGATACGAAAGAAAAATTCTCCAGACCCAAGGCAAACAATTTTTTCCGGTCCCAAGACCACAAATTTTTGGCCCCCACCCACCCCCGTCCAAAGTTTCTGTATTCGCCCTTGAGCACACGCACTCACACACACATGCTGCATGCATTGTATCAGGTTCATGTATGCATACAATGACTGTTCTGTGAATCGAGGACAAAGAGGTGTAATGTAAAAACAGGCAAGAATATAATGAGAGAGGACAGGAAGGACCAATGACAAATGTACATTTGTGACATTTGTTAACTATACAATAGATCTATGCATGTAGAAAATTGTAGCCTACATACATGTATGCTTATAAAATAATGTGAAGTCTGATTATTTTAATCATATAAATCATATATAGATGCACTACAACATGGTTGCCAGCATATAGTTGCGATAGATGGACGGATGTGATGGATAGACGGAAGACAAACAAATAGACGGACAGACACACAGACAAACATAGTTCAGGTTCAAACAATCGGCATATGATATATAATTACACAGTAGGCCTATATACACTACTAGCCTACTATTAGGCTATAGCAGCGTAGAGAGATAAAGACAGGACGACCCAGAAGGGATATAGGTGACCAAGGTCCAGCTTATTAAGGCCGCCTATTCATGGGCGCCCGCAGAAATTTTTGCAGGAGGGGCAAAACACGATGGTCAGCGTTAAAAATTTTTAGCAAGAGGTAAAAAAAAATACAAAGCGGGGAGCTAATAACATTCACGGGTATTTTTCACAGAGGTTTTTATGTGAATTTCTCAGTTTCACTTTTAAAAATTTCCATAATGAATTGTTTCTTTTTGAAAGAAATTTGTTTAAAAACTCGAAAAGTATTAGTTAAAAGTAGGTTTTTAAATTCTCTAATGCGAACAAATTTGTTATAAACCCCAAAGTAGTAATGAGAAAACTGGGTTTCAATTTTTCAGGGTTGCAAGTGCCCCCCCCCCCCTTGCCCCTATGTGCGGGCGTCCATGCGCGTATTATATCATAAAAGAAGCATTACAAATGATTGACAAAGTCTTAAAAACCATATAATTTGAACGTCAGATGCAGTGTTTGCCTGCCTCACTTGATGTCGAATTGGGTCCTCCGTATACTATACAGTATACAGTATACAGTATACAGTATACAGTATACAGTATACAGTATACAGTATACAGTATACAGTATACAGTATACAGTATACAGTATACAGTATACGAGTACATCTATACAGGGGCGGATCCAGGGGGGCCAATCCGGCCATGGCCCCCCCATTTAAAACTGCCATGGGACGTGGCCCCCATTTGGTCTGAAATTAGCAATACGAATATGGGTTAACGGCATATTGGACCCCCCCTATTCTGAAAATCGTACGGGACGTGGCCCCCCATTCGGTTTTCAAGTTGAGGACACAAAAAACAAAGAAAAAAAGTCATCAACTTTCTCGGCGGATGAAAAGTAAGTTTTTTTCTCAGCCACGACAGATTTTTTTGGGACCAAGAACGAAATTTCAACAACATTTTCACATGTCCCGTCCAACGATCTAAGATTTTGCCCCCCCCCCTTGGAACAGTTCTGGATCCGCCACTGCATCTATAGGCCTAGTTCTGGTGGGAAATGTTGCAGGATTTATTTGGACAGTTTATCGGTTGATGGGGGACGGAAGACGGTCGTCCGACTCCTCCCCATGGATTGGATCCTCCCCCAGAGAATCCCTCCTCTCTGTAGAGTACAGGACGAGTATACAGTAGAGTTCCCTTTCCATGTCCGAGAAGTGGATGGGGTCCAGTGGTAGAGATTGATATCGATTGCTCTCTGCAATGTCTCTCAACGTCAATCAACGGTTTCTTCTCTAAATTGTCTTTTTTCGGTCTAAATGCCAATGGATGTCTGGTCATGCACCGCTTGTGCTTTTCTGTCTCGCTGTCTCTCTGTCTGTGTGTCTATCTGTCCATCAAACTCTGAGCAACTATGTCTTTTTCTATCTGACTCACTACAGAGCTAGATCTTCTGGTTCAAGACCGAGCCCTATCTGACTCATTGTGTGTCTACTCTAATATATCCACCTATCCACCTAGCCTTTGGTCACTGCACGTATGGCTAGTGTAAAGTATGAACGGTTGTCTCGTGCCAATAAAGATTACTTACTTGTTTGCATGGATCTATGCACATACTCCTCTGTGACTCTTCGCTCGATTCTGCTTCGTGTCTTTATGTAATGTATGTATAACTATTGCATATACGCATGTCTGTCTGTCTTTATTCCCGTGTGTCTGTCTGTCTTTATTTCCGTGTGTCTGTCTGTCTTTATTTCCGTGTGTCTTGCTCTCTCTCACACCAAGGGTATGCTAAGGGTCACTTTCAGCGAGCATTATTACAATGAAGCTGACGTAGTTTTTGCAGGATCCGGCACCTTAAAACTGCCGGTATTCTGCATCAAAGCTGGTCCAGATTCCAGAGGTCTGCTGAATCAGTGCTGATGCTGTTGAACTTACAATTGAGCACATTGTCTTAAACGTACATGTATGTGTCTTATCTAAGCTTTTGTCTGACAAGAAACTAATGCTTTGTCTGCGTTTTAACGAACTTGACCTTTTGGTGTTGATCAAAACAAATTACCGACAAAGAGGAGCCGGAGAAAAGTGCTTCGAATGAAAGAGGTTGTTTAATAAACACTGACACGAGGAGGTGAATAAATAATTGTAATAGGCTAAAGAGGAAAGATCTCGATGGAGACGAGCCTTTAAATGTAGCGATTTACATACAGAAGTGAAGACGTTGAAGACAAGTGTAAAGTGGCATCAGAAGGGAAGCCATATGGCTATGGCTATACTAGGTGTCATTTCCACATCGCAACGCTGAGAAAAAACCTGTTATGCTACTTACCCTAGAACTCTGGAGTCACTAGTGGTCGAAAGGCTTAAGAGAAGAAAATAAAACAGGCTACTCATCCACACTACCTTATGGCAGTAGTTCTCAAAGTGGTGGTCCGTGAACCCGCACCGGTCCGCGGAGTGCTGACCACCGGACCGTGGAGAAGAGTACTGTTTATACGCCTAATAAATTGTAATCATTAAGTTATTTAGCTTATATGAAATTCCGAAGTTATTCGTATCGTTGTCTAAAATTTATTCAAAGTTCTGTCTCAAAATATAAAAAATTAACATAAACTGCAAGCGCGTTATTTTAATTTTCCAGATGACGCATTCAAATTTGTTAGCAAGAGCTTGAAAAAAGCCGAGCATAAAATTGAGAACATGAGTAATTGTTAAAGATGCTCTTAAATGTAAATTTCTAGGTTTCACTTTGTGAATCATTAGTAAGCTTATCATTAGCGCGAAGAAATTTGCTATTCATAAACCAAAACTAGTTGTCGAAACGGTGTCAATTTTCCTAGGGGCTGAGTGCCCACTTGCACATAATATTATGCGCGGGCGTCCATGAATACAAGGTAACATTAAATTTTGAAGCCTAACCGGTTTTTTGCTAACGAAAAGCTTGTAGGTAGTCTAAAATGAGCTTCTTAATAATAAGCGACACTTGTTTAAGGTTTTCTCGCCGTTTCCCGCTCCAAAACATGCTGAATAAAAATAATAATTGCAGACTCCAATGGACCGAAAGAGACGGAGCTGTCATGCTAAGAAATAGGTTGTCGAATTGCCAATTACCCAAAGTATTACTGTGTCGACGACCGCTCTTAGTGCGTGACAAATTCTCGAGCACGCGTTCGAACGCCTCAGTCAAGTTGCGACTAATTTGATTGCTGGCAAGGCGTTACAGAATTGCCAAAAGAACATTGAGGCAGAACGAAAAAATTCGGTGTGACTAAATTTGGCAATAGACCCGGTTGATTGACACGACAGGCAGAGATACCTAGACCGTAGACGAACACAGCGCCAGTGACAACCATCCGCCCATGGGCGTCCGCAGGGGGGCGCAAGGGGGCGCAAGTGCGCCCCCCTAGATTTTTCGCATATTTGCAGATAACTAGATTATTTGGCTATGATTATTACAATGCGATTTTCCACGTGATTATCTGTGTGTTCTACAAGTTGGACGTATAATTTATATCTTTCTTTCTATGCATAGTCTTTAAGGCAGACTATGAATTAGTGAGGATGAGGTTGAAGGAAAAGGAATTAGAAAGTGCAGTAAGTGGAATGGGAGTGAACGAAGCTTGGAAGAAGTTTAATGAAGTCATGAGAGAGATTATTGACGAAAATATACCCAAACGCAAGAGAACCAACAAGAGGAGGCCATGGGTAACACGCGAGGTTCAAAAAAAGAGAAGGGCGAAGAATAAAGCTTGGAAGAATTATCATAAGTTGAAGAAGGAAACAAAGAATGAACTCGAGGGTGAGAGTGTAGCAAGACTCGAGGAATTGAGGGTGAACTATGTGAATAAAAGAAACGTCTGCAATAAAACAAATAAGGAAGCAATAAAAATCTTTGAGCAGAAGTTGTCGAGAAATGTTAAAGAAGACAGCAAGAGTTTCTACAATTATGTTAGAAGCAAGCAAAAAAGGAAAGACAGGGTAGGGCCACTAAAAAAGGAAGAGGGGGGTAGAGAAGTTGTTGTGGACGACTCGGAAGCTACTGAAGTGCTGAATAAATTTTTCAGCTCAGTGTTTACTTTGGAGGATTTAGGAAACATTCCTGAGCCTAGCCAAGCATTTCTGGACAGTGGTGGTAAAGGATTGACGCAAATAATGTTTACTAGGGAAAAGGTGGTGGAACAACTGGAAAGATTAAAAGTGGATAAGAGTCCAGGAAACGATGAGTTACATCCTAAGTTCTTACATGAAGTGAGGGAAGAAATCGGGGAGACATTGGCACAGATCTTCAATAAATCGATACAGAGCGGAGATGTTCCACAAGAATGGAGGGATGCTCTTATAGTGCCATTGTTTAAAAAAGGAAACCGAAGTGAGCCAGGTAACTACAGACCAGTCAGTCTAACCAGTGTGGTGTGTAAGGTCATGGAGAGAATTGTTAAGGATAACATAGTTGAGCACTTGAATGTACATGATATTATAAAAGGTAGTCAGCATGGATTCACTAAGGGACGCTCGTGTTTGACAAATCTGTTGGAATTCTTTGAAGTGGTCTTTGAGAAGTTAGATGAGGGAAAGCCAGTGGATGTGATTTACCTAGACTTTGCAAAGGCATTTGATAAAGTACCCCATAAAAGACTAGTTAAAAAGTTGCAAGCTTGCGGGATTAGTGGGCAGGTACTCAAGTGGATTGAAAGCTGGCTTTCAGATAGAAGACAAAAAGTGGGAATAGGAGATAAACACTCTAGGTGGACAGCAGTGCTAAGCGGAGTGCCACAAGGATCAGTGTTGGGGCCACTGTTGTTTGTACTTTTTATTAATGATATAGATGATGGGATTCTATCAAAGATTTCTAAGTTTGCGGATGACACAAAATTATGTAGAGCAGTGGGTAATAAAGAAGAAGCAGATATACTACAGGAAGATCTAGGAAAAATGTTTAGATGGTCACAGGACTGGCAAATGCTTTTTAATTTGGAAAAGTGCTCAGTGATGCATATGGGAAAGAGGAACCAGGAGTTTGCATATGAAATGGGGGGTAAGGCACTGAGGGTGAGTGATGAAGAAAGGGACTTAGGAGTGATCATGCACAAGAGTGCAAAGCCTTCAAGGCAATGTGCTGAAGCATCAAAAAAGGCAAATTCAACATTAGGCATGATAAAAAGGACAATAGTTACTAGAGATAAGGATACAATACTGAGGCTATATAAATCACTGGTTAGGCCACAGCTGGAATACTGCATTCAGGCATGGAATCCATACTTAAAGCAGGATATTGAAAAACTGGAGAAAGTTCAGAGAAGAGCTACGAAGATGATTTGGGGTTACAAAGATATGAGCTATGAGGAGAGGTTGGAAAGGTGTGGGCTAACAACACTGGAGAGACGGAGGAGCAGAGGAGACCTAATTGAAGCATACAAGATCATTACTGGAAAGGAAGCACTATGTTGGGAGAAGTTCTTTGTATTAGCACCAAACAAAGCAACTCGGGGTCATAGGTACAAATTATTTAAGAAGCCGAAAGGATCATTAGGGCAGAAATTTTTCAGTGCTAGAGTTGTGGACATGTGGAACGGATTGGGGGACAGCACTGTGTCGGTGGACACGGTCACAGCATTTAAAAGGAACCTAGGAAAATTGGGGTATTAAAAGTTCCAGGTCAATTTTGCAGTGGTTCTAACACAGGCCTAGTGTCTTCTGAACCACTTAAAACCCATGTTATGTTATGTTATGCATAGCATATAGATAGCCTATAGAATTTCTCGTGGTAATATGGAAATTCATACTGTTAACCCAATATACGACAAAATGCATTCAGTCGTGTCATCTAATTGCCAAGTAATTTGTATCGTGTTCTCTTTAGCAGCGGCTCTTGTGTTGTTTCAGGCGATCACTGTGAGATAACAGATCCAGCCGGTGAAATGCGAATAGTCGCATAAAATTATATATTCACACGATTACAATATATAGGCATATATATATATATATATATATATATATAAACTTAATTGGCACTGACTGGAGCGAATGTCTCTGAGCCATGACTGCAGCTTGTTCCCTCTATGCCAACCAACACGCGTTTTGCCACCCTTTAACCCGCTAGCTTCGGAACTATACTGCATATAGGGGTCCTGATGTACTATATAATACATATTTATATATACTATAGGAAGAGAACGAAGAGGTGCGTTATTCTTATAATATAGGGCTAGGCTACACCATGCGTTGACTCAGCCTTGGTTGGCTTCAGAGACAGGATGAAAGATGAGGGTGCCAGCGAGAGACAGAGAAGAAGAGGTAGAAGGGACAGAGAAATAAAGGGGTAGGAGGGAGAGAAGAGGAAACATCACATCAAAGTTGATATTTGATAGGGTGGCATATATAATATATATAATTATATATACATGTATACTGTGCGAGGGGAGAGAGAAGGGAAGGGATGAGTAGTGAGCAGAGGAATCTAGTCACCACCTCTATCGGAGGAAAGTTACGACCTTGCTGACAGATTGAGGTAGATCCCAACACAAGGGATCAAAAGCTTCCCGCTCGAGGCAGAGCGAAGGGCAATTTGTTAGGAACTGAACAGGAAGTCAAAGGGTGTTCATTTTCGCTTGAAGTTAAGTTCTATAAACGGTCATATTTTTACAACTAAAATGCCGGTATATAGGCCTATATACAGCGGGCACCACACAAGTTAAGGTCATTCAATACGGTATACGCTTATGTGATGGTAGAACATCTGAACATGGATTCATTCGTTCAACAACCAGTGACGACCGTTTATCCGGTTTCTATGCAGACCTAATGAGTGTATGTACAATTGTACATTGTACTTCGTACTTGGGAAACAATATTCTTCATCTTGGTCTTCGTACGTCGGAAACAATTTCAGCCAACAAAAGCGGGTTCAGGAAGTAATAAAATCAATTTGGATATAAGATCCCAGACGATTGCAATTGTTACTTCAAGAGTAAGGTCAGATTTCAGTCACATAAAATTTGACTATCATAACTGTTTTGACAATGAATGTCTAAGATTTTTCGCATGCTGGGTTCCGTGACAGCGGATTGACAGGGAGCCAGCGCAGAAGGAGCGAGCGACAAATGTGGCTTTCGACAAGCTATTTAGCCCCTGTAACAATTATTGGATAAAAATCTGCGCCCCCCTAGAAAAATTCCTGCAGACGCCCATGCATCCGCCAGACAGGGTGAGCAGAGAAAGAGGGCGTGTGACACGAACACGGAGAGTGTGACATGTAGGCAGACAGACAGATTTAAACGAAAAACTGACAGAAAGGGGAAAACAGACAAAAAGGCTGATTGACAAACGGACAGGCATATAGACAGACAGACAGACAGGCGGGCAGACACACAGACATGCACACACATACATAGAGCTAATAATATCTTAAGGTAAACGGCAAAGCCACACTGAATCTTGGGCAAGGTGATAGAAAACTAAGTCTGAATCGCATATACTAAATGTGCAGAACTTTTCAGATTTTTGGGCCTCAGGCAGTGGCGGCGCCACGTAGCTAAGAAATTTCAACAGGTCGCGTCAGGGCCACGTGTGCTATTCAGCAGGTTGAAGATGTAAAGAACTTAATGCAAATTTCAAAGAACTTTTGGCAGGTCATAAAGAAGGTCAAGAGTAAAACATGCAGTACGTCACATGACCTGTCTCGACCTATGCATGGTGGCGCCTCAACTTTAGCCTCTGGTCTCGATTTCCAATCTTCTTCAAAGTTCAATCTTCCCCGACGTTCCACAGGGCTCATCCTGGAATTTGGCACGCACACGAAATCTCACTTAAGCTTAGTTGCATTGAAGCGAATAACAGCAGCGCTGCAGAAATTTGTGGTCTAAGTCCACTCTCATTTAAACAATCACAATATTATGACTGCCATTAAATTTTAACTCATGTAATCGTCTTATAATTATTGTTATTATTATTCTTGTTATTGGTGTTATTATTATTATTATTATTATATTTTTTAAATTATTATTATAGCCTACTTTTAATATCTTCGACAAGCAACATTATTATTGTTATTATTATTATTATTATTATAATTATTATTATTATTATTTTTTTTTTTTTTTTGCCCCGAGGTATTATTATTATTATTATTATTATTATTATTATTATTATTATTATTATTATTATTATTATTATTATTATTATTATTATTATTATTATTATTATTATTATTATTATTATTATTATTATTATTATTATTATTATTATTATACCATCATTTATTTCCATTTTAAACTGTGCAAACAAAGGTGCAAATGTGCAAACGCCTGACAAACACAGGCACAATGTGCTAATTGTTTTCCACATCTAAAACTATAATGCATATTAGTAAGATCAGTCGTCCTCTACCCTGGTGTGTTGTGCAAATGTGCCTCTGAAGGCTATGACATTAAATCTCTGGGTGCAGATAGACAAACGTTGAAATAAGTGCAAAGTCTCTCGAGGGTCCCCTGAGACGGCGGTCATGCGACAACCCAACTCCATCAAGAATTCACGACCTGTCCGATTGATGGGGCCCAATGATTCGATGGCGACGGGGACGAAATCGTGGGTGGTCGGAAGGGTTATTATTATTTGTTTTTATTTTTTTGCCCGAGGTAGTAAGGATCCCTCGGGCTGTACAAGTGTAAAAGAATAAAATTATTATTATTATTATTATTATTAATGTTATTATCATTATCATCATTATCATTATTATTATTATTTTGACGGCAATAATCGGATGCTGCACGTTTAATTTTTTATTGCTTTTGCGTTTTCTGCAATGTCGTCTTAGATTTAAATGGGCATAGATGATCTTGGATCTAGCAATTTATGCACTGATTTAGAAATATTGTGTCATGAACCAACGTTTTAAAGGTGTCTAAGTACCACTGAAATAGCCTACATGCATGTGACACCGACCAAAGGAATTGAAACAACTGTTGCAAATGCACGATTTTGTATTGCAACACTGTCTGTTCTGTTAGTAGTTAAAACGAAAATGCTAGTTAGGGTTGTTCTGTTATTATTATTATTATTATTACTATTTCAATATTTATTTAAGCACCACGCAAGCTTAAAACAAAACTAAAAACAGAGATCTGTTCAAGCTTAGAGCATATCATTATTATTATTATTATTATTATAAAACCATCATTTATTTCCGTTTTAAAATGTGCAAACAAATGTGCAAATGTGCAAACGCCTGACAGACACAGGCACAATGTGCTAATTGTTTTCCACAACTAAAACTAAGTTAGATGCAAATTAGTCAAATCAGTCGCCCTCTACCCTATTATTATTATTTTTTTTTTTGCCCAGAGGTATACAGGATCCCTCAGGGACTTATCTACCGCCTAATGTAAAATCACAGTCTGGAACGGCCCTATTATTATTATTATTATTATTATTATTATTATTTTTATTATTATTATTATCATTATTATTATTATTATTATTATTATTATTATTATTATTATTATTATTATTATTATTATTATTATTATCATTAGGCCTATTAGTATTATTATTATTGCCATTATTATTAACCTATTATTAAAACCTATTGTTTAAACATGAGTTGCAGCGTGCGTACATCCCTAACGTAGCCTACTCTAGGTGCACGAATAACAATAATTAACCTTAACGCGTCTACACCGAGCGACCCAGCATCATGCACCGACGGCAATAACTTCTCCGATTGTTCACAAACACTTGAACGTCATTTGGGTGACGACCGCCGCTTTCTCGTTTCCATAGCAACGGCGGTACTCGTTTAATTCGACGTAATCCTGCTTTTATGACGTCGTCTGTCAGTGACGTCCCTTTCGACCGGATGCCGTCAATCTGAGCCGGGCTTTGCAACCTGTTTGAGACACCAATTATTAAGAACGCGGACACAGGTGTGTCGCAAGCAGGTTGATCAATACCAATCGCCAGGGTCGAAATTATCGTATGCTATAATATATACAGGCGACGTCCAAACGGTGTATCGAAAATAGTCCTGCAGCCGTGAAGACCGCGGAGCTTGTCTGCAAACGCAGGCGCTACAAAAATTACCATGCGCCGTTATATATCCGGTAGCTAAACAATTTTAAGCAGAGGATCGATGCATCGGATGAATCCTAATTATTCGTCATGAAAACTGGACCAAATTTCCATGGAAATTGATGGATGTTGTATGATATCACTGGTGGGTTGCAGAAGAGTTCGAGAGTCGGTATACCACCTAATTAACTGGCAAGTTAATTAGGCCCAATGACGTCAACATAGTGTACGTGTATAGTACAAAGCAATCGAAAAATTTATGCAGACTAAACTAGACTAGGCTAGCTGTTGGTCTATTACAAATTCTCCGGTATAAACAGGATTAACAGTAATTTGCACAAACTCTAATATTGCTAAATTACATCAGAAATAAAAAATTAAGATATCTGACGTCTGTGTCCATTCTTAATGCGCTATACAAACGCAAACGATTATTATTGAAATACCGGCACTATAACATCATCCTTAATAAACTATTCGCTTCTATCATCATAGCAACGACAGAAATTCCAGCGAATTTGTAAACAACGCACAATCCCACATTGACTAGCCAGAACTGGTTAAGCTGTAGCATCGGCTTAGGATGGTTTAGGGTTTTAAACACCTAAATAAATAACATCCGAATCTTTTAAAAGTAAAAGCCTACTGTGTATTTTGGAAACCCGATGTGGGAAACCCCCGAAATGTCTCCCTGGCTAGGCCCCTGGGGAACTTCCCTTTCATCTGCTGTCCTGTATCGTACTCTAGCTGTAGGCTTCAAATGAAAACGACCCGTGTGCACACGTAGACTACATTGTACATTAGACAGTTATCCTGCGTAGGATCTGCCTCGCAATAGATAGAATTCAACGCACGTAATTCACGAGCGCAGACGGCTAACGATTTGTTAAAGTGGCGTGATCAAGATGGCGGCCTGTTTCTATAGCGCGTCACTTTCGATCAATTAGTTCGTCGCCTGTGGAGATTGCAGGATAATTCGCTATCACTCCTACTTCTAATGTGCTCTTTACGGTATTTATACGGTTGGAGTATCAGTTATTGTGGTGTTTTGGCAATGACTCTCTGGTTGTTGTGTTCGGTGGTGGGAATTCGGAAGCCACCATCGACAAGTCAATTTAAAAGAGTTTAGGGATATTTAACTTTGTCAGTATACTCGCTCCCTAGTAGTGCCAACCTCAAACCTACAATATTTTGTTATTACACAGTTTCGCTAAAATTAAACTTCAACAACAATCAATTTGTGGAGATAATTTTAATTATTAACGCCACTCAAAACTTCAAAAGCCATATTTTCTGTCAACGGCTACGGCCTCTGCCGTCATATTAAGCTACCGTTACCTATAATGGACCTCATCCCTTTATCCGTCCGTCCGTTCGTCCATAGGCCTACATCTATCCATCCATCCACTTATCCATCCATCCATCCGTTCATCCATCCATCCATCCATCCATTATTTCATCGATCGATGCTGAAATAATTGAGTAATTTTTTTATTATAAAATTACATTTTAAAATGGTACCTTTACAATTAATGCGGAAACTACGAGCGTAAAAAGAACTTATTCTGTAAGCATAGCCTGTACCGTGTAGGCCTAGCGTGTAGGGCAGAGGTTCTCAACCTTTTTCCGCGCGCGACACACCTAAACTTGCATCAAAATTTCGCGACACACCATGCAATCGTCATGTGAATATCGTTAACAAAAATTAAATTAGGCCTAAGCCAGCTTAGCCTATATATTTGAAATTGCTACAAATTTTAATGAATGATTGTTGAAACTGAATGCTTTCTATTTTCTAATTATTCTAACATTCAAAATTTTACTAGTCTAAATTTACGATTCTACGTCTTTTTATGACTCTTCATTAATTGTCTAACCTAACAATTAGGCCTAATGAGATTTTTGCTCCTAGATTTTCTTGGGATCATAGTAAGATGAGGATCCACAGGCTTTATGAGTGATATGAATTTTAGATTTTAAAAACCCATAAATTGACCATAGTCCAAACCCCTAGCTCTAGTAGTTAAAGGCAAAACAAGAAAACATGGGATAGGCCTAAAGGTAGCTGAGCACTATACCGAAACTAAGCGCCCTTCAAAACGTCGAATAATTGTAACGGAAACTGGAAAGCGCAGGCTTACAGCAATTTTTCAGTTAAAAAACGGGCCATTGAACTTCTAAGTCCCTTGACCTTGTGCACCTTCCTTAAAATGGTAAATTGTCACGCTCTGAATACGCAAACAACCTTTCCACGTAAACAATTTTAGAATAGCAAATTTTGTTTTTCTTCATGATAATTTTCCCCATAATTTTCGAAGGTTACAGCATTGGGTAAAATTTTAATCGGTGCGCTCGCTGACGTCTTATATGCCTGATGTTACAGTAGTCCATGTCATGTAGGACTACACAGGGAGTTAATGTGGGCTTATAAGGCAAACATTGTGACTGCTCCTGATTGAGATCAAATGGAATAGATAAATGAAGTCCTTCGAATTGCCTATTCTCACAGCCCTACGCCTGCCAAACTGCTAAAGTGAACAAGTCAATTTAATGCAAGAACGACGGTTGTATGCTGTGAGAATTCGCGACACACCAATTCTTCGCGACACACCAGCGACACACCACTTTTACGCGACACACCTGCGGTCGCTTCGCGACACACTAGTGTGTCGCGACACACCGGTTGAGAACCTCTGGTGTAGGGCCTACTCGCTTCTAATTATGCCACTACAGCCCTGCATAACATACATGTAGGCCTATGCATGAGAAAGGAATGCTTTGACTGAAAACACAGAATCTCAATTATCTATTCTACTTCTCTAGACTATTCGCTACAAATAATATAGGCTAATGAAGTGTCAGAATGCAGATCCGGTGAATCTTCCTCTCCAAATGTCTTTTCAGTCCGTCCATCCGTCCGTCCGTCCGTCGTCCGTCCGTTGTCCGTCCGTCCATCCGCTCTCAGACCTGCCCGTACACCCGACCGCAATTACATTTGCAAGTTCTACGCCTACAGCAGACGTGCTTGCCATCTCGAAATTATTCCTCGATCTTTTTCTCTTCGCCTCTGAAAGTAATTAGATGATGTTGATGCTTTTGTTGACCATGCATTTTTGAACGTTGCTGTGTTGGACAGATTGTGCAATATATTGCGATTGACATTCGCTAGGTGGAGCCACTGTGCGGAGCGGTGGAATCAAGGCACGAAAGCCCATTCGCAACACGTTTTCATTCATTCGTTAAATTCATTAGATGCATTTATTTAGCGCCTCTTCAAGGAGGGCTACTCGGAGGCACTTGCAACCTCAGCGTGGCCTAATAATACGAGTGGAATGCCTGAAAAGGCTTATGAATCATAGGAAATAACTAATGAGTTGGTGTTTGCAGTAAAATCGACGTTTAGCAGAGTTGCAACGATCAGTGGATATTTATATGTAGGCCTTTGTATATATATATATATATATATAATTTATATATATATATATATATATTGAGATAAAGAACACGAATGTAAACAGTGAACAGATTCGAAATTTTAAAACAAAATAATGCCATACGCAATAGCCTACTCTTAGCAAAATTTCCTGTAGGCCTATTACATCTTTTGACTTGATGTCCTGCAGGGCTTAAAGTGTGGCAGGACGGTCATGGACGGCGTCCTGGCACTTATTTTCAAATCCCTTTGCCGTCCTACCACTTATTTGGCCAGCACACCCGAAAATGTAAGGGGCGTCCTGGCACTTCTTTTGGAAAGGTAAGGAGCGTCCTGGCACTTTTTTTACACTTTTAGCGCTGATGTCCTGCATTCAGGTGTTACACCGAAACGAATAAAGCATTTCTGACTTGATTTAGATTGCGCCTTGACTCCCTGACGGCACTTTTGGTTGTCGCTGATGCATTTCTAACATTTACATTCATCACAGTTACATTTGAGCTGATTTACCCACCCATTATTAATGTGGCTTTTTAAAAACAAAGTATGTACATAAACTAGCGTATGTTTCTGCAAGTCGTTTGCCAAACAACTCAACGCAATGTCATTTCCGACAAAGAAGGCCTCTTCACCTCACGAGGAGACGTTGAGCCTAAGTCCACAACGTCAGATCGATTCTCTATCTGACCACAATATACACTGTGTCTGGAAAAAGGGACCCATTTTGTAAATATGAAAATAAATAGTAAACATTCATCGATTTTTACAATTCAAACATTGCGACTGGAACTTTTATATTTTCGCCAGTGTTAGACAAATATGTCAGGATTAAAATGGTGTTTGAATTGTAAAAATCAATTAATATTTACTATTTATTTTCATATATACAAAATGGGTCTCTTTTTCCGGACAGAGTGTAGATCTATATAGAAAGGAGTCCATGCAGCGAGATTGCTGTAATTCAACCCAGCCTGAGAGATGTTAATATAGCGCTATAATATTGCACGAGACGACAGTTATCGACGATGGCGGTGGATAAGCTGAAATCTGAGCTCAATTCCATCCAAACGAAGTCGTCCATGAGAACAGACAAATGGCGCAGAAAGCTATTCAGTTTCGTAGACGCAAGTTCTGGTCAGGCGGTTTTTAGAGGTCGTTAAACGCGTTGTGCAAATATGCACAGCTTGTAATTTATATACCATGCAAAATACACTATGCTAAAGATATATGGATGGCGATATTTTGTGCAGATATATGCAGTAAAATACGAAGCTGTAATTATTATACAAAGGTATAAAGAATACACTAACCTATGTCTGGAGTCTGGAGAAGCACGCATGGTGTTTCATACTTGCATTTAATGTAATTTTGCATTTATATTTTTTTACTGTAGTCTAGGTCCACTGCAGGTTTCCACTTAGAGCTGAACAATTATAGGCCTAAGTTAAACTACAGTAAAAGACGATTCAATGCATGCAAAGCACATAATGTATCATACCGTGTCGCAATTAACTTCAGCAATGTAGCTTTAGACCTGTATCCTGTTTCGTGCAATAAGACAGTAATTCATATAGAATTTAATCGCCACCTAAAAGCAGCGTCATCATAGAGAGTGATGATAAATCTCAATTTCAGATTAACGAATTATTTATAATATAGACATAACTTTAAAAGTAAACTGCAAGAGAAGATTGGACGCAGTGGCGGCGCCAGGATTTCAGTTTTGGGGGCCTGAACTTTCGTCGGAAAATTTTCCATTTTGACCGCCAAAATTTCTGATGACCTTTTTCTTTTCTTTTTTTCTTTTTAGTCGTCAGCTTCCAATTTTTGGGGGGCTGAACGTCGAAATTTGTCATTTTTACATGGCGAAAAATATGGATCGCCTATTTTTGGGTGGGCTTACCCCTCCCCCCAGCCCCCCTTGCCGCCGCCACTGATTGGACGGCCAAAGGGGACACAAAAATGCTTAGCAGCTACATGTATTTCAGAGGACCCCAATATAAATTAAACGGAGACTCTTCCTCCTCGGAGAAACTAAACTCCAGAAAAGCATGTGTATGCTGGTCGAGACTAATCTTTCCATCGCAATCGGTATCGATGACTTTGAAAATTTGCTCTGCGAAGTTCCTCGTGTCAGGTATTTTGTCAAATCTTCTGCAGTATACTTCGAACTGAATGTAGCCGTCTTTGTTTGTGTCAGCAGCGTTGAAACAACCCTGGCAGGCGTCCCGAATAACCGCCTTTAGCTTCGGATCATTCCTTTGCTTCAAAAGAGAGTCGATCATCACAGCTTCAGTCAGAAGTACTTTCTCATTCGCTTGCGTTGAGCCAGTGTAGCTCAACCAAAGCTGCGACAGTTATTGAAGTGTATCAAATAAAATGTAACATTAGCAGTTTGTTTTGTTTGTATGTGCACTTATTATAGCGCCCCTTCAAGCTCTCTCTACTCAGAGGCGCTCCCGAATGCAGAGCGGACACTGCATCGGAGTTTCACGCCGAAGCGCTGAGCAATTGTGAGGGAAGGACTTGCCCAAGGTCCTTACGCGGCGAGGTGGATTCGAACCTCGAACCTTCCGGCTTCAAGGCAACGACGCCACCACTACACCACCGCGCCCCGTGGACGCCACTCGACTCTCTTGTTGTAGGCCCTACATTGTACGATGGCAGAGTGCTTATGGAATTCCGGTTCTTAATAGGCTACATGTACTAATGTTGCGTGTAGGTACTTAAGCCCATTAGAAATCCTTCGCCTTTGCATCTGCAAAACAATGCTCATTCCGTATGTGTAATCATAATTGCATGGCGTTTACTGAAATCGTTGAGAACAGTGCTCTAGACCTGACAGCATAACATCGCGATTGACTGTAATCTATCTTCATAATAAAAAAAGCATGGCAACGATTTGTTAGTGAAAACCATGATATCTAAGTATAGAAAAAATTTGATCTATTAATTAATAATTGTTATCCTAAATCGAAACGAATGCGCAATTCGTTCAAACTAAACAATGCAAATCTACACTACAGTTTCACAAACTGAGTATAGTTTCACACACTGAGTAGCCTATAGTTTGTGTTTGCATTTTTCTACAGAGGAACAAATTTACAAACCTGAGCGCTTTAAAATCAAGTTTCTTTTTAGATTGCTTGAATCTCGACTGAAGCTTTGCTGGTGAAAGTCTCTTGGTTTTCACAGGATGATTGGTGTGCAACAAGAACTTTGAAATTATTAAATAACTAGGCTATATAATTAAAAATTTTAATTAGTGATTTGGAGTTTATTGATCCATACAATAATTATTTTTTGGATCAATGAACAAGAGGAAAACCGAGACAGATGACGCTGGACTGGATGATAGAGGACGGTTACCAAAAACTCATGGAGAAGGCACAACCGAGAATGGAGTGGCAACATTTTGCATTCGATCCTGCCTATTATAATAGGGCAGAGAACCTGAAGATGAAGACAATAATTGCAGTTTCGTCACTTAATTGTTTTTGCAATTCTATAGGGTGTCTCGATAGGTCGTGAACGATTTTGAATGCAGAAAAATATATGTTATGCACAATATAATGTGGAAAGTTTTATACTGGCGGATAGGTTATTCAAATGAAAATGTCAATATACAAAAATTAGATCACTAGCTCATCTAATAAAATTGTAGCGCCAATATCCGTGACGTCATCAAATTCGTGCCAAGTAAACGTCAAATTAAGCCGCAAACAGTACTGTACGACCTTCATTGTTAATTCACACATAATTAATTAATACAAATTAGCATTTAGTATCTAATAATGTTTCCTTTACTCTTTATTACAGCCTCAAGTCGATTAGTCATCGAGCAAATAGATTTTTCAGAGTTGTCAGAGGTAGGCCTATTAATGTCCATGCCTTACAAAGACGACGTTTTAAGGTGTTCAGTGTCTGGGGTTCGGGTTTGGCATAAACAGTTGGATTAACAAAACCTCATATCATTCCAAATAAAACTTCAGTCACTTCGACTTATTACATCAATGAGATACAGGAGAAAGAGGTCAAACCCGCATTCCAGCGAAGTGCAGTAGCAAATGCGCTCAGTTCACAGCCACAAAAATGTTTCGTAATAACGGCGAAGGATAATTTCAACAAGACGGTGCACGTGCACGTGCACACACATCAAAGGCCTCCATCGAATAGTTGAACAAAATATCAATGGGTAGCCTACATCTCACCGAGGGACTGGCCGCCTAATTCGTCGGATTTGTCACCAATGGAAAATGTTTGGAGTATTATGGCGGCAACTGTTTATGCCGATACCGAACCCCAAACGACCTTAAAAACGTCGGCTTTGTAAGGCATGGACATCAATAGGCCTACCTCTGACAACTCTGAAAAATCTATTTGCTCAATGACTAATCGACTTGAGGCTGTAATAAAGAGCAAAGGAAACATTATTAAATACTAAATGATAATTTGTATAAATTAATTATGTGTGGATTGACAATGATGGTCGTACAATATTCTTTGCGGCTTAATTTGACGTTTACTTGGCACGAATTTGATGACGTCACGGATATTGGCGCTACAATTTTATTAAGTGAGCTAGTGATCTAATTTTTTTATATTAACATTTTCATTTGAATAACCTATCCGCCAGTATAAAACTTTCCACACTGTATTGTGTATAACATAGATTTTTCTGCATTCAAAATCGTTCACGACCTATCGAGACACCCTATATTTGTTTCAGTATTCTTGTCTGGCAATTGTTATTTAATTATTGACAAACCTTTGCCCTTTTCATGTCATGACGACTTGTGTAGGCCTATACAATGTATACATTGAGCGGAACTTAGACTTTGGCCTGCCTTTGCAATGTTTGTCAATAATTATTTCGTCACACATGTCGTCGAACAACTCAGCTGCAAGTCTGTCACCAAAAATTGAAATAGGCCTTGCAAAATGCTCGTTGCTACTACTAAGAAAAATATAGCATCCTGGTAAGGGTTTTTAATGAGGTAAGCAGTCTAGGCTTCAAGTGCGGCTGGACGGTCATGGACGGCGTCCTAGCACTCATTTTAAACTTGTGTAAGCCGTCCAGCCACTTATTTCAAGAGCACACATAGGAAAGTCAAGGAGCGTTTGGGGCTCTTAGGCACTTTTTGCATACATTTTAAGCGCTTGGTAAGCTACTTTCTGTGCAGAAACTAAACGCCATTCTGGTAATCTGTGGGACTGCTAAAAAGATAGCAAACTATATTGAAGGCGAAACCTCCACAGAAACCTAGCATGTTCTTATCAGCTTGTTCTTCTGCCGCTGTTCACTATATCCTGTTGGCATAGTACCAGCCCAAGCCAAGCTAAAGAAGAAGATCAATCTTTGACAAGACACAGCGTTCTTCAACGATAGCTACGAAACATTTTATAGGTGGCGAAGAAGACTAATTTCAGTTTCAGGGTGGCAATTACTGTGCACTCACACTGTCCATAGACTTCACACACGAAGCAGAGAGGACAGCATCGAAAACCAGAGAACGACGATGAACAGAGAAGTCTTACTGGCGAGGAACATCGCTGGACTTACAGAAAATGCGTAGTACATGTAGTTAAGAAAGTTATAATATGTAGCTGGAAACTCCGTGAATGCCCCATCCACTCCAAGCTCGAAGAAGTCTGCGTACTCGTTGGTTGGGTCCTGTCCGTAGTCCCAGGCCAGGTACCGGTTCTCATTCCGTAGGGTGTACGGGTGAACCCGAAGACCAAAGGCGTGCGCCCTCTGAACGAGGTCCGATCGGTTTGTGATCTGATTCTTCGAGTTGACGCTGACTATCTGTCTTTTGTCGGGACCGATCCCATAGGCGTAGGTAGCATACCTGGCGAGCGTTTCGTTGCTCACGTCTGATTCGATGGAGAGGAGGACGATGGCGGGTAGGGAGGTTTTATTTGCGAGGTATAAAATACTATTCTCGTCGAAAGACTGCAGGAAGCAGGGAGACCTCGCCGTAGTGTAGCCGAATCGGTTGAGGACGTCCAGTAGCAAGTCCTCGAATGTTACATCTGTCATGGAATGAACATTGTCAATGTTGTGACTCAATATGCTATAGATATATAATCTATGATCTGACGTCCCTTCCTTCCTGGACTAGCAATGGCTATAACTATTGTCCAAGGAATGACACAAACTGTTCTACAGGTTGCGCCAAAAAAGTAGTTCCCTTTCCTTTTTTGGCTCACCCTGTATATACTTAAGATTATAATTAGGCCAACTTCTTTGCTACTTTAATAAAGAAAGTGATTTATGTAAACCACCGCGTTCTTGCATGAAGATAAGAACGTAACATGGCGTCGTGAGCATGATGTTGCAAATTTCTGCATTGCTGCACTTGCAACAATGCAAAGGAATGTTATCTGCCAACATCTAACATGGTGGGCCTATTCCATGGCGAGCAAATACCGACTTTAAGCGATATATCATTGAATTAATTACCTGTCTTTTCTTGAAGTAGACAAACTTAATAAAACTTCATATAATGAACATGGTGATTTAAGTAAACCACCGCGTTCTTACATACAGATAAGAACGTTCTTAGATACAGATAAGAACGTTCTTACATGCAGATAAGAACGTTCTTACATACAGATAAGAACGTTCTTACATACAGATAAGAACGTTTTTACATACAGATAAGAAGGTTCTTGCATACAGATAAGAACGTTCTTACATACCGATAAGAACGTTCTTACACGCAGATAAGAACGTTCTTACATGCAGATAAGAACGTTCTTACATGTATACAGATAAGAACGTAACAACACCTGCTTTCTGCGTCGCTAGAATCGAGTTGACAAAGACTGGATCCTTCGTTTCTATGTAGATTCCAACTGGTCTTCCTGCATCCCTTGCAACTGATATGAACTCCTCAAGAGTGGCGATGCCGAATTGGCCGTCGTAGTTCGGATCACGGAAATCGAACTGCTGCACTCTGCGAATCAGATTCAACTCAGCCAGGTTGAAATCAACTGAAAAGTAGTCCGTAATGTTGCGGTTTTGGTCATGAACGAAGTAGGTATTCATACGCGACGATTCGAAGACATCAGCAACGTTGGTCGTATCTCTCATCCAGCATTCGTGCATGCAGATCAGAACGCGGTCCTTTGTTATCGTGGCGTCACATTCGATTATATCTGCTCCCTGGTCAACTGCCAACTTGTAGGCGTTCACGGTGTGTTCCGGAAAGGTTCCGCTGCTCCCTCGGTGAGCCACGATCAGTGGTCTCTTGGTAGGAAGGTCGACGCCATGGTCAAACTCCAACAGTTCTTTTGTTTCGATTTCCAGCACCAACAAGTGGCAGCTGAGAAGTATAATGACCAAAGTAGTACGTACTGAAAGCATCCTGGAGTTGGAGAATTTTAGTTGGGAGTAGTGTTACAGGAAACTATTTGCAAAGATTTACCACTCGCTGCCCTACATGGACACGTCGAAGGTGAAAAGGAGCAGAGGGAGACAACGGAAAAGATGGATAGACAATATCAAGGAAGATCTTATATGCAAAAACACTAACTTGACCATGGTGGGCGAAACTATCAGGGGCAGAACACTATGGAGACACTTCATAAGGGCCTCATCGTCAGGAAACTGACGGAAGAGCAGAAAGAAGAAGAAGATTTGCAAAGACGGACGGTTTCAATTGTTAGATCCACCTGCCTGTTGATGGAATCTGCGGTACATTTGAATGCTCAGTCCGCCTGGTCGCCTCGATTCCTTCGCTCCGCTGCCCGTGGAGAGTCTCAGGTTTCCTGCTTCCGCACTTTATCGTATAAGCTCCCTCACTTCAAGCTCCCTCAAAATTCACGAAAACGATTGTCAGACGCAAAAACTCTGCCCTACTACGCAAAATGTTGATATTCAATCTTCTTTCAGAGAGCTTCCGATGAAACAGCAATTATCACTTCGCTCAATTGCTATTGTCCCAAAGAAGAAGCCATCAGTTGATAAACTTTACATACATGTACACACTCAATATCTTGATGACACCGATAGAACGATATCAGCGACGACTGTCGGCATAATATTAAATCAAATCATTTTTTCTTCAGTTCTAAATGCATTCCGACCTACATCGTCCTCATCACACTCGTGACAAAAGTTCGAAGATCAAAGTTATCAAACGCTTGGCGAGTTGGTTACAAACCAAGATTTACATTCATTGTCCCATCCAACATTACAATCCAAAAACTCTACATTATCTTCATCATTTTCAATCCATTGATATCAATTATGATATCAGTTTAGCGTCATTGGCTGCAGATAACCACCGAAACCTCTTCAACACAAATACATTATTAATAACAATGGACATTATATGACGTCAGTCACGTGACCATGTATTCAATATAAAAAAAATTTGGAATGAAGCAAAAATCATCTATGAACAGATACACAAAAGCGCATGGCATAATGTTAAAGCAGCAAAATTTTTTAGGGCAAATGCTGACAGAGGGGTGAAAAAACACCCCAGGTTAGCCTTCGAGGGTTAAGTAAAAAAACGAATTGTTAGGACTAAAATTGACGCAGCTAAATTTGCTCTTGTAACATTAAGCAATGCATTGAATGTCCTTAGTAAAATTAATGTCATTATCGCGATAGTAACATTTGCTATCGGGAAATATTGCATAGTGAAGTGGCAGATATTAATGCCATCAGTCATAGAGACTGCGGCAAATAATTACAATTGTTAAAGGAACATTAGCATATGCTAACCTAACAGTTTCACTCTACTTGCTATAATTGACCGATATCTCTTGCGAAACTAAGCTTGTCCGGCTAAACCTACTTTTAATCGTATTCATCTATTTCAGTATGCAGGCCGTCGTATTACATTATAAGCAAAGTGCTTAGCAGCTAAATCAGATAGCCAAAAAACATAATGTACGGCGAATCCTCGTCATCGGATAAAGTGAACTCCAGAAAAGCGTTAGTAAGCTCACCAAGACTAATCTTTCCATCGTGATTGGTATCGATGACTTTGAAGATTTGCTCCATTAAGCTCGTGTCACGTACTCCGCCGTTGGCAATTCCTTTGCGGTATTCTAGGCACTGAATGTAGCCGTCTTTGCTGGTATCCACAGCATTGAAAAAACCTTGGCAGACGTCCCGAATAACCGCCTTTAGCTTAGGATCATTCCTTTGCTTCAAAAGAGAGTCGATCAGCACGGCTTCAGTCAGAAGTACTTTCTCATTCGTTTCCGTTGACCCAGTGTAGCTCAGCCAAAGCTGCAACAGTTATTGAAAAGAATTAAGTAATATGTATATGCATGCGCTTTTTATAGCGCCCCTTCAAGCTCCCTATTCAGAGGCGCTCCCGACTACAGCGCGGACACTGAATCGGAGTTTCACGCCGAAGCTCTAAGCAATTGCGAGTGAATGACTTGCCTAAGGTCCCTACGAAGCGGCTTCAGGCGGATTTGAGCCAGCAACTTTTCGGCTGCAAGGCAGCAAACATACCAACTACACAACCGCGCCCCACATGTACCGTAACAATGGCAGTGTTTCTTCAGTGAAATTCTTTGTAATGAAATACAGTAGCATCATGCAGTTGTCTACGATCACAATATAGAGCAATAAGCTTACATATTATGTCACATATGGCTAGATATAGTATTATGGGCTGTATATTATTATCTAGATAACCGTCACACCCGTTATCGTTGTAACTGTCAGCAACATAGGAAAGGATTGCGATGTTATTTACTTCAATCTCTTTCCCAAATAAGACGTATACATCGGATCCTATTAAAATTGTTTATAACTGGATAGCATTGATATCCAAATTAAACGGCTAAACAGCGTAGAATCCGTAGATGCATATGAAAGTATATTAAATGAATCAGCTCACACCATTGTAGCTCCTTCTCACTTGATCCTGTTGGACAGGATCGTCTTTTAAGGAGGTACACCTGGTACACAATCCTTCAATCATAAGATCCCAACCTTTCCTTGAAACAACGCCGTCCTTGTCGAAATCGAAGAAACTGAAAAGGGTTCTCATCTTTCTTTTCCAAATCTCAGACATTTTGAAGACACGATGATCTACCGCTTACGAAAGACTTTTACTGCAAGACAAGCAATCCCAACGTTTGTTTTAATTATTTATTTAAAGCATTCATTTACTGCAATGTAATGTAATGTAATTCAGACAATAATAGCATTGTCAGTAGCAAGTCACTTTAGGATGCTTTACACGCATATTGTCAACTCACTCAACTGTCAGAGAAAATGTAATGAACTCGATAGCATGACATTGTGCAGCTTCAATATTATTTTTTTGAAAAGTTGATTCAGTCTTGATTTCCTGGAGAGGCGCCGTAATCTACATGTACTTGTAGCGAATAAACGCTCCTTAACAAACGAATCAATTAACTAATAACCTGTGTAATTATTAATACTAAGTAACAGTTAAGCTAGACAATTAATTGGCGTATTTAATAGATAATTAATAAATTGAATTGTGGCATTAGCGAATATAACAGTAGAAATCACAAACACAAATGCGCTACAAAAATCAGTCAAAGCTTGAGGAGGCACGAAAACAGCGTTTCGCGCAGCAGACGATCGTCAACACTGTGAGCAGCCGAAGAGTCACGTGGTCTGATTCGGGCATGAGATTCTGAAAAGAATGGCAGACATTTTGCGATTTGTCAACCAAAAACGTTAATTCAGAATGCGCCGATGACATTTATTTGAGTGTGAAAAACGGGACTTATTGTACGTTTATTCCACTGCTGATCTGTAAATCCTAGGGAACGTAGTACCTGGGTTAGATAGAAATGTTCGAAGTTTAAGTCGGACTGTAATAGCGAACAAAGTCAATTTTCGCTCGGCATCGATCTTGGGATCGAGAAGACATTGCGAGAACTAGTTGCGATTGGAGTTTCGAAGTAACGAGAAGAAGTGGTGATTCGACGACGAAGCAGAAGTGAAGAAGACGTGTGAGTAGCCAGTGCTCACAGAAGTACGAAGACGACGCGGTGGTGAAACGGCGACCGAGGGCAGCCAGGGAGAAGCGACCTTTCTTCCCATCTTTCCTTCCAATCCAGTTTCCCTGTGTCAAGAACAAGGACCTCATCATCTACTCAAGAAGGGAACTCTTGAGAAAGCTAAGCACCTTATAATATTTTAGTAGATAAATACGCCACAATAGGTAGTTAGGGTATTGAATATTATTTACTGTTGAATGTTGATATTTATAATATACATCAAAAATGAAATACAGCTTGTTCTTGTTGTAGGTCAATTCTAGTAATCATTCTTGATCACCCATTACGAATCCCTGAGTTTATAAAGCGTCTAGGGTAAGACCTGGTATGCGACTGTATGGGAACTCAGATTCCGGGATTTTAGTCAGCTTAAAAACTGATCTAATTGAACATTAATGACACTAGAAACAGCATAGAACAATATTGCTAGTATATTGATTTTTTGGATGTAAAGCTGAACTGATAGAGACTTGCATTTTAGAACTGTAGAGTGTATTTTAAAGAGTCCACAGCGACTGATATATTGAATTGATTTCTGTGTTCAGAAATTATATAGCGCATTTTTGCCTATATTTTACTACTTGCTAATTTGAAGTAAGTCAGTAAGTGATGGCCAACAGTGATTTCGAAAGCTGGGCGAAGTTAGCCAAAGAGTTAGAGCTAAGTGGAGAGGAGCTCCGTACGTTTGTTAAAGAAAGACAGGCGGAACAGCGGCAAGATAGAATAGCAGAAAGGGCGTTTGCAAAGGAAGCCGCTGAAGCATTAGAGAGGATTAAGGCCGAGGCAGAGGTAAAGAAAGCTGAGTTAGCAGCCGATGCTAAGAAAATAGAAGCGGAAATAAGAAGAGCAGAATTAGATGCTCAGACAGCTGCAGATACAAGAAGGCTTGAGGCTGAAGCCGAGGACAGGAAGACACAAGCGGCAATGCAGGCTAGAAAGGCCGAAATTGAGTTAGAAGCAATTAGGAGTGCGGAGATAGAAGCAAGAGAAAAACGCTTAGCCGCAGAATCAGATGCCAGACAGATCCGTGAAGCGACTGAAGCACAACAACAACGTGAGTTACAGCTAGAATTAGCACGGATTGAATCACAAGTGAGAATGAGAGAAATTGAGTCCAGAGGTCAGGACAGAGAAAGTGGAAGTGCATCATTCACAATGGTTGGTGACAATCCACAACAAGGGGAACACAACAGGAACAGCAAAGGGATGAGGGATATCAAATTCCCCATCTTCAACGAAAACAAAGATTGTTTAGACGCTTACCTGTTGCGGTTTGAACGAACTTGTGTAGCATATGAGATAAAGAAGGAAGTGTGGTCACTAGTATTAGCTAGACACCTTGAGTCAAGAGCACTGGAAGTATACCAGAGACTGTCCGTGGAGGAAGCTCAAGATTATGAATGTCTGAAGACACAGTTGCTAAAACGATTCCAGTTAACTGAAGGTGGATATAGACACAGGTTCAAGACAAGCAAAATGGAAGCCGGAGAAACACCGACCAATTTTATTTATAGACTGCGACGCTACATGCAGCAATGGATTGCTCAAGCAGGCTTCGAAGAGACCTATGAAGGAGTAGAAGAGTTGTTATTAAAGGATCAATTCTACCTGACGTGCAGCACAGAGCTAAGAATGTTTATCAAAGAGAAAGGGAAGACAAGTCTGAAAGAAATGTTAGCGTGTGCGGAGTCATACATAGAGGCACATGGCTACAAATATGCAGAGGCAAGCATAAAACCAGATGTGAAATTCCACAACGAAAGGACAAACAACAGACCCTTTGAGAATAAATCCAAAGAAGGATTTGGTAACAGCCAAAACAGGAGTAGAAATGATGTAAGAATAAATCGGGAAGTGAACCGTGGTGTAAGTTCAAACAGAGGGTTCAGTCGAGAACGTGAGAACACCGTGGGACATAAAATTACTTGTTTTCTCTGCGGTGAGAACCATAAGGCATATTCGTGCCCACACAAGAATAAAGAAGCTGTCAGACACACTGCAGCCGCAGTGCAAATATTCGAGAATCAGACATATAGGGCCAGACAGCAGATTGAAATGCAGAAAATGAGTAATGTTACAAAGGACCAACATAGGGTAGATGACAAGATGATTAAAGCATTACCCATGCAAACAGCTGCAAGTGCTTTGGTGACTGGAACCAATGTCGGATGCATGAATCTAGAAAACAGAAGTGAACATGAAGTAAAAGTGAACGGGAGAAATGTCAGGTGTCTCTATGATTCTGGATCGACATGTTGCATAATTAAACGTTCGTTAATAGACGACACAGATTTGACAGGTGAGGAGACACATTGTGTGTTGGTCGATGGAAGTTTGAGATGTTTTCCACTAGCCAAGATAAACATAGAGAGTGAATACTTTAGTGGAGAAGTACAAGCGATGGTCATGGAAAATCCGTCGATGCCAGTTATAATTGGGATGATCGAAGGTATACAATACCAGATCACACATGGAAAACAGGAGGATATAATCAGTGGAGAACCAGAGAATACAATTGCTGAAGTGAAAAGCAAGAGCATACTGAGGAACAGATCTAAATCTAAAGAGAGATCATTACATGACAAAAGGTCAGTGAAATTCACTGATGGTGTAACAGTGGATGGGATGAGAGAAGCAACGACAGCAGCAGTTGTTAAAACCAGAGCTGAGGTTAAAAAGGATGGTAAATACAGACCATTCAAAGTTGCGGAAAGGCCGTATTTAAATGAAACTGCTAAAGGAATGCAGAGACGGCATGAAACAGTAAATAAGAAACAGTGGGATAAAACCAGAGACTGGAATTACACAGATAACAGGAAGTCAGCTTTTAGTAAAACGACGAAAAAGAATTACAGAAGTGAACCATTGAGATTGGTGGAGACGAATAATAAATATTTAATCACAGGTGGAAGAAGTGAGTTAAATAAGAGTCGTGTAGATCAGAATAAATGGCAGAACGGAAGAGTAGACTGGAGAAATAGGGAGAATAGAAATAAGTCTAATGAGACACAGTCAAGAAGATCCAATGAGTGGATGAATAGGGAATACAAAGAGAATCCAAATGTGGATAGGAGAAATATAAAGTGGAACAGGAGTCAGAAGAGTGACACAAGTAAGTGTGATTGGAGAAACTACAGACATGACAGGAGAGAGTCTAGTAGTAATTGTGGAGTTAGGTGTGACAGACCTAGTGATCTCAATTGGAGATATAGAAGTAGTAGAGGCGAGGTTGGAAGTAGTGGAAACCATTGGAATAGTAGAACATGGTACAGAGGAGAACAAGATGTTAATTCTGGTAGAAGTCAGAATGAGAATTGTAGAGGATACAATGATGTGAATTGGAAGAAAAATCGGTTACGGAATGACAGAGAATGGTCATATCCTAACAATAATGTGGATAAATGGAGAAGTAGCAGAGACTACAGTGGAGAAGTTGAAACACAAGAAGATGTTGAGTTGAAAACTTATGGAGATGATGCAGATGCATTGAGTTTTAGAGAGAAGCACACAGGTGAACTGGAAACACAAAATGGCATTACGTTGAATTTATACGAGAAGGTGAACAGAGATAGTAAGTCAGATATGGACAGGCTGGACTATCATTACATGAGAAGAGGTACTGCAGACAGAAGCTGACAGTAGCTAGTGGAGAGTATTTAATTAAGGAAGAAATGTAAATAAGCATTAATGTGAAATTAAGTTGAGTTGCAGTTAAAGCAGTTTTATGAGTTGTAGTGATTAGTAAGGTGAATCACAGGATCAAGTGAGATAGTGGTATAATTGTTGAAGTTGTGTAGTAGTTAAGTAATAAGTTGAGATTAATTAGAATACAGTGTCTGAGTGTGATGTTGAGTCACTTAGATAAATAAAGAAAAAGTTGAGTAACTGAAAATAGTTAAGATAAGAAGAAGTACTTTATCCAGTGGGTAAAGTACGAGGAATAATAAGATGTTAGTGAAATGACAAAGATCATTCAATGTGAAACATAAGATGGATGAACGCCATATGTTGAGATGGTGGCATACATAATAAGTAGAATAGTGAGTTGATAATAAGAATGAGTTAAAAGTGTTGAGGCAATGTGAAGCTTATCCATTCGGATTAGTAAATAGTGCTTCGAGTTACAACAGACTAATCAGGAAAATTCTGCATGGAACAGAAAACCTTGAAAGTTATGTGGATGACATATTAGCCCACAATGAAGGATGGCAGGATCACTTGGAAACACTGGAGATATTTTTTGAAAGGGTTAGGGAAGCCAACCTAACATTGAAACCAAAGAAATGCTCATTAGGGTACGGAAAAATAGATTTCTTGGGTCACACGTTGAATAATGATGACATCAGTCCAAAAGAAGAGTCTGTGGACAAGATCATTGATATGCCTAGACCAAAGACGAAAAAACAAGTGAGGAGTTTCATCGGAGCAGTGAATTACTATAGAAAATTCATTCCACACTGTGCAGAAATAATGGCACCGCTAAGTGATTTGACAAAGAAGTTGTCACCTGGAAATGTCGAATGGAATGAGAAATTGGAGAACAGTTTTATGCAGTTGAAAGAAGAACTGGCAAAGGCACCAATTCTGAGATTACCGAACTTAGAGAAGGAGTTCATATTGCAGACGGATGCAAGTGGAAAAGGGATCGGATGCGTAATAATGCAGGAATATGAGGGGGTGAATCATCCCATAGCATATGCGAGCAGGAAGTTACTTGAGCGAGAGACGAGATATTCGGTGGAAGAAAGAGAGTGCTTAGCCATAATGTGGGGCGTAAGTAGGTTCGACAGATATTTATGCGGCAAGCAGTTTGTGATTGAGACAGACCATTGCGGATTGCAGTATATGAAAGAGGGAAGAATGAAAAATGCAAGGGTTATGAGATGGAGTCTAGCCTTGCAAAATTATTCGTTTACTATTAGATACATCAAGGGGTCCAACAATGTAATTTCAGATTACTTGAGCAGGGGACTAGAGTGATATATAGTGAACCTTTGATGAATGATAAGTTGTATATAAATAGGTGTAGAACAGTAATTTTGTTGTGTTATGTAAGGTAAAGGAAGATAGTTTATAGATTAGTTTGTTAAGTATGTGAGTAAGTTAAAGCCTGTGAACAGACTTTTGAAGGGGGCATTTGTAGCGAATAAACGCTCCTTAACAAACGAATCAATTAACTAATAACCTGTGTAATTATTAATACTAAGTAACAGTTAAGCTAGACAATTAATTGGCGTATTTAATAGATAATTAATAAATTGAATTGTGGCATTAGCGAATATAACAGTAGAAATCACAAACACAAATGCGCTACAAAAATCAGTCAAAGCTTGAGGAGGCACGAAAACAGCGTTTCGCGCAGCAGACGATCGTCAACACTGTGAGCAGCCGAAGAGTCACGTGGTCTGATTCGGGCATGAGATTCTGAAAAGAATGGCAGACATTTTGCGATTTGTCAACCAAAAACGTTAATTCAGAATGCGCCGATGACATTTATTTGAGTGTGAAAAACGGGACTTATTGTACGTTTATTCCACTGCTGATCTGTAAATCCTAGGGAACGTAGTACCTGGGTTAGATAGAAATGTTCGAAGTTTAAGTCGGACTGTAATAGCGAACAAAGTCAATTTTCGCTCGGCATCGATCTTGGGATCGAGAAGACATTGCGAGAACTAGTTGCGATTGGAGTTTCGAAGTAACGAGAAGAAGTGGTGATTCGACGACGAAGCAGAAGTGAAGAAGACGTGTGAGTAGCCAGTGCTCACAGAAGTACGAAGACGACGCGGTGGTGAAACGGCGACCGAGGGCAGCCAGGGAGAAGCGACCTTTCTTTCCATCTTTCCTTCCAATCCAGTTTCCCTGTGTCAAGAACAAGGACCTCATCATCTACTCAAGAAGGGAACTCTTGAGAAAGCTAAGCACCTTATAATATTTTAGTAGATAAATACGCCACAATAGGTAGTTAGGGTATTGAATATTATTTACTGTTGAATGTTGATATTTATAATATACATCAAAAATGAAATACAGCTTGTTCTTGTTGTAGGTCAATTCTAGTAATCATTCTTGATCACCCATTACGAATCCCTGAGTTTATAAAGCGTCTAGGGTAAGACCTGGTATGCGACAGTACTACAGTAGGCGTATATATTCATCGTCAAAAACAGCGACGAGCATATTAAACTGGAAGCCAAATGACAAATGATGAATTTCTTGTAACTCAGTGGCAGATTGCTTATGGAATTCCGGTACTTAACCAACCAAAGTGTAGTAAATGGTATGGAAAATCGTATAGGCCTACCGCCGCAGTCGGAAAAGAGCTAATACAAAATAATACGAACGTTGCGCGAGTAGTTATAGCAATAGCATCTGCAAAACGTGTGCTCATTTGCCATTCTACATGTATAATTATTTATTGATCCATACAATTTTAGCTAAGTCACTTAATTGTCTTTTGCGATTCTTTTTCATTCAATATTATTGTGGTTTTGTTAAATTGCTGGTCATGCTGCTGACACGTCCTGATGACATTGGATCGATGTCGAACAGGTTGCTGCAGTAGACTGCATGTCGAACATAGTCTACAACTCTACATCATAGCGCGGGAGTCGCGGGACCTAGAGTTACACCTACCCGTGCAATTTCTAACAATAATTATTTCATCACACATGTTGTCGATCAATTGAAATGAGATAGGCCTACCAGCTGCCTCAAAAGACTTAAATTGATCTGTAAAACTCGGTTTGTTGCGAATGGGTTAAATTCAACATCACGGTCAGCTTGTTAGTGATATCAACAACAAAAAATTGCAGACACGAAACTCCATTCTTTAAAAAATATGCCTACTCATCGCACAAGTATTGCTGGCTCTGTGTGATTCTATGAGTGATTCTAAATGGTGCATACCTTAATTACCTTTGCCTTCTCTGGCAATGATCCCCTATTGACGGAATAGTGAAACACTAATTTTGCGGGACAGTGATGAAGGCTACAGTGATCCACTGGCTCCAACCAATCGGGTACAATGTCCCACTTGCTCCAACCAATCGGCTACAGTGACCCACTTGCTCCAACCAATCGGCTACAGCGACCCACTTCTTCTAACCAATCGGCCATAGTGACCCACTTGCTCCAGCCAATCAGTTGTAGTGACCCACTTGCTCTAACCAATCGGCTACATTGACCCACTTGCTCCAACCAATCGGCAACAGTGACCATGCCTCACGTGTCTCCATTTCTCACAGTTAATATCGCTTCATTTTCAACCACCAAACCCACATTCCGCTCCAGAATTCGACGTCCCCAATTAACCGGTTGCTACTGACGACGAGTACTAGCGACCTCTGGTCTTCT
>OX243824.1:16296826-16411826 GCA_945859605.1 Lumbricus rubellus | reverse complement strand
ATAGGATATTAAGTGTTACAATAATACATGTATATCGTTCAGTGTTGACCTTCGCGTTCCATCACTTCTACAAAAGATATTCCTATAATATATATATATAGACCCTATTATTTTATCGTTTGCCCTCGATTATTTTACACCTGCTCGTTTTTTCTGCATGATGCCATTCCGGCTTTATTCATTCCTAACATTGCCTTTAATTATTTTATCCTCCCATTCACCGTTCGTTCATTAGACCTTTCTTTGCTTCCTAACTTTATTCCTTATTTTCGTACGTCCTTCAATATTTTCATTGACCCCGTCTTCATTGTCTCCTTCTCTAATTAAATCTTTTCGCCCAGTGTGAGAATTGTGGAAAAATAACTGGGGGGGGTTGAACCATTCATTATACACTTGAAATTTGTGTGTGAAAAACAGACTTTACTAGCTCTAAGAAAGACTGGGAGTTGAAACCCCCCCCCCCCCAAACCCCGGCAATTCTCACCATGTATCTTCCATTTTTTCGCATCTATTCTACCTATAATAATGTCAAGCGACAATTATTGTGATAGAAAATAAAACAGTTGGATGATCTTAAACCACTATAATTAATTGATGAATAAATAACAGTAGTCGGATAGTCTCAAGTCAAAAGTTCGACAAAAAACGCAGATGGTCCTAAGCTTAGAAGTGGAGAAAGAAAGGCAGATGGTGTCAAGTCAAGGTCGGCGGTCTTAATACACGAGCTCCAGCACAGAAAAGCAGCTTGGATTTAATTACCGTTCCTCCTGAAATATATGTAATCGAGCGACAGCTTGCAATCAGGTGTCTTGCGACGCGAATCAGTGAACCCAAAGTTAAGAGATTTTCGAGTCGATGTGATAGCAGCGCCAGAGAAAGGTGGAGGCATGGGCGGAGACCTAGGGGCGACAGGCAGGGGGACGGTTCCCCCAAAAAGTGTTGGGGACGGCCCTTGCATTGATCCCCCAATCGTTGAGCGTCAAGACTAAAACGAAGTACATGTAATTGATTTGGGGGGCGGTGAAAATAGAGATTTTTTTAGACTTTTTGTTCAGAAGACTTAAAAAAGGTCCTCAACTGTAACAATTGTCGGTGCAGATGACTAAAATGGCGGGGAAAATAGAATTTTTACAGATTTTTTGGCCGTACGACTAAAAACAAGGCCATCAACTTTTTGGCGGTGAAAGTAGAAAAAATTTCCTCGGAAAAAGGTGGCGTCAGAAATTTTTCGTCCGTCAAAAAATCCCAAAAAATCTCAAGTCTTTCCTTTGGCCGCTCGTTCGTCCCTCCCCCCCCCAGATCTCCGCCCAGGTCTCCGCCCATGAGTGGAGGAATAATAGAAGCGACCAGATTTACAACGGGGGATGAGTGTGGATTAACTGTGGTCCGGCGTGGCACGCTATGGCAGGCAGAATAATTATTACGAAGGAAGGGCAAACGCAAGTCGCGGGTTGAACGTGGCAAGACTGCTACGATTATCTGTGTAAGGATGCAGCTCGGACAATCACATGTAAGTATGTGTGTATGCCTAATGTGCATGCATGCATGTTTATATAGGTCCTATGCATGTATGTATGTATGTATGTATGTATGTATGTATGTATGTATGTATGTATGTATGTATGTATGTATGTGTATGTGTATGTATGTATGTATGTATGTATGTATGTATGTATGTATGTATGTGTATGTATGTATGTATGTATGTATGTATGTATGTATGCATGCATGTATGTATGTGTGTAAGTATGTATGTGTGTGTATGTATGTATGTATGTATGTATGCATGTATGTATGTATGTATGTATGTATGTATATATGTATGTATGTATGTATGTATGTATGTATGTATGTATGTATGTATGTATGTATGTATGTATGTATGACATTATGTATGTATGTATGTATGTATGTATGCATGTATGTATGTATGTATGTATGCATATATGTATGTATGTATGTATGTATGTATGTATGTATGTATGTATGTATGTATGTATGTATGTATGTTAGGGTGGTTGCATCTCTAATAGAAAATTTTCAACTTAATATCTCATATTTCTCCAACCCGGCCTTCCGTGCCACTTGGTCTAAAACCTATGTAGCCCAAAAATTATCTGAATTGAAAAATATTTAGGACTTGCGCAACGTCGTTGAAGTTTAGTATTTTACAAATAATTGTCGTAATTTTGAGCATAAGTATTATTTACTTCAAAGTCTTAGAATTATAGTTTTCTGACAGAAATACTTTATGATTTTTACTTAGGCACAGCTTAAAGGTATATTCTACAATGTTTTTGTCATCAGTGATTGCTAATTATCTATTTTTATGAACATTTTAGCGGTAATTGACAAGTGAGGGAATTCCTGCGAAAAAGATATATTCTGTCCAATGTTATGATCTTTTATTAGTTACATTCCAAGTCATCAATGCACTACCGTACACAATACACATAGTCTTACATACATTAGGCATATTATTATATTTTAGGCTGTATAGTATCTCATGCATTGCAGAATTTATCATGTATTAGGCCCTATAAGCTTACAGTGTTATGATGAAAAGGTTCTATGTAATTGTTTGTGTTCCAAACAACGATATCCTTGCTCTCCCTTCCTGTTCGACCTGTTGTAAAGGCTTACAGACATGTTTTTATCTTCACCACTTGAACATGCTTTGCTTGTTCATTGCTGAACTTGTTTCCAACAACGCCATGCATAATTATTATTAACATATACAGCATTATAGGGGCATTATTTAAATGTCTGCATCTAATAGTGAGAAGGCGATGCCGATTACAATAGCGTTAGCGGTAATGTCGCATGCTAGAGGACAGAGGAGAGCTTCAAAGGTTCCAAGCTCCCATCTTGAAGAGACGTTCTAGCAGAGAACTGCTCAAAGTACTGCTCCATCATCATAAGCGTGAAAAACTTGGCATCAGGGACAGTATCACTCAGACTACTAAGCAGCTTCTTTGACAAAGTTCCAACTCAGGAGACTGAGCATATCTGGAAGCTGGAGAGTGGCAAGGTTTAAAGAAGCTAGCATCGGCTGAAAACCCCTCAATAACAGTAGCCTAAATGGACGACGAGAGCAATTTACTGCTTGAGGATGTTGCTATTTCAAGACAAGTATCCTCTAGGCTACAGCAACGATTATAGTCAAAGAATCGGCTCATCTTATGACGAATATGTGTGGGAGCATCCGGGAATAATTAATTAAGCTTATTAGTTTATTTGGGACATGCCGCCATTAGTTTCAAACCCCACCAGCATTCAGCAACCACTGAACCTAGGAACGATCTAGTAGTGCTGTTTTAACTCTCTTTATATCCACGGAAGGTCATTGCTGATGCCGATGTGACACCCTTTGGCCGAAATCTCTGGTATTTATCCAAGCTGTTGGCAAGCTTAGGTTTCTTTCACAATGACATGTCATTGGGAGAGAAGAAATTGATCTTATCAGTTCTAGTAGACAAAGAAGGTTCTGAGATCCACAAACGTATACAACTCTTCTCCCAACCATTCGCAAAAAAGGCCAGATCGACATCATTTCGTGATAAATTCAACCCATGACCTGTTCTGCATCTTGAATTAAACTACTAGATGCACTTCTGGAACGCGATCCAGTTAAGCGGTCGTATAAAGCATGAAGACTGCATGGAGAGCTCGACAAGCTGGAGATCCATAAAGGTTATCAGTGATCTAGCTTAGGTGTCACCCTTATTCAGCATTTCAATGCCTCAAGTACAAGGAATGAACAACAAAAACAATTTATATCAGAAGTTGTAGAAGAACATCGCAACTCGTTCTCAGCACAAACAAAAGAGAGTGTCTTCAAGGTCACATTGACATTGATTAAATACCTAAGCAGCAATAATAATAATTGCAATCTTGATCACCAAACAGTGTAATCATTGGTAATCATGTATGCAATAATATAGTCACATTGTATTGAATTCTTATTTGAGGATGCATGGTTTATTATGCTTGCAATTCAAGTTTTCGCTTCTTTGGTACATGGTGAAACTTTGATGGTGTTGCGCAAGTCCTAAATATTAATATTTTCTCTCACAACTTTTTGTGTGATGTTTCTGGATGGAATGGCACCAAATGCAAACTTGGAGAACAGTAGATTCCAACTTTCATTTCTAACGACCACCCTAATGTATGTATGTATGTATGTATGTATGTATGTATGTATGTATGTATGTATGTATGTATGTATGTATGTATGTATGTATGTATGTATGTATCTATGCGTGTATGCAAAAATGTATGTGTGTATTTTTGTGTATGCGCATTATGTATCTGTAGCGGTATGCCTGCTGCCATGGTTTATACGTGTTTGCATGTGTCAAGAGACTCAAGGCACTTGGTATATTGCATTCCGATTTCCGAACATCTAAAAACGTTAGAGATACGTTCAAGGCGATTGCCTTTAAAGATAATTTGCTAATGTACATGTAGGCCCTATGCTGCAAAAAGGGAGGCAAGATTATATATTATCCATGCACGAAAAACAACATGACAGAGTTTCTAATCAAAGATGCTCCTCGGGAAACCATAGGAGCCATAGCATTAGCAGATGGATTGATTCGTGAATATATACATGTAGATCTATATATATAGTTGTATATGTATATTCACATATTATATATATATATATATATATATATATATATATATATATATGGATAGAACACTACGGTGATTGAATGCGGATGAAGACAAACTTCCATGTAAGAAGGTTGTCTGTTTTCGATTGAAAAGCCATCTAAGAAGCAGCTTTCCTTAGGCCTATCATGGTATACAGCTGCCTGGTCATGTATATAATGCTATGCGACTAATGTTTGTAGACAGCATAATAATACTGTATTTTCCCCATGCTTGTTATTCCACAACGGCAGGGACAGTCGCTTTAACACAATGAAGCAGGGAAGCCAAGCGCTGGAGCCATAACGGCTTATCGTTCACCCCAAGTAATAATTATTGTTGGATTTCTTACCGATCGTTGGGTGGTATAGGATGGAAGTTAAGACCTCCTTCGAACTATACTCTTTTGAACAACCCCCCTGACGAGACACAGCGCACGTGAATAAGCAGTTGCCATGCGCTTGGCTTTCAAGCGGCGCTTTAGAAATTTGGAGATTATATGATTACCATTACTTCTGGAATAACGTGACAGGAATTATTATAGTTCCCAAACTCTGAAAATGCGTGCAGTTTTGAGATGACCCCTGTCGCTAAGATGCAGTCACTCTAACTTAAGCTTATATTGAGGCGTTTGGTGACTCTTACATACAATACAGTGTTGTCTCGCAGGTCAGCTTTGACCATGAACAGAGTTCATATTTTATGTATGCGTAATAGCAATGTACAGGGTGGGCCAAAAGTATTTGTTCAACTTTGAAGGCCTATAACTTAGGCAGTTTAGCAAGTAAGTGTATGCTTAATGCATCAAATTAAAGGTCGTTATATCAGCTATAAGTCCGACAAATTTCATTACGGTAGCTTGCACTACGCGCCATATAATTATTGTGTACCGCACCTACCTTGTTTTCTGACGTAAACAATAATTTCATCATTGCGCCGTTAACAGAAGATGACAGGACTTTGATTCGAATTTTAAGAATTGAAAAACATTTAAATGCACGTCAAATGATGAACGATTTTCCTGCTAGAAACTGGAGTAAAAACAATCTCAACCGATTAATTAGACAAATTGACGCGAGTACAAGTTCTAAACGTAAACCTGTTACTGGCCGTCCTCGTTCGGCACGTACCGCTGACAACATCGTTCGTGTAGCTGAATTGATATGTAGCCAAGAGGATAATCCAGGCACAAGCAAAAGTCATCAAACCACATAACCGGCCGCCTAATAGCCCTGACTTAAACCCCTTTGATTACTCAATCTGGGGTGCTTTGCAACAACGGGTTTATCGGGAACGGATAGTAAACGTCGAGCATCTGAAGCGCGTCATCACTCGTTGCTGAACTGCATGAGATCAGCCAGGAACTCATCAATGGAGCCATAGATCAATGGGCACGTCGCATTCATGCAGTCATTCGAGCTTGTGGAAGACACATTGAATATTTATTTGACTAAATAATTCTTGGATTTCTTAATGGCTATCAGAAATGCAAACTTGCAAAGACTAATTTTCCAAGTATTGTGTTTTGCAAGATAGACGAATTAAAATCATTGTAAACTGATACATATTCAGTACAGTAGTTTTACGCAATTATTATTAAAGCTAAAAATGTACATTTTTGACCAGTTGTAGCTGATATAACGACCTTTAATTTGATGCACTAAGCATACAATTACTTGCTAAACTGCCTAAGTTATAGGCTTTCAAAGCTGTCATCTTCTGTTAACGGCGCAATGATGAAATTATTGTTTACGTCAGAAAACAAGGTAGGTTCGGTACACAATAATTATATGGCGCGTAGTGCAAGCTACCGTAATGAAATTTGTCGAGCTTATAGCTGATATAACGACCTTTAATTTGATGCATTAAGCATACACTTACTTGCTAAACTGCCTAAGTTATAGGCCTTCAAAGTTGAACAAATACTTTTGGCCCACCCTGTATATTCTGCCACAGGATATACAAGATAGAAAAAAGGACATTCTCCCATTCATTTCATTATTGTCGTCGAATCATATTGCAGGAATTTGCAGCAGTCGAGGGCTGAATAAATATCCATCTTATTTCTGCGGTGTTGCTAAGAATTCGTCGAATGAATTATTCAGCACGTCTTCAGAATATTATCGTCTCGCGTTTGCATTTATTGCCAACAACAAGGAAGAACGTCATGTCTTTTAAGAGGATACAATTGTTGTTCGACTAGAGCTTCACAGGCTCAGATTTTCGAGCATTATAGACTGAGGACTAATTAAATAAACTCAGAGATCGGATCTATACGGATATAAAAGAAATTGGAAAACAATCACCTACAGCTTGTATTGAAGAGCAAATTACATGGACATTTTATGACTCGCTGTTAATTTAACAGGTTGTTTACCTAAAAAATGTTCCAGTTATAAGAAAATAGAGACATTAAGCATGTTGGCTTGAAACAATCATTGACGGTCTTGTAAATTGACGAAAAAGCTTTACTATAGGATCCAAGATCAATCCGATACCACTATCTCCTCATTTTCTTGATTTTATTACATATATATAGACATATATTAGACAGACACTTTAACCAGGGAAGAATAAACCACGTTACAACCATTCGATGTTTAAAATAGCCTAAATATCTCAGAACAGTTCGATAGGCCTACACAATTCGAGGTCATTAGCATTGACTAAATATCTCTCATCTTAGCGCAATTCAGTATGCATCCACAGAAAAATCCTTATGTTTTTTCGACGCATCATCACAATACGAAAAAATCTTAAACAGTGAAAAATTAGAAAATAGACCGGACAAGACAGGATATGAATCAGCAGTGCTCCTTCGACGCATTAAAGCACCTTTCTGCATATACATGTATCATATTGGCTTGAGTCGCCTGACAGTCGCAGACAGCAGCTGGCTTGTCTAGACCAGCACCTGTTGTCTGAGACCTTCCCCTTCCGCGCAAACCGTCCGCGACATATCGGTTGTCCTGCTGTCCCTATCCCGTGATGCTGCCGTGGTCCTTGTCCACGCCTTCGTTACACCAGCAGAGATGATCATTGCTGCTCAGTTCTTGATGGTCAGACATTTGGTTTCAGTTGGCGTCTTGACCGGGCCCTTCGCTTTGCTGCTATGATCACTGGTAATTAAATTTTTATTCCAAAATATGCCCCGATTTCTGCTTACATGCGTGATGTTTTTTGCACTGGCTTCCAATTTCGTAACGCATCTTTTACAGTACAGCAGCTGCACCTGTCTGGCGGTCTTTTATCAGTAGTTTTTCATCCTACTTTTCTCATCTCTGTCACCGTGTCTCCGATTTAGCCTCCCGTCAAACCTTGCGCTCTTAATTCAGCTAAGGGTGAGCTCCTAATTCCTCGAGTCCATTCTTCGTTCAGACAGCGTTGAGCCTTCTCAGCTGTTGAATATGTATACTTGGAATGGGCTTCTGTTTTAGTAGCTCTTACTACCTCGGCCTAATTTTCCTGCTTTCGATACCAGTTGCTCAAGACATTTCTGCCCGTTGCTGGTCTGGGAGCGCCTCTCAGTAGTCTGCTTGACGGGCGCTATATAAATTTTCGGAATGAATGAATGAATGAGCGTGAATGTGCGGTGCAGTGTCGCAATGGTCTGCCGCGTCAACATGTCTCCCTTGGACCTGTTCCTCCTTGGCCCTGTTCCTCCTTGGCCCTGTTCCTCCTTGGCCCTGTTCCTCCTTGGCCCTGTTCCTCCTTGGCCCTGTTCCTCCTTGGCCCTGTTCCTCCTTGGCCCTGTTCCTCCTTGGCCCTGTTCCTTCTTTCTTTGCCTTTTATTAGCGAAAAGCTTGTCTTCTGTCGGATGACGAGTCTTCTACGCTGACGTCTGAAGTCATGAATGGCGACTTGAGATGACAGGCGGCGACTTGGCAATCAGGAAAGTCTTGCATATCCAATAGTCGCTGCACGCCATGTACTGTACACGGTGCACGGCTTGAAGAAAGCCGGACTAAAAATAGCAAACAAAGACCCTGCTGATGCTGTTGTTGTTGTTGCTGATGATGATGCTGATAATGATGTTGACGACGACAACAACGACGACGACGATGATGACGGTGGTGGTGGTGGTGATGATGATGATGATGATGATGAAGGTGATGATGATGATGATGACGATAACGATGAGGACGACGATGACGATGACGACGATGATGATGAAGATGATGATGATGATGATGATGATGATGATGATGATGATGATGACGATGACGACGACGACGATGACGATGATGATGATGATGATGATGATGACGATGACGATGAGGACGACGACGATGACGACGACGATGATGATGATGATGATGATGATGATTATGACGATAACGATGATGATGATGATGATGATGATGATGACGACGACGACGACGACGACGATGATGATGATGATAGCTCCTATCGTAGGATCAGTTGACTGTTTTCGTCGTCGTCAACGACATCATCATTGATCATCATCATCATCATCCGATGATCATTTCAAGTGGTGGACCGTGTGCTGCTCTTTGGGCGCATCAACACCGTCCAGGCGTCCAATGCCCGTAATGATCAGCAATGCATTATTGATGACACGAACATGTTGTTCACTTTCACAACATTCTCTTCAACAATCCAACCTCTGTCACTCTGTATATAGGTCTACAGTATGTCTGTCTGTCTGTCTGTGTGTGTGCCTTTCTGCACGTGTCTGTCTGTACGTATGTCTGTGGGCTGTCCATTCATAGTCATTTCACCTCTGTGTAATAGTGTATGCATATACAATGTATGTTTGTCCATTTGTATGTCCGCCATTTTGTATATGTCTTTGCTTTGGCCTGTGTTTTCAATTCTCTGTCTCTCTCTCTCTCTATCCATGGTTCCATCACTCTGCTGCCTGGCTGTTTATATGTTCGTATGTGCAATTGTTATAGCGCTCATTCAAGAAAACTACTCAGAGGCGCTCCCGACGACAGCGCGGACAATGCATCAAAGTTTCACGCCGATGCGCTGAGCAATTATGAGTGAAGGACTTGCCCAAGGTCCCTGCGCCAAGGTTTGAGGTGGATTCGATCCTGCAACCCTTCGGCTGCAAGGCAACGAACATACCCACTACACCACCGCGCCTCCACACACTTGTGTGTCATTCTCACTATTTTTCTTTAAATCTCATGTCTGGTCATATTAGTGACAATTATTGTGGCCAATTTTAGCAACTCAACCCTCTATGCCTCCAATCCATGACTGATAGAAAACACCATCTGCAGGTGAAAGCCACATGAGAAAAACATCCATTACTAGGATGCTTTATGGACCCCCATAATTTCTATTGTTGTCAGCAAGCCATTGTCGATATCAGCGTGTTCATTGTAAACTAAAACGAGATTTACGATTAGTGAATTAGAGAATGGTATTCTATTCTATTCTATTCTATTCTATTCTACGCGTGACTATGGATACATGTATGTAGCCCAGGAATGCATGCAGTCAGGTTATTCTGGTTTCGTGAGTAATGTTCAAGTATGTATTTATGTGCTTTTGTTATAGCGCCCCTTCAAAGGTCTATTCAGAAGCACTCCCGACTATACAGCGCGGACACTGCATCGGAATTTCACGCCAAAGCGCTGAGCAATTGCGAGTGAAGGACTTGCCCAAGGTCTCTACGTGGTGGCATGAGGTGGATTCGAACCTGCAACCATCCTGCTCCAAGTAATTACGAAATACATGTACATGGCTCCCTGTCATAGAATGGAGCATCCTGCAAAGCATGAACAAGAGGTTTTTTCATTCAGCAAAGCATGAACAAGAGGTTTTTTCATTCAATGCGCATAGCCTACACTTGGACAAGTCCTTCACTCACAATTGCTTAGCGCTTCGGCGTGAAAATTATTGCAGTGTCCGCGCTGCATTCGGGAGCGCCTCTGAGTAGTTAGCTTGAAGGGGCGCTGTAACAAGTGCACATACAAACAAACTCAAGGACAAAAGCAACGCATACCATCAGCTTATTGCCAGAAGTACCAGTTAACAGTGCTGCAGCGCTGCAGCTTGCACATAAAAGAGTGACTTGCGTGATTGGCATTATCATATAGCATATCGATCATAGTACTTGATCCTTTATCGTCATTTGGACCCTCCTTATGGAAGTCCCTTCCCTCCACTCGGCGTAGTATATACTCTTCTTTCTGTATCGCTATCTACATCTATGTCTGTCTGTCTGTCACTCTGTCTGTCTGTCTGTCTGTCTCTCTGTCTATGTCTATGTCTGTCTGTCTATCTCTTCTCTCTGTCTCTCTGTATGTCTGTCTCTGTCTCTGTCGCTGTCTCTGTCTGTCTATGTCTATGTCTCTGTCTCTGTCGCTGTCTGTGTCTTCTGTCCGTCCGTCTGTAGTCTGTCTGTCTGTCTGTCTCTATTCTCAAGATCAATTATTTTTCTCTCCGGGTTTTCGCACTGGCAGCGTTACTGAACGGTCATGCTTGCGAGCCGCGCAATAAAAATTACTAATTACATTACATCATATTTATATGAATACACGTGAATCGATGGCAAAAAACAGCCTTAGAAGTAAGCGCGTGGACAAGATGATAAAGTAGTCTATATTATTATTTCACCTGGTGTCTTTGCACTCTCACGGTAGATCAATTCATGGTCAAATTTCACGTCTAAGTCAAGCCAGAAAGTAAAGGAGGAAGCATTAGGAAGGTATCGTGTTCACTTCAAACCTCTACTACCAAGGAAGGGAGTCAACTTACAATTTCCGCTCGTATAGTTCAAGTTCACTTCCTTTTTTCCTTTTGTTAAAGTTGTGTGGCGCGGTAGTGTAGTTCGATGCCTTGGAGCCTGAGGGTTGCAGGTTCGAATAATAATAATAGTCTTTTCTTTATTGAAACGCCTGCAAGACGCACTGCGCTTTACATTTACAAGTTATGCAGTATATAGACCCTAAATCTTAATTAAACTTAACTACCAACTGAGCATACAGCTTTGCAATTACATGGCGCTAATAGCAGCCTACAAATCAAATCCGCCCAACGGGGACTCGAACTCACTACCTCTCGCACTCTACGCCAGCGTGTTATCCATTGCGCTACAGAGCCCCCCCAATCCATCTCAAGCCGCCGCGTAGGAATCTTGAGCAAGTCCTTCACTCCGATGCAGTGTCCGCGCTTTAGTCGGGATCAACTCTGAGTAGTGAAGGGATTACTCACCTACAAAGAAGTTCGTCTCCTCTCGGCAATCATAGGAGAAAGGCGGCAAAACGAGCAGAGAGATTAGGTAGCACCTCGTTTAGGCCACCTAAATGCAAGTCTACGATGACCATTTGGAAATGGATTAGTTTGGTATGGACTGCTATCGAACGATAACTGGATGGACCAGAGTCTTTCTGTTCAGCCGCTTTCTTAAAATTCAGATACAACAACAGCATCTTTGTCATGAATAATCATTTATCTAGGGCCCCTAACTAGTGGGATCTTCCCGTCTGGGGCTCCTATTGCTTCCCTGGAATTGCTACTCGTTTGCACATGTATTTATATCTAACATTGTTGGCTTTATTAGCAAGTCATATTATGTAACTGCTGTATATTTTTTTCTTTTATGGGAGCAATAAACTTGATTTGATTTGATTTGATTTGAAAAAGATACAACACAAAAGAGAAAGCGCAAATTACGACCGAAAAGCCATTGAGTTTTGACCAATTGTTTCATTGTTGAGCGATCGATCGGTGATTGATATTATGTGGGGCGCGTTGGTGTAGTGGTGGTGACTTCTTTGCCTTCGAGACGGAGTGTTTCAGGTTCAAATTCACCTCAAGCCGTTGCGTAATGACCTTGAGCAAGTCCTTCACTCGCAATGGCTCCTGCGCTTCGACGTGAAGCATTGTCCGCGCTTTAGTTGTTAGCTCCTCTGAATAGAGAGCTTGAAGGGGCGCTATTGCAATTCGAGAAATAAATGAAATACATGTATGAGAAATGTTAACTGTGTAGTAATAATTGTCCAGATAGAAATAAGCTTCTAACGTTGAGTTTTCTGTTGCTCAGCAGTATTTGTTCTGTATCCGATATAATCTATTACAGGCCTACTAATGTTCTATTTTTCTCTGTTGCAATAAATAAAATAAATAAATAAATTGGTTGAAATATTGATTGATTCATCAAGTTATTACTACTTATTTTATTAGTACCGAAAGCTCTGAGGGTTAGATGGGCGCTACCAAAGCAGCGTATTGATCGACAGTAAGGAATCGCCCGTAAAGAAACGAAAAACTTAGGAAGTTCTTTCATTTCAGCCTTTTTCTGTCCATGGGGTATTTCCATGTTGGAAGCATCCATACAGACTGCAACTCTGGTGTCAATCTCCTAAATACCTTGGAGTAACATCAGTTCACGGAACGTTGAAAGATGTTCCCTGAAGACAACGCTGAATACAAATACTTCTGAAGCATTCTCCTCAGATGCTGATGATCGCATTGTGACCATGGAGGATATACGCTTAGATAAGCTGTCACAACGAAGATATTGACGTCGTCCTTCGCTCAACCCTCTTAGGATGGGAATGATATCAAGCGAAGAATATTATGACCATTGGGAAGCCATCTCATTGAAAGTGGATCAATGCATATGTATGTGTATATGTATGTATGTATGTATGTATGTATGTATGTATGTATGTATGTATGTATGTATGTATGTATGTATGTATGTATGTATGTATGTATGTATGTATGTATGTATGTATGTATGTATGTATGTATGTATGTATGTGTGTATGTATGTTTGTATTTATGTATGTATGTATGTATGTATGTATGTATGTATGTATGTATGTAACTATGTATGTATGTATGTATGTATGTATGTATGTATGTATGTATGTATGTGTATGTATGTATGTATGTGTGCATGCATGTATACATGTATATATGTATGTATGTATGTATGTATGTATGTATGTATGTATGTATGTATGTATGTATGTATGTAACTATGTATGTATGTATGTATGTATGTATGTATTTATGTGTGTATGTATGTATGTACTACGTACGTATGTACGTATGTGCCTATGTATGTGTGTATGTATGTATGTATGTATGTCTACCCCTACCTCACATATTGCAACCTTGTTTGGGCATCGACATACGAATCCAGGCTTCATAAACTTGTAATCTTACAGAAGAGGGCTGTTCGTATAATTGCGGGTATTCGTAAACGGGAACACACTGGCCCTTCCTTTAATGAACTTCATCTCCTGAAAATTGACCAGATAAAGGATCTCCAAATTAGCGAGTTCTTTTTTCGACTCGAACACGGTCTCCTTCCTTCGGTATTCCAAGGTTACCTCCCTCACGCCTCTGACATCCATTCGCATTTCACTAGGAATTCATCTGCTTTTCGCCCTGTCAAAGCTCAATCTAATACTAGGCGGTTTACTATTAAATCTTATGGCACTAAAGTATGGAACACAATACCAATTGACATTCGTCAATCGAGTAGTCTGCAGGTATTTAAAAAGAAACTTCGTGTTCTTCTACTCTCCTCCACTAATGCTACTTGAAGTGCACATGACCATGTGTAGTTAAGATTTTAGTTAAGTACTTAGTTAAGTTTGTTTCTCTATATGCTCTTGACAATATAAGCTTTTCTGCAATCTGTCATCACCTAATTTGTTTTAGTCTCTTTCTTTTAAGCTATCTTGATTAATTTTTCTTGGGACTTTTTTACTTGGGTGACCCTTCCCAGCGGGATGTCCATCCCTTTTGGGCCCCCCCTTTGTAGCCAATGCATGCATGTTTTGTACTTTTATTGTTTTCTTGTTTTCTGGTTGCAATAAAGTGAATTGTATTGTATTGTATTGTATATGTATGTATGTACATACGTATGCACGTATGTATGTATGTACGTATGTACTAAGTGCGTATATACGTATGTGCCTATGTATGTATGTATGTATGTATGTATGTATGTATGTATGTATGTATGTATGTATGTATGTATGTATGTATGTATGTATGTATGTATGTAGTCATGTATGTATGTATGTATGTATGTATGTATGTATGTATGTATGTATGTATGTATGTATGTATGTATGTGTGTATGTATGTATGTATGTATGTATGTATGTATGGTATGTATGTATGTATGTATGTATGTATGTATGTATGTATGTATGTATGTATGTATATACATGTATGTATGTATGTATGTATGTATGTATGTATGTATGTATGTATGTATGTATGTATGTATGTATGTATGTATGTATGTACGTATGTCTGTATGCATGTATGTATGTACGTATGTATGTACGTATGTCTGTATGTACGTATGTTCGTATGTATGTATGTGTGTGTGTGTGTGTGTGTGTGTGTGTGTGTGCGTGTGTGTGTGTGTGTGTATGCAGTCTGTACGGATGCATCTGAGCATTTCGATATATAATGTAATGCAGAAGGGATTTGCGACAGCTTCAATGTTTAAGCACATGATGGAAATTCATGATGCCAGCGATTAACTTACGAAGGCGCTCAAGTCCTTTAGGCGACCACTGATATGTCATGGCATCTGTGGAAATCTGGCGCTATAGATAAAGCACTTGAAAAGAAACGGCAATGGTATGGAAAGGAACACTAAAAGCTGTTTCGCTATTCACCGATATCATTAGGGCTGTTATGGTTTAAGCCAATCTCGTTTTCTGACCACGGTTTTTAGAAACTTCACCACCAGAGAATCGCCTGTTGCAGAGGGAGATGGAAGCAGAAGGGACTAGGTATCGTTGTTGACGTGTATGACCGCTCCCTGCACGAATTCTATGCTTCCGAGATTTCGGTTTAATTCTGATAAAAAAAATTCGTGTTGCTCAATCGGTGAAAGCAAGAGTCGTTCAGAAATAATCGGACATTTATTGGAAGATGGACATTGTAGAAAAATTGAACCTGCTGATGATTTGCGAGTCATGTCTTTTGAGTGAAGTCGTGACTAAAGAAGGTTAAAAACTTTATTTTAGAACAGGTGTGTTTTAAAGCATAGACGTGGCTATAAGGTAGGTTTTATATTTTTTGCCGTGCGTAAACTGGCTGGGTCACATGCTGAGGGGAGACTCGTGCACTCTTGAGGATAGTACTCGAGGGAAGAATGGAGAAAGAAATCACCAGGAAGCCAAGAAAGATGATGTTGGACTGTTTGATGGACGGAGAAAAGGGACGAGGATATAAAGAAATCAAAGAAAAAGCACAGAACATACAAGAGTGGTGTCTTTGTAAACTTGGAAGGCACAGAATAGACAATAATGGGACAAAATCTGATTTTGCAAGAGTTGTCTTGTTAATAGAGCGCTGTTATGAACTTTCTATTAAAATTTAAACTAGTACTATTTCAATTTTTTAAAAGTTAATACCGTACTAGGGTGAAATATCTTCAATTATTAATACGACGCATTAACTATAAATAAATAAATCAAATTGGCGGAGTTATATTTTCTTATGCATGCAGAGTCGGTTCATTTGTACTGGTTCACCCTATACAGTACAATACATACATAGGCCTACATGACTGTATAATGTATACAGCACCTATCAATATGCAGCTCGCGTGTCTCAACACAGATATTGTTCTGAGCTTTTCCCGCCAAAATCCTCAAATCCAGTTGTGTCGAATTGTCGTCTGCACCATTCAACTGCATGGCGTGTATTCTAGACGGATGGTGTAGTGCGAAACCGGATGTTTGCCCATCCTCCTTTGCAACCTATCTGTTCGTTCAGTCTCATCTTTCCACGATTTGTATTTGGTGACGTCGTTCAAGCCATTGTTGTCGGTGATATTTTGGAGTTGTTTAGCCGCGTGAATAATACACTATATACGCTCGTCAATAAGCTGGTGCCATGCGCTTAGCTATCGAGTGGCGCTTTGGAAATTTCATCATCATCAGATTCATCATCGTCGTCGTCGTCATCATCACCATTAGCATCATCATCACCACCACCACATCACAACCACCACCACCATCGTCATCATCATCATCATTTATTGTTATTGTTGTTATTTTTTCCCCAGAGGTAGAAATGATCCAAGACGAAAAAGTGTCGTCTTGGGAGTTGAATTCTGACAACCCCGATAGGACTATTATTATTATATTATTGTTGTTGCAAATGCTGTTGTTGTCATTAATATTAGGCTTATAATAGTTACTGCTAGTATGACTGTTTACATCATCGTCATCACTGCGAAAATTTGTAACTCGTACGAAGTGTCACATGATGCGGAAAATAATCTTCCTTTCACTTTCAATGAAGTTCTGTTACAACTTTGACATCATCCTCACTTTATCTTCTCTGCTGTCAGATCCTGAAAAAATCTATTTAACAGCATATATAAAATTTTACATAATTATAATATATATATATAATACATATATATATATTATATTTGGCTGCGATAAGCATCGCAATTTATAATAAGCAATCAGTTCTTCTTACGCTGGTGTAATTTCTCCACCATACGTCTAACAACTCCAAGTCGCGGTGCAGTAAATCTTCGGCCGGACACACGAACCCGATTTTCGGAGGTTATCAATGAGACGAGTGTGTATTTAGTGCCGGAACGTACAGAGGTTGACGTGTGGTCAACGCAGCTCACATGACCGTAGTTTGATGAAGTGGTGCGCCGTGTACGATGGACTTTTCAATTCGATTCCGTGGGGGGTTGACGCCACGGAATTCATCGAACCGTCTGATAGGTTCTGAGTGGCCGGGGGAAACGGGCGAGCGTGAAAGCGAATTATTAGTATAGCAATGGCATCAGCAATATGGAGATAAGTCGGTCGGGCAGACAGGGGCAAACGGGGGGAACAAGATAGGGGCAGAGAGGGGCAGATATTCAGGCTGATATTCAGGCAGATAGGGAGGTAGAGCGGTTACGGTTCGTCGCGTGGGTGTGATCGAGATGTGAGGCAAATCGCCGAGAATTTGATTGGCGAATTATTTCGCCGCTGAGGTTTAATCGATTGGTTTCATCCATGAAAGGACGACGATATGATGATGACGATATGATGACGATATGATGATGATATGATGACGATATGAAGACGATATGAAGACGATATGATGACGATATGATGATGGCGATATGATGATGACGATACGATAACGTTATGATGACGATATGGTGAAGATATTACGACGATATGAGGATGACGATATGGTGATGATACAATGACGACATGACGACGATATAATGATGACGATACGATAACGATATGATGACGATGTGATGATGACGATATGATGACGATATGATGACGATATGATGATGACGATATGACGATGATATGACGATATGATGACAATATGATGACGATATGATGACGATATGATGACGACATGATGACGATATGATGACGATGATCGTTTGTGGATGACGATGCCCTCATCGTTGGTCGGATCGAGTCTCCGTGAGTCGTAAATATCGATGGGACGACGACGACGATGTCTAGTTCGGCATCTGGTCGACGTTGTTTCGTGTCAAGTGGTCCGTACCACGCGTAGTAAACGAAAGCGTCGCATGATGTATGTGTGGCCAGGCAGGTGGGAGGTGGAGATCGAGGGAGGGGAGCAGACATAGAGAGAGAGGAAGGCAGAGAAAACAGAGGAAGATGGAGTTAGGAAGGAAGGAAGGACGGATGGAACGAACGAACGAATGAATAAATGAATAACTGAATGAATAGATGAATGAATGAATAAATGAATGAATGAATAAATGAATGAATGAATGAATAAATGAATGAATGAATGAATGAATGAATAAATGAATGAATGAATGAATAAATGAATGAATAAATGAATGAATAAATGAGTGAATGAATGAATGAATAAATGATTGAATGAATGAATGAATGAATGAATGAAGAGTAATCGTATACGTAATCGTAATCTCTAAATTTCTAAAGCGCCATTTGAAAGCCAAACGCAGGGCGCCAGCTTATTCACAAGCGCTGTAAGAGCATAAGAGGCAGGTCGCCAGATAAAGAAACTGACTCGGGGGTTAGGCACAAAGCCAATTAAGCATCTAAAGAGGGAGGAGCGAAGGAAAGGAAGTGACGCAGAGAAATATGAATATGAATGTGAACCGAACGAGGCAGAGAGAGAGAGAGAGAGAGAGAGAGAGAGAGAGAGAGAGAGAGAGAGAGAGAGAGAGAGAGAGAGAGAGAGAGAGAGAGAGAGAGAGAGAGAGAGAGAGAGAAAGAGAAAGAGAAAGAGAAAGAGAGAGACGGACGGGTAGAGAGAGACACACACGCACACACAATAAGGAACACGGTTAAGCGAAAGGCTTCTCATATAGGCTATATACACACAGAACAGACTTGATAGGAAAGGGGATAGACCAGTACGTATATTAGGCTATAGATAAACTGGGAACATGTATGAGCACAGTCTCAGCACACGTAAGTGAGCTAAAGAACAGGCAGACGATATTATCCAATTATCGGATTGTATTTTTACATGCAATCCGATCATATAATGTAAGCCTATTAACCTATTTTCTATTTAGACATTTTCTTTGCCTCTGAAATGGAGACGACACGTGCATTCGTGCATTCACAGTAGCCTACGTCACAGATAGAAATTATTATGAAACAAATATAGAAAACAGACTAGCACAAATTACAGAACACAACCCTCAGTATAATACACTCTATACAAACATCGCATTCGTACGACATAATTATGCCCTTCACGTATTTTTTGAAACTACCGCGACTCGCCGTTTTTGTATCGGACGCGAAGTGGAAACGGGGCTTAAAACGAGACAACTCTATACCCAACATGCCATGCACGCCCCGAAACTCCCAGAGTTCCACGTAGAAACAGCGAGTGAACGACCCCATCTAAAGAGCCATAATATGAATCGGCAAAACATCTTATTTGGGATTCAAAGTTCGCACTGAGGGTGAAAGGAGGGCTACACTTAATTATCACTCGCAGCAATTCCGACGACAGGAAAGGCGATCTGTGCTTGGGAAATGACCAGACTCCTCTGGGTGTAAAGTGAGAAATTCAGACGCAACGGAAATACTAATTATGAGCTGGCCAGACAGTGGGGAATAATATTTACATTTCATCACGGATAGCGGAATAAGTACAAAACATTATGTAAAACATTATGTGAAACATCCTCCTAGTTGGCACGTACCTGCATATTTCCACGGCCTGTAGAGCTCCAATGGGAATCGATCAACGGGAGAGGATCAACTGGAGAGGATACATCAGGGATATCGCCAGAGCTGCAGAAGCTGACGGCACCAGGTGAGGTGTAGAGCGAAACGTTCTGGCATCGCAGCCTGATTCTGTGCAGGAAATATTTCCATGGAATTACATTTTTAGTCAGATATCCGTTGCGTGCGGTGCCATCGTGAAAACAAAGTTCGGTGCTAAAGGCGCTATACTAACAAAGTCCCTTGATGCATACATCCATACATATAAGGCAAAGTGGAAAATTAAAAAGGCTCCAATGGGAATCGAACCCATGATCTCCTGCTTACTAGGCAGGCGCTTTGCCAACTAAGCCATAGAGCCATGACCAACGGTTGACAAGTAGTGAATGTCTTATTCACAAGGCAATGCTCGCTTGGCTTTAAGACGTGATGTTACCTATAATAGCTTCTCACAGGATTATACCTGTGTAGGCCTACTAGTAGAGATCTGCGCGCCTTGCGAGCTAACTGGCTGAAGAATTGGCCCGCCCACAGGCAGTAACTGTTATTAGCCTAGTTTGCATAATTATGCAATGAGTTATATTTTTTATAATTTTAATAATTATATATAATTATTAATATAATATGTAAATCCTTATAGAAATGGTATACATATACATCAGCGGTTCCCAACCCGTGGCCCGCGGGGGCCTCACAAATTGGCCCGCCAGGCCCCAACAATGGCACTCATCTCTCAAAGAATTAAAAAAAATATATGAAAAATTGACAATTTGGACTGGATAGAGCATAATATTTATAATCATTTTCTATTACAAATTATTTTATTTTGAAGTCTATAAACATCAAACATTCTACTTTGAATTAATAACAATTTTTATATGCTTTTAGCTAATTAAATTTTATTCTTGTGGCCCCCTAATATCCTTCGACTGAAAAAAGTGATCCTCGTGTCCTCAAACTTAGAAAAAGTGGCCCTACAGTGAAAAAAGGTTGGGAACCACTGATATACATGTATAGACACTTGGAGATATGGAGACTGAAAAGTATGTTCTTCCAGTCAGTGTCGTTTCTAAAGTAGGCCTAAAATGGAACACTGGAGCAACGATAATCCCCCACACACACTTTTAGACCTTTCCTTGTCCTGTCAAATTAAAAAGGCTCCAATGGGAATCGAACCCATGATCTTCTGCTTACTAGGCAGACGCTTTGCCAACTAAGCCATAGAGCCATCAACGACAACAGAGAATCACACAAGGTTTTGTGTTGTGGTTATAGAGTATTAGAGATAGGCTTACAGGGTTCAACTGTTGGCTATTGTCATATAATTATGTATAGGACTAGGAACCGAAAGAGGCAGTGAGAGACAGTGAAACGGACGGGTATAGAGAGAGAGACACACACACACACATAGAAAGGAACACAGTTAAGCGAAATCCTTCTTATACACATTGACTTGATAATTCGTCAATTAAACTTACGTGGTCCTCATAATAATCATCTGTAAGAAAAGCCAATACCATTTCTATACCATTTTCTATACTTATAGAATACCATTTCTATACTTATAGAAATGGTATACATATACATGTATAGACACTGGGAGATATGGAGACTGAAAAGTATGTTCTTCCAGTCAGTGTCGTTTCTAAAGTAAAATGGAACACTGGAGCAACGATAATCCCCCCCCACACACTTTTTGACCTTTCTTTGTCCTGTCAAATTAAAAAGGCTCCAATGGGAATCGAACCCATGATCTTCTGCTTACTAGGCAGACGCTTTGCCAACTAAGCCATAGAGCCATCAACGACAACAGAGAATCACACAAGGTTTTGTGTTGTGGTTATAGAGTATTAGAGATAGGCTTACAGGGTTCAACTGTTGGCTATTGTCATATAATTATGTATAGGACTAGGAACCGAAAGAGGCAGTGAGAGACAGTGAAACGGACGGGTATAGAGAGAGAGAGACACACACACACACATAGAAAGGAACACAGTTAAGCGAAATCCTTCTTATACACATTGACTTGATAATTCGTCAATTAAACTTACGTGGTCCTCATAATAATCATCTGTAAGAAAAGCCAATACCATTTCTATACCATTTCTATACTTATAGAATACCATTTCTATACTTATAGAAATGGTATACATATACATGTATAGGCACTGGGAGATATGGAGACTGAAAAGTATGTTCTTCCCGCCAGTGTCATTTCTAAAGTAAAATGGAACACTGGGGCAACGATAATCCCCCACACACTTTTTGAACTTTCCTTGTCCTGTCAAATTAAAAAGGCTCCAATGGGAATCGAACCCATGATCTTCTGCTTACTAGGCAGACGCTTTGCCAACTAAGCCATAGAGCCATCAACGACAAGAGAGAATCACACAAGGTTTTGTGTTGTGGTTATACAGTATTAGAGATAGGCTCACAGGGTTCAACTGTTGACTATTGTCATATTTAACAATGGCTATGGTCATATATAACAACGGCTGCGTCCGTTCAGTTATAGGAGACGACAGCTGTAGGCTACGCTGAAGAGCTTGACAACAATTGGCTTGAATCAATTGATTGAAAACACAATCATTAAAAATCAAAAATAATAATATTGATCTCTGATCGTTATTTGCATGCATGTTATATCAAATGCATTCAAGCACATTTCACACACAGACAAGCACGCACACAGAAGCACACGTACAGACCCACACGAACCCACGCAACCACACACACACAAACACACACACACACACACACACACATTCACGCACACAAACATACACGCATGCACGATTGCAAACACACCCGGCTATCAACCTACACATGCACACACACACACACACACACACACACACACACACACACACACACACACACACACACACCTTACAAACACATTACCTAACGCACACTTATATAAATTCACACACGTTCATAACCACACATTCACGCACCTCCAAACACACACTCTCACAGGCATAAACACACACACACACACACACACACACACACACACGCATACACAAACGTTTATGCATATACAATTATGCATATGTATATCTGTATATAATCTCTGCATGTACGTGGATGAATATACACACTATTAAATGCATGACTGTGTAAATGTAGACCTACATGCATAATTGCATATTGGTAGACAAAGGCCTACAATTGGCATCGATCTATAATTTACCGATGTATAAGCTACCAATATAACAACATAGAACCGATAGATATTCCAATGACCAATATACAGGCGATTTATTTCGATATCGCATTTCCAGCACACTGCAAAACACCATGTGTTAGGCCTATATCCGAATGCAAGAGATCACACCACATACAGACGACAATCCCAGTCGTCACGGAGGCCAAATAATAAATTATCTATGGGCGTGCCCGTGTTTCACGGCGTGTAACTTGTCAATGGGTGGCGGCATTCAGCATTGGCAAACGCGCCCGTTAAGACCATGGTATAAATTCTGTGTGCTTGCTGAGTGGTTTTCTCGGTCAGAGGAGCGCACGTGACATGATCTGTTATGATCCATATATCATCATCATCTGATCTTTTTATGATCCGATTGAAACACTCTACACGGTCTTCTTAAGGTCTTCCTAAAGACTTAAGCCTATCCTAGCTCTGGTTGAGTCTCCCTGGCTCGACCGATAAGAAAATAGCGACGGATTGCCAGTGTTCGCACGAACTCCGCTGCTGTTTGTACTCCGACAGTGCCAGTCCCGAGCCTGGGTTAAGGAGGAGGGTGTAACTAATCATCTTTGCAATGGCAATGTCGTTAAACAGCAACAAGCTGCTGTTTGCGCTCTGACAGTGCCAGTCCCAAGTCTGCAGAAAGGAGGAGGCGGGCTGCGCTAACCATTTTGTGATATATGACACAGTCACACAGTGCAGTTAACAGCAAAAACGGTTTCTATGCAAGGAAACAACAGCTGACTGCTGAATTAAGATTCATTCATTCATTCATTCATTTCAGGCATTTATATAGCGCCTCTTCAAGAAAATCTACTCAGAAGCGCTCCCGACCCAACCACGGCTAAAGAGAACAGTCTTAAGAGCAGAGTAGAACGTAGTCTCAAAGGCTCGAGGCATTAGACGTAGTTCCACAGGGAGCCCATTCCAGGTTGCAGGGCCAACAACAGAAAAGGCACGGCGCTGCACAATAGAAGTGCGCGACCGGGGGACAAGAAGCTCAGCCTGCTTAGAAGAGCGGAGAGAGCCACGGCGCTGGACGCTCAGGGTGGAGCGACAGAGCTCCTGTAAATAGACAGGGGCCACACCCGAAAGACAGCGCCAAACCAAGGAAGATATTCGGTAAGTGACCCTTTGTGAGAAAGGGAGCCAGTGCAATACATCCCGCATATAGTCAGTGACATGGCCGAATTTTGGGATGCGACCGACAAGGCGTGCCGCAGAGCGCAAGACCCTGTCCAAGCACCCAACCCGAGTCACCGGAAGACCCACATAGAGGGCGCTGCAATAGTCTAGACGTGAGACAACGAAAGAGTGGATAAGCGCTAAGGCAGCGTTGAAGGTTAAGGAGCGAAGCACCACTCTAAGCTGACGCAATTGGTAGTAGCAGCTGCGGCATAGCAAGTTGATATGCCGCGTGAAAGTAAGCTCTTGGTCCAAAGTGACACCAAGGTCCCGGACAGAGGAAGAGAAAGTAAACTGAGGGAATTCCTGGGCAATAGCATCCAGGTCAATTTTGGCGAGCTGTTGGCGTGTGCCAAGCCAGATAAATTGGGTTTTAGAAGAGTTGAGCCGCAGGCGATTGGATGACATCCAGGCTTCCAGAGCCTCCATTGCCCGGCTCATGACTCGAACAGTGGAAATGGCTGCCGGCGCAGAACAGTGCAGATATGCTTGCAGGTCATCCGCGTAGGATTGGCTAAGGACAGAAGAAGCAGCAAGGAGAGAAAACCAAGATCAGCTGTATAAATAATATACAAAAGTGGGCCCAGGACAGAACCCTGGGGCAGGCCAAATGGGGCAGGAACCCATGGAGTTCTGGCAGACCCGTAGACCACAGAGAAGGAACGGTCGTGGAGGAAGGAACCAAGCCAGTCGAGGAAGTTCCCAGAAAGACCGAACGAGGTTGATAGGCGCTTGAGAAGGATATTATGATCGACAGTGTCGAAAGCCGCACTGACATCAAATAATGCTAAAAGTGTGACCTGGGATCTATCGATTGCCCCATAGATATCAGAAAGGAGGCGAACTAAAAGGGTTTCCGTGGAGTGACCCTTACGAAACCCAGATTGAAAAATCGGAAGTAAATTGTTCACATCAAGATATGCAGTTAGTTGAGAAGCAACAATCTTCTCAATTAATTTAGAAATAAAAGAAACATTAGCAATTGGCCTAAAGTTGGAAGGATCAGACAACTCCAGTCCTTCACGCTTCGGAACTGGAACAAGGATGGACTTCTTCTGCGACGAAGGAAGAACTCCATCTTGAAGAGAGCGGTTGCAGAGGACAGTCAGGAAAGGAAGGAAGACGTCGATGAACTCTTGCAGAAGGAATGATGGAAGAGGATCGAGGTCGCAGGTTTTAGGAGCGGAAGCTAAGATGATTCTTTTAAGCTCCTCGCTGGTTATGATGATGATGATGATGATGATAATGATGATGGTGATGACGATGATGATAATTATAGACTTTAAAAAAATTATATTAATAATAATAATAATAAAATAGCATCGTCGTCGTCGTCGTCGTCGTCGTCATCATCATCATCATCATCATAATCATAATCATCATCGTCGTCGTCGTCGTCGGGTAAGAACCAGGTAAGAACCATAATAAGGCGGATGGTGTAACTCTGTAACTAATCAACTTTGCAATGGAGAATATAGACGAAAACTGGTTGGTCATCGGGTGTTAAATAATATTACTCGTATCGATAAATGAGGTGTCTTAGCGTCGAATAATATTATTTATTTCGTATCAGGTTCAGAAAGTCGAACCAACTAAGACGCCAGAGGTAAGAAGGATAAAGGTAAGGTCAGCGGTTGGGCCAAAGGGTTCAAACCCTGCCACTGCCAGGGTATACAGTATACACAGACAGATTTCTGGTATAAGTTAATTTAATTATAGGTCTACACCGACCATGTGATGTCGGTGGCAGAATAGAAACTCATTAACTCATAGACTATAGAGACAGACAAAAACTGGTTGGTCATCAGGCATTAAATGATATTACTCGTATCAATAAATGAGGTGTCTTAGCGTCTGATAATTTATTTCGTATCCTAAATACGTCGACCCCGTAAAACTTATTAAAAGACGGATTTAAACGACGGATCTAGTTCGGAACGCTTGAGAGTAATATTTAAACAGAAATTTTGTGACGACGATGAGGACGACGACGAGGAGGACCACGACTACGATGACGATGATGATGATGATGATAAGGACGATGATGATGACGACAACGACGACGATGATGATTATGATTATGATGATGATGATGATGATGACGACGACGACGACGACGATGACAACAACGACGACGATGATGATGATGATTATGACAACGACGACGACGACGACGATGATGATTATGATTATGATGATGATGATGATGATGATGATGATGATGATGACGACGACGACGACGACGACGATGACAACAACGACGACGACGATGATGATGATGATGATTATGACAACGACGACGACGACGACGATGATGATTATGATTATGATGATGATGATGATGATGATGACGACGACGACGACGACGACGACGATGCTATTTTATTATTATTATTATTAATATAATTTTTTTAAAGTCTATAATTATCATCATCGTCATCACCATCATCATTATCATCATCATCATCATCATCATCGTCGTCGTCATCATCATCATCATCATCATCATCATCGTCATCGTCGTCGTCGTCATCATCATCATCATCATCATCATCATCATCATCATCATCATCATCATCATCATCATCATCACCATCATCATCATTAATCCAATCAGATCATATAAACATCAGACCAGATCGGCTAAGATCATAAACAAGACATAAAAGCTCAGTTCACTAGATCGAATCCCATTGGAACCTTTTGATGAGAGACGGAGAAAACCCGGTATCTCGGAACTCCTTTTAGAAGGCGACCACTTAGAGACTGCAGCAGCAGATAATGTAGGTATTATATATAAATATTATATACATACACAATAAATGTATGTATATATATAGACTGCAGTATGTAATGTATATATAGTTACATATATATATATATATATTGGCTGTCGTCAGTCTTCAACGATGTATGTTTCCTTATTGACGGTGACTTGCCTCAGTGCTGCTGCTGCTATGACAGTGCATCATCATCACCATCATCATTATCATCATCATTATGATCAGCAGCAGCAGCAGCAGCATTGACTACTGTATAATAGGAAAGAGACGATGCAGTTCGATTGATCTTAACATACGACTCAGTGAAGCCAGTCACATAAATATATGGAAGGCTAATGACAACGACAAAGACAAGACTCACCTGATCATTATTCGATCCATAATTATATATATTATATATATATATAGCACAACACAGTTATATAATATATATATAATTTTTATATTATATATAAAATATATGCATATGTGTGCCTGCTTGTTCCTTTTCCCCTCCTCCTCCTCGTTCTCCTCCTCCTCCTGCTCCTCCTCCTGTCTTTCCTCCTCCTCCTCCTCCTCCTCCTCCTCTTTCTCCTACTTCTTCTTCTTCTTCTTCTTCTTCTTCTTCTTTGTCGCATTGTTCTTCTTCTTTGTCGCATTGTTCTTCTTCTTTTTCGCATTGTTCTTCGTACTACTCCTCTGACTAGACCATAGATGTAAAAAACGATGAAAATAAAATAAAAAACGGTAAAAAACGACGTTTTTTCAAAAAAATAAAAAACCACAAAAAAACGATAAAAAACGGAAACGGAAAATAATTTGACTTTGCTACATCTAAAACCGCATTTTACCCTTGAAAACGTTGATTAGGAACCTACTACACGCAGGCTATCTCTTAAATGATGATGTTAAACGATGAAATAATTACTTTAGTTAGCTGAATCCTTGAGAGTTGGCGGAAAACATAAGGAATATCAGAAAAAATTAAAATTAAGTGAAATAATAGCAGAAAGTAAATGAATAAATAAAGATAAAGAAATAATAAAAAACGATAAAAAACGATGGGAAAAATAAAAAACGAAAAAAACGACGTTTTTTGGGAGAGAATAAAAAAAACGGAAAAAAACGTTTTTTACAACTATGGACTAGACACAGCGCTCGTGCATTTATAAACTGGTGCTCTTCTCACTCGTGGCATTCGAGTGGCGCTTTAGAAGTTTGGAGATGACGATTACGATTTAGATTGCAGGTAGAATATAGCCAAGACGGACCGTATACACAATAGTACACAGTATAAGCGCATGCATGGGTCAGTGGCAACCCATTCTAAATCGACTGGTCAACAACAGAAAAGGCGCTGTGCCAGTGTGAGAATTGTGGCAAAAACTGGGGGTTCGACTATTGTCCACTTGAAATTAAGGTGCGAAGAACAGATTTGGCTATGGAGCTCTAAGAAAGACTTAGGGGTTGAACCCCCCAAACTCCCGGAAATTCTCACTCGGCGCTGTGATACCTGAAAGGAGACATGGGTATGCCTACAATGAACTCACTTTTGCTTGCACAGAAGAGCGGTGATGATAGCAGCGGTTTGGAACGCCCCTATAGGGTGGAACGACAAAGCCCCTCGGATATGCAAGACCGAAGCCCACAGCTCCACACTGTGGGAGAGGAAGCCAGTGCAGCTTCCTCGTCCTCAATATGATGATGATACTATGTGCTGTATTAATGAGTAAGTACATGTGTATATATACATTATGCTTAATAAACAGCTCTTCTCTTTTATGCATGCAATATTCGCAGGTTGTCCTATTTAATACTTTAGCGCCGACATAATCGCGCTTAAGATGTATTGGGGATCAAGTGTATGGGCAACAGCGCATTATAATCAGCCTGTATGTATAATACATAACGCGTGAGTGTCCGTGTGTGCGTGTCTACGCATAGGCGTGTGTTTTAATGTGTGCTCGTGTGTGCTTGTGTACGTGTAAACTGTGTATGTGTGTATGTGTGTGAACGTCTGTGTGTATCTCTCTGTAATTGTCTGTGCCTTTCTTTGTACGTGTGTAGCTGTTTGTGTATTTGTGCGTGACGCTCTTTAACAGGAAGTTTGGCACAAATGTTCAATTACTTTTTATAAACTAAGCTAGTCTGTTACTTAGTAGTAGACACACTAAAATGTTGAAGAAATAGTCCTCTAAACTCATAGACTCTTCAATGATTCCACATTTAGGTAGCACTTTAGAAATTTCCGAGATAACTATTGCGGTGTTGAACTAGGTCTTTCTGGCACCTACAGCACATTTTATACACATGCACACACACACACACACACACGCAGTCACGTCAGTTTTGTCAGTATACAAAGCATACTCTTCCAATATTATAAGTTTAGGAACATAATTGCTGTCATGCAACACTGCCTTTTCATGGTAATGCAAGCATATTCAGAATTTAATGGATGTAATGTAGGCACATACTGTAGTTATGTTGACATTATGTCAGTATATATGTCTATATATAAGCACACTGTTTGTTCAGCCAATTTAAGGCTGCATAATTCGTGTTTTGGTACATTTACATGTATAATATGTACGTTGGGAAACTGATGACGACACACTAACGCAAGCACATATCAATGTGCTGGCAAGTTTCCACAGGAGGGCACATTTCACGACAAGCACATTTTAACGCAGGTTCAATGAAGTGTCGGCACACGGCTGGGCGTCCTCGGAAATATAGCGCATAGATCTAAGCGGATTTTGGACGGAGTGTAAATATACACGGTGTCCCAATTGCACTGAGCCCCTTTTTGTTTTGGCGATATATCTGTTAATTCTAAATGAAACTCTGTGAAATTTCAGAGAAGGTAAGCGGGATAAATTATCAATGTTTCCTGAAATTTTTATCCAATTCTGCGAATAGAGCCCGAAGTTATGCACATTCAAATTTTGACAAAGGAAATTGTAAGTTTATATCACCGGAATGAACCAACGGTGGTGGTCCTGTCTTTTATACGACGTCACCAAAACCCGTCGATCGCTTTTCGAAAATCGCTTTCAACATGCTTCTCATGTTTTCAATTCTACTTCGGTCATCGCAGAAGAATCGATAATTCGATTAGCGAGTAAATTGCTCCGTCATCCTCCGTCCTCCTCCGTCCTCCTCCGTCCTCCTCCTCTCTTCAGCAATAGCCTGAGGAGGATCGGTCGAGGAAGGCGAATCCTCATTTCACGTCTCCGTCACTTCCCGCCCCTCCTCCTGCTCCGTCCGCATCCTCGTAATCCTCCTTCTCCTTCTCTGCAGACGTTTTCTTATTCTTCTCCAACATCTTCTCATCTTCTCATCCTCCATCTTCTCTATGCTTCTGTTTCTAAAGCTACTTCCATTTCTCTCAATGTCTTAAACTGTTTCCATGTCCTTCTCCGTCTTCTCCTCCTAAACGAGTCATTATTATTAGACGAGTCAGTGGCATTTATTATTTGCATTCAGATTCTGATTCTTTCTCTTCCTCCTCGTCCTCCTCTTCCTCCTTGTCCTCCTCTTCCGCCTTGTCCTCCTCTTCCTCTACCTCTTCTTCATTCTCCTCCCCTTTTCTTCTATCTTCGTAATCTTCTTATTCTTCGTCTTCTTCTTCTCGCTCCTCCTCTCCTCCTCGTCCTCCTCCCAATCTTCATTCTCCAGCCCCTCCTCCTCTTCCTCCTCCCCTCCTTCTCCTCCTACTCCTCTGTCTTTTTTCCAGCACATGCCTCTCAGCCTCCCCCTCCTTGTCTACTCCTTCAAAACCCTACTCCTTCATCCATCTTCCTTCTCCTCCCACTTTCATCCTTCTATGCACCTCTCCCTCCTCTCACTCCTCCCCCACTCCTTCATACTTCATCTCATCGTAATTTCTCCCCGTCCTCCATCCTCCTCCTCTTCCTCCTCCTCCTCCCTGCTCCTCCGACATCCTCATGCACGGACAGCGACTGACAGCCGGATGGGAAAACAGTTGCCCTCAACAGAGGACTCCGTCTTCCCAATCCCCATCACACACGCCTTCTCTACAGAGACGGACGGACAGCCCCTGACCACTCCTCAGAGCCGCTGCATCAGCCTCCCATCCCTTCGGTGACGGGACGAGCCTGGTCGGGAGGGGCCGGGAGGGGCTGGGAGGGGCCGGGAGGGGCCGGGAGGGGCCGGGAGGGGCCGGGAGGGACGAGAGCCGTCAGGTCCCGTCGGCCGAGTATACTGGTCATCGTTTATTGTTAGAGCGAATTAGTGGAGAGTGCAGTCTCATCATGTCAGCCGCAGCCTCTTCGGATGACAATACTTCATGTCTTAGACGCAAGCGTACTAGCACGACGACTCACCCACATATACATACACTGACAAGCGCAGATATAGGCACACACACACGAGGACAGATACATTCACATACCTACGCGTACAAGCCCAGACACGCATACTTACAAACACACATGCGCACACGTATACAAGATACACACAGTCATACAGGCTCATATACACACTTACAAGCGCAGAGAGACACACACAGACATATACAAGCACAGTCACACACATACAAGCCAGCATGCATAGATATTAGACAAGCACAGACACAGATACATATACACACTGTAACACACACACTGCAGACACCGTACACGCACACCGACAGGCGCATATATAAACACACATACACATACACATACACAAGCACGGACATGCACACATACAACACTGCCTTATGTACACGTACAATACATGTATACTGCTTTTGACGTACATGTAGTTGCATCGTTAGTCAAAGTATACCAGCATGAAGAAATGTCAATATTAAGGTCAAGGGTAGAAATCACACCCACGACAAAGAAGAGATGTTTTACAAAACCTACTGCACATTATATATTTGATAGCAGACGAACCCAACTACAAAAACGAGTACACTGCTCGAAACATAATTAGTAGTCTAAAATTAATTAACATTGGTTGCAACAGTTCATGCATGTCAAAAGGTTTACCCTGAAAGGAATAATAATATTGTCGTTTCGCTATCAGGGTATAGTATACGGTGTACAGGGGCGCGGTGGTGTAGTGGGTACGTTCGCTACCTTGCAGCTGGAGGGTTGCAGGTTCGAATCCACCTCAAGTCACCGCGTATAGAGACTTGGGCAAGCCCTTCACTCGCAATTGCTCAGCGCTTCGGCGTGAAACTCCGATGCAATGTCCGCGCTGCATTCTGGAACGCCTCTGAGTAGTTAGAGCTTTAAGGAGCGCTATAACAAGTGCACATACAAGCAAACCACCTTTCGCGTTTCTATTTAAAATGTATACAATGACACTAACCATGAAAGAACGAATCAAAACATGTAAACTGCGAAAGTGCAGAAAAAAAATAAGTGTAATAACGCATACGGATCAGATGATTAATTTTACATTATATTTGATAACACACTGGCATGGAAATCAACAGAGCTGAGTTTGATTCCCAAAGCCTCCGCGTAGACCTGTTGCTGTTTAACGACCCTGCCATATCAAAGATGATTAGTGTCACCCTCCTCCTTTATCCACGCTTGGGGCTGGCACTGGCACTGGCGCTGGCAGAGTGCAACCAGTGGCGGAGTTCGAAACCTCCGTAGAGAGAATAAAGTTAACACGCTTTCTATTATAATAGGCTACTATTAGTGACCTTTTATTGCAGGCTATAATATTATATTAATGTATGTTCTGTTAGTAAGTTTAGTTAAGATTGATGTTCGGCCTCTTAGAATGACCTACTAACAGTATATCTGTTTGTCTTTCTGTCTCTACATGTATGTCTGTCTGACTATGTCTCCCTTTCTCCTTCTGCCCCCTCTCTCTCTTTGTCCCATTCTCTCTCTCTCTCTCTCTCTCTCCCTCTGACTCTGACTCTGTCTCTGTCTGTCTGCCTGTCTGCCTGTCTCTGTCTTTCTATATGTCTCTGTCTCTCTGTCTCTGTTCCTCTGTTTTTCTGTTTCTCTGTCTGTCTCTCTGTCTGTCTCTCTGTTTCTTTCTGTTTTTCTGTCTCTGTCTCTCTCTGTCTCTCTCTGTCTATCTCTGTCTTTCTGTCTCTCAGTCTCCCTCTTCTTCTTCCTCTACTTCTTCTTATTCTCTTTCTCTCTCTGCCTCTCTGCCTCTCTGCCTCTCTCTCTCTCTCTCTCTCTCTCTCTCTGTCTCTGTCTGTCTCTCTGTCTCTCTGTCTCTCTGTCTCTCTGTCTCTCTGTCTCTCTCTCCTTCTCTTTCTGTCTCTGTCTCTGTCTTCTTTCACTGCACATCTGTGCAAGCGAATTCGTTCTTCTTTCTTTCGTTCTTTCTCCTGATTTCGTATTTGACGTTGCATCGAATTTATAAAATTTTCTCCTTTCAAAGACGAGCGAATGATGCAGAGAGAAATCGAATTGAACGACTTGTCAATCAAAGCGCAAGCAGACATCCATGCTATCTCATGACAGAACGACGACGCTGGACAGACAGACGGAGAAGGAAACGGAGAAGGAGGAGGAGAAGGAAGAAGAGGAGGAGGAAGAGGAGGAGGAATGCGGAGAAGGAAGCGGAGAAGGAGGAAGATAAGGTGGAGCGTGGAGAAGAGAAAGATGAAGATGAAGAGGAGGAGGAGGAGGAGGAGGAGGAGGAGGAGGAAAAGAAGAAGGAGGAAGAGGAGGAGGAATTAAGAGGCAAAGGAAGGAAAACAAAAAGCAGATGAAAGAAAGGAATAAAATGAAAGAGAAGAACTTAGATATGGATGATGACGGACCTGTTGTTGTTGTTGTTGTTGTTGTTGTTGCTGCTGCTGTTGTTGTTGCTGGTGGTGGTGATGATGATGATGATGATGATGATGATGATGATGATGATGATGATGGTGGTGGTGATGATGATGAGGACGACGACGATGATGATGATGATGATGATGGTGGTGGTGGTGGTGATGATGATGATGATGACGACGACGACGATGATGATAATGATGATGATTCTACTGCTACAGCAGCTTGAGATGTTATGCTATATCAAATGGCGTCAACTACAATAACCGAGGATGCTGGCTATTTCGTGCGAGGAGAGAGAGAGAGACAGATACAGATACAGACATAGAGAAAGACAGAGAGACAGACATGCAGACATACACATCGACAAACACACAGACGGAGAAAGTCGATCACTTACGCCTTAGATTATAATTAGGTGCATCTAACTGTATCACCATTCTGTTGAAGTCTTTATCCGTCTGTTTGTTTTCTGTGTCCCTGCCAATGTGTGTTTGTCTGTCTATCTATCCGTCTGTCTGTGGGTCTCAGTGTCATTCTGCCGATCAGTTTCTCTGTCGCTTTCTCTCGTTATATCCTATTCTAATGAAGTCTCCTATAATAGACAGGAAATCTCTCATGTCTTAATTTTATTATCTCATTCAATTTTTGTTTCGTATTGTTTTTTGTCCGAACCTCATTAAAATACATTATTTTGTTTACCTCTTTATCTAACGACTTCACAAAGTCTCATTTGTTATCGGTGCTTTTCCTCTTTCCTATCTACATGTATATGGTTCGTTGTCTCTTTTCCTGCCTTTAAATATGTCTATAGGTGTCTTTGTCTATGCCTGACTTTTTCCAGCACAGTCGTGTATCGTTGGCATACAAATGGCATAATACTCAAGAGAGCTAAGAGTATGCGGCGAGCTAAAGTGGAGTGGCAAATAATGTAAACAGAAGCGAAGCTCAACAATTCGAGACAGCAGTTGGCATCGAAGTGCATTGACTAACATTGACGGATAACTGTGAGCGTGCTGCGTGCGTGCATGTATGATAGAAAGCAACTGTATGAGGCTATGAGCATCAGATAGGTAAGTTTGTTTTCATGTAATTTTAATAATAAATATAATGATAATAACAATAGTAATATTATTTTTTTTTTTTTTTGCCCCGAGGTAAACATGATCCCTCGGGGACTTCAACACTCTCGATAAAAACAAATTGTCTGGAATGGACCCTAATCGTCAAGGTCCCAGTTGGAGAAAGTACCCCTAAAAGCGACATAGTTGAAGCGCTGAATTATTATTATTATTATTAATGATGATGATGATGATAATAGAAATGATAATGATGACAATAATAATAACAATATTCTCACCCCCTGCAGACTTTATTTCAGAATATTATTTAAGATGGGGAATTTACATTGGAACAGATCCGCCGGGGGACAATCTGTTTCGACATAAAAGTCTCCGGGAGGAGAGTATTGGGTGGTGAGACTCTGTCACGCGACACCGGCCACCGAGAAAGCGCGGTCACCGAAGCTGGTTCTCATGCGCCTTACGCGAAGATCGCTTTTCTCGAGTGATTTGAGTCGCCACTCGGTAGAGGAGAAATGCGTCCCGACACTGTAATCACGCAGATATTGGTACGCAGCTCCGTAAACAGATTTTAAATTCAATACGAAGAGGAAATTATAAAGGCAACCAGCGTAGGATATCACTAAGTAGCGGCGCAACATGGTTGGGTAACATGATTAATCAACAGCATGAAATCCGTTGAAGAAGACTAGTAATATAAGAGCAATTGCGTTTTCCTTGTCTCTGGATCTGTATATGTGACGCTGGGATCAAAACCCGTCGTAAGTCGCTTCCTAGATAATGCGCTAGATGCCAAAATAGGCGAGAGGGGTCAAGAATGCAGTTTATTCTTCAATTCAGCATGTGACTGTGAATTCGCCCTAATTTGCGAAATAGTGAACCGATTTTGATGCCGTTTGCGTTATCTGATTCAGCATATATGCCTCTAATGCCCAGAACAATTGCAGAATAATAAATTAGTAGGTTCGGTAGACTAGGATTACACGAATAATCATTACCTTTTTGTTTGGATTTTTCACTATAAACACATGAAAGAATCAAACGAGCATAACTTCTGTTAGAAAAAAGATATTTTCATTCTGTTAAAAGCATTTTAGAGCTTGTTCATTGTAGCATATGACTAAATCAAAAGGTCAAAAACCGAAATGTGACGGGTTTTGAATCTCTGTGTCACATATGTGATAGTGAAACGAAAGTTGGTTCCATAATAATTATGGTGCAATTCTTTCAGTGGAAGAAGGTATATACAGGGTGGCTAAAAAATGTATCACCGGATAAAATGCGATATCTTCGCAACCGATTGACCATTTTCTGCGAAAATTTCCCAATTTGCAGGGGAATGAATTTCCAACATTACCTGAAAGTTTCACTTGCAACTTGTCATGTTTGCAAAAGTTACAGCTGCTTAAACTTTCGATTCCATTTTTTGAGCCACCCTGTATATGTTTTTGAAAAGACAGACATAGTTTGTGATTTGATATTTGAGGCAGCGGCTTGTGACTAAGTTTTTACAGTATCAATTTGATTATTTGATGAAACGTCATGCCTGTTGGGATTATACCCTTGGAGAGAGATTGATATAAGATATATAAATAGGTGGATAGATAGATAATATGCATAGGTGGATAGATAAATACTATGGGTAGAAGAAGAGATACAGATGAATAAATAGTCTATGTAGATATTTGGATATTTAGACGGATGGGTGGTTGCATGGATGCATGGATGCATGGACGGACAGACGGACAGACAGACGGACAGACGGACAGACGGACAGAGACATGGACAGATGAAAATGAGTGTGCGGCCAGATAATTCCTTTTCACCGGCATGCAGCTGAAATATGAAACGACTTCTAAAGAGAAACTGGAGAAAAACGAAATAAAATCAGGCTTATTATACTCGCCTGCAGAGAGAGAGAGAGAGAGAAAGAGAGAGAGAGAGAGAGAGAGAGAGAGAGAGAGAGACAAACAAACAGACAAACAGAGACAGAGACACAGACAGAGACACAGACAGAGACAGAGACAAAGACAGACAGATAGAGAGACAGAGACAGATAGAGATAGACAGAGAGAGACAGAGAGAGAGAGAGACAGCTGTCTGAGAGACAGAGACAGACAGAGACAGACAAAGACAGACAGAGACAGACAGAGACAGATACAGAGGCAGAGACAGAGAGACAGAGAGACAGAGAGACGGAGAGAGACAAAGAAAGAGAGAAAGAGAGAGAGAAAGAGACAGAGACAGAGACAGAGACACAGATAAACAGACAGAGACAGAGACAGAGAGAGCACCCATAAGAAGTCTAAGTTTCATTTTTTAACACAGAAGCCACAGCTTCGGGTGATTGTCTGTTTGGGGTTTAACGAAAGCCGCCGCCATCCGTGTACAGATCCGACGGATAAGGGCCTTCGTGAGATTAATATGAGGTTCCATATAAATGCAAAGATGCATGCATCATGATACACGAATGCATTAGGATGCCCTTAATAAAAGCAGAATTTATAAGAACGCTTGAACAAACATACACGGGATGTCGCGCTCAGATGCGGTATAATTGTAATTGTGAGACGTAGCAAAATCAACAATGTTGGAAAATGATGGAATTTTGGGGCGAGACTTTTATGTATACTTAAGACTGAAAAATGAAAAGAATAAACGTCAGTTAGTCAATGAGTAGAGAAATTAATTGATAAATTTCTAAATTTCTAAATCAACCAATCAATCTATCAATCAACGAATCAACGAATTAAAAGGCTCGAATCAATCAATCAATCGATCGAGAAATCAATCAGTCGTTCAATCAATCTATCAATCAGAGAATTAAGGCTCGAATTAATCAACGAATGAATAAGTGATGCATTTTATATATATGTAGAATCACTTGTTATAGTGCTCCTACAATATTGCTACTCAGAGGCGCTCCCAACGACAGAGCGGACACTGAATCTTTCACACCAAAGCGCGTGAGCAAATTGCGAGTGAAAAACTTTTTCAGGGTCCTTATACGCAGCAGCTTGATGTGTGTATGGTTGGATGTGTGAGTATTGAGTGTGCAACTGTGTATACATGACAGTGCGTGTGAGGTTTGTGTGTGTGTGTTTGTTTGTTTGTTTGTGTGCGTGTTTGTGTGTGTTTGTGTGTGTGTGTTTGTGTGTGTGTGTTTGTGCAGGAGAGAGAGAGAGACAGAGAGACAGAGACAGAGTCAGAGAGAGTGCATGTGTATGTGTGTATTTAGCCCACGGGTTGATCGTAAGGACGATTAATAACGTCGTCGTTGTGATGATGATGATGATGATGTTGGACGTTGTCAACAACATGTGACCTCCTCGGCTTAAAAGCGGTCAACGCCGGACAATTCGCTGACCGATAGAATGACCAGGTTAACATGAATGGATGGATGGATGGATGAATGGATGAATGAATGGATGGATGGATGGATGGATGGATGAATGGAGGAATGGAGGAACGAATGGATTGATGGATGGATGGATGGGTGGATTGATGGATGGATGGGTGGATGGATGGATCGGTGGGTGGATGGATGGACGGGTGGATGAATGGATGGATGTATGGATGAACGGACGGGTGGATGGGTGGATGAATGGATGGGTAGATGGATAGATGGATGGGTGGGTGGGTGGATGGATAGATGGATAGAAGGATGGATGGATGAATGGATGGATATTTGGACGGATGCATGGATGGATGGAAGGATGGATTGATGGTTGGTTGGGTGGATGGACGGATGGATGTATGGATGAACGGACGGATGGATGGGTGGATGGATGGATGAATGGGTAGATGTATGGATGGATGAATGGGTAGATGGATGGATGGGTGGATGGATGGATGGGTGGATGGATGGATGGATGTATGGATGAACGGACGGATGGATGGGTGGATGGATGGATGAATGGGTAGATGTATGGATGGATGAATGGGTAGATGGATGGATGGATGGGTGGATGGATGGATGGGTGGATGGATGGATCGATGGGTGGATGGATGGATGAATGGATGGATGGGTGGATTGATTGATGGATAGATAGATGGACGGATGGATGGATGGATGGATGGATAGATGGAAGGATCGATAGATAGATGGATGGATGGATGGATGGATGGATGGATGGATGGATGGATGGATAGATGGAAGGATAGATAGATAGATGGATGGATGGATGGATGGATGGATGGATGGATGGATGGATGGATGGATGGATAGATGGAAGGATCGATCGATAGATGGATGGATGGATGGATAGATGGAAGGATCGATAGATAGATGGATGGATGGATGGATGGTGAGTAGTTGGTTATCCCAAGGATTGTGATAAAATTAATGAGTGAAAGTGTGGTGTATACATGAACGAATGGATAGACAAGCGACTGGACTGACTAATGGACGGATGGATGGATGGACGGATGGATGGATGGATGGACGGATGAATGGATGGCTGGACGTGAATGGATGTGTGTACGTGCGGGGGCGAGGTGTCGCCGGTGTTGGTATACTTCAGGTCAACAACAACGACTTTATGACGCTTTATATAGCGCCATCTGTTCTCATTGGACGGTGGACAATGGAATTATGGACCCGGTGAGATGTTCCCGCCACCGAGATTAGAACCATTACAGAGATTTACGTAGCGCCAGGGAACACAACCACCGTCCAACCCTTTCTGTCTCTCCCTCTCGTGTCACCCTGTAATCCGCTCGAAGCCTCTTTCCCCCTCCCTGGTTTTCCAACAGTCTACTATAATACGTGCCCGCAACTCTCAATAATATTGCCGGATCGTGATTCGTGTATCGTCGCGAGTGATATAAAACCGGGTTAAACCCTGCCCTTCTCGACGTCACCCCCGTTGCACCTTCAGACTACCTGAAAGAGATTTCTTAGTAGTAGTAGTTGCAGTTTGGCGTCACTGTGTGTATCCAGGTTTGGGACTGGGACTGGCACTGGCACTGGCAGAGAGCAACCAGTGGTGGAGTTAGGGTTTTCTTTCTAGACGCCATGGATCGTCATCTCTACCATCCGCACTTCCAAAACTGCCAGGCAACGCTGCTCACTGAAATCGAATGAAGATCTTACCTGATTATCGGTGCCTTTGGCAATCCTTAATATCTATTGTCCCATGAGCCTATAACTGGCAGCTAAAGTTATCCGAAATTCCGAATAGTCTATTATCCGTATAATTGTTCACAGAGTTGCTAGATATCGAGCAGTCGCAATCGTTGAAATATTGATCACCTGGCGTGGATTCGTGGAATGAAAGACGGTGGTCACATTACTTGTTTTGATTGGTAAATCAGTAAATTTATTAAATGCGTTTTTTGTGTTACAGGGTGAAGCCATGAAGTCAACAGACGATACATTTTCAAAGAAATCGTCACCTTAACCGTGATTTCTATCAACCAAATGCCTTTTACATGTACAATTATTTTCCTCTTTCCTGAATAGACTTACGAAACATAATTACTTCATCTTACCAATCCATGACTTTCTTTTCATACTTATCCCTTAGCTGAGTCTGACCCAGCCACATATATACTCACGCAATTCTCCAACGGCATGCTTTTCTCTTTTATAGTAGGATTAATAGCTCTCTTTTTCCTGACGAATCGAAATTATTGATTTAAAAAACTTCTTGTCGTTCTTGTACTTTCGTGCCATTTTCCAACCTTAATTTAATTATTTTAATATCTTAATTCTGACTTCTCCAAACTATGTTTCTTGCTCTCGTCAGTACCTGATTTCAATTCGCGCGTAAACTTTCCTGCCGAGAAACTTCCTTTTCTACCGAGAGACTCTGTTTCCTACCAAGATAGGCCTACTCTCGTTTCTACCTATTGACTCTTTCTTACCACGAGATTCTCCTTCGTATAGGCTACCGAGAAATCCCTTCTACCAAAAGACTCTTTCCAGAATATATATACTCTTTCCCATACCAAAACGACTCTCTTTCCATTGCAACATAGAGACCTTTCTTACCTATCGACTCCCTTTTCTTACCAATAAAAGACCCTCTTTTCCACGGATCGACTCTCCCTATCCCTCTCACCTACCTACAAACTCTTTCTAACCCATTCTTCTCCAACCCATCACCCACCTCGAACAGCAATGATCACCCATCCGAAATACTTACTTGCTCTTCACTATCTACTACACATCCGTGTCTCATCGAGCGTATCCTGTCCGGAGAACTGTCTCTGTCCCAACCAGACGAACCAGATGTCCTGCGACGGAGCAGGACTCACGGAGGTCCCTCGTAACGTCGGTCAGTCCGTAGCCGTCATAGACCTCAGCAACAACCAGCTCGTCATGATCAGCTCAGCTTCGATGACCGCGCTGCGTAACATCGTCCGGTTAAGACTCAGCAATAACGAGATAGAGAAAATAACAGATGGTGCGTTTGAAGTGACGCAGGCGCTGCAGACCCTCGACCTCAGCGGGAATAACCTCACCGAGGTAGGGATGCTGCGTGATTGTCGTTTGGTCTCCCAACTATGGGTGGGTGAGTAAGTGAGTAAGTGAGTGAGTGAGTGAGTGTGTGAGTGAGTGAGTGAGTTAGTGAGTGAGTGAGTGAGTGAGTGAGTGAGTGAGTGAGTGAGTGAGTGAGTGAGTGAGTAGTGGGTGGGTGGGTATACGGGCGAGCGACCGAGCGAGCGATGGAGTATATAGGTAGGTAGGCATGTAGGTAGGTAGTTAGGTAGGTAGGTAGGTAGGTAGGTAGGTAGGTAGGTAGGTAGGTAGGTAGGTAGGTAAGTAAATAAGTGATTGAGTGAGTAATGAATCCATTTTCTTTTGAAGAAGCCATGCAAAACGTGGAATGCCACGATTTTGAGAAAGTAGCATCATTGGTATTCATGAAATGGAGTGAGAAAATCACAACGGGGGAAGATGGCCAAAATAGTTGCAAATAGGAATCTTGCAAGGGCGCCATATAAATTCTGAATTATTGTATATTCACGGACTTTTATAGTGACTTTTTCAGGGAAACACGTTGAGGTGATTCCCCACGTGACAACCCATAAAAGCATGATTGATGCAAATTGTTTTTGAGTCGTATACACATACGGAAAAGTCTAGAGCTACAATGTCATGTACAATGTTGTACATGTACATTGTACGGTATCGTTGTAATTTTATGACATTATTTGACAAACGGCGTTATTGAACGATACGGAATTTATCGAATGCGGCTTTTTGGTTGCTGTTGTGTTAATATAACAACTTACTAGCTTGTACACTTGCCCACTGTCACTGTCTCGCTCACTCACTTACTCGCTCACACACACTCAGTCATTTACTCACTCACTCATTCAGTCATTCACTCTTTCATTAATTAATTAATTCGTTCATTCATTCGTTCATTCATTCACTCACTCATTTGATCACTCATTCATTCACTAACTCACTCACTTACTCACTCACTCATTTATTCATTTACTCCCTCACTCACTCATTTATTCACTTACACGATTGCTCGCTCAGTCAATCAATCAATCAATCAATCAATCAATCAATCAATCAATCAATCAATCAATCAATCAATCAATCATGAAGTCAATAAATCAAGCAATCACTCTCACTCTCTTAATTGGTAAATTAGTTAGCAAGTCAATTAGTTGCTCACTAACTTTCTAACTTACTTACATCAATCACTTACTTGCAAACTCGTTAAACTCTCTAACTTCCATGTAGGTCAGCCAGTACACGTTTCGTGGAGCGGCAGAGGTCCTGCTCCACCTGGATCTATCCCGGAACCGGTTGACTGCCATCGATGGAGCCTTCGCCGGAATGAGGGACCTGTCCCGTCTCGACCTCCGCCAGAACCGACTCACTTCCATCTCCCAGTTCACCTTCCGTGACCTTGTCAACCTGAGGTACCTGCTGCTCGCCGACAACCACATCCACTCGATCGACAAGAGAGCCTTCCGTGCTCTGGAAAAGCTCATGTACCTGGTCAGTCGCACTTCAGTTGCTAGTTTGAACGTGCGCTACATAATTTGCACTATGCATATTATAGATGGAGACTGCGAGGTCATATATAGGCCTATTATATTAAATTATAACATGCATCATATATTGTGATATAATGAAAACTGCCTTATTTAGCCGTTGTTGGACTGGGAGCGCTTCTGAGTAGATTACATTGAAGGTGCGCTATATAAAAAGTCAATGATGATAATAATATACATGTACTATATATGGCATAGCATATAGGCAGAGGAGGAGACAGACGAGAGAGACACAGACACCGACAGATACAGAGAAATACAGAGACAGAGAGAAATACACATTGAAACACAGGGTGAGTACATGTATATGATGCGGTAAGAGAGATGAATAGGCCTATAAAGATGAGAGGGAGACAGACAGACAGACGGGCAGGTAGACAGACAGGCAGACAAGCAGGCGGAGAGGCAGACAGACAGGCAGGCAGACAAGCGGACAGGTAGACAGGCAAGCAGACAGACATATTACATGCTCTGTCGCTCCACAGAAAAAAAATCGCATACAGGCAGACAGACATATGCAAACTGACAGAGAGAAAAACGGAGAATCTAGGCAGAACGGTTCCTATTGAAAGAGTTATAGATAGAGAAACAGGAACGTATAGACACAGAGAGAGACAGAGACAGAGACTGAGAGACTGAGAGACAAAGACAGATAGAGAAAGAGACAGATTCAGACAGAGAGAGAGAGAGAGGAGCGGAGACAGGCGGACACGAAAATCATGCACGAAATCGCCGGAAACTGGATCGAGACATGTAAATGGATATTTACGACAATTAACGTAATAGGACGAAGAAGAGCGAGGAAAACATTGGTACCAGCGAGTCTCGACCTTTTCGAGTGTTCAAACATCGACGAAATCAAAGCGGTCATTATGCTCATGCAAATAAGAGTGTCCAACGTGGAGTGGGTAATATTCAACCGTTCGTCAGAAAGGCGCCTATGCCGGCAACACCACACTTCTAGTTGACTTGGTCTGGCGCCTCTCGCCATAAGGTTATGTGCAAGGGTCGTTGGAACAATGGGCGCCGGCACAAAAGGGCAGGAGGGGCACTTCCCCCCCCCCCCATGGAAATTGACATCCATACTACTGAGTTTTTTGGTTGTTTACTAAATTATAATCACTTACGATACCATAAGATATACAACGAGAAACAAGTAAATTTACATTTTGAGATCTCTCTGAAAAAATTACCCAAGTTTGTAATTCCCTGCTTTGCATTTTTCGACCTCTTGCCAAAACTTTGACCGTGACTATTCTGCTCCCCCTCCCCCCAATGCAACAATATCTGCGAACGCCCACGGTTGGAACACCATTTTCCGCAGCGGGACTGTTGTTTTTCCTCCCCCCCAACGGAAGGAGTCGGGCATTGTAAACGTAACTGTAAATCTTCGAAATTTCTTCGCGCCACACAAAGGCAGACGTCCAGTTCATATTCACGAACCTATTCAGCGTCGTCCGTGTGTATGGCGTACACTGTACGTTGGAACAGCGGGTGGCGGCGCGCAGAACAGCCTCTCCGCCGTGCGGAGGGGAATTCCTAGAACGGCTGGTTGAATGCAGCTGCTGCTGGGCCGACGGTTCCATTCTTAAGGGTCGGTCCATGACAGCCATTCAAGGTGGGATAGGTTATTGAATGTCGACGTCGTCGGTCTTACGACAGCACGGGCGCCGCCGTAAGACGGTAACCTAGGAAACGGAAGTGTCGGCGACCAATAAAAGCAGCCGATGACATCATTCCATGATGAACTACTGCAGTCAAGGCTTCAACGCGTCACGTGGGTCACCCCTCTCCCACGCCATTGGTGACCGCTTAACGTAGCGTAACAAAACGCGCCGTCCCCATTAATTATTGACAAGAGCCCTATAGATATTTTGTCAAACACGGACCTGTTTATAACCACAGCTGAAAACTACTAGGACTAAACAAATCTGACCGCTTGGAATTTTTGGTTTACGGTGTTGTTGAATGCTATGGAAAATGGTGATAATAAGGGTGATGACGATGATGATGATGTCATTGTGGTTGTTAATGATAGCGAAAAGGACGAAGATGACGATGCCAATGACGATAGCGATGATGATGATGACGACGACGGCGGCGATGACGATGACGACGACGATGACATTGACGATGACGATGACGATGACGATGATGACGACGATGACGATGACGAAGACGATGCGATGACGATGATGATGACGACGATGACGATGATGATGACGATGACGATAGCGACGATGATGATGATGACGACGATGACATTGACGATGACGATGACGATGACGATGACGATAGCGATGACGATGACGACGACGATGATGATGACGACGACAACGACGACGACGACGAAGATGATAATAGTAAGGATGACGATGCCGGTGGCGGTGATAACGACGATGATGGTAATAGTAAGGATGATGATGCCGATGGTGGTGACGACAACGACGATCAGATGGTAATGGTTGCGATACGTGACAACGACGACGATGATGACGATGATGATGAATTCATTCATGGCATTAATATTGTTCGAAATAGGTGCTGAAGGGCAATCCGTTGGGTGAGGTTCCTCGTTTCCAGTTCAACTCGTTGTTCCTCTCCTACGTCGACCTGTCCCAGTGTGGACTCACCAGGGTCCCTCGAGGTCTGCCCAACTCCATCCGCTATCTGCAGATGCGAAGAAATAACATGACGATCATCCATAGATTGGCTTTCACCGATTGTCCATACGTCAGCATTCTGGTGCTCGACGAAAATGCCATCGCAGGTAATAGGCGAATCGCTCTGCCTCCATTCCGTCTGCGTATCTGTCTTTGTCTCCCTGTCTCTGTATCTGTGTTTGTGTCTGTCTGTCTGTCTCTATCCCCCCCCTCTATCTCACTCTCTCTCTCTATCTCTCTCTCTCTCTCTCTCTCTCACACACACACACACACACACATATACACCGTCATCCAGTGTAAGAATTGTTGAAAAATAACTGGGGGTTGGACCATTATTCACTTGGAATCGGGGTGTGAAAAACAGACTTTAACATGGGGCTCTAAGAAAAACTGGGTGTTGCAACCCCCCAACCCCCCGGCAATTCTCACCCTGCCGTCATCTGACACAGACTCCAGAACTTGTCGAGCTGCTGCTGGCTTGTCCGCTCGATTTTTAAGTCTCTTCTCTTGCAGTTCGGTCAAGTGGAACCAAGAGCACTCCACATCCATGTATATACGAATTATCATGGGCGCCGACTCTGCGAGGCCCGTGAGTGCTCAGCACCACCAGAAATTGGCCATGCGAGGCCCTCCTATGCATGGGCACCACCTGAAATCAGCCGGCAAGATGTGCTTTTAAGATACTTTTTCTCTGTTGGGATTGCTTATCTATAAAAATCATTCCATCTTTAGTATAGGCTACTTTTTAAAATCTCAGTTAGTTCACCTTACAAGTTCTCCAGCTTTATCCCATCTGGTAGTCTGAACTCCATTGGTCCTAAGCCGATCAGCGAATGCGAGGAAATTAACCCCGATATCCTGCTTATTCGATCCGCTTCCGTCATTTTTTTTTTATTACGGACGAAGGCGACGATTTGAATGACATTGTTTCTTTAGGCCTATAGTGTATACATGCTCAACAGTGTTCTTCAGTGCTCGAGAGTCACCTCCCAGCATCATAAAATCGGGATATTGTTTTGTCTTTAAAAACCACTTGAAATACTATTTGAAAAACTATTCCACAGTGTTAATATTGGCTCACTAAACAGTGGCCAATTGTCTGATTTCTTGTGCAAAATTTGAGTATGTTGACCTAATTGAGGGAGAGTGCTCCAGGACGCCCATGAAAACGAAATTTGTGCTTTTCTTCTGTGTGGATTCCAAGAGAAATAGGCTACATCAAACACAAAGATTGATCCAAAAAAATTAAATTGGGAAGAACATTATTTTATTGAAGTTTTAAATCATGTCTTTATGCAATGAGATAACAGGAAATTTTGACAAGGATGTCATGACGTCAAAATTATAGCCTAAGGTTCTACCACCGCAGTGTGACAATAAAAAATCGAAAATGGGGAGGAGCACATCCCGTTCCCAAACCCCTTCCATGCTCGGCGCTGTGCTTCTCGGCGATCATACTTTGGCCGCGAGTTCGTCCCTTAAAACTAGGACCAAGTCTCCGCCTATATGAACAGTGGTGATTTCAATAAGTCTCCTATAAAAAAGAGTCCAAAAAATTTTCGCGCGCTGACGCGCGCATATTTTCACATTTTTGGGGCACCCCCACTCTTCGGCTCAACTCGGCGCCTATGCGAATTATATATACAATATACATGCGCACACGTTAGGAAATTAGTCGACACTATTACCCGTGTGAACGTGATTAACCTCTAAATTTATAAAGCGATATACTCGAAATCTAGCGCATGGCACAAGCTTATCCACAAGCGCTACATGTAACAAATCCTGCATGCATGCATGCTATTTCCAGAAGTGGAAGACGGAGCCTTCGAGGGCATGACCTACCTCCAGCAGCTCTGGCTCAACTACAACCGTCTCCAGACCCTTCCAACGCCGCTACCCCTCAGCCTCCAGCGCCTCCTCGTCGAGTCCAACTCCATCCGTGAGGTTCAGAGCAACGTCTTCGGCGCAGGGTCTCGCCTCAACACACTCTCTCTGGCCGGAAACGTGATGACCGAGGTCCGACCGGAAGTCCTTTCGAAGCTGAACAACCTCCGTCTACTGGACCTCAGCAATAACCAGCTGCGCCGCATCTACGCACAAGCGTTCCGATCCAACTCACAGCTGCGCAGTCTTCAACTGTCGAGGAATCCGATTGAATACTTGAACAGGTAAACGTATACAAGTAGAAGGCCTTGAGGGTTGGTAGCAATCAGGATGAGTATTAAAGGGTTAGGGTTTCAATTCCCCATGCAGTCTTTCTATAGGGTCCCATAGTTGAGTCATACTTCTACACCACAGATATACTCGTGTATCATATATTCTGACCATAATATACAGCACCCTCACTGTCCCTCAGCTATGGTTCTATAATTATTACACTGATATATAAATAGCTAAATATATATTCGTTTAATGTGAAAAAGAACACATGTATAGGTTGACAAAACCGCAACTCAGTTACATGGAATGGAAGTATTAAGGGTTACACAGACGCTTGTTGAGAAGGCACTTATAGAGGGCTCTTGGGATAGATGATAAATGACCAGTTATACAGCGCTACTACAGAACCAATCGTGGGGCAGTCCGGTTGCCATGAATACCAGGTAGACGAGTCTTTAAGAGGAGGGCTCCAGTAGCCGTAGTATAATTATGGCAGAACAGCAACAGCAATGACGGTAATACTTTTATCAGCATATCAGGTGCGAATGAATGGTTCGGGTCAATTACATGTAGGCTATACTAGAGAAGACATAATTATGTAAGGATGCTTTCAAAAGAGGACAGATCTTAAGATAAGATACGATAAGATAAGATGAGATGAGATGAGATTAGATGAGATGAGATGAGATGAGATTAGATGAGATGAGATGAGATAAGAATATTCTTTAAATTCACCAATAATTTATTGCTAACCGCATTTTGGTTTATACCGGGTGGCCCATAAAAAACGTTCCCAAACTTTGTTAACCTGGCAAAGTTCTAATCTCAGAGATATCATATATTAATTTACACCAAAATGTTAAGCAATCATTTCTGTGCACAGATGTCAGATTTCAAGAGAGTACGTTTGTTATATCACACTCTGCGGCAAGGTTATGACGTCGTACCTGTTACAAAATTTTGCACAAACCTACGTCATTAAAAACGTTCCCAAACTTTATTATCCTGGCAGGCTGGCAATTAAACAATTTTAAAGATAAACTAAATCATAGTACACCAAGCAAATCATAATTCATATTTGTACAACACAGCCAAATGTTAGCCCAAAATACTCAACCGTTTAGGAGAAATTGTTGTTAGAACTGTATGACCCACGGCCAAACTTTTGCACAGTTGTTTAATGATGATGTTTTACGCGAGAAAATGTTAGATTGATCCGAAGCTTTCTCTTGTAACGACCCTTAAACGCTGTTTCCACTGTCCTGTTGACTTCTGTAGGCTTATTTGTGTGTCGTCTAATAGAGACCATTAATTTTTTACTTCAATGACCTGCTTATGTTCGTCAGCATTTAGAAACGGTTTTCTGCGACCAGCATACACATTACACAAGCTCCTTTAGGGCGCTCCATGCATAGTAGACCATAGGATTTAGATCGGGAGAGTTTGGAGGCCAGGCACCACTGTGGATAAAATCAGGAATGTTTGATTGAAGAAATTGAGGTTCCAATCTGCAACGATGTGAAGGAGCACTGTCTTGTTGAAAGATGTAAGCCTAATTGTCATCAGGATTGAGTCTACTTACTAGGCCTATACGACGTTCGGGAATGAGCTTATCGCGTAACAAGCCAATGTAATAGGCCTACTCTCCATTGACTTTGGTTTTCCGAGGATCAATGACGATGATGTGTGTTTTACCGTGCATCGAAACTCCAGCAGATGCCATTAAATTTGTTTAGAGAAACGACTAGTCTCATGATAAAGTCTTACTGGCGCAATTGAAGACTTTCGTTCGCGGCGCAATAAATGACGAAGTTTTGTGCAAAATATTTTAACAGGTACGACGTCACAACCTTGCCGTAGAGTGTGATATAATAAGCGTACTCTCTTGAAATGTGACATGTGTGCACAGAAATGATTGCTTAACATTTTGGTGTAAATTAATATTTGATATCTCTGAAATTAGATCTTTGCCAGGTTAACAAAGTTTGGGAACGTTTTTTATGGGCCACCCGGTATATAATCTTGCAATATAATATATAATAAATAAATATATAATTTTTTTAAATGTGTATATTATAATGCCACAATCTTGAGTGGAGGTCATTCCTATAAGTTTTGTCTGATCGACGATACTACACGTAACCGAGCATATTAAATTCATAGTTTTCAGTTATTAGACCAAAGAGATCGATAATAATTATTGAGCTCAATTTTTGTGTTTATATAATTAATTGCCTATCAGAAAAAGCCCTTTTTGAAATCACATGTTATCGGCTGTCATGGGTCAATGTCCCTTGTTCATGCACGAAGAATAACAGTCTTCGTACTAACTGTAGGGCGTAGAGAGGTCGTAGTCACATCACACCAACTATAGGCAGTGTGTTTGCCGAGAACAGATGCTGTATTTCCATGTCTCAATTACTCCAAGGAGTTGTGCTTGTTCCATTTCGAAATTAGCTCCAACCGTGTTTTCAGCTAACCGTGTATCAGACTTCTCTAACTAAGATTGAGTCCACGTTTCAACCATGGACAAATTGCTGGTATACACATTTCTCCTATTATAGAAGTATAGTTTGGTACTAGTGAAGGCGGTGAAGTGATTAGTTGTTTGAAAGTTAGGATTTTCTAAGAGGTGCTCGATAGAAGTGAATAATTACATGTATTATATTCATTGTCATTTGAAGCACTGGGCTGAAAGAGAGTCAATGCATACACTAAAGACGCTTTACTTTACATTACTTTACAGTTGGCTTTGTTGCTTAAGATGATAAGGTGCAGTAAAAAACGTGGTCTGATTAATCGAATGAAATAGACATCAATTATTCTAAAAGCAATTAGACTTCAGGCTCTTTGCACTCTGCTTCTTCCGCTCAATAGCTAGATGTTCGGCCAGAAAACACTCGGTACATTTGCGAAGACGATTTACTATTGAAAAAATACTGTGTTGGCTCAGTACATCTAAAGGGCAGTGCCTTAATAATATTATTTGTATGTGCACTTGTTATAGCGCCCCTTCAAGCTCTCTCTCTTTCTCTCTTTACTCAGAGGCGCTCCCGAATGCAGAGCGAACACTGCATCGGAGTTTCACGCCGAAGCGCTGAGCACTTGTGAGTGAAGGACTTGCCCAAGGTCCCTACGTAGTGGCTTGAGGGTGGATTCGAACCTCGAACCTTCCGGCTCTAAGGCAACGACTCCACCACTACACCACCGCGCCCCACAAGGGTATTGGTGTGGGGGGTTAGGTCTTTCGCTGTCTATATTGAAATGGCTATCTTCAACCAGAACGGTGGACTCCGTCATGTGACGTGTCACGTGGGAATAGGACTGCTGCAGAAATCCTATTTGTAAAAAAATTATCAAGCGTTACTCAAGATGAGTGTCTATTTCAGTATATATAGCGTAGCCAAGGGGGTTAGGGGGTTAAAAACCAAATTGGCTTCGGACAAGTTTTTAAAGGTTATTTATCCACTTAAACAAGAAAAACAAAACCATTGTTTGTAGCAACAATTGTTTTCGTCCCTTTGTTACTTTATTCCCTTTTTGTTATTTAATTTCTTTACCGTAATACTGTTGGGTTGGTGTCAGGAAGGGCATCCGGCCATAACCACCCCCATCATAAATTCCTGGCTACGCCACTGTTCTATTTGATGCTTTTTGCGTGACTGTATGACGTATTTGTAAAGAAGGTACAAAAGAAGCACATGGAAGGAACAATAGATTGCCAGAATGAAGAATAAGAAGCCTCTTTAGAAAGAAAAACGTTATTTATTACAGGGTGATTATAAACTGAAAAATTGTTTTTACACAGTCATTGCCTTCTAGAAAGAGAAACAGAAATTGAGTTGAAAGAAATAGCATGAAAACCCGCGTGGTATACTCGTGGGCGTGTTATACAAATTATTTTTTGCACAGCCAATTTTTTTACCAGATTATTTTTTACCGGTTTTCTACTGCAGTCGCTGCTTCCACGGTCTGACTGGCCTTCGGAAGATCTACCTATCGTACGTTCCAAGTCATGACGTCACCATCGATGATGACGTCTTCGTTGACACAAGAAACCTCACGAAGCTCGACCTTGACAACAGTCCAGGGGTCATTCGAGCAATCCTATCCTCCGACGCCGTCCTCCTAAGTCTGTCCAGCCTCCAGGAGCTCAGTCTCCAGAACTCCTACCAGACGAGTCTCCGCTCAGACTTCCCCGACTTCTTCCCAAGTCTCGCGATCCTCTACGTGTCCAGCACGCGGTGGAACTGCGACAGGTCCTTGAAGTGGTTCCGCATCTGGTGTACGACGACCTCTGTGGAGGTCATGCGAGTGGAGGAGAACCGCTGCTTCACCCCACCCAACCTCCAAGGTCGCCTGCTCATCAGCCTCACAGACCGCGACTTTGCCTCGCCTGACCCTTTCCTTCATGGTGGACCTACAGAGGCTCCGCTGCATGGGACACCCCATCGGTTCAGTCGCAACAGACCGACCCCTCCAGGGCCTCCAGGGCCCCCAGCCAGAGGCCCGAGGTTGGATCAAGCCAAAGCGGATAGACGGATGATCGCCACACCCACTGGGAACCCACCGGGTCGCCTGCGTCCGCATTTCTACGACATCGATGAAGGTTTTGTTGACGTCAACAAGGCCTTCGACGGAGTTGATTTCGACACGGCCGAGGAACGACAGTGGTACGACCACGAGGCAATCTACGAGGAGAAAGACCGGACATCAACGAAAACCGCCCACGTGACCAGAATTCAGCAGACGACAGCTCGACATCTGGCGGGAACGACCAGAACAACAACAACGCTGCCCATCCCAAATGTTAATCTCATAACCGTATCTGGCAGAGTCCACGTCAAACCCACGCACGAAGCGCGAACACGACTGCTATCGCCACCTAGCGAATGGAACGGCAGTCACCGCACACATCATCGGACGCTGGCGCCACCTACCGAAAGCAATAGCGGAAACACTTCATCGCACGCGACCACCACCGATGACGCCAGCTCGATTCTGTTCGCAGTTGCGTCGGCGGTAACGATATCCGTGACGGTCGTCATCGTCATAGTTATCGTCGTCGTTATCGTCGGGCTGACGAAGGAACAGTCGATGAAGCTCCAACGGAAAGCGTCGTGCGCTGGACGCATGCGCAAGACGAGTTCCGGGATCATTTATAGTCATCGCACGAACGTTCTGTACTTCGTGCCGCGGTCGAGCGGGGGCGCTTTGACCCCGGGGGACGCGACAGGGGCGGGGACGGGGGCGACGGAGAGCAGCCCCGTCCCCAGCGATGAGCTGTCGAAGGACGCTAGTCGCGAGGCCATGTCCCTCATCCCTGGTAGGGATATCAACCACGAGGGACCGTTGCGGGTCTACATGTGGACCGATTTCTAGACCATTAGTTGTTGTTATTCGTAGCAGGCAACGTGGTGACCCCTATCGAAAGCAAACAGAAGAATCTATCGCGCGCAGCTTTGCACGTGACTCATTATGAATTTATGTAGCGCCTCAGCGTGACGCCTTCACACACGGATATTTTACATGAGGGGCAAGCACTGTGTTTAATTTTTTGTAGTAAGAGCTTGAAAAATTGAAAAGAAGGACATTAGGAACGTCGATATTTTTCATAGTGGTTGCTAAAATCAGTGGCGTGGCCACTGGCCAAGGGGGGGGGGGTTTGGGAGACAAACCCCCTTGTTGGCTTATGAAAAAACTTTTTAAAAGGTTATTTGTCCAATAATATTATATAAGAAAAACAAGCATCCGGCCATAAAACTCCCCCTCATCAGAAATTCCTGGCTATGCTACTGGTTAAAATAATGTAAATTTATCAGTTTCACTTTGTCTATCATTAGCATCATCATCGTTGCATAGTACGAAGAAATCTGCTTAATAACAGCAAGAATAGTAGCTAAGAATAGGTGTCAATTTTCCAGGAGGAGGTAAGTGCCCTCTGGTCCCCTATGTGCGGGCGCCCATGCGCCATGATGCGAAATGCATACAGATCTTTTCACCCAACTCTTACTACTTTAATTAATAATTAATTTTTATGGTAACGAGTATCTGGTCTAGTTCCTGTGTACCAGATGAAGGCCTTATATTCGCCCTGAATGAGCTGGCTCTCCCTGTCACGGCCCCTGAAGTGTGGCGCTCAGAAATTTCAAAGACTACATGATCCTATGTGCCGTACTTTAATAATCATAGTGTGATCGCTGCATGTATTCGTTTACTAGCCTATAGCATTTGTTATTGAAGAGCCATGTTGTCAGACCGCAACATGTTACTAATTACAATAATACCATAAATGTATTATCATTCGATGTTAACTATAGAGCTTAATTGATTAAGATGTGTCTTGAAATTATTGCTTAAATTCACATTCCATTTCAAGTAACGTCTTTTGAGGAACTGCGTGGTAGCTAGCATGCTAGTAGGCAGTAACACAGCTTATAGGCTACTTTTAATACATATAGAGTTGTAGACGGTAGACCCCTATAGTGTTAGGTTCAAATAATAATTCCCAGTTCGTCGTTGCAGTAAGAAAATCGTCTCCGGTGACGAGATGACAGTATCAGCAACAATCTTAGAAACGATAATTTGCGCAATGTGAAAAGTAACCCATGATCAATTTCAATTGACGTCCATGTCAAAATGGCTGACAAGACAACCTGCTATAGTAAGCTGCAGGCAATGAGTAATGTAGGATTTAGTCGATTCCAATTTAAGTGGACTTTGGTGCCTTGGAGCCAGAAGGTTACGGGTTCGAATCCCCTTCAAGCCATCGCGTACAAATGACCATGAGCATTGAGCAAGTGCTTCACTAGAAATTGGTAACGCGCTTCGGCGTGAAACTCCGACTCAGTGTCCGCGCTGTAGTCGGGAGGCCTTTGAGCAGTGCTAAAAGTGTAAAATGAGAAGTGCCTGGACGCCCCTTACCTTTCCAAAAAGAAGTGCCAGGACCCCCCTTACATTTTCAGGTGTGCTGGCCAAATAAGTGGCAGGACGACATAGAGATTTGAAAGTAAGTGCCAGGACGCCGTCCATGATAGTCCTGCCACACTTTAAGCCCTGCCTTTGAGTATAAATCTTGAAGGGGCGCTAAAGCAAATGCTCACACGTATGCCTACATGCCCTTCCTACACAGATACATAAATATTGCACTGTAACTCACTTCTGCCTATCTAGACCTATTCCACTCTGACGGACTGCGCATGCCATGGTATTTGCACGTTGCTCGTGCTGACGGCCATATGGAGGTACATGTAGGCATCTGACACATGCAGACGTTAGACATTGTCAAGGTATACCCGCGATAGCTGTCAAAAAGGCTCCAGTGGGATTCGAACCCACGATCTCCTGCTTACTAGGCAGGCGCTTTAACCAACTAAGCCATGGGGCCAAACGGTAAAACGCAGGATAGTTTTGTCCTTGAATAAATCAATTTCGAATTGACCAATTCAGAACTTCGGAAGATCACAGATGCATAATATAGTTTAGCCTACATTTAATGATTGCACGTAGCTTCTGTTTAACGAGAATGTGTCATCATGAAGATGGTTTCGTCGCCCTTGTTCGGTGGGGCCCCTGCAGGCCCCTGCAGGCCCCTGTAGACCCCTGCAGGCCCCTGTAGACCCCGGGGTAACTTCAAACTGCAATTCCAGTCGCAGAAACATCGCAGACGTGCTGACATCATCACAGCAATTTTAAAGGAATTTTTATAACTGCACCCCGCCAATTCTCTCACATCCGATTCCTCCATGGTAAATTGTTCCCAATCGGATGACAATAACCTATTTAAACTATTTTTACTGCCCCATAATGCCTGAAATCTCGTTAGAACTGCACTTTTGTTTAGTACTGCAACCTAAAAAACAATGCTTCAATTGCGTTGATGCAATACAGAATGTACATTGTGGGAAGAAGTAGGCCTATGGTCGGTGCCTTGGAAGTTGGAACCGAGCCGGCTGCGGGTTCGAATCCACTTTAAACCGCCGCGTAGGGAGTCTACTAGGGACCCTGAGCAAGTCCTTCACTCGCAATAATATTGTCCATGCGCTTTGGCGTGTAACTCCTTTTCAGTGCCCGTGCTGTAGTCTGGCGCGCCTCTGAATAGATTTCTTGAAAGGGCGCTACAACAAGTGCTAATGCTTAGGCCTAAATATTATTAATTAAACTGTTAGGCTACGTTAATCGCCTTACATCGACGTTGGCAACTGACGACAAAAAAGTCGATGATAGCGGTACCTGGGAGTCTTGGGAGACCTGACCGTTACGTAGGCCTACAACAGTCATCGACCTCTGCAGGCATATACCCAGCACCCGCCCACTCTCTGACCAGCTCGAACAAAAGCCACCGCAGCAGCCGCCGCTGGAGACTGCAAAGCTGGATCCGACTCGATTGCTGAACTCGACTCAACTGGGTTTTGTGTGTACGCTTGAGGCTTATTTGACGTACAGACACTCCCACACGAAGTTCAGTCACCCATCAGCCCTTTAGCTGAAGTGTTGTGTGTGCTGGACTCTTTCAATTTTCATTTTGTGTACGAGTAAAAATCGGCGGACAAATCTTCGAAATAGTTTTTACAAAGGTCAGTTGTGTCTGATTTGTTATATTCGTTTATTTGTAAGAAAAACTGATAAAGGTCGAGATACACCGGTAGCCTATCTTCGTAGATGTAGAGTTAGGGGCAATGCATGATTGTTCTCCGTATACGGCGTATAGCCTACGTTCTTCTCTGATTGGCATAGCCTACAGTAAACTGGCAAATGCAATGTGCGCCCAGGCCTCATCTTTTATTTTGAACTTGTACCAATAAGAACAATAAGAACTTCAGAAATGCTGTTCAAAAACGTTTACTAGGGCTGCATAATGAGGACCGGTTATTTTCCCCAATAAAACGAATAAAGGCCTGCCTTACATACACATTGACAAAGCAGATTGAATATAACATTGTAGGTGCAACAAGCAATTAATCAAAATTAATTGATTATATGCCTAAGATTGTCTTTGCCCATGTCTATTGAATTCAGGGTGAGAATTGCCGGGGGTTGGGGGTTTCAACCCCCAGTCTTTCTTAGAGCCCCATAGTAAAGTCTGTTTTCATGTATACCCCCAATTTCAAGTTTATCATAGGCCAACCCCTACCCAGTTATTTTTCCACAATTATCACACTGAATTTGAATTTATCTTAGAAATAGCCTCGTCGTAACATATAGCCACAAGGACTTGTGATTGACTTGTTTAATTTATCAGCATTAAGAACGATAAAATAATTATTATAGGCCTATTAAAAGTAGAAAGTTCATGGGCATCCGTCGTATACCTATAGCTCCGCATGCGCTTGATGTAGGTCTACTATGTTGCTCATCGGTCCAGGAAAGTTCTTGACAGCAGCGTGAGCTAACTTCAGATAAGTAATAGAGCTAAGGCAAATAAAACTGTTTTACTTGATATCGAGGATAATCGTATAACGTCTGGCTTGCTTCATTACAGGAAATAGGAATACAATTCGAATCGTGTTGTCAACAACAGTACTATAGTGAATTGAAGATGGGTTCGTTGTATCGTAGTGAGGAGATGACTCTCTGTCAACTATTCCTTCAAGCAGAATCAGCATACGCATGCGTATCGGAACTCGGAGAACTTGGACTCGTCCAGTTCAGAGACGTAAGCATCTTCATTTTGTATAGAGTGATACGGTAGCCTATACAGAATAGACCTATATTTCTGAAGGTATATCATAATATTTGTATAGACTCTATGCACTTGTTATAGCTCCTTCAAGCTCACTACTCAGAGGCGCTCCCGAATGCAGAGCGGACACTGCATCGGAGTTTCTATACAGAATAGACCTATATTCCTGAAGGTATAGCATGTATAATATTGTAACCTTGTGAAATAAAGACATCGTGGATCTTCCCAATAAAATATAGTCTTCTATTGATTCACAGGAAAGTTAGTATTATTTTGTATTGAAGTTTTTATGAAGCGTCTTCAGTAGGGTGAACTGTTCAGAAGCGCTCCCAGTGGGCAAGGTCCGCCAGAAGAAGCAGGTTTTTTAGAAGGAAGAAGAAACTGCCAATCGTGAATTAGTAAAGTAGGCCTATGTAGGCCTACATAAAAGTACAATCATAGCGCATTGAAGAATTAGACCAGTGGTTCCCAACCCTTGGCCCGCGGGCCAAAAGTGGCCCGCCAGGCCTCAAAATATGGCCCTCGTCCCTCAAAGAATTCACAAAATTAGGCTATATGACAAAAATTGACATTTTGGACAGGATATAGCACATAATTATTTTCCTTTACAAATTATTCTATTTTGACGTCTACAAATAACATAAAAATTCTATTTTGATTCAATTATAACAATTTTATATGCAGTTAGTTAATTAAATTTTAGCCTTGTGGCCCCATATTGTTTGTCCTTCAACTACGAAAAAGTGGCCCTCGTGTCCTCCTACTTAGAAAAAGTGGCCCTACAGTCACAAAAGGTTGGGAACCACTGAATTAGACTATTGTATTATGTATACAATAATCTAATTCTGTATACAATAGTCTAATTCTGTATACAATAGTCTAATTCTGTATACAATAATTATAGTCTAATTCTTCAACGCTCTCATCGTGATCTCTGGACTGACCCATCGGAGTCAGCTTTTCACTGCAGGTGCTTTGTCAAAAACAGGAAGACCTGCAGTTGCTCTTCGATCTTGTCATAAAATTACTGTTGATAAGAGAATCTATAAATTAATTTCAGTTGAATCCTGACGTCAACGCTTTTCAACGAAAGTTCGTCAACGAAGTGAGAAGATGCGACGAAATGGAAAGAAAACTCAGTAAGTAGATTATATTCTTATTACTAGTTATTAGGCTACTACCGCGGGTACCACACAACAATAATTCTAAATGAAAATTATTTTCACATTGCAAATGATGTTGCCTGTGTTCAACATGCATATTTCGCCTCTCTACATCCTGTAAATTTTTTATGAGAAGTAATGAAAGACGCGCTTCACTTGTCATGTTTACTATTTCGTTTATGTGGCCAAGAGATGTTAATAATTAATTCAGTGTAATGTTTTAGCAACACCAAACTATAATAATGGTTGGATAGATCCAGATAGACACTCTAGTATTTAGGTAAAAACCACTTCCTTTCGCCATTGATGGCTACATCAAAGTATCACTACATTTGCCTTGATCTACATGTATCTACCTTCATTTCAATACATTCTGCCACCGTCTCGTGTGTTCCCAAGGTTTGTGCTTCTGGCTGAAACAAGATGAGACCTAAACAATGTTCTCATGATGTCTTCCTAGTTGATATTTATAATTATTAATTATAATTGCAATAATTATTTACCGGTGTCCTTATTGTTTTAAAGTAGGCCTAAACCTATTGGCCTATTAGCGCATGTCATCAGTGTAGACCTGTGTGCTTTTCTCCGTATTTTCGGCATTGTTCTTAGCATTCCAAAACATCCAAATGTACCAGGCGTCTATGCAAAATAGCTGCATACCTAGTTACGAGCGGTTTTGTCTAAATACTTGATGACCGTTCTCTGTCTAAATACTTGATGACCTTTCTCTGTCTAAATACTTGATGACCTTTCTCTGTCTAAATACTTGATGACCTTTCTCTGTCTAAATACTTTATGACCTCCCTCAACTAGCTAGAGCTAGATTTCCTTACTGCAGCAACGAGCAGCTGCTTGCGCCATGCTTCGATGGTCTTAGCTAATACGAATGCAAATGAGATGGTCACGTTTGACTGCACAGAGCCGTGGAGTAGCCTAATCGTCTATCAATTTGCATTTACAAGTACTTAGTCTGTTGAGATCTTTGGAGGCTGGGAACACGTGCTGACAGTGCTGTAGATTCTGGTATAAACCGCAAGCACAACTTACATGTACGCTAGGGCTAGGCTACATGTAGAATAACACCGTGCTGCAAATGATTGAGGCAATGTGAGGTTTATATTCAAACTTTATAATTAGGATTGTGTGCTCATAATTTCAGTGCATATGTACTACATGTATGTAGGCCCTATATACAATTACACATACATAATATTATACAACGTTTCACATAACAACATCAGAAATTGCTGTGTAGTATGCATTCTTATTATCAAGTAGATGCAATAATTACATGAAATGATGCAGATATGATAGGCCTAAATACTATTAAATAGCATTCCATTATTAAGGTATTTATCACGAATTCTATGGCATGCTTAGTGCTTACACGGACCTGTGTTAAACAATACCAGACTCTTGTGTAAGATAACGTGCGGGTTCTCGATGATTCAGTTACAGAGTCGACAGTTAGGCTATGATAGTGAGCCATTGGCCACGGATCTATCCAAACTTGCTTTCCAAACTGTCCTCAAAACTTTCTCTCCAAGTTACATGTAGGTCTATTTTTGTTTGAACGTTCATTTAGAGCCATGGCAGAACTAGAAGCTAGAAGCTTGAATCCAGATTTATATATACTGCCTCATACTCTCAGAGTTTAAATTATCTATTCCTATATGAAATCTATAATACAGTTAGTGAAGGAAGACTTTATGCATGAACTTTTACATGTACCTGGAAGGCTTTCTCTGTCACAGGAACGCTGGAGAAGGAAGTAAGAAAGGACGAGATCCCGTTGCCACACCCGAAGGATATTCCGGAAACCCCGGCACCACGAGAGATAAACGAACTGGAGGTATAGCGGCGCTACATAAAAGACGCCTAATCTATTTACTAAGATCATCTCTATAGTTAATCTGTTATTCATTTCTTCCGTACTTTGGAACGGGTTTGCGCCTCTGAGTAGGTACCTGGAAAGTAAGGTGGATGGAAAAAATTTATTTCGTCCTATCAGTTATTAAGAGTGAGGAAAAGTTGCCTTTGCTACACCTGAATATAACTGTGTAAAACAAATTTGGATTTCAACAGCATCTTGGGGCTCCCCAAGGAGGTAGAAAATTGACCAAGCCAGAATTGCAAAAATGAACGGTACGCTGGCAGTTTTCTACCAAATTCTTCCCATTCCTGGCATTTTGGCAGCCTCCGACACTTGGAGTAATCCAGATCTATTGCAATATGTCTGTTCAACACTTTGCCTATTCTATTTCTTTTGTATCTATGCTTTTATTAGGTTAATGGTGTAATATGAACGGGCACAAACCGTCCCTCGTCCCATCTCCAGTTATGTCAATTAGGCTACTATATAACATTAAGATTGTGCATTCCAGGCATTGAGTGGGTTTCCTTAGTGAGTGAGTTATTGATAAGTTAAATACTAAAGAGCGAGTCGAGAGACGAGGTATCAAGTGAAGGGGAGAATAGATGAGAAGTGGTTACTTTCTGTTTGAGGTTGCTTTGTTTAGAATACGCATTTGGGACCCGTAAGTGTGAGAATCGTGTGCTATACTGGAGATGATGCCCCTCCCTTACCTGGCCAGGTGTGTAGGAATGGTGCCAAAGGGTATAACCAGCGAGAAAACCTCTTTGTTACCGCTAATGCATTCAAACCCCGGGGAATATTTACCTATATGGTTCTCTTGGGAATGCCAGATATCATGTTTCAACTTACGTAGGGATCTACGGTTGTATCCCCGCTTACTTAGGGATCGAAATAGGGTATTGCATGCCATGTTAAAATCACTTTGGAAGGAACTGATACACTTGAATCAAATTACTTGTGATTTAAGGACGCCATTGAATGTGTGTCTAGGGTGGAAGGATGAGGTGTGAACAAGCTGTTGGGTATCGGTAGCCTTGAAGAAGATCTTGGTTTGTAAGGTAGTAGTGGTATTGTCCGTTCTATACTTCCGTCATGTCCAGAAAGTTAATTTCAATGGAATTTTAATTAAGTGAAATTTTTATATCGGGTATTATGGAGTTTTAAAAGGATTCATACTCGAGAATACTCAAAGGAGGCCCAGGCCAAATCAAGAAAATGTCATCAAGAAATCTGAAAAAGAGCCTATGATGTATCTTAAAATTATTCATGGCTCCATCATCCAATTCTTCCAAATATAAATCGGCACAACCCCGTGAGAATGGCTCTCCCATGGCTATGCCAAGGATCTGGAGGAAGACAATTTTCCCGAAGTAAAAATCGTTATTCTTTAGGGTTAATTCAAGGATGGTAAGGATTTCCCTGACTGGTCGGTTAGGGTATTTAAGAAATGCATTCTCGACCACTTTAAGTGTCCGGTCAATATTCATGTTGGTGAAGAGAGAAACAACATACCCAGTAACCAGGATATCATCTTCATTTACGGTGGTAGCCTATTACGAATTTTTCTATATGAAGTCAAAAAAGTTTCTGATGTAGGAAGGGTATTTACGGGCTAAGGGGCCTATAAAATAATGAATATACTCACTTACCCTGCGGGTAATGGCCCCCACATCAGCAATAATTGGTCTACCCTCCGGCATGTCGTTTTGTGGCCATTTCTCACGGGCTTTGTGTATCTTAGGGAGAAGGTTGAAGGACCTATCCTTATCAGTACTATTCGATGACAAATATTCCATATGTTTGAGGGTAATGAAGGCCTTATCATACATTTTTCTCACAATGTCATTGATAGCGCAAAATCGAGAGATGGCTTTATCATTATCAGTTTCCGGATAGAATCCCGATTGATAATGCCAACCTTTAACACCAAATCCGATTATCATGTCATGTGGTCTATATACATTGACATTGTTTAGAAAATTAACAGTTGAGCACTTGAAGTATAATTTTCACATAAGAATGTATGTTTTGTCAATGCGTTACATGCAATAATAGAAATGTGAGTTAGAAATTGTCAGCAGTGGCTTTTTGTGTCAAAAATCGCGACATGGTTTTATCGTATCATGGCATTTTACCGATCGATAGTTCCAACATTTAAGAAAATCAATTGTCGTGTCTTGTGGCCTGAGCATTGTTGAAAATGTACATTATAAATGCCCATTAGCTAATATAGCTATGCATAAAAATGTATTCGATGATTTTTATACGTTATAATTATGTAATACAAGACGTTGTCGCGTGCGATGATTCACGATCATCTATACTATATCCAATACCGTCATACAGGCCCCATGTGGCAAAACTTCAAAATCTTCGGGGAGCCCCAACATGTTCCACAATAATTACCAAATAATTTCTGTGTGCTTCTTATACCAATTGGCAACTTTCCCTCACTCTTAATAGTACTTGCCAAAGAAAAATGTTTTTGCCATGGGGAATCGATTTACCCTACTGGAGAGGCGCTATGTAAATTCTGACTGATTGATTGATTTATAAATGTCAATCATTCATCTATTCAGAATTATCCGTAAATCATTATATATATATGTGTGTGTGTGTGTGTTTTTGTGTGTGTGTGTGTGTGTTGGTGTGTGTGTCTATCAATCATTCATCTCTTCAGTGTATATGTCAATCATTCGTCTCTTCAGGATATACATTGTATCAAATATGTGTGTCTTCAGTAGGCCTACAATAATAAGTCAGTCATTGACGTTTGGTGATGTCCTAATTACGCAGGCTACTTTGGAGAAACTTGAGAACGAGATGAAAGAAGTGAACAGCAACGTGACATCGTTGAAGAAGAATTCTCTCGACCTAACTGAACTGAAGCATATCCTACTCAACACTCAGACCTTCTTTGACGAGGTAACAAACGGATTTTTATTAGCACATTGTTATTAGCACTGTTGGCCCAAGGCTTAAAGTGTGGCAGGACGGTCATGGACGGCGTCCATGCACTTATTTTAAAATCTGAACGCCGTCCTGCCACTTGTTGGCCAGCACAGCCTGGAAAGGTAAGGCGCGTCCAGGCACTTCTTTTTCCACACTTTAAGCACTGTCTACGTCCCAAAAGCTGCTCATATATAGCATTATAGGTCTACAGCAAGGAGTAATCGTGGTTTGGCTTGGAGCGCCTCTGTGTGGCTGCTTGAAGGGGCGTTACATTAATTTTCGAAAGGAATGAATGAATAATTGTAATCGTAGTCTCTGAATTTTTAGAGCGGCAATCGAAAGCCAAGCACAGGGCACCAGTTTGTTCACGAGCGCTGTGTTTAGTCAGAAGGGTTGTCCAAAAGAGTAGGCCTAGTCCAAAGGAGATTGTAGTCCGCCATCTCATACACTCAGACTTTGTACTCTTCAGCATTAGGAATTTCTGCGATGAAGTAACGAGAGTAAATTTTTTTAATGTGAAACTCATTTTAATATCTGACTAAATTTGAAACAGTTCAAGGGTATACGTGCATGCATAATTGCATATGTACATATACAGGACTACTGTTACAAGTCTCGTAGATAGGCCTAGGTTGTAATTGTCGCAGTCTGATTACTAGTGATTAGACTAAACTTCAGCATCATGCACCCTTGAATATCTTACTTACTTGTTTGCTTATTTATTGCGAAGTTGCATGCTAGTTTAAACAGTAGCTACAAAATATCTGATGTCATCTACTGACTTCTCTAGCGCTATTACCCTGATGTCCAACATATCAATCGATGTTCGTTAAATAATTAGGTAATATGTGTTTTTAAATAAGTAGGCCTACTTGATAATTCATATTAACTAAGGAGGTTGTGTTAACGAATTGTGCATAGGGTTAAGAAAAATGTGATTGTTTGCACAATTTACCTTTGCATTTCCTGTTGAACAGTGATTGCATACTACTATAATATCTTAATCTGCACTCGTAAGACTTCTTTGCACCATATTGAATTATTAAAATACTTACGGTGGCCTATCAGACCGATGGTAGATACTGCAGCATGCTGGTGAATATTTTTCACGATTGCAACATACTATTGCACATTACTCACAGCATGAAATGCCACAGCATTTGCGGAATGTTGCATGATTAGTGAGAATCAATAATTATAAATTTGCAATTTTCGGAACGCTCTTAAATTCTTGTTGATCAATGATCATTCCTTTGCCCAAGCAGTCATGTTTTTAAAAAGCATCTTATGCGATATGCATGAGACTTGGTTGGTAGACGTAAGTTTGATTTCTGATCAATTTAAAATCTGTATCTACTCAATCGAAGGTCTGATTTTTGTTGATGACTTTTCAATAGAAATTTTAAAATGTTCTCTTTCGTGTAACATTTTCAACTCTGCTTATCGGTGTAATTTTAAGTTAAGTGAATCAGAAATTTAAAAGAAAAAAACCATATTCAGTGACAAGCTACGACCACCAGCAATTGCGCATTGAGTTTGTGTGCATGGTGGTTTCTGTTTAAAATAATTAGGAAAATTATTGTCACTGAATTTTACTGTTGCAATGGGCTTGCTGAATCAGGCTGACTCAAGTTGCTAAATAACATAGCTTAGCTATTTTTACATGGGTATTTGAGAGTATACTGCCATATACAATGCATGTTAGCATTTGATTGCATGCGTTAGACTTTGTTGAATAATCTTGACCTTGGGTGTGGCTCTAGCCTTTGTCAGACCATGTCCTTCACGAAGAATCAGCTGTGCTATTGCAAGATGAAACCCATAGACCAGCGCATGTGCCTTTGAAGATAAGGTAAGCCAAGTGTCGACCTGTAGTTAGCTGTCCTTGTCTTGGGGGATATACAACGTGTGCTCTGTGAGTTGGGAACAACAACCCTATTCAAAAAATTCTATTTTCTGCAAAATTATTGACAAACTGTTATGAAAGAAACTGTTTGACTTTTTTGTTTCACGCATTGAGTCAATAATTTATGACGTATGCATTAAGATGGCATTGTGCTGTTCTAAAGAATTTTAAGAACTGCGCAACCCCTTCTCTTCCTTCCGACCTTTCATTGGAAAATTAGTACCATGCAGTAGGATAACAATGAACATATTGAACTTTTTTTACTGCACAAATTTTCGTGACCTTAGAATTACACGGTTCTATGTTCATAGGATTTCTTAAGGAGATAGAACCGTGTAATTCTAAGGTCACGAAATATGCACTTACATTTGCACACATTCATTTATAGGCCTAAATGCTCCTCTGTATAGAACTGCACAATAAAATGCCCTGGTTTTGATTTGTCAATATTATGATGTATATAATTATTGTCTACATATTGCTGAACGTTCGTATGCCGCAGGTAGTTGGACCTCACTCACAAAATTGCAGTGCAGGTCAAATTAACGATGCTTTTAACGGGAGCCACCAAAATTTCAAAATTCGTTTTGTCTATGTTACAGATAAGAATGAAGTCCATTTGATTACAGTGAGTTTATCGTAGTCACATGGATGATAGTTTTAGGCGTCTGTTGTTTCCACTCACATTGCATATAGCATAATAGCCTACGTAGTCTTTAACATTGATATTTATATTGAAAGCGCATTTTAGTCGAGATATTGATAACAATTTAGTGGTTGCTTATTAAACGCTAATATTGGTCTTGTTGATATCAACCTTGTTTATTAAATCTACCCTTTTTCAAGGTTGGTCTATCAGTTTAGTAGAGTGTCAAAATCACGAAGATTGTATGATTCAGTTGCATAGCACGCTCCCGTGTAGTCTATTTTGAGAATAACTTATTACTACTCAGTTAAGAGAATTAATATTATATTAAAAATCGCCTTGGAAATAAAAGTGGAAAATTTTATTCGAACATCGCTAAAAGGATAAATGGAATACTATCTGCATGGATAATAGCAGTTCTTATGCACTAAGATTACGTCATACAATATTATTTTAGGCCTTTTATAACTGGACATGTTCTATTGTCGTTTCCCATGCAGGTACCAGAGCGTTATATAGAAATAATCACCAAATATACCTACCTGCAAACCAGTTAATCAATAATTGTTACACAAAACTATAATCACTATCGTACAACACCACACTTTTGCAGGAGGGGGCAAAGCACAATGGTCACGGTCATTTTTTAGCTAGAGCTTGAAAATGCAAAGCAGGAAAATTAAGAACACGGTTATTTTTCACAGAGGTGTCTATTATGTCAATCTCTCAGTTTCATGTTTTTCATAATGAGTAACATTAGCGTTTTAGTGCACAAAAATTGTTAAAAACAAAAGTAGTAGTTAAAATATTAAATCGATTTTCCAGGAGGGGCAAGTGCCCCCTCTTGCCCCTGTGTGCGGGAGCCCATGTTTACGGAGCCTTCAGAGAGTTTAGGGCCGTGATCCATCTGTCTGTGATCCCAGAATTTCTTTCGTTAGCCCTGAACACGTCTAATCTGTCTCTGCTTGAAACTCTGAATTGTCAAACAAGCTTACAAGTAAGCCTATGCTTTGCATGCTTCTCCCTGTGCACTTGTTAGCTGTGAATAGTAGGCTACTTGGTATCTTTGCCTATAATATATTTGTTGTAACTCTGTCAATTATCATTTTGTTAACATGCAGCGCTTGATATATGCATGATTTGATCGAGCTTTATAACAAACGCTTTTCGCTTTTCTGCTTATTAACGACTGCACTTTAACATTGAACAAGTCGTCTATGACTATGAGGTAGCCTACAGCCCATACGCATGCGCAGCTATAATTTCTAACATGGTCCCAAGGATAACCAATCCTCTAAAGGGCGATATAGGCCTAGTTTATAATTATTTCAAGCTTCATTGTTTCGGGCTGAAATTTAGCTTCTGTCGAAAATGCGTAAGCAATAGGCCCATGCATGAATCATTTTGTGTGTGGTTTCAATTATACAGTCTCTAGTCACCTTCCATATGCGAAGAGTTCTTGGCAGTGGCTTTAGAACGTATTTGTGACACAGGGGTTCGAAAACAGACATGTGACGGGTTTTGAGTTTGTGTGTCACATTTTAATCCTATAAAGAGCGAGTTGCATGAAGGATGTTGCAATTTAGGATAAGCAGTGCATGATCTTAGAAAGCCCAATTCTATAGCCTATATCAACCAATTTTGACAAAAGTGGCGATGCACAGTTTCACGCATGCGCACAGCACTCTAGTATTACAATGGACAATGAATGAGTAGGCCTACATTGAGTAGGTAGACGGATTATGCATGCAATCCACGATGTTCAATAGACGCATGTTTAACAGAAGGGTTTTGCATGCATCAGAAGCAACCCGCATGAGTTGAAGTCATAAGCTGATAGGATTATGTGGTGGATGCCTTCATGCAGCCTGAGGTCCATGAGATGGACACCGTTTCCATCGCTGGGTCGGAACTTGCAATTGTGATTCCAACGAGACAAACGAATCGAGGACTGGGACCAACAGGAAACCTATGGTAGGGACCTATACATCAGTAGGCCTAGTAGACTAAGTAGAGATTCTAGCTCACCTTAGCCCGCTCTGAGCCACTCGGTCCATTCTTTCTAATTAATACTCGTAGATCATCATTAGCTAGTATTAATAGTTAGAACTGTTAGATCAATTGATTTGAGGACTGGAACCAACATGACACATATGGTAGGGACTCCTACCTCAGTAGTAGACTAAGTGGAGATTCTAGCTCACTTTGGCCAGCTTCACTAATTAATATTCATAGATCCTCATTTGTTAGTATTAATATTTAGACCACGTGACTTGAGGACTGGGACCAACAGGAAGCCTGTGGTAGAGACCTACCTCATATTAAAATCATCGATCGTACCGCATAAAGAAGCACGCGTTCTATAGTCCTTGATTAAATCGCTCACTGAGGTGTGACGGATATTCAAATTGTGACGTTAAACTAACGCATAGTGTCGTTTCGTTTAGCCATGGGGTACTAATGGATGAGCTTTGCGGATCTCAAACCTCCCGCGAAATAAATATAATTTGCCGATGGAAACACTTAGGCCTAATTTAGCGATCACATTTCAGAATAGGATAAAGCGATTCTTTGACGCAGGCAGATCAGCAATTTACCGTGGCGTTCCACTCGGAAATTATTTGCCTTAAAATAATATGACTTGACAATAATTATACCGTAGTCTAAGACTTGTAGTGCAACTACAGTTGCATTTTAGACGTAGACTTTTTGCTTTAATTGATAAAGACAGTTGGATCCTCCCTTCCATAAGACTTAGGTCTATGGAAATATGGTAGGACCTACATTAAATATGGGACTACAGCATGCACGTTAACTGTTGTCAAGAGTGTCTTGAATGTCATAAAATAATTGTTGTCTTCAAATGTTGCAATATAAATTAATGAAATATTAATCTGATCGTTCATTCGATGTCTATGTTTAGTTTCGTGTCCGGTGTCATCCTACGTGAGCGAATTCCAGCCTTCGAACGAATGCTGTGGAGAGCCTGTCACGGCAATGTCTTCCTTAGACAAGCCGCCATCGAGACACCGCTCGAAGATCCAGTCACTGTAAGGATGAACCCACACAATAGTTATTTCTGCAGCAAAACATTACTACGTTGAAGTGTCACTGAACAGTTGTGGTGTAAGCTTTGCGCAGAGGTCTATGCATATGCATCAGCAATCTCGGAAAAACTCAAACCTTCTTATAATAGGGCCTACTAAGCGAAGGGCAGCCATTTTTTCACGCGCGCTCATACCAACAGCTTCTGTGTCATAAATTATTATTTATCAGCAGGAGACCTAGTTTTTTATTGCATACAATTAATAGGTCACCGCTGTTTGTCAAATGTGAAATATAGGTCAATTTAATTTTATAACCATAGTGGTAAATTTTCCAATCACGTAACATGTTATGAATGCGATGTTATTACATATATTCAGCCTTAATATCTGACACGCTTAGCTAATAAATCTTGCATTTGCAGCGCATAACATGTCATGGCCGCCAAAAAGGTCCGCCATTGCAATTTATGATCATAGTTGGGCGTTCTTACTTCTTCAAAGATATCTTAGTGCATATGCATTTGGTAAATTGTAATGCTTTACTTCGGTTCGATAATTAATTGAATAATTTGCAACTTGTTTTTAGGGAGAAACGGTCAACAAGTGTGTTTTCGTGGCTTTCCTTCAGGGCGAACAACTTAAAACGAAAGTTAAGAAGATTTGCGAGGGGTAAGAAGGCACGAACTACAGGGTGGCTCAAAATAATTTGCTGGTGGGACATTTTTTATTGAGCCGCCCTGTATGTCGTCTGTCGTATTGAGAAAAACGGCCGCTCGATTGTCCTTATCGTCTACCCTATTTGTTGGCTTCCATGCAAAACACACGTTTCGATGAGTGTGATCATTAAACATTTATAGACCAGCGTTTAAGTTCATTTTGATAAAGTCTACAGTACGGTATAATAGGCCTACCAGGTATACTGCAACTTTCGGTTCCTGACTAACATAAGCGAAGGAAGTTAAGGTTATTGGTTAGCACTCTGGCATTACGACATTATAGGTGCGGGGTCGCTTCCAGTTACCAAAGCCGTAGCCAGGATTTTATTTTGAGGGGTGTTCACTCGACCACTAGCAACGGTAAACAGTAGGCTAACTGTTGAATTCGACTCCTGTAATAACTTGTTATCAACCGATCATGCAATGAATTGTGATCGTTCTGCGTTGCGTTGGTTTGAAATAATTAAGACGAATATTATTGACACCACCAGCAGTTAGGTAAGCGTGGGCACTGGACACTATGTAGTGTTTTATGGAGTGCTGAAAGACGCAACCTATAATAGTTTCTGCATGGATACTTGTATCTATAGATCTAATGTACTAAGTGTGTGTGCTATGTAATAGCCCGGGCGTAATGCTTATAATTATTTGTAGATTTCGAGCGACCATTTACCAATGTCCAGAGTCACCGGCAGAAAGACGAGAAATGTTGTTTGGCATTCAGACGAGAATTGAAGACCTGAAGACGGTTCGATTTCTTTACATTTAGCAACACTTTCGTGTTTACAAACAGACGTTTCTATTAGTTGTCCGCATTTTTATGTACAGACATGGGTTAATAAACGAACTTAATCTATTGACTATTTTAGAGCTAATCAAAAGCTAAATATAGTTTAAAATAGCTCGCATGGAGGTTCGGGAGGACGATAGTGTTTTAGTTGTCACACCGCTTCGCTAAATAGCAAACACCGGAAGTTGCGGTGAAACAGATATCCACTGAACTAGGACAACTGGCGCTATATAAAAGTTGTCTGGTTTGGATGGATGGTGCAGGTGTTGAGCCAGTCCTTGGAACATCGCCATCGCGTTCTGGCCAATGCGGCCAACGACATCAAACTCTGGTTCATCAAGGTTCGCAAGATCAAGGCTGTCTACCATACGCTGAACCTTTTCAACCTGGATGTTACACACAAGTGTCTGATCAGCGAATGTTGGTGTCCAGTCAGGGACCTCGAGAAGATACAGGTGGCTCTGGGACGAGGAACGGTACGTAATATACTGAGTAATCGTAACCGTAAGCAACACATTTCTAAAGCGATATTTGAGCATTACATCTGGTTGTTCCTATGGCTCGATCTTCCACAGTGCTGCATAGAAGCTTTGCTATGGTTAGTCTGTCTTTCTGGAACAAGTTACCTATTATTAGTCTCCGTAATGAACTTCTTTGTCTTTCTTTGCCCCTTTTCCGCAAGCGTTTGAAAACCATTCTCTTTGATTATGGTTTGGTGTCAGATCTGGAGCGCCTCTTAGAAGTTCTCTTGAAGTGGCGCTATATAAATGTTCGATTATAATTACAATTACAATTGCGTCATGTCAGAGAGGGTTTCATGAGTAGGCAAAAATAATGAAGATCTTTGTCCTGTTGTTTCTAGACAGACAGGAGAGAATGCTGACCATCCGCCTTCATAATTATATATATATATATATATATATATATATATATATGCCGAGGCTAAGAAAATGAAGTCGCTAATATTTCATACCCTTGTCTGCCTCTGCTTTAAGATACCGCTCTTCTACTTCTTCTCGTGGAACCAAATGAATTTCCGATGGTTTTTAAAATATTAAATATATTTTTTTCTTATCCATTGTAATAGGCTATTCATAGAGTGTTTTGTTTCTTTTCTCTTGAAGGAGCGCAGTGGTAGCAGCGTTCCGTCCATATTGAACAGACTGGAGACGAAGCTAGCGCCACCTACCTACAACTGCACGAATAAATTCACGAAGGTGTTTCAAGGAATCGTTGATTCGTACGGTGTTGCCTGCTATCGCGAGGTCAACCCAGGTCAGCCAAATTGTTTGTTTATTTGCTTACATGGTTGGTTGGATCATAATATGGGGCGCGGTGGTGTAGTGGTGGCGTCGTTGCCTTGGAGCCGGAAGGTTCGAGGTTCGAGGTTCGAATCCACTTCGCCGCGTAAGGACCTTGGGCAAGTCCTTCACTCACAATTGCTCAACGCTTCGGCGTGAAACTCCGATGCAGTGTCCGCTCTGCATTCGGGAGCGCCTCTGAGTAGGAAGAGCTTGAAGGGGCGCTATGACAAGTGCACATACAAACGAACAATGAAAGTCTTTGCAGCGTTTCAACAGGGGCATCCGCAAGCCAACATCATCAGGACAGGTATGCATTCTTAATAGGTGCTTGCTGCTGTGTAATGATACTGTCAAAACAAAGGTGATTAGCGTCGCCCTCCTCCTTTATTCGGGGTTTCGACTGGCACTGTCAGGTTGCGAACAGTGGCCAAGTTCAATCGGTTCAGTAGTAGATCCATGATCATTCATTGGAAGCAATATTTCAATTTATAACCACTTTGCTTCGAGTATTTAAGTGAATTAGAGATATTTCAAATTTTCAGCAAGTCTTTGTCAACTTTAATTTTGTCCGATCTACCCGAAAACGTATGTAACGATAGAATTGTCTTAAAAAGTCTACGCCAACTGGCAAACGTAACTCATTCTGTTGTATGATAATTATAGGTGCATTTTACCTCTCTGACTTGCCACAGCGCTCGTGCATAAGTTGGTGCCCCGCACTTAATCTTAGAGTACCGCTTTGGAAATTTTAAATGTGATACATTTACGATTAAACTGCTAACTGGTGCAGTCCACAATTAACATTTCAGCTCCGTTTACGATCATCAGTTTTCCTTTTCTCTTCTCGTTGATGTTTGGTGATGCCGGTCACGGAATTCTAATGTTTATGGCTGCTCTCTTGATGCTTCTATTTGAGAAGAGACTGATGAAGCAGAAAAGTGACAACGAGGTTATCATCCTCCTCATCATCATCATCATCATCATCATCATCATCATCATCATCATCATCATCATCATCATCATCATCATCATCATCATCATAAGCGGCAGCAGCAGCAGCAGTAGCAGTAGCAGTAGCAGTAGCAGCATCAACAGCATCAACAGCATCATCATCATCATCATCATCATCATCATCATCATCATCATCATCATCATAAGCGGCAGCAGCAGCAGCAGTAGCAGTAGCAGTAGCAGCATCAACAGCATCAACAGCTTCATCATCATCATCATCATCATCATCATCATCATCATATCCTTTTCTTTCTATCAATCAATGAAGCGAAATGGAATAGTTCATGCAGCGCTATTTATGGTGTCCAATATGCTTCATCTAGGATAGTTGTATTTCGTCTTGCACATTTAATTATCTCTGCCGATGACTACATTTTTGCCCTCGTCTGTGATTATTATGATTATGCCGCTGTTAAAGTTATTAGATTTTGTTTGCATTTTCGTTTGATGCCGACCATCAAGTTATTGAGTCTGATTATCAGTACTGTAGACCTACTAACATTTTCTAAATAAATTTAGCGCATATTTTCACCTCTGCTGGTCTTTCTAACATTGAAATTTATGTGGTCTACCGGTAACTTGTTCGTTATGCTACGTTATGTATTTTTGCTATGACGGTTAGGATAACTTTTCTGTACAATGTTTCTCAACAGAATTATAGCCATGGTGTCTTTCATCCGCCACTAAGCAACCGGCTCAATCCCTCTCTTTCCCTTCTTCCGGGTCTGCCCTCCTCTTCTGGGGTCGTACCTCCCATGTAGGCCTATCCCAAACTGAAAACTGAGTCTTAGCTCATTTCTGATTTCCCCGTTTCTCACTGTGCTCAAGTTACGCCCGTTCTGGATATCGATAAAAGTCTCGAAATACCTCTACCTGTATGTCGTTGTCTTAACGAAGTGTACTTTATAACCTGGATTAAAAGCTTAATTCTTAAACTGCGTTTCAGATTTGGAACATTTTCTTTGGCGGGCGCTATATCATCTTGTTGATGGGAGGATTTTCCATCTATGCTGGACTGATATACAATGACATCTTCTCGAAGTCGTTCAACATCTTTGGATCTGCATGGTATCCGCACAAGCACCGCTTCTCCATGTAAGCATCGATTATACGTTCTCTAAGCTACTGGCTTTTACATTTTCAACATAGCCTATACTTTAAATCTCATGTCCATTGTAATCACGAAACTTCTAAAGCGCCACCGGATACTCAAGCTGACATCAAGCAGGGGACCAAGCTTATTCATGAGCGCTGCGTCTTGTCAGAGTAGTTGTTAAAAGATGATTTTGTGTCTCCCTCCTCCGTTATTCAGGCCTGGGACTGGTAGGCTACTGTCAAAGTGAGAGCAGTTCAAAGAATGGTGCAGACGTGTAGTATATAGCGACGTGCATGGGGGTTGTTGAAGAAAGGCTTCATGTGAACATCGATTTGAGTTTATATTCAATCGTCCGTTTGTTTGTGCTTTTTGGTTCCGGATGATACATGTTTTCCATTGTTTAAATAGTGTAGGGTTGTGCGATAGTCTATTGACTCCAGTGCCAATTGCGCTTAACAGCTGAGCCATGAGGTTCTGGTTTCAATTCACTCAATCACTCACTCATTTACTTTTCATTTACTCACTGGCTTACCCACTCACTTACGTACTAACTAGCTTACGTACATACTAACTAACTTATGTACTTGCTCACTAACTAGCCTACGTACTTACTCACTAACTAACTTACGTTCTTACTCACTAACCAACTTAACTTGCTTACTTATAGAACTGTTTAACGAAAGGGTAGTAGTGGATTGTGGCACTGAATTAGCAATAATATTGGAAATAGATTTGACTTATTCGAGTCATTGGTTGAAGCAGATGAGGCTATTTTCATGTGTTGGTTTGCTCTGCTACTATAAAGGCATTTGCTGCACGAGCATAAGGACGTCACTCTGAACCCAACGAACTTCACCGATTACCGAGGAAATCCATATCCCTTCGGAATGGACCCAGTAAGTTGAACTGAAATGATTGTAAGCTGTTCACACTGTCCTCTTTCTGCCTTCTTTTCATTCATTCTTTCATTCATTATTTTTTATTGAACAAAAAACATTTTTCAATTAAAGCAGTACATCGCTAACATAATTTATTGTAATAACAGAACAAATAACACAGCATATTTATAAGAAAGCATAGGGAACAAAGAGCACACCTAAAGGGACGGGTCTCGCTGGAAGGGGCTTTTGTCCTGCGTTATGTTCAATTTGTCTTACCTAGCAGTCAATTGCAATCATCTTAAATAGACCAACACTCTCTTAACTGACAGTATACCTTAGTTTTCAATGTTGCTATAGCATTACCTTATCTAACTAGCCTACCTAATTCAGACTAAATTGTCATTTTCCTATAACTGCGCTTATAAGGTGTTGTTGTTGTTGTTGTTGTTGATGTTGTTGTTGAAGTGGGTTCAGTGATGTAGGGCCTACTGTTAGCAAATTAAGAGTTTACCTGTATTTGATTTTCCAGGTGTGGCAATTATCGCTGAATAAGATAACGTGGCTGAACTCATACAAGATGAAGATCTCGATTATCTTCGGAATCAGTCAGATGTTCTTTGGAGTCGTGCTCAGCCTTCAGAACAGCAGGTTCAGCCATTTGTCGATAGGCTTACCTGTATATCAGCGCTCGTGAATAAGCTGGTGCCCCGCGCTTGACTTTCAAGTAGCGCTTTAAAAATTTGGAGATTACGATTATGATTACAATTATATTAACTCTCTACTTATGTATTTATGTATCAGCACTTGTTATAGCTAGCGCCCCCTCAAGATTACTACTCAGATACGCTCCCGACTACAGCGCGGACACTGAACCGGAATTTCAGGCTGAAGCGCTGAGCAATTACAAGTGAAGGACTTGCCAAGATCCCTAAGAGGTGGCTTGAGGTGGATTCGAGTCTCCAACCCTCCGGCTGCAAGGCAACGAACATACCCACTACACCACCGCGCCCCACTTGTAGCCTACAGCAAATATTTAAATAATTCAGTCTCCTCCTTTCCCTCGTCCACTTCCTTCAACACCACCTCCACATTCTCCTTATCCTTCTCCCCACCATATTTTCATCCACTACTACCTTCTCTACCACCACCTCTACATCATCTTTCTCGTCTACCACCCAGGGCTTTTTTAACGTGCAGTTGTACACAAAATGTGCAGTTGTGGAAGCACTTATGTACAGTTAAAACTAGCAAAAAAGGTCATTGTCCTCCGATTAGAAGTAATTTACCATGGAGGATGAGAAAAGAAAGAAGGAGTTGTGCAGTTCTAAAAAATCTTTAAAAACAGCTCTGCTACCACCTCCAATTCCTCCGCATCTTTCTTCTCTTCCACGTCTTCCTTCACTCCTCCAACTCCTCCTCCACCTCCTCTTTATCCAAGCAATTTCACAGATCAATGACTCTTGAACTGAAGCGGTTGCTCAGGAAATTTACTCTCATTTTGTTGTTGTGTTTTCTTTCAGATATTTCCGCAACACGGTGAACATACTCTGCGAGTTTCTGCCTCAGATGGTCTTTCTGACGTGTATCTTTGGATACCTGATCGTCCTCATCCTCTACAAGTGGATTGCCATTGACGCATCGATGTCCGCATGCGCCCCAAGTCTACTCATTGGTAACGTATATAAGCCTACGTGTGTGTGTTTGTTTGTATGTGCACTTGATATAGCGCCCCTTCAAGCTCTCTACTCAGAGGCGCTCCCGACTACAGCGCGGACACTGCATCAAAGTTTCACGCCGAAGCGCTTAGCAATTGCGAGTGAAGGACTTGCCCAAGGTCCCTACGAAGCGGCTTGAGGTGGATTCGAACCTGCTACCCTCCGACTGCAAGGCAACGAACATACCCACTACACCACCGCGCCCCACAAGTAGTCTATAATAGGGTCTACGTCTCTCGAATACCTAAAAGCATGCACTACACCGTGTTCATTCAAATTGCACATGAATTCGCATGCACGTTGCATTAGTCAGAAATACATAAATTACATTTTTGCGAGTTTATTCTTCATTGACCAATTGCTCTTCAAACTTCGGCGTAAGACATTATAATGCACTTATACCCGGTTGTTATTTTATTTAGCGTCTTTTACGAATTATGGGCAAGGACTGCCATGACCCAACACCGCGCCTTTGCCATTGTAGGCCCTTCTTTGTGGAATGACCTTCCTCCCACTATCCGTATTAAGATCTTATTAGGGGGGGGGTCATCTTCAGCCATTCGCTGCTTTGTTCTTTTTTATTTCCTCGGTGCTGTCACGATGAGAGCGCCTCTGAATAGCTAGTCTGTAAGAGGCGCTTTATAAATGCTTATTCAGAATACAATAATGACTCCAGAGAACCTGGATTGTCCAATGTTAGTGCAACGCGCACGTGTTTGTATTTCAGATCTAATCAATATGTTCCTGCTTAACTATCCAGCGGAACCTTGCAGTTCTGTGGAGTTCTACGATGGTCAGGCAAGTTTAACCCTTCAACGATCGAAGGCGTAGGATTGTCAATGCCATTTAGTACACTGTGGTTGCTTAAGGTTAAACCGATATTCTGTTACGTTTGGATTTAAGTAAGCAATTAGATCTAACCCATGAATATTATTTAGAGTGGTATCAGGGCCGGATTAAGAAATGTGGATGCCCTGTTTCTAGTTTTTTTGGGGATCTTCGATCGAATAATCTAATGACCCTTTTTTAGTCGTTTGGTCGAAATTTTGTCAAAATATACCAATTTATTCCTTTAAAAATTATTTTTCTCGTGTGTGGGGCCCCCTAAATTGTGAGTGCCCCTGTTCGGCCGAACATGTTTAACATGCCTCAATCCGGCCCTGAGTAGTATCATTGTCGGATGATCATTCTTGTCAGTAATTTTTTTACAATGCAATTCGTCATCATCGTCTTAGTGATATTTTTAAAAATCTCCGACATAAAGTGAATTGTTTTTTTCTTCTGTAGAAATCGTTCCAGACGATTCTTCTCTTGCTCGCTCTCGTCTGCGTTCCTTGGCTCCTCCTTGTGAAACCCATCATTCTGAAAAGACAGCATGCACGAAAAGGGGTGAACGAACGCTTCTATTGTTTACGGTATTTAATATAAGAACTTCTGAAGCGCCTATCGTAGTACAGACCAATCAGAGGCGCTCCCAGTGCAAGTGAACCTGAAAAAGATTCGGGGTCTTAAGACAGTGCTCAGAGAGATGCAGCAGGACTTTCATGCAGAATTTATAGGCGAGCAGACTGAGGGAGGACATTCCACAGTGAATGGCATTGCAGACAGAAACTCGGGATTGGGCTGTCGTGGTCCTAATCCCTGAAACAAAAAGGTCAATACGATCTGATCTTTTCTGGGTTTCGACCCACCAAACCTTATGTACGTTGGTCCTCTATGTATACCTTATTAACCTTTTCTTACGGTACCTTCATCTTTCTCGATGCTTGTATCTGGGACTATCGTAATGTTTCAGTTTTCCTTCTTATAATTTTATTATCACTTAATTTTTATTTTTCCCAGGTGCATATCATCCCTCAGCGTTTTACATACCAGGGAGGAAATTGTGCAGTGCTTAGTATGCATAAGCGTTTGCAAAATTCGTGTCGTTTCCGTTGCATGTATCTACATCCTCGTCTCTCTCCAAAATGCCATAATGTCGTTGCTTTTGCCTGTTTTTCTGCGTTACTGTATCATGTGCTCTTCGGCTTCCTATTAATTTTTGAAATTAGAATTCGTTGTCTCGTTGACCTACGCTGGTTTTATGCTCATCAGTAATTTTTTCGTTTTCAGAAGAGTTTGTTAAACGAACAGGAAATAAACGAAAACGAGAAAACCGTGGAAGATGCTGAAGACGACGGAGATGCCCATGGATCTAAACCAGCTTCAGCAGCAGCTTCAGCAGCAGCAGCAGCAACACATCATGAAGAAGAGGAAGAGGTAACGTACCCTGGGACGTATCAGGATTTAGACTGAAGAGACATCCATGAGCCATGCATGGCAGACCATTGGCAAAGTCATTAAATCCTGATCATTGGTCAAGGATATAAAAACAACAAGACTAGGCAATTTTCTTCTAGTGTAGCCTAATGTAGAACTGTAATATTCCAAGTAAATTTGGTGTAGGCAACGCTTTTTTATATAATAAGTTGTCGTTAAACTATGGATCCATCATCGATCCATGCAGCTGTCTTCTCTTGTCTTCATTCAGTTATTCTATGAACACATCTTTCCAGCCATTCCGTTGATTGGCCCTTAAGCCAGGCCTACAAAATTTAAGTTTTCTTTGTATTTGAATCGATTTGTAACGCATGCATTATTCTGATTTAACAGCACCATTTCAATTATATGCACTGTCACAAAATCACAGCCTTGAACGATAACTTGACAGTTACATAAAAAAACAACTGGCGTTAAATTTGCACGTTCGTTTAAAGCTTAAAAATTAAAAATAGCCGAAACACTACTATTTCACACTAGAAAGATTCCTCGTAATTAAAAGTAAATGAAAAATTGGCTGTAAAACAAACAAATGAAACAAGGTCAAGTGCAATAAAATGACTCTTAGTAAGTGCTTGAATTCTGAAAAAGGCTGGAGCCACTGGTTTAATATATTTCCTTGGTAGAGTTTACAAGAAAAACCTTTGTTAGATTCTACACGTAAGGCGGAAGCATTTAACGTACTTCTCATGAAATATTAATTTCTGAAAGGTTGTTGCTTGCACTTTTGTTTTAGTTCAGTTTCGGCGAGATCTTCGTCCACCAGTGCATACACACGATCGAGTATTGCCTTGGATGCATCTCTCACACGGCTTCCTACCTTCGTCTCTGGGCGCTTAGTCTGGCACATGCAGGTTAGTTATCATGCAGAACTACTACTTGGGGCTATAATTTTATAAGACTTATAAATTTAATATTAGGCCTTATTTATAGGTAGCCTACCGTGTGATTGTTTTGGTCTCATGCAGATTCCATACAAGGCGAATTGGCAGCCAATGCAGCTCAAAACTTTTGCATAGATCTAAGCTTATTTTTACTTCATTAGGCCTACTTAGATTCGTAGATAACTGCGATTAGCATGCAAGTATTTATAAGTTTTATACTTCTGAAATCTGCGTATGGACATTTACGCTACATGTAAGTTAGACTGCTAAAAATACAATTCATGCTGTGATTTTTTTCAGAACTGTCCGAGGTGTTGTGGAACATGGTGTTCCGTCTGGCTCTGCGTTTTGACGGATACATCGGACTGATTTCAATCTTTATCCTCTTTACTCCATGGGCAGTTCTGACTATTGCCATTCTCCTGCTCATGGAAGGATTGTCCGCTTTTCTACACACTCTGAGGCTTCACTGGTAGGTTCAGGCAGGGGCCATACAATCTGCCATTTTTTGCAAGAAGCTAAAAGCAATAATACTGTTGATTTTACTACAATTTATTCTTTATTTATTGTACTTATCGGTATTCAGAATCGATCATTCATTTCGAATTTTTTTATAGCGCCCTTCAAGAAGCTTACTGAGAGGCACTCCTAGCCCAGCCACGGCTAGATAGGTCTTGAGCAACTGGTAGAAAGCAGGCAAAGTAGGCATACGCAGACTCGGTTAACCGGAATCTAAAACTTCAGACGGTTACAAACTTACTCAAGGTCGTAAAGCTGCGAAGTCCGTTAAGCAGAATCGAACCCCAAATATACATGTAGGCCTATATATATTGGATTTGGAAATCCAGCGCGTTAGATAAAATATATAATTAATTAAATTTGATCACTGTGGACTTGGAGACTGTACATAGTATTACTAAAATTTCAGTAAAAGCGTTTTGTTTTGTTATAGGGTGGAATTCCAGAGCAAGTTCTACAAAGGCGATGGATATCGATTCGAACCATTCCGCTTTCACAAGCTGGTCGATCTTTCCATAGATGAATGATCGGATTTGATTTTGATTTTGATTTTGCTTCAACAATTTATTTCTTAATTCGTTTATTAGATTCGCTGTGAAGCTGATGATTATTGCTGAGATTTCCACAATATTATTATTCCTAACTTTGATTTGATCATTATAGCAGATGACTGCAATGATCTTTTGCATAGATTTATCAGTGTGATATAATATGAAATTTGACACAAGACGTATAGCAATAATTTAGGTTCATAGGCTACTTGATAGCGTAGTGCGAGGTCTGTGATTTACGTGAACAAATGATCCATTGTTCGTCCGTATACGTTCAATTGTTAGGCCTACATTATGCGTTTCATGGTGATTTATATTATTGTTAGTGTGTTTAGTCTATGCTAGTGTGTTTAGTCTTCGTTAGTTTGAAACTTCTCCGCGTTTCTATATACATTGCAGCAAATCAACAATAATATAGGAGTAGGCTAAACCGTTCGATGTGATTATGTGATTACGTCTGACTTTCCTTTAGGATTGTTCTGTTACGCCGTTGTTGAAAATAAAAGCAATCATACTTTTCCAGGTTATAAGATGGTTAATTTTTGTTGTCGAAATCCTGAGTATTTTTAATCCTGGCAAATGAATGTTGCGGTCAAACCAAGGCCAACCCCGCTGTTCACTATTCCACTGCTTCATATTCACGTAGATACACCCACACATGCACCCACAAGCTAACCGCCATCACCAGCACTTTCCGTCGATGCAGGTGAAAGATTTCTAGAGAATTTGGATTGAACACATAAACCATGCTCCCTGCATATTCTTGGTCATCAAATGGGGCCCCAATAGATTCCAAACGGTCCCGTTTAAATTAGGAGGATTGAACCTATTTTTTACTGCAAGTGGATTTGCTGTTCATGCCCGTAATTTATAGACAGTCAACGGCATTTTCTGTGCAACATGGCGGCACCCTGCATGAATGCTTGTGAGCCCTCAGTCACTAGGTATAAATGGCATTTGCTATTGTTTTCTTCACAACTATACAACAGTAGCCTATACAGTATACATGAGACCGCAGCATGCGTTTTGACCGTCTCTTCTGGTCGCCTGTCTTTTCTGTATGTCTGGTCTGTCTGTCTGCTTGTTTGTCTGTCTGTCTTGTCTGTCTGTCTCTGTCTGTCTCTGTCTGCCTGGTCTGGTCTGCCTGGTCTGGTCTGTCTGTCTGTCTGTCCTGTCTGTGTTAGGCCTATAGATTCCATCTGAAATGTGCACGATGAGTTTATTCTTGGACAAATGCAGTCAAGGATTGGTCAGCCATATTAGGATATAATTATTATACAAGTCGAGTTGGGTTCGCATTGGCTCTGACATCGATCCCCGGCTTTATTTACTCTCTATCCCTCTCCCTCTATCTCTCCACATCTCTCTGTCAGTCTGCCTGTCACTGTTCCCATCAGCACCGCAGTTTACTGTAGAATCACATGACCCATACATGGCTATCGATCCGACACCGTGCCGAGCGCAGTGCCCATGCAGCGTGCCGTTGTCAGCAGCCAACGATATATTAAGGCTCTTCGTCCAATAACTCCATCCAGACGTCCATGCTGTCTTCTTCCTCTGACAGTAGGCAGACAGTATTATAATTTCGTGTCTGCTGAACGGTTAGCATGGCGGTCTGAACGCTCTACCAGAAAGGAATACCGGACAGAAGCGAAGGTATGTGTTTTCAGAATATCAGATTACGAGTAGACCTATAGCTGTACGTTTCGGAGATCACACTAGTCTAGTGTTCGGGTTGAACGATAAGCACAGGTTGCGATTTTATATTCGCGTTGAATTTATTACAATTAACATCAAAGCCAGACTGTGGGCACAGATTCAAGCGTTAGACTAAGCTCTGGAAGGACACTGTATTCAGAAAGGGAGAGTATCGAAATATTGTAAATGGATCAGGTATCAATGGAATCGGGTATCTGCGACTGATATCAGTGTAGCCTACACTGTACATGCATAAATGTAGCATAATGGGTAATACCATGCATTTCATGGATCAAATGTAGAATAGCTTAGGTGTATTATAGTCTAATTCTTTTATTGGAATAATATTTATGGTGCCTTTGCAACCTCTTAAAATCACATAAACATTGGCTCCGCTGCTTTGCAGTTTGTCCAACGATTTATTTTGAGACTGCTCAATGTATTTGCTGGTACCCATCAATAATATAATAACATCCTATTATAGGCCTATATCAGCTGTTTCCTTTATAAAATGTGAGCTTTGTCTTGCAATAGGCCCAGGCCCGGCCCTAGGGTCTGCGGGGCCCAAGGCAGCAGCGACCCATCAAGCATAAATTTACGCAGTCAAGATTCCTGTCAATATGTCACTGGTGGGGTGCGTCACCTGAAATTGGAACACTTAGCGTATTTCTCAAATTTCTTTAGAGCTGATAGCACTACGTTAAAATAAACCACGTTGATATTATGTAGACTCTACTTCAACTACTTGTATAGTCCCTACATAGTTGACTCTCAAATGATGCATGAAAACGTTTAATAATTTTCCAAGAATGCTATATTGTTATCATTTAAAAAATACTATTATGTCCCATCTTAAGCAGCCCATTGAGATAAGACAATAATATCCATTATGTCAGATTGAAAATATTGAATGATGTGAAATTAATAACATGAGTGAGGGGAAAAATTTCAATAATCAATAAAATCAAGCCAGCAGCACCGCAAGTATTAATAGTTCTAGACAGTGACTTCCTCTGCTGCATAGCAGTAACAATTATAGGTGTGCTCCATCTCTAGAACCGTCCAATCTTAGGCGACTTTCCCCTACTACAGTAGGCTATGTAGGGTCATCTAAGTAGGCCCTAATGCAAAATTATGGGCGCCTGCACTTTAGGGGCAAGAGAGGAAAATTGAGACTTTAAACAACTACAGGGTCTACATTTCAATTTTTTACAAAATTTCTTTGCTTCAAAGCACTAGGCCTAATGATGCTAATTATTTCAAAAAGTAAAACGGAGAAATTTACATATAGACACATTTTCTGAAAATATTCATGTTCTAAATTTGCTGCTTTGCATTTGTCAAACTCTCGTTGAAAATGTCATAACTGCCATTCATTCATTCATTTCAGGCATTTATATAGCGCCTCTTCAAGAATATCTACTCAGAAGCGCTCCCGACCCAACCACGGCTAAAGAGAACCGTCTTAAGAGCAGAGTAGAACGTAGTCTCGAAGGCTCGAGGTATTAGACGTAGTTCCACAGGGAGCCCATTCCAGGTTGCAGGGCCAACAACAGAAAAGGCACGGCGCTGCGCAATAGAAGTGCGTGACCGGGGGACAAGAAGCTCAGCCTGCTTAGAAGAGCGAAGAGAGCCACGGCGCTGGACGCTCAGGGTGGAGCAACAGAGCTCCTGTAAATAGACAGGGGCCACACCCGCGAGACAGCGCCAGACCAAGGAAGATATTCGGTAAGTGACCCTTTGTGAGAAAGGGAGCCAGTGCAAGACATCCCGCATATAGTCAGTGACATGGCCGAATTTTGGGATGCGACCGACAAGGCGTGCCGCAGAGCGCAAGACCCGATCCAAGCACCCAACCCGAGTCACCGGCAGACCCACATAGAGGGCGCTGCAATAGTCTAAACGTGAGACAACGAAAGAGTGGATAAGCGTCAAGGCAGCGCTGAAAGTTAAGGAGCGGAGCACCACTCTAAGCTGACGCAATTGGTAATAGCAGCTGCGGCATAGCAAGTTGATATGCCGCGTGAAAGTAAGCTCTTGGTCCAAAGTGACACCAAGGTCCCGGACAGAGGAAGAGAAGGTGAACTGAGGGAATTCCTGGGCAAGAACTTCCAGGTCAATTTTGGCGAGCTGTTGGCGTGTGCCAAACCAGATAAATTGGGTTTTAGAGGAGTTGAGTCGCAGGCGATTGGATGACATCCAGGCTTCCAGAGCCTCCATTGCTCGGCTCATGACTCGAACCGTGGAAGTGGCTGCCAGCGCAGAACAGTGCAGATACGCTTGCAGGTCATCCGCATAGGATTGGCTAAGGACAGAAGAAGCAGCAAGAAGAGAACCAAGATCAGCTGTATAAATAATATACAAAAGTGGGCCCAGGACAGAACCCTGGGGCAGGCCAAATGGGGCAGGAACCCATGGAGTTCTGGCAGACCCGTAGACCACAGAGAAGGAACGGTCGTGGAGAAAGGAACCAAGCCAGTCGAGAAAGTTTCCAGAAAGACCAAACGAGGTTGATAAGCGCTTATGAAGTATATGGTGATCCACAGTATCGAAAGCCGCACTTACATCAAATAGTGCTAAAAGGGTGACCTGGGATCTATCGATTGCCCCATAGATATCAGAAAGGAGGCGAACTAAGAGGGTTTCCGTGGAGTGGCCCTTACGGAACCCAGATTGAAAAATCGGGAGTAAATTGTTTACATCAAGATATGCAGTTAGTTGAGAAGCAACAATCTTCTCAATTAATTTAGAAATGAAAGACACGTTAGCAATTGGCCTAAAGTTGGAAGGATCAGACAAGTCCAGTCCTTCACGCTTCGGAACTGGAACAAGGATGGACTTCTTCTGCGACGAAGGAAGAACTCCCTCTTGAAGAGAGCGGTTGCAGAGGACAGTCAGGAAAGGAAGGAAGACGTCGATGAACTCTTGCAGAAGGAATGATGGAAGAGGATCGAGGTCGCAGGTTTTAGGAGCTGAAGCTAAGATCATTCGCTTTAGCTCCTCGCTGGTTATCGGAGTAAGAGCTGAGAGAGAGCATTCCGTAGTAGGAAACTCTGGCGGAGGAGATCCAGCCGTCCCTTCACGAACCGACCTGACTTTCGAGGTGAAGACGTCCAAGTATTCACCAGCTGTGAACAGCGGTGTTGCAGGCCGACTTCCGGGATGAGACCGACCGAGAAGGTCATTGAATGTAGCCCAGAGCTTCCTGGGCTCTTTGGAGTGATGGATGATCTTATGCTCCCAATATAGTGTCTCCTTCTCCCTGTATCGACGGTGCATCTCTCGGACGAATTTCACCCAGTCAGCGCGGTCAGTAGGCGATTTGGAACGTCTGTAAAGTCTTTCACGACGGCGAGCTTGACGTCGGAGAGCGCGGCACTCGGCGTCAAACCAAGGCGTTAATCCAGAGCGCCGCATCTTGGCCGGATGCGAAGGAAGTAGATTGTTGACGAGAGTCGTCATAGAAGTCTCATATTCGTCGAAGAGCTCGGCGACCGATGCATCGGACAGGCTGGACGGGTCAGCGATGGCAGGAATGTTGAGAAGCGCCTGTCGAAACGCCAATCGATCCAACTTCCGCCAGCTGCGCACCTCCCTGACGACGGAGAACGGGGCATCATGGAGAAATGGAACAGTAGCGACGACGAGTCCATGGTCAGATAGGCCGACGATCGGAGGATCGATGTTGAGGTCGATCAGCGACGTGTCATCTCGAGTGATGAAGACGTCGAGCCATCCGCCGTCTTTGTGGGTTGGTTCGTCAACGTGCTGCGTCAAACCGAACTGCTCCATGATGGCTCCGAACTCCACCACCGCAGGCAACGTCGGGTCTTCGAGGTGAAGGTTGAGGTCACCGGCGATGACGATTTGGGTGTTATATAGAGCAAACTGCTCAAGTAGCGAGGTGAACTCTTCGAAGAACGCTGGCGTTGGCGGTGTTGAACCCGGGCGATAGATGGTTATGACGGTCAGAGGACCACGAGGCGATGAAACCGAGACGGCGAGTACCTCGAAGGTGGCTGGGAGGACGGGTATTGTGATCCTCCGCACTGGCAATTGTGTGTTGCCCTCTCATGCAAAAATATTTTGTCTGCAAAAGTCCATGTGCAAAATTGAAGCAAAATGAGTTAATTATTAGTGGCCATGTTCTTTCAAAATCACTGTACCACATTCACGTGGCATATTGACTACGAGCATAATTGTTAGGCGACGTAACCATTATACATTATTTTCACAAAGTAAAAAAATTATAGCCAGCAGCGCGGGGCCCTGGAAGCGCGGGGCCCAAGGCGGCTGCCACGCTCGCCTTGCCCAAAGGCCGGGCCTGAATAGGCCTATTGAGAGGTTATTATTTACTTTCGTTTTCCTCCATTGAATTCGTGACAACCGCATAAAATTAATGTCTGACTTGTTTCATTACAGGAAATAGGAATACAAGTCGAACCGTGTTGAGAGTGAAGTATTCATACACAGATTGAGTGAGGACTGTGTCATCAACAACCAGTGAATTGAAGATGGGTTCGTTGTATCGTAGTGAGGAGATGACTCTCTGTCAACTCTTCCTCCAAGCAGAAGCAGCTTACGCATGCGTATCGGAACTCGGAGAACTTGGACTCGTCCAGTTCAGAGACGTGAGCATCTTCTTCTTTTCAAACTTTTGCAGAGGCATAGGCCTATATTATATTTCTCAAGATAATAATATAATGCCTATACATGTAATTTATGCATAGACTACAGTAACTGTAGCCTATATAACCTTTTGAAATGAAGACACCGTGGATCTTCATACACAACATTTTGTCGACCTGTTTGTCTGACTTTTCTGTATGTCTGTCTGGTCTATAGCCTATATCTGTCTGGTCTGTATGTCTGTCTGGTCTGTATGTCTGTCTTTTTTGTATGTCTTCAGTTGAATCCTGACGTCAATGCTTTTCAAAGAAAGTTCGTCAACGAAGTCAGAAGATGCGAAGAAATGGAAAGAAAACTAAGTAATAATTTGCCTAACTAATTGTCGTTACCTGCTGCTTCCATCTCATCCTTCTCATCTTCATGGTCATCATCCTCTAGCTGTTCTTTCTTTCCCATCCACCGATATTTTCATTTTGTAGTGAAGACTTTACCGCGGGGGTCATAAAAATACTTTGGGTTGGACTCCACCCTTGGGCATACGTAGGTCAATTATGTCGAGAATGGCTATTGACTAACAGTAACCTACTGTTTCTGCCCGTTGTCTTAAGACTCTAATTTATAGGAGTTCTTAGCACTGGGAGCGCCTCAGATGATAACCTACTGCGGGAGGCGCCATATAAATTCGTAAATAGAATAGAATGGAATAGAATGAAATTGAATGGAATTGACTGGAATGGAATAGAATAGTAGGCCTATGGAATAGAATAATAGAGCATAATCAGATTATAGTGGAAAATAATGGAATGAAAAAGAATAGAATAGAACAGTATAGAATAGAATGGAATAGAATAGTATAGAATAGTATGAATAGAATATAGTAAAATTAAATAGTATTGAATTGAATGTATGGAATGGGGTAGACCTATGATACAATAAAAATAACATAGACTAGCATTGAATAGCATTGAATAGAATTGAATAGAATTGAATAGATTTTAAAAGAAGAGTCGTTGTCGTCGTTTCTGTTTTGAAGGATTCCTAGAGAAGGAGATAAAGAAGGATGAGATTCCAATGCTCGACACTGGAGACAACCCGGATGCTCCAGCTCCTAGAGAAATGATTGACCTCGAGGTAGGTCTATATATTATAATTATAAAACTGTTCTGTTTGGCCGTACTGGAGTCGGGAGCGCCTCTGAGTGGTCTCCTTGAAGAGGCGCTATATAAATAATTGAATGAATGAATGAATGAATGATTGTATATTGTAGCTCTTAATGGTTTCACTCCACCTCTACAACTAGAAGGCAGGGCAAGGTCGACGTCAACGGCCCTGAAAGCCAAAACACCCAGTTCAAAATAAAATAACAATAATAATTATGCGGTTGTGCTTAGACACCTTTATAATGTGGCAAATTTATGCTATTAAAACATTATATAACAACACGCATCATCTGGTTTTCATGGCCAAGCTCAATAATGCATTCAGAACTTTGAACCTGAGTCAGAATGATGTGAAAGTTAGATATGCACAATTGCACATGATACACGATAGTAATGATACACGATAGTAATAAATCTAATGATACACGATAGTAATGATACACGATAGTAGTCAGTCACCGGACGTCTATCTATTTGTCTGTCTGTCTGTCTGTCTGTTTGTCTGTCCGTTAGTCTGTCTCTCTATCAGTCTGTCTGCCTGTCTGGCTGGCTGGCTGGCTGTCTGTCTCTGACACTCTAATAAGATAGTCTGGCTGGCTGGCTGTCTGTCCGTCTTTCTTTCTGTCTGTTCGTCTTTCTATATGCATGTATGCATGTATGCATGTATGCATGTCTATGTCATTGGCTGGTTGTCTGTCTGTCTGTCTGTCTGTCTGTCTGTCTGTCTGTCTGTCTGTCTGTCTGTCTGTCTGTCTGTCTGTCTGTCTGTCTGTCTGTCTGTCTGTCTGTCTGTCTGTCTGTCTGTCTGTCTGTCTGTCTGTAGCCTATGTTTAAGTCTTTTAATCGAGTGACATGCAATCGATGTCGACATGTAGGCGACATTTGAGAAACTGGAGAACGAGATGAAGGAGGTGAACGCAAATGCGGAGGCACTCAAGCGGAACTACCTCGATCTGACTGAGTTGAAGCACATCCTTCGAAAGACGCAGACGTTCTTTGACGAGGTCAGTTACACAAAGTCATTAGCCATCGAAACCATGGCAACAACAATGCTCTGTTTTATTAGACTATCTATATTCTATATTCTAAATACGGACTTATAATAAAAGCGCGTCTCACTGTTGCACCGATTTAGAGACGATGACGATGTTGACGATGGGAAATGATTATGATAATTATAATAATAATATTGATGATGATGGAGATGGTGGTGATGGTGGTGTTGATGGTGGTTGTTTCGATGATGATAATGACAATAATGATAACAGTAATAGCAATAGCTATTTCCTTTGTTATTCGTGCTTTCTTTTTCTGATGTTGATTGTTGAAGATGATAAAATAGTAACAATAATAATAGTAGCAATAATAATAACGATAACAAATACTAATCGACATCATTTACAATCATCATCATAGTAATCATACTCATCATTATCATCATTTACAAATACCATGATCTAATATTCTCGTAGGCTGATGTGCTCCTTTCCATTTGAAGCTACTTGATGAAAAGTAGACTAGCCTAATTATCGCTTTGAATTTATAACTTCGCGATATCCTAATGAATTAAAATTCAGTTCAATAATGAAGTGTGATATGCATTCATCAATAATATTTTAATCTTTCGTTTTTAAGACTAGACCTAATATTTTATACTCCTGCGACTATTCTTTCCACATCTTAACCCTTTCCTGCTCTTACATTAACCCTTAACTGCAATACTTTGATGCTTTCTTCAAGGACTTCACGTTTTCTGCATGTAGTTTTAGACTTTTAAAAGACATCTTTCTCGTCTCGTTCTGTCAGTACTGTTCGTGTTTCTTTTGTGGTTTCGTGATTTTTCCAGCAAGCATCTTGTTCCATCTTTCTTCCGCTCATGCTTTTGTCAGTTTTGTATCCGTTAGCACGATTACCTCCCACCAAACGCACCGTAAACTACGGCAAGAAACTTACTTGTAACAGTTGATGGAATGAAAGTCAGATTGCTTTATATTCAACAGTGTGACATTTTAAAAATTATTCTACCAACGCAAAGAAACTGATTACAAACGCTTCGAAGAAAGCAGTTCCTGATCCGCAATCTTATGCATGCCGTAGTGCAATTATAATTTTTTATATTATTATAGCCTACTCCCAAGTGTTTTCTTTGCTGAGAATTTCTTGCCATAGTTTCACTGTCATTGGCCTGTGATGTATGTTGTGTGCACTCTGTGGCTAGGCGATGACAGACCAGGGTATGACAGAGGAGTCCATTGTGTTGCTGGGTGAGGAAGCCGTCAAGTCTGCCGGACAGCCACTGCGACTGGGGTGAGCAGGTTGACCAGTCTTGACCATTCTCATCTCTATAGCCTTATTGCGGGCACCAGATGAGGATAAACAGCTTTGTGTGTTGTGTGTTAGTGTCTCTTTTGATTTGGTCTAGAATAAAGCGCCCTGGTTGATTTCTGTCTGCATTTTAAAACCAAAATTCGTAAGCAAAATTATTGTAGACTCAGTAATTATAAAGTTGGCCTTTTCGAGAAAGCACACGTAACATAGAAATCTCTGCGGTCACAATTTATTTGAAACCATGGTCCTAGGATAAGACGATCGACTCTTTTCCTGTACTCACTTGTTTTGACACCAGTTTTGATTATTTATTTCATGCTCTAGTTTTTAATTAGTATTCCAATGACGCTATTATGTCCTATGTCGAGCTTCTTCCCAGATCTGCATTTTGTTGCTTCAGATTTGCATCTGCGCGCGCACACGCACACACACATAGGCTATATAGTGACTCTGCACATAATGACTCCGCATATTGTGGCTAAACTGGTTCTGCACATACAATGTCATACATGTATTATAGTGACTGAACTAGTTCTGCACAGACTTTGACTAAGCTGGTTCGGCGCATATTTTTGACTAAACTGGTTCTGCACATATTTTGACTAAACTAAGCTTAGTTCTGCACATGTTTTGACTATTCTGGATCTACACATATTTTTGACTAAACTGGTTCCGCACAAATAGTGACTAAACTGGTTTTGCATATATTTTTGCTAAACTGGTTCTGCTCATATTTGGACTAGACTGGTTGTGCAATATCAAAATGAAGCATCTGAAAACTAATAGCCCCACTGGATTATTTCGTAGCTACGTCCCCCGACTTTTAGGAACCAATACGCAGTTGATAGTTGCAAGGCAGAGGGTTAAGCTACAGCATTATCAGCATAATTTAGCTAGGCCTACCATTCTGTTGATCAGTTTCATAGGCAATAATTTTTTCGGATTTTATTGAAGGATAACGCATTATCAGCCCTGCGATATTACTCTGCATCGTATGCAATATGCATTGTGTCTATTCGGTTGCACGCCGTACAAGTTTCAACATGTTGGTCCAATTAATTATAATTGTATGTTCGACATTGATCCATTGAATTCGCGTAGCATATGCCTGCAGGTAGCATATTGCCACCTTTCCAAAAATAACTTTCTAGACTTACATGCATGTTAGACTCTTCCCGTTACTTCCGTTCATTCAGTTTGTATATGTCATGACAGTGGTGATGGTTTATCCACACTTACCTGACATTGTATATTATGTATAAGCTTGTTCTCGTGGCCTACTTTAAACTTTGGAGTTTTACAGTTTAACGTTTAATCACTCTGCTTGTTCTCTTAACCCTTTAATGCCGGATGGTATAGGATTTCCCATACCATTTATTACCATCTCGGCATTAAAGGGTTAAGTTATGGTGCACTCAGTCTGCTTGTGTGAACACAGTGGTTTCCTCTGTTGGTTTATGTATTATTAAGTTCCAACCGGCACTGCTTACTTACTTGCACTTTGACACAGCCAGTGTCTTACTCTTTCAACTTACTAGCCTATACCTTTTTGTTGCGCCTATTACCATGACATTGTCCAAACTCTGGCTTATGCTCTCACTACGGCGCATCGAACTCTTTGCTGACTCTGTTACCCAACCTAACCTCTGTCTCGTGCACTATTATGATCAACTAAGCGCATATTATTCAATGGACGCATTCTCCATCAGACTGAGATCGGAGTGGCCGAATCCAGTTCGATTATTGGATCCGAGTTTGGAGCTGTGATGCCTGCCGGGCAAACTGCTCAAGCTATGGCATCGACGGGAAACCTATGGTAGGGACATCGCCTTTTGAGCGTAGGGGTAGGCGGGGCCCATCACAGCAAAGCTTTCTAATTGTGCAGTTCTGCATAAAAGAAGCAGGTCTACTAAATGACTCTGTGCAGCTGTCAGAGAATATTTGCGAAGTTAAAATATTATATATTACATGTAGAAGCATGCAGCTTTGTTGTCATTATCGATTTTGCTTAATCTTTGGTCCTTCCTACTGGATTTTGCTGCTATATAGTGTTCTATATGTGTCTTTGTAATTGGTCCCATAGTGTTAACATGGCTGTATAAGCTGATACCATAACGCCGAACTTCCAATTCTAATAGAGTATAGACTACAGGTTTCTCTTGCGTTGCTAAGAATAGTCATCTGTTTTTAGCATATTATGGTTTGCAGTTTATACCGCGATCACAATGACCGTGAATAAAATTGTGATCATAATAAAAAAAATGTGCTTAGCTTTAAACTAGCGCTCTGAAAATTTCCATTTCACGGTTATGGTAACGACATAGGGATTGTTCCGAGATGCCCAAACTAGTGAAGTTCCAAGTCGGATAGCCAGGAAAACAATGGAAGGCGGCAGAGGTGTTTTGATAACAGGGTGAGCTTCTAACTAGGCCTAAGGTAGATACTAGATAGGCCTACCCGTAAGCTTACAGTAATGAAACAACAGCAAACCAGCTTTGCATGAATTGTCCGAAAATCCGTAATTTTAGAGCAACTTGTTGAAATCTGTTGATAAGAAATAATACTCATCTGTTTTGAATTGATCCTTGATTTTTTGCAGTTTCGTTGCCGGTGTAATCCGTAATTTTTATGGTGCTCAAAATGTGTAAATCTGATGATAAGAACACCAATCTGTGCTAGACTGATAGGCCTACTTGATGGTATTTTGCAGTTTCGTGGCCGGTGTCATCCTGCGTGAGCGAATACCAGCGTTTGAACGAATGCTGTGGAGAGCCTGTCGTGGAAATGTTTTCCTTAGGCAGACGGAAATTGAGACACCGCTCGAAGATCCAGTCACTGTTAGAACTGTTCTATATCCTCGTCTTTTGAAGTTTTGAAACCAAATTACTTACCTTCTGGAAAATAGTCATCTGCTCTTCTTTTATTTAGGAGAAAGTTCAATTGTGATTATAGTCAGCGAATGTCCGGTGGGCGCCCTGGCATAGAATAGCCTACAATGCCAGTAGAATTCCGTTCTTACAGTATTCTGCAGGCTTTATTGTTTAAAATTTTCCCCAATATCGTGAAGGTTGATTGTATTTGGAGCCTCTTCGGAAAGTTTAGATTGGAGTTTAGACCACAGTTTTCCGCAATGTCTTAGTAAAGCATAGGCTACTTTGATACATGCGGTCTTTTAAAAGTCAATTTTTTGCACAAATGATTTATTAGTCAGTTCACAAACTAATTGATATATTGTATATTTTTTTAGGGAGATCGTGTCAACAAGTCTGTCTTCATAATTTTCTTTCAAGGAGATCAGCTTAAAACTCGAGTGAGAAAAATATGCGAAGGGTAAGAATTCGGATATGCCATACAACACAGTTTAATTTCCATAGAAGGTCTAAGAAAATTGTTTATTAGACTAAGTTTATGATTTGCTTTAGCTACTTCGCTCCTTCGCATTCTACTCTTTCGCTCTCTATTTTATTTAATCATTTTGGAATTGGTTCTTAACAGGAAACCATAAAAGTTCTTAGTTATAAAGTGTTCAGACGCCACGCTTGGAGTTGTGAATTTTTTTCAATGTATCTGACTATAATTATTATGTAGCCTATAATACGCATTACACATGCATAGACTCCTATATAATTATGTATGCATGGATGCATTTAGTTATGTACATGTATATATGCGCACTTATTTAGCTATTTTTTATGAATGTCACAGAGACATTGATGATTGATCTGTTGATGGTAGGTTTCGTGCCACTGTCTATCCGTGTCCAGAAACACAGGCTGAGCGACGAGAGATGTCGCTAGGAGTCATGACGAGAATCGAAGACCTGAACACAGTGAGCACTTCAATTACATTTATAGGCTATATCAGACATAATTACGTGTTGCGTAGTAGGCCTAATCGTAATCGTAAACTCGTAACTTCTACGGAGCCCACAAAAGCAAAGTCGCGGGAATTAGGCCTACTTAATCACGGGCGCTCAATCAAAACAAAGACCACAGACAAAGGGCAAAGATCAGGAGAGAGCAAGCAGTCAGTTAGCCAGACGGCTATTATAGGTTGGATGGTGCTTAGGGTTGAAACGGCTGGTGGCCATAGAGTTAAAATTGACTCCTGCAAAGTAAGTGCTAAACGTGTGATTATCTGCTGCTAAAGCATAATTATATCAATGAACGAAAATGCAGCAGCATTACCATATTTCTGGAATAAAAATTATTCACCTATTATAGGCCCTAGCAGTCAGTAGCCAGTCACCGTAACGAATTTGTTGTCCTTTCTTTGAAAGACGCTATATAAATGTATGGATACATTACAATACAAGACAATGTCATACAATGCGATAGGCCTACAATACAATACAATGCAATACAATACTATTCCAGGTGTTGAGTCAGACTCAGGATCATCGTCATCGGGTCCTCGTCGCTGCCGCCAAGGACATCAAGGTCTGGTTCATCAAGGTCCGCAAGATCAAGGCCGTCTACCACACGCTGAACATGCTGAACCTGGACGTCACCCAAAAGTGTCTGATCAGTGAGTGCTGGTGTCCAATCAGGGATCTCGAGAAGATCCAGATGGCGCTTCGTCGTGGAACGGTACACGATGATCATTGATTAAATAATTATTGATTAATTATTAATTATTGGTTAATTAATTATTGATTAATTAATTATTTGGTAATTAATAATTATTGATTAATTAATGATTGATTAATTAATTATTGATTAATTATTTATTGATTAATTTTTGGTTAATTAATTATAGATTAATTAATTATTGATTAATTATTGGTTTATTAATTTTTGATTAATTAATTATTGGTTAATTAATTATTGATTAATTAATTATTGGTGTATTAATTATTGGGGTATTAATTATTGATTAATTAATTATTGATTATTTATTTATTTATTATTAATTAATTAATTAATTATTAATTAATTTAATTATTTATTTACTGATTGATTACTTAATAATTGATTAATTAAATAATGATCTAGATTCAATGTTTTATCAGTTCAATCCACGGGATGTTTAGTTTCTAGGATCATGTTGGTTGTGGAAACATAAATTCAAATTTCAAATTCAAATTTATTGTTTAAAAACGACATCAAATACACGTTTTCCAATGTACAAAATGATTAAGAGTAGAAATGAATGAGTGATCAGACGTGCAGAGAATTAAAAGTAGGGAACAATAGAAAACCCTGAAGTGGAGATCCCGCTAGATGGTTGTTCATATAAAAAAAATTGATAGGTAAGTGTCCTTTGTCAGGTTTAGTTTCAGAATTGATAAAATGGGAGAGTTAAGTATGGGCGAGTGTTAATAAACGTTTGTATGTACGACTACACCTAGCCCAGACCTCTAAAAGTCGCCGGGTCCTTCGGTAGGCCTATTGGCCCTCTGCCCAGACCCTCCCCGCTCCTCGCGGCTCTGATCGTTTTTGTTTGTTTTTGTCTGAAGGAGCGCAGTGGAAGTAGCGTACCGTCGATTCTGAACCGAATGGAGACAAGACAAGCGCCACCTACCTACAACTGCACGAACAAATTCACCAAAGTGTTCCAAGCAATTGTCGACTCATACGGCGTCGCCTGCTATCGCGAGGTCAACCCAGGTCAGTCTACTGTTTGGTTGATTTCTGTTCATTTGTATAGCGCCTCTATATGAAGATACTCCATGCCAGCTGAAGAGGTGGCGGAAGAATAAATGTTCATGTACAGGAGACGATAATGTAGTTCACACAACAATCGCTGGATGTCTGCCATAGACTATGAAGTGTGTATGCGCACTTTTTTATAGCGCCCCTTCGAGATTACTACTCAGAGGCGCTCCCGACTACAGCGCGGACACTTAATCGGAGTTTCGAACCTTAGCGCTGATCAACTGTAAGTGAATGACTTGCCCCAGGTACATGTACATGTACCTACGCGGCGGAAGTAATTGTCCTGTCCACGGTCCAGCACACTAAACACTAGACTCTAAACACTATAGACACTAGACACTAAACACTTGACACTAAACACTAGACACTAAACAATATAGACACTAGACACTAAACACTAAGCACTAAACACTAAACACCAGACACTAAACACTAGACACTAAGCACTAGACACTACTGTTATGACAGTAATGCTTCCATGTCCTTGGCGTATGGAGGATCCATTCTCAATGTGACTCTTTACTAGTTTTTAGCTGAAAATGACAATCCCAAATTGAAATCACTTTAGTCCTTACAATACAATCATGATTGTGCTAGTAAATGCATTATTTCATGGTAGCATTATTTCATTTGCGGGGGTGTTCAAACTCCCAAAACACCCCTCCCCTAGCTTACTACCTTGGGCCATGATTGTATTTCACTTGAGGCTTTTACACTGAGTTAACATTTACATTACGTGAACATTAATTTCTTGTCGGATATTATTATATTTCAGCCCCGTTTACCATCGTCAGCTTCCCATTCCTCTTTTCGCTGATGTTCGGTGATGCTGGTCATGGTCTGATGATGTTTCTGGCGGCACTGGCGATGGTCGTTTTTGAGAAGCGGTTGATGAAGCTGAAAGGCGACAATGAGGTATAGATACCTAAACGTGATGCAACTGACAGGCACATATTTTCATCTTATTCTTAGAGTAGGCTACAATTATAATAGATAGCCTACATGAAAATAAAGTTTATAGCAGGGCTGTTTTTAAGGAATTTTTATAACTGCACAACTTCTTTCCTTTCCCATCTTCCAATGTAAATTATTTCCAATCAGAGGGAAATGACCTTTTTACTAGTTTTAACTGTGCAGAAGTGCTTCTACAACTGTACAAATCCATTTAGAACTGCACATGTTGTGTGCAACTACACGCTAAAAAAGCCATGGTTTATTAATAGTTCGTCAAATGAAGTAGGTACACTCTTAATTCTACTACGTCAAAAAAATAACATACTAGGTACGTCACAATGTAGTGACGTAGCACTCACTCATACCTGACGCACTGGAACGTCACTCTCATGCATCTCAGCCAGCGCTCAGCGTTGTGAGCTACGTTGCGGCTAATCCAACGTACCTTATACGTTGTGGTCGACGAATTAGAGCCCGGATTCATTGTGTGTGCTTGAACTCAAAAATATAGTCCGAGTAAAGACAAGTAAATTTAGCGGCTACAAGTCTGTTCAATAATTTTTGCAAGCGAGTGAATTAACATTTTATTCGTTATGCAATATTTTAATATACGAGAATAAACCTGGGCAGCATTAGAAAAACAAATTCGCAACATTTGACCAGCACATTGCGGCGCGCAGGAATTTCACCAGGTGCGAGAAGTCATACCAGCGGCAAAACAATGATGGCCTCTCCGTGTGTCCATACTTATTCACAAATTTTCCAGCAAATTAGACCTAGGCCTACAATTACTATGAGATAGACAAAGATACAAACAAAATCACTAATCAAATAAGTAAACAGGATACGCTAGTCACGTAGGCAATCAGTTAGCAAGGGGGTGTAAACGTTCACGCAGGCCTGCATTAGGCTATGCGATTTTAAGGAATTGGTTTAGTAAGTAAGTAGATTACTTTTTAAAAACTAGATTGTGGATTAGACTACCGACAGATTTATGCACAATGACTTACAAAAGGTATATACCATTGCAACAATTTTTTAAAAAGTCGTATGACATCCACATAGCTAATACAAGTTCTCTTTAAAAATGCATCAGCCCTAGGTGGGACAGGGTCAAATGACCTAAATCACGTGCTGCATGGGTGAGCTTACTGCTCGAGATCGTGATGGACGTGACCTGGGTCCAATTGCAGGTCTGCTAAACATTCCAAATAGGCCTAGGCCTATGCAAACAAAATTAATTATCATAGAGCTTCGAGTCACTGGATCTGACAATGGAATTTCACCAGGTGTGATTCATACCTGCACCATGAACACTGCTGGCCTCTCAGAACGGCCATTTTGAATCCCAAAATTTCCAGCAAGAATTGGACCTACGCCTACAATTACTATGAAATAGACAAACCTACAAACAAATGCACTAATCAGAGAAGTAAAGAGGGTACGCTAATTACGAAGCTAATCAGTTAGCAGGGGGTTTAAACTCTCACGAGGGCCTGCATTATGTGATTTTAAGGAATTGGTTTAGAAAGTAAGTAAGAAATATTGTGGATTATACTACCGACAGATTTATGCACAATGACTTACAAAAGGTATATACCATTGCAACAATTTTTTAAAAGTCGTATGACATCCACATAGGCTAACACAAGTTCTCTTGAAAAATGCATCAGCCCTATGTGGGACAGGGTCAAATGACCTAAATCACGTGCTGCATGGGTGAGCTTACTGTTCGAGATCGTGAAGGACCCAATAGTAGACCTACTAAACATTCCAAATAGGCCTATGCAAACAAATTATTCTAGCGCTTCGAGTAATTGGATCTGCATTGGAATTTCACCAGGTGTGATTCATACCTGCAGCGCAAGACACTGCTGGCCTCTCAGCACGGCCATTTTGAATCTCAAAAATTTCCAACAAGAATTGGACCTGCGCCTATTTTCACTATGAGATAGACAAAAATACAAACAAAAGCATTTATCAGAGTGAACAGGTTACGCTAGATGTCAAGGCAATTATTTTGCAATGTGGGTTTAAACGGTCACGTAGTCGTGCATTAGGACCTATAGCCTACGACTTGACGAAATTGGTTTAGCAAGTAAGTAAGAAATATTTAAAATTTCACTACCGACAGATTTATGCACAATGTCTTACAAAAGGTAACCTAGCCTGTATGCCATTGCAACAATTTTAAAAAGTCGTAGCCTATGACATCAGACATCCGCATAATAAAAGTTCTCTTGGCAATAATAATTATTGCATCAGCTCTAGGTCGGACAGGTAGCCGACTGTTAATTCGAGTCACTTAAAGTCAAAGGCTACACTTGATTTTTTGTAGGCCTAAACGTCCCCAGTAGGCTATTCAATTCAAATGTCGTCCTTCAAGACGGAACCTTTAATCTTTTACCCGTTTGCCCCCGAGAATATCTGCTGAAAACGGGCTTAAAATTTACAAATGAACTGGTAAAGGGTTAACGAATGGGCCTTTCATTATATTTCTGACATTGGAATCGCGCTAAAATAAGTCAGCTTTGTCAAGTAGCAGAACAGTTCAGAAAGTTTGGTATTCCATTTGCCTGACTCATGAAGTAAAAAACGAGACACAACAATGTAGCGTAGTAGCGCAGCAGCTCACTCCAAGGCTTATAAAAATGAGAGCTGAGATCGGTTAGGCTATCAGAAGGATAAATAAGCCGGGCAATTGTTCAGACCGTTGTTTATTAGGCCTAAGTGTGGACTTTGAAAGTGCAGCATTGGATGACTGTGAATGAATTCTTGAAGAGGAACCGAAATTTGCCTAATTCAGCGTTCTCGTAGATTAGGCCTAGACCCCTAATTGCTTTAAAGTCCATTCGGTTCATCTAAACAATACAACTGAAATTTCATACGCCTTCTTTACAATGCTCAGAAGTAGCCCTACACACACGCCTCGACGGTGCAACTCTAATAAATTATAGCCTTTAATAAAAAAAAATTATTATTGCAGAGCATCGGTGAGTGTAGGACTTGCTCAAAGTCGATGTACAAACAGTAGGCCTAACAGCTTCGGACGGGGATCGAAATCGCACTCTACGCATTACAGGTCGACTGCTGTAAGCAATTGGCCTGATTGTTAAAGATTTCATTAATTTTTTCCGGTTCAGTCTGTTTGCAGGCTAAGTCGGGAATCTCGTGAATCGCATTTACATTGTGATAGCGACCAAAGCCACAGCGTCAAGAAATGCGCTACAGCAATATCTAAGTCTGCGAGGAGGCGGATGCTTTGCAGGCTATGCAGCGGGAAGATGGTGGCCGCTGGAAAATTGTTTCAAAGTCATCGCATATTAAAGAAACGGAACGTAACTTTGTTTTCCCCAGGTATGATATATAATTGTTTTGTGCATTCGGACTATTTGGCCTATTTGTGTGTGCTCATTACATGCACGTGTTTAATAGCCACCGTTGCGCGTTCAGTACAGGAGCGCTGACCGAATTTCCGAAACCCGAAGCCCTGAAAAGAATAACGGCCAGATAATCAAAATTGATATATTAAGTGTAGTATTGGGAACCGAATGACGACATAATCTGACCATATCTGACCCTCACGACGCCTAATCTGACCTAACCGACCCTCACAACGCTTAACCCTAATAATTTCCCCAATGTAAATTCTGATTAAAGGTTTATTTCACGTACACATAAATTTAATATTTTACTTATGCTGTAATTTTATTAAATTTCTTTTCATTCAATCGCCACTGGTTATGTGCGTTCTATGCTGCTATGCACTGAGTAATTGGTAATTATATTGGCATTGGTAATTAATTAATTAATTAATTAATTGGTAATTAATTAATTACTGGCATTGGTAATTAGCCTGTTATGTCGTTTGTGTCTTATTCATTTTTATTGCGGATAAGTGTGTGCTGTGTTCCTTTATCAACAGTGCATGTTGTGGCCTGCTTTTCTGCGGGTTTCATTTATGTTTTTATTTGGATTTTTTCTTCACTTTTTGTTCCCTTACAAATAACCTTGTCTTCAGTTCATGGGCACTTTACCTAGATCTATAAGTGAATAAGTAGCATAGAATGATGAATTGAATATAATGATTGTCTAATGACTTTTTCGTAATAGGCGACCCTGTTTGCGGAACCTTTGGTTCTTTTGGGTTTACCCATGCATTGCTCATGATTGGTTGATGGCTGTCTTTCTGTTATGCTTAAACACTATTTTATAAACTACTCAGTTAAATAAACGTATATAAGTTAATTGTGGATGAATACCTGTTGAAATTATTGCAAATGTAATAAATTTACAGAGTGCCTCTGGAATTGAAACTACAAAACTCAACAGCATGTATGCGTGTCGCAAGGTACATCGCCAAGTGAATTCATTCAGGCAAGTTTTCAGCTGATTCCGAATAGTCGCTTTAGCTGTCATTTCACTTGCTTACTTACTTGCTGGAAAGATTAGGCACTTATTACGAGGTTGGTCAGAATGCGCTATTCTTTCCCTGTCTGCTGCAACTATTTTGTTTATCTGTGGCATACTGAGTCGATGTCAATCTATTGCTCTCCTCTTTACGTCTTTTCATTCTCTAGATCTAGATCTGTTTCCTCAAAGCCTATTTCTTCTCTCAATGTACTATCTTTGTGAAAGTTAATGAACAGTCACTGTTGTGAGTGCTATATAAATTACAAATTACATTGCATAGACCAGCATCAGTTGCCAGATTGGGAATGAGTAGACTGATATTGAATGGCTTGCGTTTTGTGCTAGAGTTTTATCGCCCATAGACATCATGTGCCGTCTTATGTTACAGGCAAATTTATCCAAAACTCATATTATTCTGAATGATAAATTTCTATACCATGGCTGAGTATGACCATACTACACATATTGATTAATCTAAGTTTTTCCTTCCTCAACCTCAGTACATCACATTGATTGCTGGAAGGTGAGTTTTTATGACATGAAGACTCATGAATTAATGTGGCAATCCATCGTGCATGGTGAATAAGCCAACGTCTTGAAGACTGATTTTCAAGGTCAATCATTATCATCTTAATGAGTTATTGATTGTCATTCCTAATCTCGGAAGATGATTCTGTTGCAGAAAACTCCCTAAAAAATTGACTGCTGTTTCAGTGGAGTCTTCAATGCTGTACGTGGCTTCCATTCCTCGGAAATCATCAGATGTTACACCTAACCAAGCAGCTTTAAACCTTTTGATGACTGGTATGTATGCTTAATTAGATGGATTTAAGCACAAGGTGAATGCATTGTTGCTCGTAGATCATTATGATTTTCTCTGATGTCCTCTTGAAGATCCCAGTTGACATTGAAACGCTTAGTCCTATATATCTTCCTAAGTGTTGAGTTTATAATTTTATTTAATGCTACATGAGTAAGCCAGTTATAATGTGCACCTAATTATTTCTACGAGTTTCCATTTAAGATGCTTACTCCACCTACTGCCATTGCCTGTTTGTATCTTAGTTTGGGGTTACTATGGATCTAGCTTACTTTTTTTGTCATGGATTGATCTGCAAGTTGCTGAAAGGCTCAGTGTTATTAACGGCCCGTTGGGTGGTTTGGTTGTTCATGGTGTATCGTGGCTGATGGTCGGTCAGGTCTTCAGGGATTTTAGTTTGACTGAGGTTGTTTTGGTTTGAATGGTTATTCTTGTAGTGAGAAATAATTGACCTAGTTTTACTACTATGCTGATTAATGGTTATTTTTTTATTACTTCTTGGACAGCTTTGGTCCGATCTGATGATGATCTATGCTTAATTTTTTAAATCTTTTTCAGTCTGAATAATGCTTTATTTTATTGATGTGTTGCTTTACTGATTGACTTTAAGCTCATTCTAGGTCTTACGACCAGAAAGTTCTCCTGCTCCTCTCTGTGCCCGTTGCCCAGGTGTCACTTGGCTCTCATCGTTAAGAATCTGAAAACAGAATACCTTGAAGAGGCGCTGTATAAATCTTCCTTAATATTAATAATATTTATTATTATAATGATCACAGAGGTTTATGTGTACATGTACATCATTTACTCTATGGTTAGCACTGCTTGAGTAATCTAATATATTACTTTGACCTGGTTATATTTGTCAGCTGAATGACTCATTTTACTATTTCAACTTGTGACATTCATAATCTTATTGTATTTTTTTACATCAGTCTGACCTGAATGTAAGTATGTAGGTGCTGCCGCTAGAGTCTCACCTAGTTTGCTCCTCAGTGATGTTTACATGGGTGATGTTTTAAAATTTAGTATTAAAATGAATGCGGCTGCTATGCAATACAATTGAAAAGGAATTATTGTGTGAGTAGATCTTTTTTTGGTGTGTCTCTGTGTGTGTTTGGGTGGGTTTGTGTGTGGGTATATGGCTGTTGTTTTATAGACGATAATTTTAAATTGCATTAAAATTGAGTGCTGCTGCCCTGCGATATAATTGAAATGCATTATTGTGTGAGTGGATCTTTTATGGGTGTGTCTCTGTGTGTGTTTGGGTGGATTTTGTGGGGGTCTGCGACTGTTGTTTTTATAGATGATAATTTTAAATTGCATTAAAAATGAGTGTATCTTTTATGTTTGTATGTTTGTATGTGCACTTGTTATAGCGCCCCTTCAAGCTCGCTACTACTCAGAGGCACTCCCGATGCAGAGTGGACACTGCATTGGAGTTTCACGCCGAAGCGCTGAGCAATTGTAAGTGAAGGACTTGCCCAAGGTCCTTACGCGGCGAGGTGGATTCGAACCTCGGACCTTCTGGCTCCAAGGCAACGACGCCACCACTAGACCACCGCGCCCCACATTTTATGGGTGTGTCTCTGTGTGTGTTTGGGTGGATTTTGTGGGGGTCTGCGGCTGTTTGTTTTTATTGACGATAATTTCAAATTGCATTAAAAATGAGTGCTGCTGCTGTGCGATATTATTGAAATGCATTATTGAGTGAGTGTATCTTTTATGGGTGTGTCTCTGTGTGTGTTTGGGTTGATTTTGTGTGGGTCTGCGGCTGTTTGTTTTTATAGACGATAATTTTAAATTGCACTAAAAATGAGTGCTGCTGCTGTGCGATATAATTGAAATGCATTATTGTGTGGCTGGATCTTTTATGGGTGTGTCTCTGTGTGTGTTTGGGTGGATTTTGTGGGGGTCTGCGGCTGTTTGTTTTTATTGACGATAATTTTAAATTGCATTAAAAATGAGTGTATCTTTTATGGGTGTGTCTCTGTGTGTGTTTGGGTGGATTTTGCGGGGGGTCTGCGGCTGTTTGTTTTTATAGGCGATAATTTTAAATTGCATTAAAAATGAGTGCTGCTGCTGTGCGATATTATTGAAATGCATTATTGAGTGAGTGGATCTTTTATGGGTGTGTCTCTGTGTGTGTTTGGTGGATTTTTGTGGGTCTGCGGCTGTTTGTTCTTATTGACGATAATTTTAAATTGCATTAAAAATGAGTGAATCTTTTATGGGTGTATCTCTGTGTGTGTTTGGGTGGATTTTGTGGGGGTCTGCGGCTGTTTGTTTTTATAGACGATAATTTTAAATTGCATTAAAAATGAGTGCTGCTGCTGTGCGATATTATTGAAATGCATTATTGAGTGAGTGGATCTTTTATGGGTGTGTCTCTGTGTGTGTTTGGGTTGATTTGTGTGGGTCTGCGGCTGTTTGTTCTTATTGACGATAATTTTAAATTGCATTAAAAATGAGTGTATCTTTTATGGGTGTGTCTCTGTGTGTGTTTGGGTGGATTTTGTGGGGGTCTGCGGCTGTTTGTTTTTATAGACGATAATTTTAAATTGCATTAAAAATGAGTGCTGCTGCTGTGCGATATTATTGAAATGCATTATTGAGTGAGTGGATCTTTTATGGGTGTGTCTCTGTGTGTGTTTGGGTTGATTTGTGTGGGTCTGCGGCTGTTTGTTTTTATTGACGATAATTTTAAATTGCATTAAAAATGAGTGCTGCTGCTGTGCGATATTATTGAAATGCATTATTGAGTGAGTGGATCTTTTATGGGTGTGTCTCTGTGTGTGTTTGGGTTGATTTGTGTGGGTCTGCGGCTGTTTGTTTTTATAGATGATCATTTTAAATTGCACTAAAAATGAGTGCTGCTGCTTTGCGATATAATTGAAATGCATTATTGTGTGAGTTTTAAAAATGAGTGCTGCTACCTTTTGATACAATTTACCAGTAAATGCATGATTGTGTATGTGTGCGGGTGGATTTGTTTGTGGATGTGTTCTGTTTGTGTGGGTGGGTGGGTGGGCGGTTGTGTGTTTGTGGATGTGTGTGTGTGTTTGTGTGTTGGTCTTTGGTTGTTGATTTTATGAATGATGTTTTAAAATTGTATAGTATTAAGGCCTGCAGCTATGCACTACAATTTAAATGCATTATTGGGTGTGGGTCTGTTTGTGGTTTTGTGTTTGTGTGTAGGTCTGTGGCTGTTGTTTTATATAGACAACGTTTTAAAATTATATTAAAATCAGTGCTGCTGCTATGCACAGGGACGGATCCAGGGGGCCAATCCGGCCATGGCCCCCTGTTTAAAACTGCCATGGGACGTGTACCCCCCATTTGGTTTGAAATTAGCAATACGAATATGGGTGTCCAAAAAGGTCATCAACTCTTTTTTCTCGGATGAAAAATACTTTTTCTTTGACCCCCTTGGAACAGTTCTGGATCCGCCAGTGCCTATGCGATATAATTTGAATGCATTATTTTATGTGTGTGTGGTTGGTTGGTTGTGTGTTTTGTGGGTGTGCTCTGTGTGGGTGATACTGTGTGTGGGTCTCCGTCTGTTGTTTATTTGGAGTGATGATGATGATGATGGTGCTCTGCCAGTAGGCAGGTTCATTGGCAATGATGGGTTTACAGCAACTTGCCCAGGGTCGTTCCGCAGCAGCTTGCACCCCTGCGTCCCAAACGTACTAGCCCGAGATATCTAAATCTTTGAATGTCAACTCCCACCCCGGGGTTTGAACCGCAGTCCGTTGCAACCAACGTCTCGCTTACCGATGTAGCTAACGAGGCCAGTGGAGTGTGTTTTTGATATTGTATTAAAATTAGTGCTGCTGATATGCGATATAATTGAAATGCGTTATTGTGTATGTGTGCAGGTGTGTCTCTGTGTGTAGTTGAGTTTGTGCGTGGGTCTGTGGCTGTTTTTTTATATGATCGTTTTTAAATTGTATTAAATTGTGTAGTTGAGTTTGTGTATGGGTCTGTGGATGTTTTTTATATGATAATTTTTAAATTGTATTAAAACGAGTGCTGCTGCTATGGGATATAAATAAGTGGCATGCATTTTTGTGTGACTGTATCTTTTATGGGTGTGTGTGTTTCGATGGGTTTGTGTGTGGGTCTACAGCTGTTGTTTTTATAGATGACGATTTTAAATTGTATTAAAAATGTGCCATATCATTGAAAAGCTTTATTGTGTGGGTGTCTATTTTTGTGTTGGTTGTCTATGTGTGTGTGTGTGTGTGTGTGTGTATTTGGGTGGGTTTGTGGGTGGGTATGCGACAGTTGTTTTTATATATGATGATTTTAAATTGTAATAAAATGGGTGCTGCTGCAATGCGATATAATTGAAATGCATTATTGTGTATGTGCGTGTGGATTTGTGTGTTTGTGTGCCTGTCTGTTTTTTATATGGACGATGATCTTAAACTGTATTAAAATGAGTGTTGCTGCCTTGCGATACAATCTAAATGCGTTATTGTTTAGTGTGCGGGTGGGTATTGCGTATGGGTGTGTGTCTGTTTGTGTGGATTTGTGTGTGGTTTTGTGTGTTTTTTGTGAGGTCTGTGACTGTTGTTCATATGTAAGATGTTTTAAAATGAGCGCTGCTACCTTGTGATACAATTTACTGGTAAATGCATGATTGTGTATGTGTGTGGGTGGATTTGTTTGTGAGTGTATTCTGTTTGTGTGTGTGGGTTTATGTGTTTGTTTGTGTGTGTGTGGTCTGTGACTGTTGTTCACATGGACGATGTTTTTAGAATGAGTGCTGCTACCTTGTGATACAATTTACTGGTAAATGCATGATTGTGTATGTGTGTGGGTGGGTGGATTTGTTTGTGAGTGTATTCTGTTTGTGTGTGTGGGTTTATGTGTTTGTTTGTGTGTGGTCTGTGACTGTTGTTCACATGGACGATGTTTTTAGAATGAGTGCTGCTACCTTGTGATACAATTTACTGGTAAATGCATGATTGTGTATGTGTGTGGGTGGATTTGTTTGTGGGTGTATTCTGTTTGTGTGTGTGGGTTTATGTGTTTGTGTTTGGGATACAATTTACTGGTAATTGGTCAAGGGTAATGTTTTGTGATCAAACACTGTACATGTGCACACTGCATGTGATCCTACCGAGCACCATAGTTGCTGGAAGTTTGTCAACTCTTCATGCAATTGCTGAGATTACTCGCATAGTTGATCTGCAATTTTCTGCCAGACTCTGTACTTTTTAATCAGCACTTCAGGTGCAGTTGAAAGCTGTATTTATTACATCTCACCGATAAAACTTTCTTTCATAAATCTTGCAGGTCTTTTTCTTTCACCGTAGCTGGGTTGGGACTTGGGAGTGCCGCTGAGAAGATTTCTTGAAGGGGTGTTATCTAAATCCATAGAATGTCTGAATGAGTTGAACTTTAAGGGAGCAGTTATAGATAGCATCCTCTTTGCCTTTTCCAACTATTTTCCCAGTTGTGTCTCACTCTGAAATGGCTTGCCTGTTGATTAAAGAACATTATTTCTGTGAACCAAATTCATCCTAGGTTGTAGTCGAATGTTATGTTATGTGATGTTACTGTAGAGCCCCTAAGTAATTGCATATTCTATGCCTATATGTGTCACCGTGCGAAGGGCTTATAGCAGGGCTTCAGTCACCTGGGAGTTAGAGATGGGCTTGAATCAGATTTCTGTATGTGTGACTTCCTTAGCATGCATATTTGCAGGTTTATCTGCCTTGTCCTGTGTATTCCCACTTGTTGATTCAGAGGAAATGGATTGGAGTTTGCCAAAGCACCGTGCCAAGTCAGATTGCTAAATTTTAAGCATCTCTCTTGTTGATGTGTTGTTGAGCCAGGTACATAACTGGTATTTATTTGGTCTTTGATGACAGTGGTATCTTCAGTTTTGTAAGACATAATTACCTTTGAATTGCCTTTGGAGTCCTGTGTGATACCTTGGGTGAATTTTTTGGTTGTTAGCAATTAAAACACCACTCCATTTCCTCTGATTCAACAAGTGGGAATACACAGGACGTTGCAGTTGTCAAAAGTTTGTTTATTTTTGTAGATATACGAAGAGATACCATCTGAGAATACTCAACCGGGCTATCGGTCATTTTTATGCCGGTTAAAATTCAGGATCTTCTCGACGCCCAATGACCAATGAGCACTGTAAGTCCAGTTTGGCTTTACACAAGGAATGCTGTGCAGCATCATTTTTTATTTTCCAGCTATTTGTCCAGTTATGCCGCACTCTGTGAGGACATGCCAGCTGATTAGAGCTGCTGATTTCTATAGACCAAGTTTATCATGGATCAGTTACTGTATAACAGTTTGATGACACTCTTTCATGCTCATGCTAATTGCAGGTGCTGTGCCTGGTGTCATCCTGTGAAGAGCATAGATACTTAGATAGATATGGTTTCCTGTACATGACACCTCAACAGCTTGCATAATCATAAGCATGCCTCCAGTGTGTTTATACTTGTTGATTTAGAGCAGTCGCAGTTTGTCTTGACACTCCGACAAGTCACAGGACTTCAATAGATTATTAGTTGCACTCGTGACGATCTGTTTTGAGCCAGTTAAATTTTTAGTGTTTAGTGCTATTGGTGGAATGATTTATACCGTTGTCTTTGATGACAGTTGTATCTTTTACTTTGAAGAGAAGAATGTGACTCTCCTTTGCTGTTCTGTCTTGTACCTTTCTTACGCAAATCTTCTTTAGTATATAGTTATCAATTACAACCCTAACTTGTGTGTTATCACAGGCTTTAGAATAATTGGACAGATTACAAACCTGCCGAAATCTTGTCAGTTCTAGAATAGTTTTACAGCCATTATCTTCTGCACAATTGCTATTCCATCTATTAGCAGCCACCAGCCATTGTTTCCATTGATGACACTGATGCTATTAGTGGCACTTTCTGTAACTGCTTTAGTGTTCTTCGTCATATTCTCTGCAGGTGAATTTTTTGCGAGTTGTGGCTTGGACAAATCCCTCTTATATTATATTATTGGAACTCAGTTTGTGCATGCAAACTCATGAGCGCCAATCACTTTCCTTCAAGTCAATTTCTTCTTTTGTGGACCTTGCTATGATTATTGTATTTCAGTTCAACATAAATAAAAATCTATATAAATAAAAATGAAACTTTGCGATCCTGCGGTCACGATCACGCCGAAAGTGACGCACCAATTGTTTTGAAAATTTAACAAAACCTTCCATTCCGATACCGCAAGGTCACAACATTTCTTTCCCCGAATAAAAACCAATCGTTTCCACAAAAAGTTAGCTTTGCAATCCGTTCGCCCGCCATTTGCAAATTCAACGAAAGCGCACGCTTGCAAAATTTCAGAATTGTCTTTACCGAAACACAGTGACGAAACATTAATGAGTGCGCGTCCCGTAACGTCATAAGCGACTCAATAAATAATTCCATTACGAAAACGGCCTTCCAACATTCTTGGGCTCTATCCGCTGTCAGTAAAGGACGGTGTGAGGGAGGAAAGGAGCGGAGTGGGAGGGGGGAAGGGGGAGGGGAGGGGGAGGGAAGAGGGAGGGGGAGGGGGACGGAGCGGAGGGGAAGGGGGAGTGGAGGGGGAGGGAAGGGGGAGGGAGACGGAGGGGAGGGGGAGGGAGGGTGAGGGAGGGGAGGGGGAGGGTCTTTCTGCCACAGCAACGCGTGGCTGGGTACAGCTAGTATTACTATAATTTTTGAAACTAATGTGATGCTTGAACAATTGGTCAGATGGAGAAGTATAATTTCATTAGGTTTAAAAAATACATGAGCACAAAATGTCCAAAAGCATGAATGTTGGTGGTTCTTGTTTATGACTTCAACACTCGCTTTGAACAGTCTTAGTCTTTGGAAACTGCAATACCTGGCAAGCACTGTGTCAACAGCTGACTTTTGTCCAGGGACATTGTGTCTTTCTGCCTCGACCACTTGTTGAAGGAACTGCTTTTCTTCTGCATTTTGAGTTGCTGAAGGAACTGCTTTTCTTCTGCATTTTGAGTTGTTGAAGGAACTGCTTTTCTTCTGCATTTTGAGTTGCTGAAGGAACTGCTTTTCTTCTGCATTTTGAGTTGTTGAAGGAACTGCTTTTCTTCTGCATTATGAGTTGCTGAAGGAACTGCTTTTCTTCTGCATTTTGAGTTGTTGAAGGAACTGCTTTTCTTCTGCATTTTGAGTTGCTGAAGGGACTGCTTTTCTTCTGCATTTTGAGTTGCTGAAGGAACTGATTTTCTTCTGCATTTTGAGTTGCTGAAGGGACTGCTTTTCTTCTGCATTTTGAGTTGCTGAAGGAACTGCTTTTCTTCTGCATTATGAGTTGCTGAAGGAACTGCTTTTCTTCTGCATTTTGACTTGCTGAAGGAACTGCTTTTCTTCTGCATTATGAGTTGCTGAAGGAACTGCTTTTCTTCTGCATTATGAGTTGCTCACATTCATTTGACAATATCACACCCTTCTGCGTTAGTTCACCACTCAGTTGCTGAATTCTCTCTGCTTTGCTTTTAGTTGTCATTTTCTTTCAATTTTTCCAGCGAAATATAAGAAAGGACCAATCCAGGCAGGACAGTAGTGTGCGTGTTCGCGGGGTGCACAATTACTCAGACGATAGCCGTTCAGTTCCACAGTGCCACAGTGCCACTTCTGACCTTCACCACGCTTTGTACAAATTATGGGGACAATCTTCACTTTACCTGTTACAGGAAGTTGGTCAGAGAGAAAAATGAGAGTAGTGTCATACTTACGGCCTCACCTGGAAGATACCACTAGTCGTGACTAGTGGTTTCTGGGACGTTCATGGCAGGATCGCTGATCTCCCATCTCTGATTCATGCTTTCCTTAGTTCAATTGAAATTTCGTGTAAAACTTACAAGTCTGATATGGTAGTAAACTGCACTTTTTGAACACGGGTTTCCGCTTGGCGCAGTTGTAGTTGGGACGTAAGAGAACATTTTAAGATGTGAAGCCATCCGAAATTTCTCTTAGAATTCAAAATGGCCGTATTTTTCCAAATTGGGTCATAAAGCTACGAAATTCTTATAAATGATCATATCATTTTGTGACTGGTGTCGTTTCTATATATTTTTGCCATGATTAACACGAAACTAAAGTCAAAATTTCAATTTCCTAGTGGCATATTCCCTTTTTACCCTGTATGGTTTCTCAGTTCTAAAGAATGGAATTGTCCTCAGAACTCAAAATAGAATAATTTTTGACCCAAAGAATACCAATCTAAGTTCAAAAATCATGTTAAGACATCATTATAAAGGCAATATGGTCCAAGTTTTACAAAGTAGCAAAACTGTTTAGTGTTTATATAAAAACAAATTTCTTTTGTTGCTGCTTTTTTCAGTTTTTACTACAACTGTTCTCATTCTCTATGGTTTTTGAAGTTTTATTTAAAGAAGTCTTCTATGTAGGGCCGGCTTCTAATAGAACACAATAACAGTCGTTTCTCATATTTCACTTTTTTGCTCAAAAGTAAGAAAATACTTGCTTAGCATGGTTATTCTCAAATCTCCCTCTACAGTTAAACCTCACCAGCAGATTATAGAGAGCATATATTTGACCTAGTCATGGGTCCACAGTGAAGTCCACATGTCTCCTCGCTGTGTCCAGCCCCCAATCAACTAGAGATGATATATTGGAGATGCTGCTGTCTGCACGAGTTCATAAATGCCCAGCTTGCTATATGTTGTGCCGCCATTTTCAATCCTAAGGGAAATTTCGGATGGCTCCTCTTCTTGAAATGTTCTCTTAGGTCACAACTACAAACATAGTTGTTTAAAAGGTTTTTTCGTTTTTGATTCGCTTCCAAAAAATGTGTTTTTTATTTTTTATTTTTTACATCGTTTTATTTCGTTTTTTATATAAATTTTGATGTAACGCATTTATTTATTCCCTGTCGCTTATTATTTTCTTGATTTTATTTTTTTCTGGTATTCCTTACTTTCTCAGCCCAATCTCAAGGTTCCAGATAACTGATGTCATTATTTAATTGTTTAACGTCATCATTTAAGAGATAAATGTAGACAGTAAACACGGGTTTTATGTCTAAAATGCAGTTTAAGATTTTAAAAAAGTCAACTTATTTTTCGTATTTGTGTTTTTTTTCTTCCGAATAAATCGACGTTTTTCCCCCGTTTTTATTCCGTTTCCATCGTTTTTTACATCTATGACTACAAATGTGCCAAGTGGCAACCCATGTTGAAAAGCGCAGTTTGCATTTGTGTTCCACCTGCAGTAATTGACAGACGATATTCCATCTTGAAATCTTATCTGTGCCTTTGTGTAAAGAAGGGAACCAAACCGCTTTAATTGAAAAATCGGTCCTTCTTCTTTATTTACTAGATGAATATATCACGTTGATCATGAAAGTAGTGTATTTTGATGGTGTACAGTATATTTATTTTGGCTGGTATATTTAATTTGCCTGACCAGTGAATATATCTGAATTATTGCGTGTACTGTGTCTTTTGTAATATGCTGCATTCGTTTCGTTATTCGTACTTGCTGCTTTTCTACTGTGTAGAGTTCCTCTTTCTGCATCTCAATTTCACAATCTTCACTTATGTCGGGGTTACCGAGGCTTGCGGAACTTGTTCCTTTCTGGTTTATCCATGTTTATGATCCACCTGATATGCTCATGGTGTGCACTTGTGATTGTTTACACAGTGTATATTTTGTGTTCTGGGTTTATGGTTGATTTCTAATAAACTATATTTGTTATGTTTTGAATATGCAACCATTGAATTCAACACCATTCAATTAAATTGTCTGGTTTTTGATTCAGATTGGTCGGATCATCGCTCAATACAGCGGAGAGACTCAGAGTTCTTCTACCAACGCCGCCATATCCACCGCAACAAGTTTTCCACGATTTATTGCCCTACGGTCTTTCCAATCAGAACCTGTCTCAGCTCTTCAGGATTCTCAAATCTCACATCAACAATGCTCCAACGTCCAAAATATCATGCCTTCAAGAAAGTCGTCGGTGCAGCAGTTGTACAATGTCTCTGGTTACCGGACTCGGACTTCTGCGGGATAAGCCCTATCGATCTCTGGAAAACACTTCTGACTGATTCAACACATCACTTGTGAATAAAACTGATGCCCTGAACTTAGCTTTATTTTAGCACTTATACCAGTTGACTTGGCAATCGGGTGGCATTGACTTTCTTTTCAAACTGTTTTAAATAGGTTTTTAATATTATGTATCCATTATTTTTGGAGTACAAAGACTTTTTAATTAAAAGATTGGAAATTTATTCATGAAGTTCATGAACTCAGCAGCTGTGTTATCACCCCCAGAAATGTTGATAGAAGTTCTCTTATGAGGCTATTAGCATTTAGTAATATATGGTCGTCTTTGCATTTGCTTCTGTCCTTTTATTTGGCAGTGAAAAGTGTTGCCTGTCTTAATTCGTCTTGGAAATAAAAACATATACATAAATTGCATATATATATATGCAAGTTATGCCTGTAGCTTTAACATAGTGAAAATTTTGATGGATTTTGAATGACTGTTCTATCTTGTTTAGATATTGATTGAAGTGGATATATATGTTCATTTAATTAATGATTATTAAATTTGTTAATTGATAATTAATTACTGTTTAGCAATGACAATATATTGAAATTGAGTGATATTACAAAATAACAAATTGGACTGCTCATGTAAAGCTATAATTATGGATTTCTTCCTTCACAGTTTGATGGATATTTCTGGAAGGGCTGGCCATTATTCCAGAAAATATTATAAATTTATGTCAAATTCCTGCAGCATGGACCAGGACATGGTGGTTTTCAAATAAGTGTTCAGGTCCATCACTTTGGAGTTCTTCCTGCTGTTCTAAAAATATGTTGCACATAGTTCGTTTTGAAACAGAATTGAGACATCAATATTTTGGAACTAAAATTGATTGATTGTTGTGATTTTAGGATTATATAAGTTTCAGTTATGGGTGCTATGATTTTCTTGGACTTTTGAATTTATTTATCCTGCAATTTTCTGCTGTTGCTATAGTTGATTGGCTACTTTGTAGTCTAGATAATGTTATTTTTTAGATGCATCCTTAATCACATTGACAATGACTAATTGTTTAGCTGCGTGAATGAAAAAAGTGAACTTTTAACTTGCTGTTTCTCGGTTTGCCTCTATGATTTTTGTTGTTGATGCGCAAATAAACGGTTGATTTATTGACTGATTATATTTTTGGCGTATGTTGAATTATATACATATATTAATTTCATAAATCTATATAGCGTCCCTGAGGATCCTTAAGCCTTTTGTGGAACATTATATAAATCCTCGAGGTATTTATGTTGTGTTTTATATTTTATTAATGTGTTCCTAAAGATTTTTAAATTATTAGACTTTATATGTAATATATATTTAATCTTATTTGTTTGTATGTGTGTATATATATATCTATATGTGTGTGTTTTGTATGTATATGGTTTTATATGCATATAATATCTTTGTATAAGTATAGTATTACTCATGATGTTTAGTTATATGTGCTATTGCTTTATTTCTGTAATAAAATTATGCCTATTTCAGCATTTATACATAAT
>OX243824.1:16270806-16296626 GCA_945859605.1 Lumbricus rubellus | reverse complement strand
ATCATCATCATCATCATCATCATCATCATCATCATCATCATCATCATCATCATCATCATCATCATCATCATCATCATCATCATCATCATCATCATCATCATCATCATCATCATCATCATCATCATCATCATCATCATCATCATCATCATCATCATCATCATCATCATCATCATCATCATCATCATCATCATCATCATCATCATCATCATCATCATCATCATCATCATCATCATCATCATCATCATCATCATCATCATCATCATCATCATCATCATCATCATCATCATCATCATCATCATCATCATCATCATCATCATCATCATCATCATCATCATCATCATCATCATCATCATCATCTCCCTTTCTTTCTATCAATCAATGAAGATGGTTGTATTTCGTCTAGCACGTTTAATTAATCTTTGCTGATGGCTTTACATTTTTTGCTCTCGTCTATGATTAATTATTATTCCGTTGTTAAAGTTACTACGTTTTGTCTCCTTTATCATTTGATGCCGACCTTCAAGTTATTGGCCTAGGCGTACTAACATTTTCTAAACAGGCTACTCTTAGCGCAGATTTTCACTTCTGTTGATGTTTCTAAGATTGAAATTTATGTGGACTACCGGTAACTTGTTCGTTATTCTACGTTATTTATTTGCTATGACGGTTAGGATAACTTTTTTCTGTACAATGTTCGTCATCAGAATAGCCAAGGTGTCTTTCATCCGCCACTAAGCAACCGGCTCAATCCTTCTCCTTCCCTTCTTCCGGGTCTGCCCTCCTCCTCTGGGGTCGTACCTCCCATGTATCCCAAACTGAAAACGGAGTTTTAGCTCATTTCTGATTTCCCCGTTTCTCACTGTGCTCAAGTTACGCCCGTTCTGGATATCGATAAAAGTCTCGAAATACCTCTACCTGTATGTCGATGTCTTAACGAAGTATACTTTATAACCTGGATTAAAAGCTTTATTCTCAAACTGCGTTTCAGATTTGGAACATTTTCTTTGGTGGGCGCTATATCATCCTGTTGATGGGAGGATTTTCCATCTATGCCGGACTGATATACAATGACATCTTCTCGAAGTCGTTCAACATCTTTGGGTCTGCATGGTATCCGGATAAGCACCGTTTCTCAATGTAAGAATCGATGGAAATTTCTCTAAGCAAACCTGTCGGCTTTCACATTTTCAACAAATACTTTAAATCTCATATCCGTCGTAACTTCTAAAGCGCCACCGGATAATCAAGCTGACATCAAGCAGGGGACCAAGCTTATTCACGAGCGCTGCGTCGAGTTAGAGGCGTTGTTCAAAGATGATTTGCGTCTCCCTCCTCCTTTATTCAGGCCTGGCGCTGGCACTGTCAAAGTGTGAGCAGTTCGAAGAAGGGTGCAGACGTGTAGTATGTAATAGCGACCTGGTGGTTGTTGTTTAAAGGAGGCTTCATGTGAACATTCAAATGAGTTGATACAACCTTGTCATGATCATCTTATGGTTTGTGCTTTATGGTTAAGGATTAGGCCGCTGGAAGCGAAGTACTTGTTTTCCATTGTTTTAGATACTTGTTTTCCCATTGTTTCAGATACTTGTTTTCTATTGTTTTAATAGGGTGGTAGTGTGCGATTGTCTAGTGACCTTAGGGCCAATTTCGTTGGACTGCTGAGTCATGAAGTTCTGGTTTCAATTCACTCACTTATTCACACACTTACTGACTCACTCATTTGCTTATTCATTTACTCATGGGCTTACTCACTTATTCACTTGCGCACTTACTCACCTTCCCTCTTACTCGCTCGCTTACTCGCTTACTCTCTAACTAACTAACGTACTTACTCACTAACTTACGTACTTACTTATAGAACTGCTCAATGAAGTAAAGGGTAGCAGCAGATGGTGGCATTGAGTTAGCAATTATATTTATTTATTTACTGAGAATTTGATATAGCGCTCCTTCAAGGTTACTACTCAGGAGCGCTCCCAGTCCAACCCCGGTCGAATAAGACAGTTTTGAGAAGAGAAAGAAATGAAGTAGAAGTAGAAAGGCTAATAGGTATTTGACGAAGGATAACAGGGAGCTCATTCCATGTCACAGGGCCAGCCACGGAGAAAGCACGGCGCTGCCTGATTGCAGTCCGAGAGCGTATACGCAAAGATTTTACTCATTCATTAAAGCAATTTTTGTGTGTGTTGGTTTGTTCTGCTATAAAGGCATTTGCTGCACGAACATAAGGACGTCACCCTCAACCCAACGAACTTCACCGACTACCGAGGCAATCCGTATCCCTTCGGAATGGACCCAGTAAGACGGGGATTTTTAAACTTGCAGTTGTACACAAAATGTGCATTTCTACATGTAAATGGATTTGTGCAGTTATAGAAGCACTTCTGCACAGTTAAAGCTAGCAAAAAGGTCAAAACCTAATTCAGACTATTTTCATTTTCCTATAGCTGCACTTGTAAGGGTTGTTGTTGTTGTTGCTGCTGCTGTGTTTAAGTAGCTTAAGTGATGTACCGTTAGCAAATTAACAGTTTACCTGTGTTTGATTTTGCAGGTGTGGCAATTATCGCTGAATAAGATAACATGGCTGAACTCGTACAAGATGAAGATATCGATTATCTTCGGAATCAGTCAGATGTTCTTCGGAGTCGTTCTCAGCCTTCAGAACAGCAGGTTCGGCCATATGTCGATAGGCTTACCTGTATATCAGCGCTCGTGAATAAGCTGGTGCCCCGCGCTTGACTTTGAAGTAGCGCTTTAAAGATTTGGAGATTACGATTATGATTACAATTATATTAACTCTCTACTTATGTATTTATGTATCAGTACTTGTTATAGCGCCCCCTCAAGATTACTACTCAGATACGCTCCCGACTACAGCGCGGACACTGAACCGGAATTTCAGGCTGAAGCGCTGAGCAAATTACAAGTGAAGGACTTGCCAAGGTCCCTAAGAGGCGGCTTGAGGTGGATTCGAACCGGCAACCTCCTGGCTGCAAGACAACGAACATACCCACTACACCACCGTGCCCCACTTATACAGCATACATTTGAATTTGGTCTCCTCCTCCTTTCCCTAGTCCACTTCCTTCAACACCACCTCTACCGTATTTTAATCCACCACCACCTTCTCTACCACCACCTCTACATCATCTTTCTCCTCTACCACCACCAATTCCTCCGCATTTTTCTCCTTCTCTTTCACATCTTTTTCCACCACCAACTCCACCTCCTCTTATCCAAGCTATTTCACAGATCAACACGAGTCTTGAACTGAAAGAGGTTTTGCTCCGGAAATAATATTCACTCCTCTTTTTCTGTTGTTCTCTATCAGATATTTCCGAAACACGGTGAACATACTCTGCGAGTTTCTGCCTCAGATGGTCTTTCTGACGTGTATCTTCGGATACCTGATCGTCCTCATCCTCTACAAGTGGATTGCCATTGACGCCTCGATGTCCGCTTGTGCCCCAAGTCTACTCATTGGTAACGTATATAAGCCTACGTGTGTGTGTGTATGTGTATGTGCACTTGTTATAGCGCCCCTTCAATCTCTCAGAGGCGCTCCCGACTACAGCGCAGACACTGCATCGGAGTTTCACGCCGAAGCGCTTAGCAATTGCGGGTATGCGGACTACTGATCAAAGGCCAATTGATCTAGGGTCTACTGATCAAGGGACTACTCATCAGAGGCAACTCATCAAGGTACTATTGATCACAATTAGGCTATACATCGGACATCGAACGCATCATCGAAAGTATCATCTAACGAACCATCTAACGACTTCACACGTCCTTTGTTAAGGTCCGATTTGTTTGTCAAGAACTGTTTATTTAAACTGCCCACGCCCCTAAAAAATTCCCATAAATACTCGAGTATTTACTGTACTTAAATGTAGGTCTCTGTGTTTTATAATAGTCGTAAATTTAGTACTTGCACTAAAGTCGTTTGTTACCCAGTAATTTAAGTTGGTATAACACTAAATAATTCAATTCAAGTATTGAATTTCTATATATTAAATTTGTCTTTGATTAAATGGTTTATGTTCGGTGTTAGACCAAACAGACTGTGATCAATAGTACTTTGATGAGTTGCCTCTGATGAGTAGTCCCTTGATCAGTAGTCCTTTGACCAGTAGACCCTAGATCAATTGACCTTTGATCAGTAGTCCTAGAACCCAATTGCGAGTGAAGGACTTGCCCAAGGTCCCTACGAAGCGGCTTGAGGTGGATTCGAACCTGCAACTCTTCGGCTGCAAGGCAACGAACATACCCACTGCGCCACCGCGCCCCACAAATATAGTCTATAATTATAGGGTTTACGTCTCTCGAATACCTAAAAAACATGCACTATGCTGTGTTCATAAAAGGTATGCAGGAATTCGCATGCACATTGCATTAGTCAGAAATACATAAATTACATTTTTGCAAGGGATAAAAATACATAAATTACATTTTGCAAGTGATCAGAAATACATAAATTACATTTTTGCAAGTGATCAGAAATACATTAATTACATTTTTGCAAGTCAGTTTATTTCATTGACCAATTGCTCTTCAAACTTCAGCGTAAGACATTATAATGTACTTGTACCCGGTTATTATTTTGTTTAGCGTCTTTCAAGAATAATGGGCAAGAACTACCAATGGCCCAACACCGTGCCTTTTCCATTGTAGGCCCTTCTTTGTGGAATTACCTTCCTCCCACTATCCATAGTAAGATCTTATTGGCGGTGTCATCTTCAGCCCTTTGCTGCTTGGACTTTTTTATTTCCTCGGGGCTGTTACGCTGAGAGCGCATCTGAATAGCTAGTCTGTAAGAGGCGCTTTATAAATGCTTATTTACAATACAATTCAATGCAATACAATAAAATAATGGCCCTATAGAGAAACTGGATTGTCCAGGGTTACTGCAACGCGCGTATAATATTTATATTTCAGATCTAATCAACATGTTCCTGCTTAACTATCCAGCTGAACCTTGCAGTTCTGTGGAGTTCTACGATGGTCAGGCAAGTTTAATCCTTCACCGATCGAAGGCGTAGGATTGTCCATGCCATTTACTACACTGTGGTTGGTTAAGGTTAACCCTCAGGCTACCAAGCTTTTTTGTAACACTGACTACCAAGAAGGGGGTGGTTACCACCCCCCCCTGGATTTTGGGTTTGGTTTGAGATATCATAACTTGTAATACACCTATGGATTCAGCATTCATTTCTGCACAAAATGGTATATTTAGGTTTAAAATATATGAAAGCACCCCGAAGTTATAAATTTTTTACCGTAGGCACCCGTCGATTCCACAAAATGTATACTTTCGCATAAGCAAAATATTAGATTTTCTGTGTTTTTAACATAAATTATTTAATTAAAATAGTTTACATATAATAAAGTCCAATATTCAACTATAAAAACTAGTAATAAGTTAGTTTTAGTTACAATAAAAAGAGAAAAAACATGTAAAACATGCTGAAAAACGTTTACGCAGACTTATCGGTGTGCGTTGTAAAAAAAACCAACATTTTCACACATTTAAATTTATTTTGAGCACTTCCGGTCATCAAATGTCAAATTAATTGGTATCAAAAAATAGCCCTAAATGCCCTCTATAGAATGACATAATTTATTTCTCTTAAAAAATAAATTATGAATAATTTTTAATAGGAAAAACATGAAAATTTTATGAAAATAAAACACCTTTTTATATATTTTAATTTATTTTGAGCACTTCCGGTTGTCCAAAGACAACTCCGTGACCACCACAATGTAGCCCCACATTCCCTCTACAGAATGGTGTAATTGGTGTCTCTTCATGTCAAAGGACGGATAAGATACAGCCGATATTCTAAGGGGGGGGTGGTATTCACCCCCCCCTGGTGCCTCGGGTATATCGGGTATAACTTTTGAATGGTATGGTATATCATCACACATTTTAGCTCAAAATGTGTGCAAATGAATCCTCTACAGCCACCTAAAACGTCAAAATTTTATTCCTAACGAAAAAAGTTTGATTTGGGAAAAACCTAGGGGGGGGGTGGATACCACCCCCCCCTGGTAGCCCGAGGGTTAAACCGATATTCTGTTACGTTTGGATTTCTGTAAGCAATAATATTAGATCTAACCCATGAATATATTTAGAGTAGTATCATTGTAGGATGGTCATTCTTGTCAGTAATTTTTTTACAATGCAATTCGTCATCATCGTCTTAGTGATATTTATAAAAAATCTCCGACATAAAGTGAATGGTTTTGTCTTCTGTAGAAATCCTTCCAGACGATTCTTCTATTGCTCGCTCTCATCTGCGTTCCTTGGCTCCTCCTCGTGAAACCAATCATTCTGAAAAGGCAACACACACGAAAAGGGGTGATCGAACGTTTAGTTTACTGTATATAAGAACTTCTAAAGCGCCTCTCGTAGTACAGACCAATCAGAGTCGCTTCCAGTGCAAGTGAACCTGAAAAAGATTCGGGTCTTAAGACAGTGCTCAGAGAGATGCAGCAGGACTTTCATGCAGAATTTATAGGCGAGCAGACTGAGGGAGGACATTCCACAGTGAATGGCATTACAGACAGAAACTCGGGATTGGGCTGTCGTGGTCCTAATCCCTGAAACAAAAAAGTCAATGCAATCCGATCTTTCTGGATTTCTACCCACCTTACCTTGTGTACCGCTACGCTGGGCCTCTATCTACCTTATTAACCTTTTCTTACCTTCATCTGTTTCGATGCTTGTGTCTGGGATTATCACCGTGTTTCTGCTTTTTCCTTCCTATAATTCTCACTTAATTTTTCCCAAGTGCATATTATCCCTCAGCGTTTTATAATATTATCAGGGAGGAAATTGTAAAGTGTCTGGGATGCATAAACTTTGCAAAGTTGGTGTCATTGCCGTTGCATATATCTGCATCCTCGTCTTTCTTCCAAATGCCATAATGACGCTGCTTTTGCCTGTTTTTATGTGTTACTCTTTCATGGAGGACTGACGTGGGAGGAGGCTGTCAATACGGCTCAAAACAGAGAAGATTGGAAGACCTGTATCGCCCAATGTGCACACAGCACGAGGACGGACTAAGGTCTAAGGGGACTCTTTCATGTGCTCTTCGGCTTCCTATTAATTTTTAAAATTAGAATTCGTTGTCTCGTTGACCTACGCTGGTTTTATGCTCATCAGTAGCTTTTTGTTTTTCAGAAGAGTTTGTTAAACGAACAGGAAATAAACGAAAACGAGAAAACCGTGGAAGATGCTGAAGACGACGGCGTTGGCCAAGGATCTAAACCAGCTTCAGCAGCAGCAGCAACAGCAGCAGCAGCACATCATGAAGAAGAGGAAGAGGTAACGTACCATGGTACCCAACAACGTAGCCAGACTTAAATTCAGGAGACATCCATGATCCATGCATGACGGACTATTGGCAAAGTCATAAAATCATGATAATTGGTCAAGGATGTAAAAACAAGAGGAGGAAAACAATTTCTAGTGTAATGTAGAGCTGCCAAGCAAATTTTGGCGAAGGCAACGGTTTTTGATATCATAAGTTATCAATGAACTATGGATCCATCCATCCAGCTGTCATGTCTTGTCTCCATGTACAGCTGCGCCTATAAACACACACACGTAAGCTATTACATTGATTGACTCTTCGGCCAAGCATAAGTGATCAGCCTAAGTATAACCTAAGTTAATTGCTCTCCATGTTATGAGTGTATTCGTACATTAGTCTGATTTAACACGAACATTCAACGATAATAATCACTGGTAACTTGACATTTTCATTAAACTACAATAGGCGTTAAATTTGCACGTTTGTTCAAAGCTTAATTTTTTTTAAATAGTCGAAACACTACTTTTTCATACTAGAAAGGTTCCTTGTAATTAAAAGTAAATGAAAAAATGGCTGAAAGACAAACAAATGAAACTAGGTCAAGTGCCATTGAATAAAATGACTCTTAGTAGGCCTAAGACTAACTTGTCTGAATTCTGAAAAGGCTGGAGCCACTGATTTAATATATTTCCTTGGTAGAGTTCACAAGAAAAACCTTTGTTACCCGTCAGGCGGAATCAATTAACGCTCTTTTCATGAAATATTAATTTCTGGAAGGTTGTTGCTTGCAATTTGTTCTAGTTCAGTTTCGGCGAGATCTTCGTCCACCAGTGCATACACACGATCGAGTATTGCCTCGGATGCATCTCTCATACGGCTTCCTACCTTCGTCTCTGGGCACTTAGTCTGGCACATGCAGGTCAGTTAACTTGAAAATTTACTAGGCTACATAATGTTGATAACAATGTTGATAACAATGTTGATAATGTTGTTAAATGATGAGCATAGTCAATGTTTTGGTCTCATGCAGTGGCAGCCCATGCAGCTCAAAACTTTTGCATATTTTTACTTCATTACTTAGATTCATAGATAACTGTGAATAGCATGCTTAGTATTCATAAGCTTTATATTTCATAAATCTGCTTGTCGACATTTAGTCTACGCTAAATGTAGCCTATAGGCTACGCTGGACTCATAAAAATACAATTCATGCTGCGATTTTTTTCAGAACTGTCCGAAGTGTTGTGGAACATGGTGTTCCGTCTGGCTCTGCGTTTTGACGGATACATCGGACTGATTTCAATCTTCATCCTCTTCACTCCTTGGGCAGTTCTCACTATTGCCATTCTCCTGCTCATGGAAGGATTGTCCGCTTTTCTACACACTCTGAGGCTTCACTGGTACGTTCATGGAGGGGCCATATAATCTGCCGTTTTTTGTTTGCAAGAAGCTAAAAACACTGTTGATTTTACTATAATTTATTCTTTATTTATTGTACTTATCGGTATTCAGAATCATTCATTCATTTGGAAAATTTGTATAGGCCCTTCAAGAAACCTACAGAGAGGCACTACTAGTCCAGCCACGGCTAAATAGATATTTCTTGAGCAACTGGTAGAAAGCAAGCAAAGTAAGCATAGGCTACGCAGGCTCAGTTAACCGGAATCTAAAACTTTAGACGGTTACAAGTGTCTAAACAACTTACTCAAAAGTCGTAAAGCTGCGGAATCCGTTAAGCAGAATCGAACCACAATTATTGGATTTGGAAATGAAAATTTGATCACTCTGGACTTGGAGTCTGTAGGCCTACTAAATTTCAGTAGAAGCGTTTTGTTTTGTTATAGGGTGGAATTCCAGAGCAAGTTCTACAAAGGTGATGGATATCGATTCGAACCATTCCGCTTTCACAAGCTGGTTGATCTTTCCACAGATGAATGATCTGATTTGATTTTGATTTTGATTTCAACAATTTATTTGTTACATCGTTTATTAGGTTCGCTGTGAAGCTGGTGATTATTGCTGAGATTTACGCAATATTATTATTATTCCTAACTTTGATTTGATCATTATATCAGACGATTGCAAGGAGCCTTTGCATCAAACATTCAGTAGTGTGGTTTATGAAAAATGACACAAGACGTATGGACCTATCGCAATAATTTAGGTTCATAGGCTACTTGATAGCATAGTGCGAGGTCTGTGATTTAGGTGAACAAATTAATGATCTATTGTTCGACCGTATACATTCAATTGTTAGGTGTATACATGATGCGTTTCATGGTGATCTACATCATTGTTAGTGTGTTTAGTCTACGTTTAAAACTTCTCGACGTTTCTTTAAGTATGCGTAGCAACAAATCGTCTAGACTAGCCTCCGCCTAAACCGATCGCTGTGATTATATGATTACTTCTGATTATTTCTTTAGGAATGTTTTGTTAAGCCGTCGTTGAAAATAAAAGCAATCATCCCTTTCCAGCTGCAAAAATGGTTAATTGTTATCGAAATCTTTATAATTTTTTAATGCTGGCAAGTGATTGTTGCGGTCAAACAAAGGCCACCTCGCTGTTCACTATTCCACTTGAGATGCAGAATAGCAAGCTGCAGAATTTGATCACACAAGTCCCGTTGTAGGCCTACATGTACCTGCAAGAACTATTTCCACAGCCTTGCTTCATATTCACGTAGATACACCCACACACCCACAAGCTAACCGCCATCACCATCACTTTCCGTCGATGCAGGTGAAAGATTTCTAGTGAATTTGTATCGACACATAAACCATGCTCCCTGCATGTGAAGGGTCAGTAAATGGAGCCCCAATAGATTCCAAACGGTCCCATTTAAATTATTATATTGATCCTATTTTGGTTCCGTGTATGGGCTCGCTGTCCATGCCCGTAATTTATTGTCAGTCATCTGCATTTTCTGTGCAACATGGCGGCACCCTGCATGAATGCTTGTGAGCCCTCAGTCACTAATTGGCCTTTGATATTATTTTATTCACAATTATACAAAAGTAGCCTATACATGAGACCCCAGCATGCGTTTTGACCGTTTCTTCTGGTCGTCTGTCTTTTCTGTATGTCTGTCTGGTCTGGTCTGTTCTGGTCTGTCTGTCTGTCTAGTCTGTATGTCTGTCTGTATGTCTGCCTGCCTGGTGTGGTCTGGTCTAATCTGTATGTCTGTCTGTATGTCTGCCTAGTCTGTCTGTCTGTCTGTCTAGTGTATGTCTGCCTGGTCTGTGTCTGTCTGTTTACATGTCTGTCTGTCTTGTCTGTCTTGTCTGTCTGTCTTGTCTGTCTGTCTGTCTGTCTGTCTGTCTGTCTGTCTGTCTGTCTGTCTGTCTGTCTGTCTGTCTGTCTTAGGTGTGGCCTATACAGTCCAACTGAAAATGGGCACGATGAATGTTCTTGGGCAAATGCAGTCATGGATTGGACAACCATATTAGACTACAACGCGATTTTGGTTCGCATTGGCTTTGACATCGATCCCCGGCTTTATTTACTCTCTATCCCTCTCCCTCTGTCTCTCCACATCTCTCTCTGTCTGTCTGTCTGTCTATCCGCTTGCATGTCACTGTCGCCATCAGCACCGCAGCAGAATCACATGACCCATACATGGCTATCGATCCGACTCCGTGCCGGGCGCAGTGCTCATGCAGCGTGCCGTTGTCAGCAGCCGACGATATATTAAGGCACTTCGTCCAATAACTCCATCCAGACGTCCATGCTGTCTTCTTCCTCTGACAGTAGGCAGACAGTATTATAATTTCGTGTCTGTTGAACGGTTAGCATGGCGGTCTGAACGCTCTACCAGAGAGGAATACTGGATAAATGCGAAGGTATGTGTTTTCAGAATATCGGATTGCGTGTGTAGCTGTACGTTTCGGAGATCACTAATCTAGTGTTCGGGTTCAACGAGAAGCACAGGTTGCGATTTTATTTCAGCGTTGAATTTATTAGAATTAACATCGCAGCCAGACTGTGTTCACAGATTCAGGAGTTAGACTAAGCTGTGGAAGGACACTGTATTAAGAAAGGGAGAGTATCGAAATATTGTAAATGGAATCAGGTATCAATGGAATCGAGTATCTACGACTGATATCAGCGTATAGGCCTACACTGTACATACATAAATTAGCCTGTGGGTAATACCATCCATTTCATGGATCAAATGTAGACTAGCTTCGGTGACAGTAGGCCTATGATTCTCTTATTGGAATATTTTATGGTGCCTTTGCAGCCTCTTAAAATCACCGAAACATTGGCTCCGCTGCTTTGCAATTATGTCCAACGATTTACTTAAAACATAAGCTTAGCCTACTCAATGTATTTGCTGGGCTTTTCAGGCCCCATCGATATATAATGGCATCCTACATCAGCTGTTTCCTTTATAAAATGTGAGTTTTGTCTTGCAATATTAAGTGGTTATTATTTACTTTCGTTTTCCTCTATTGAATTCGTGACAACCGCATAAATGTCTGACTTGTTTCATTACAGGAAATAGGAATACACTTCGAACCGTGTTGAGAGTGAAATATTCACACACAGATTGAGTGAATAGGTTGTCAATAACAACCAGTGAATTAAAGATGGGTTCGTTGTATCGAAGTGAGGAGATGACTCTCTGTCAACTCTTCCTTCAAGCAGAAGCAGCATACGCATGCGTATCGGAACTCGGAGAACTTGGACTCGTCCAGTTCAGAGACGTAAGCATCTTCTTCTTTTCAAACTCTTGCAGAGGCATAGGCCTATATTATATTTCTCAAGATAGGCTAATAATATAATGCCTATACATGTAATTTATGCATAGACTACAGTAACTGTAGCCTATATAACCTTTTGAAATGAAGACACCGTGGATCTTCATACACAACATTTTGTCGACCTGTTTGTCTGACTTTGCTGTATGTCTGTCTGGTCTATAGCCTATATCTGTCTGGTCTGTATGTCTGTCTTTTTTGTATGTCTTCAGTTGAATCCTGACGTCAATGCCTTTCAAAGAAAGTTCGTCAACGAAGTCAGAAGATGCGAAGAAATGGAAAGAAAACTAAGTAATGTTATGCCTAACTATTATATCGCTTCAATCTCATCCTTCTCATCTGTTCTATTCTATTCTATTCCATTCTATTCTATTCCATTCTATTCCATTCCATTCTATTCTATTGTACTCCATTCTATTCCATTCCATTATTTTCCTCTGTGTCTCATTGTACTCTATTATTCTATTCCATACTATTCTATTCTATACTATTTCATACTATTATATTCTATACTATTCTAGTCTATTCTATACAATTTCATTCAAATAGTAATATACCCAACTCTTATATAACGCTTCCATCTCATCCTTCTCATCTTCATGGTCATCATCCTCTAGCTGTTCTTTCTTTCCCATCCACCGATATTTTCATTTTGTAGTGAAGACTTTACCGCGGGGGTCATAAAAATACTTTGGGTTGGACTCCACCCTTGGGCATACGTAGGTCAATTATGTCGAGAATGGCTATTGACTAACAGTAACCTACTGTTTCTGCCCGTTGTCTTAAGACTCTAATTTATAGGAGTTCTTAGCACTGGGAGCGCCTCAGATGATAACCTACTGCGGGATGCGCCATATAAATTCGTAAATAGAATAGAATGGAATAGAATGAAATTGAATGGAATTGACTGGAATGGAATAGAATAGTAGAGCATAATCAGATTATAGTGGAAAATAATGGAATGAAATAGAATAGAATAGAACAGTATAGAATAGAATGGAATAGAATAGTATAGAATAGTAGCCTATGAATAGAATATAGTAAAATTAAATAGTATTGAATTGAATGTATGGAATGGGGTAGACCTATAATACAATAAAAATAACATTGAATAGCATTGAATAGCATTGAATAGAATTGAATAGATTTTAACAGAAGAATCGTTGTCGTCGTTTCTGTCTTGAAGGATTCCTTGAGAAGGAGATAAAGAAGGACGAGATACCAATGCTCGACACTGGAGACAACCCGGATGCTCCAGCTCCTAGAGAAATGATTGACCTCGAGGTAGGTCTATATAATTATTATATAAAACTGTTCTGTTTGGCCGTATGTCCTGGGCATGACGTTAAACTGCATCCATCCTCTGCCACAGGGAACCAACAACGTCCCTGTGCCGGTCCTAAGCCCGGACAAAATGAGGAAGGTTTGCCAGATGGGTGGCGATACGCTGGCAGGAAAAGAGCAAGACGATTGTAATCCGCCAAAACCACGACACAAGTAACATAGCTACCCAGATGCTTCAAGGTGTCATGATGTGAAGCAGACATGCACAGGTCGGTCAGGACAGACCGATAGAGAGGGTCGGGGAAGAGAGCGTGGGACACAACGGGCATTGACCCACGTTGTCCTTCGTGCCTCTTTTTCACGATTCTCTTCAATCAGACAAGGTGGTCTAGGTGCTCCAAGATGTTTATGGTATGGGGCAGACCTGTTGACCGGACCGGTTGAAGCTGGGCAACATGGCACGAGACAGACTCAGACAGAGAGTGGCATCGGACTCCTACGGGCATTGAGCCTAAGGATATTGATGATGATGATGATGATGTTTGGCCGTACTGGAGTCGGGAGCGCCTCTGAGTGGTCTCCTTGAAGAGGCGCTATATAAATAATTGAATGAATGAATGAATGAATGAATGATTGTATATTGTAGCTCTTAATGGTTTCACTCCACCTCTACAACTAGAAGGCAGGGCAAGGTCGACGTCAACGGCCCTGAAAGCCAAAACACCCAGTTCAAAATAAAATAACAATAATAATTATGCGGTTGTGCTTAGACACCTTTATAATATGGTCAATCAATGCTATATAATATTATATTCAGCATCAAGCATCATCTGGTTTTCATAACCAAGCTCAATAATGCATTCAGAACTTTGAACCCGAGTCAGAATGATGTGAAAGTCAGATATGCACAATTGCACATGATACACGATAGTAATGATACACGATAATAATGATGCACGATGGTAATGATACACGATAGTAATGATACACGATAGTAACGATACATGATAGTAATGATACATGATAGTAATGATACACGATAGTAATGATACACGAGAGTAGTGATACATGATAGTAATAATACATGATAGTAATGATACATGACAGCAATGATACACGATAGTAATGATACACGATAGCAACGATACACGACAGCAATGATACACGATAGTAATGATACATGATAGTAATGATACACGATAGTAATGATACACGATAGTAATGATACACGATAGTAATGATACATGATAGTAATGATACACGATAGTAATGATACACGATAGTAATGATACACGATAGTAGTTAGTCACCGGGCGTCTATCTATTTGTCTGTCCGTCTTTTGTCTGTCTGTCTGTCTGTTTGTCTTTCCGTCAGTCTGTCTGTCTGTGTGTTTGTCTGTGTGTTTGTCTGTATGCATGTCTGTGTGACTGGCTGGTTGTCTGTCTGTTCGTCTTTCTGTTCGTCTGTCTGTCTGTCTATCTGTCTGTTTTATAGAATAGTATCCTTCTGTCTGTCTGTCTGTATGTCTGTCTGTCTGTCTGTCTGTCTGTCTGTCTGTCTGTCTGTCTGTCTGTCTGTCTGTCTGTCTGTCTGTCTGTCTGTCTGTATGTCTGTCTGTCTGTCTGTCTGTCTGTCTGTCTGTCTGTAGCCTATGTTTAAGTCTTTTAATCGAGTGACATGCAATGGATGTCCACATGTACCCGGTAGGCGACATTTGAGAAACTGGAGAACGAGATGAAAGAGGTGAATGCAAATGCGGAGGCACTCAAGCGGAACTACCTGGATCTAACAGAGTTGAAGCACATCCTTCGAAAGACGCAGACGTTCTTTGACGAGGTTAGTTACACAAAAGCATTAGCCATCGAAACCATGGCAACAACAATGTTCTCTGTTTTATTATCTATATTCTAAATACGGACTTGTAATAAAAGCGCGCCTCACAGTAGCACCGATTCAGAGTAAGTAGGCCTAGTAGAAAGGTACGGTAATAATATTGACAGCGGTAAAATACTGCTGCTGCAGATACTGATGATGATTGATGATGATGAGGAGGAGGAGGAAAATGTTGATGATGATGATAATGATGGTGATGATGATGATAAAAAATTATGATGACGGTGGTGGTGTTGTTGTTGATAGCGGTTGTTTTGATAATGATGACGCTTGCTGACAATATTAATAACAATAATAACAAAGTTATGTCCCTTGTTAATCGTGCTTTCTTTTCCTCATGTTGATTGTTGAAGATGATAAAATACTGATAACAATAATAATAATAACAAATACTAATCGGCATCATTCACAATCATCATCGTAGTAATCATACTCATCATTATCATCATTTACAATCACCATCATCTCTGCATCCTTGTAGGTTTATGTGCTCCTTTCCATTGGAAGATACTTGATGAAATGTAAACTAGCCTAATTATTATCGCCTTGAATTTATCACTTCACGATATCCTAACGAATTAAAATTCCGTTCAATACTGAAGTGTGATATGCATTTACCAATTTTAAGTGTTTGTTTTCAAGACTAGGCCTAATATTTCATAAGACTTACTCTTGCGACTATTCTTTCCACATCTTAACCATTTTCTGCTCCTACATTAACCCTTAACTGCAAGACTTTGATGATTTCTTCAAGGACTTCACGTTCTCAACATGTCGTTTTAGACTTTAAAGGACATCTTTCTCGTTCTATCAGTATTTTCGTGTTTCTTTTGTGGTTTCGTGATTTTTCCATTAAGCATCTTGTTCCATCCAGGGCTTTTTTTAACGTGCAGCTGTACACAAAATGTGCAGTTGTATAAACACTTCTGTATAGTTAAAAACTATCAAAACAGGCCATTGTCCTCCGATTGGGAAGTAGGCTAATTTACTATGGAGGATGGGAAAGGAAAGAAGGAGTTGTGCAGTTCTAAAAAAAATTTTGAAAACAGCCCTGGAACTCCATCTTTCTTCCGCTCATGCTTTTGTCAGTTTTGTATCCGTTAGCACGATTACCTTCCCACAAACGCACCGTGAACCACGGCAAGAAACTTGTAATAGTTGATGGAATGAAAATCAAATTGCTTTACACTTAGCCTGTGACATTTAAAAAATTATTCTACCAACTCAGAGAAACTGATTACAAACGCTTCGAAGAAAGCAGTTCCTGATCCGCAATCTCATGCATGCCGTAGGCCTAGTGCAATTTTAATTTTTATGTTATATAGACCTACGCCCAAGTGTTTTCTTGCTGAGAATTTCTTGCCATAGTTTCACTGTCATAGGCCTGTGATTCGTGTTGTGTGCACTCTGTGGCTAGGCGATGACAGACCAGGGTATGACAGAGGAGTCCATTGTGTTGCTGGGCGAGGAAGCCGTCAAGTCTGCCGGACAACCACTGCGACTGGGGTGAGCAGGTTGACCAGTCTTGACCATTGTCATCTCTGTAGGCTTATTGCCGGGCACCAGAGGAGGATAAACAGCTTTTTGTGTTGTGTGTTAGTTAGTGGTGAATGTGGCTAATGTCTAGTGTCTCTTTTGATTTGGTCTAGAATAAAGCGCCCTGGTTGATTTCTGTCTGCATTATTTTTAAAACCAAAATTCGTAAGCAAAATTATTGTAGAATCAATTTGTAAAGTTGGCCTTTTCGAGAAAGCACACGTAACATGAAAATCATACGTATGTTGAATTTGCAATGACGAAGTTGTCTTCATTAAAGTTTGTTTCGATTACGAATACGCATGCGATTAGGCCTATATTGTAAGATTAATGTAGTTTATCTGAAAGTGCAGCTCGAATTTCTTCAAGTTTCAACCAGGCTAGCCATGTATTAAAACTGACGAAATTTGTAACCGAAACATAATTATAGCTTAATCTTCATAATACACCATATATAGACCTGTAGGTCAAACTCATTGGTTTCCATGTTACAAATGTCATGTCGCAAAGACTAACTCTGATAAAAACCAAATGCTCTGTGGTCACAATTTATTTGAAACCTTGGTCCTTGTTAACATGATCGACTCTTTTTCTGTACTACACACACTTGTTTTGACGTCAATTTTGATTATTTATTTATTTCATGCTCTAGTTTTTTTAAATTAATATTCCAATGACGCTATTATGTCAAGCTTCTTTCCGGATCTGCATTTTGTTGCTTCAGTTTTGCATCTGCGCGCGCGCACACGCACACACACACATAGCCTATATAGTGACTCTGCACATAATGACTCCGCATATTGTGGCTAAACTGGTTCTGCACATACAATGTCATACATGTATATTGTATAGTGACTGAACTAGTTCTGCGCAGACTTTGACTAAGCTGGTTCGGTGCATATTTTTGACTAAACTGGTTCTGCACATATTTTGACTAAACTAGGCTTAGTTCTGCACGAATAGTGACTAAGCTGGTTTTGCATATATTTTTGCTAAACTGGTTTTGCACAAATAGTGACTAGGCTGGTTTTGCATATATTTTTCTAAACTGGTTCTGCTCATATTTGGACTAGACTGGTTGTGCGATATCAAAATTAAGCATCTGAAAATTAAGAACCCCACTGGATTATTTCGTAGCTATACGTCCCCCGACTTTTAGGAACCAATACGCAGTTGATAGTTGCAAGGCAGAGGGTTAAGCTGCAGCATTATTAACAGCATAATAATAATTATTTAGCCACTGGTAATACCGTAATCTAATCTGTTGTTCATTTTCATACGCCGAATTCGTTTTATTGAAGGATAGCGCATTATCAGCCCTGCAATATTAGCCTACTCTGCATTGGATGCATTGTGTCTATTCGGTTGCACGGCGTACAAGTTTCAACATGTTGGTCCAATAATTATAATTGTATGTTCGACATTGATCCATTGAATTATTCGCGTAGCATATGCCTGCAGGTAGCATATTGCCACCTTTCCAAAAATAACATTCCAGACTTACATGCATGTTAGACTCCTCCCGTTACTTACGTTCATTCAGTTTGTATATGTCATGACAGTGGTGATGGTTTATCCACACTTATAAGCTTGTTCTCGTAGCGTACTTGCGCTTTGGAGTTTTGCAGTTTAACGTTTAATCACTCTGCTTGTTCTCTTAAGTTATGGTGCACTCAGTCTGATTGTGTGAACACAGTAGTTTCTTTTATTGGTGTATGTATTAAGTTCCAACCTGCTTACTTATTATTTATCTTTGACACAGTCTTATTCTTTCAACTTGCTAAGCCTTTTTTGATCCTATGAACAATTTTGAACATACCGTATCCAAACGCTGGCTTACTCTCACGACGACACATCGAACTCTCTGCTGACTCTGTTACCCAACCTAACCTTTGGCTCGTGCACTATAATTTTTATTATGATCAACTAAGCGCATATAATTCAATGGACGCCTTCTTCATCAGACTGAGATTGGAGTGGCCGAATCCAGTTCGATTATTGGATTGGAGTTTGGAGCTGTGATGCCAGCCGGGCAAACTGCTCAAGCTATGGCATCGACTGGAAATCTATGGTAGGGACATCGCTTCTTGAGCGTATAGGGGTAGGCGGGGCCCATCGCATCAAGGCTTTCTAAGTGAGCAGTTCTACATAAAAGGAGCAATTCTAAATGACTTTACGGGAAGTTTACGCAGCTGCCAGAGCAATTTTGTGAAGTTCAAATATATATTAGAAGCATGCAGTTTTGTTGTCATTATGGACTTGCTTAATCTTTGGTCCTTCAGGCTGGCTTTTACTATGTAGCCTATCTTTGTAATAATAAAATTGGTCCCATATGGCTCACTGCGCTGTTAACGTGGCTCTATAAAGTGGTAACAGAACACCGAACTTCCAATTCTAATAGGACCCAATGACTAAAAGTTTATCTTGCACTCCAGATGATATCTTAGAATATTATAGTCGTCTGTTTTTGGCATAGGCCCTATTATGATTTGCAGTTTATATAGCCTAGCGATCACACTGGTCGTGAATAAAATTGTGATATTATTATTATGTGCTGAACGTTTTATCATAGCGCTCTAAAAAATGTCCACTTCACGGTTAAGATAACGACCGAGAAATTGTTCAAAGATGTCAAGTGAAGCTCCAAGTGGGATTACCAAGAAAACCATGGTATTAGGCAGAGGTGTTGATAAATTATAAGGGTAGGAGCTGCTAGCTAATGTAGGCCTAGATACAGCAATGAAACAACAGCGAACCAGTTTTGCATGATGTGTTCGGAAATCCATAATAGGCTACATGTATTTATAGAGCAACATGTTGAAATCTGTTGGTAAGAAATAATACTCATCTGTATTGAACTGATCCTTGCTGTTTTGCAGTTTCGTGGCCGATGTAATCCGTAATTTTTATAGTGCTCAAAATGTGGAAATCTGTTGATAAGAACACCAATCTGTGCTAGACTGATATTTGATGTTGTTTTGCAGTTTCGTGGCCGGTGTCATCCTGCGTGAGCGAATACCAGCGTTTGAGCGAATGCTGTGGAGAGCCTGTCGTGGAAATGTTTTCCTTAGGCAGACGGAGATTGAGACACCGCTCGAAGATCCAGTCACTGTTAGAACTATTCCATAGCTTCGTCTTTTTAAAAACCAAATTACTTAATTTCTGGAAAATAGTCATCTGCTCTTCTTTTATTTAGGAGAAAGTTCAATTGTGATTATATTCAGCGAATGTCCGGTGGGCGCCCTGGCATAGAATAGCCTACAATGCCAGTAGAATTCCGTTCTTACAGTATTCTGCAGGCTTTATTGTTTAAAATTTTCCCCAATATCGTGAAGGTTGATTGTATTTGGAGCCTCTTCGGAAAGTTTAGATTGGAGTTTAGACCACAGTTTTCCGCAATGTCTTAGTAAAGCATAGTTTTGTGGAGATGCTGTCTTTTAAAAGTCATTGTGTGCACAAAATGATTTATTAGTCAGTTCACAAACTAATTGATATATTGTATATTTTTAGGGAGATCGTGTCAACAAGTCTGTCTTCATAATTTTCTTTCAAGGAGATCAGCTTAAAACTCGAGTGAGAAAAATATGCGAAGGGTAAGAATTCGGATATGCCATACAACACAGTTTAATTTCCATAGAAGGTCTAAGAAAATTGTTTATTAGACAAAGTTTAGCTTATGATTTGCTTTTGGTATTTCGCTCCCCCGCATTCTGCTCTTTCGCTCTCTATTTTATTGAATCACTTTTCAATTGGTTCTTAACAGGAAACCATAAAAGTTCTTAGTCATAAAGTGTTCAGACGCCACACGTGGGAGTTGTGAAATTTTTGTGTCAATGTATCTGACTATAATTATGTAGCCTAAACACATTACACAGGCATATAATTATGTATGCATGGATACATTTAGCCTAGTTATGTAAAATTTTATATGCGCAATTATGTAGCTCTTCTTTTATGATTGTCTTATAGAGACATTGATCTGTTGATGGTAGGTTTCGTGCCACTGTCTATCCGTGTCCGGAAACACAGGCTGAGCGAAGAGAGATGTCGCTGGGAGTCATGACGAGAATCGAAGATCTGAACACCGTGAGCACTTAAATTATATATATCAGGCATAATTACGTGTTGCATTGTAATCGTAGATTCGTAATCGTAAACTCGTAACTCGTAACTTCTACAGAGCCCACAAACGCGAAGTCGCGGGAATGACTTATTCACATTCTCCTTGATTGTGGTTTGGTGCAGACAGATCGGTATCGCATCCGAGGAGTTTCTCTTTAAGTGGCGCTATATAAATTCACGATTACGATTTCGATTACCGCTGCTTCTCATAGATTGTCAAGTTGGCGCAACATAATCATAAACACCTCGGAATTTTTCGCGCTAAGAGCGCCTCTAGATAGTTAATCTGCGACAGGCGCTATATATATGTATGGATACCATACAATACAATACAATACAATACAATTCAATATAATACAATGCAATACAATGCAATACAATACAATACAATACGATACAATACAATGCAAAACAATGCAATACAAATACAATTCAATATCATACAAGTCAATATAATACAATGCAATGCAATGCAATACAATACAATACAATGTGGTTCTAGGTGTTGAGTCAGACGCAGGATCATCGTCATCGGGTCCTCGTCGCTGCGGCCAAGGACATCAAGGTCTGGTTCATCAAGGTCCGTAAGATCAAGGCCGTCTACCACACGCTGAACATGCTGAACCTCGACGTCACGCAGAAGTGTCTGATCAGTGAGTGCTGGTGTCCGATCAGGGACCTCGAGAAGATCCAGATGGCGCTTCGACGTGGAACGGTACACGATGCAGAGGATTGATAAATTAATTAATTATTGATTGATTAATTAATAATTATTGGTTAATTAATTATTGATTGATTATTGATTGATTAATTATTGATAATTATTGATTAATTAATTGTTGATTAATTACCTATGTTTTATCATTTCAATCTACGGGATTTTTAATTTCTAGGATCATGTTGGTTGTGGAAACATAAATTCAAATTTCAAATTCAAATTTATTGTTTTAAAAACAACAACAATTACACGTTATGTATGTACAAAATATTTAGGAGTATGAATGAATGAGTGATTAGATGCGCAGAGATTTAGAAGTATGGAAACAATAAGAGCCCCTGAAGGGAAGATCCCACTAGGTAGGGGCCCTAGGTATGTGGTTATTTATAACTGAGATGATAGGTGAGTGTCCTTTGTCAGGTTTAGTTCCAGAGTTGAGGAACTGGGAGAGTTAGGCAGGTGAGCGTTAATAAACTTTTCTATAGATAGACAGAGAAAGTCAGTCAGTATTATGTCATCAAAGGGTTAAACCTGAGTGCTGATCATCACGTGACCGGATGTTGTTGTAAGAGTGTGCCGGATGTAACTAGGCCTACCTAGCCCAGGTCCCTAAAAGTCACCGGGCCCTTCGGTAGGCCTATTTACCCTCTGTCCATGCCCCCGATCTCGTCGGCTCTGATCGTTTTGGGGTTTGTTTCTCTCTGAAGGAGCGTAGTGGAAGTAGCGTACCATCGATTCTGAACCGAATGGAGACAAGACAAGCGCCACCTACCTACAACTGTACGAACAAATTCACCAAGGTGTTCCAAGCAATCGTCGACTCGTACGGTGTGGCATGCTATCGCGAGGTCAACCCAGGTTAGCTTTTTGTTTGGTTGCTTTCTGTGCATTTACGAGTAATTGTCCTGTCCACGGTCCAGCACCCTAAACACTAGACACTAAACACTAGACACTAAACACTAGACACTCAACACTAGACATTAAACACTAGACATTAAACACTAGACACTACTGTTAATAATGACAGCGTATGGAGGTTCCATTCTCAATTTTGGCTCTTTATCTGAAAGTGACAATCCCAAATTGAAATCACCTTAGTTTGTTCAATACATCATGATTGTGCTAGTAAATGCATTATTTCATGGTAGCATTATTTCATTTGCGGGGGTGTTCAAACACCCAAAACACCCCCTCCAATAGCTACTGCCCTGGGCCATTGTATTGCACAGTGAGGCTTTTACACTGAGTTACATTAAATTTTGCATTAAGTGAATATTTCTTGTCGGATATTACTATATTTCAGCTCCGTTTACCATCGTCAGCTTCCCATTCCTCTTTTCGCTGATGTTCGGAGATGCTGGTCATGGTCTGATGATGTTTCTGGCGGCACTAGCGATGGTAGTCTTTGAGAAGCGGTTGATGAAGTTGAAAGGCGACAATGAGGTATAGAGACCTAAACGTAAATGCGGCTGACAGGCGCATATTTTCATCTTTATCTTTGAGTACAATAATAGATAGCCTGCATGAAAATAAAGTTTATAGTTAGTCAAATGACGAAGGTATCTTAATAAGCTAAGGTTAGAATTGTTTTGCTATCTGTCTGCCTGTCTATCTGTCCGTCAGTAAGCCTGTATCATTTCATACAGTCATCTGATATTTGAATATTTCAGTCAGTCTGCCAGTGTCATGTCTGTCTGTCAGTCAATCAGACAATACGTTTATGCGTAATCTGTCAGACAGTAAGTCTGTCAGTCTTTCAGTCTGCCAGTCAGTGTCTGTCTGTCTGCATGTCTTTTTGTTTCTTTCTCTCTGTCTATCTATAATTTATTATATGAGCAAACTGCTATGGAAGATGAATAACTAAAATGAGGTTCGATTCGAGTGAATGCTATTCCGTTATTTTGCATCGCAATAATCAAATTTTACCGATTTTAAATTAATATCTATATAGACGAACGTTACAGTTAATTTTATTTCAATTGAAACCAAGGTAAGCAGTTACCAACAGGAAATCGGGACCCAACCCTTTTTAAGCACTGCTCCGTTTCTACTTATAGGCTAGTCAATGCTTGATGTGTGATGATTATATGAATTCAAGTATAATTTTACGGTGCGTTTTACCATGGTTATTTCAGATATGGAGTATGTTCTTCGGTGGTCGCTATGTCATCCTGTTGATGGGTGCGTTTTCTGTCTATGCTGGATTGATGTACAATGACGTCTTCTCGAAGTCTCTCAACATCTTCGGATCCGCGTGGCACGCCGATCCGGACCGCTACACAGCGTAAGCGATCACCCTTCTGCCCTAACAGTGGACGATTCCGTATGTTTGAGATCACCCCTCTACCCTAGCAGTGGACGCTTCCGTATGTTTGAGATCACCCCTCTACCCTAGCAGTGTTCTCTTCCGTATGTTTGAGATCACCCCTCTGACTTATTCATTCATTCATTCGGACATTTATATAGCACTCCTTCAAGTAAAAAAACTACTCAGAGGCGTTCCCACAAAAACAGTTTTAAGTTTAGTAAGGAACGATCCTGGTAAAGTTAGCAGTGGACGCTTCCGTATGTTTGAGATCACCCCTCTGCCATAGAAGTGTATGCCTCTGTATGTTTGAGATAGACAGATAGGACAAGAATATTCCTTAATTACATATTAACCAATTGCTAATCGCATTTTAGTGTAGACCTTTACAGACAAACATGCAAAATCCCTAGACTTAATCAAAAGGGAGATCACTGGTGTAGGCCGTTGCCAGATACATGTACATGTATATAGCAACCTTTTTTGTTCAGGAAAGCGATTGAATATAACAAGGACATGACTCTGGATCCGACCAACAACACGGACTACAGAGGATATCCTTACCCTTTCGGAATGGACCCAGTGAGTATACATTTCACGATAGTTCAGCAAACTATCTGTGGAAATTTTTTATGCATGCACTTTCAGATCATCACTTAACGGATGTCCCTTCCTACCATCCGTCCCTCTTTCCGCCTAACTCTTCTGCTCATCGATCTCTTCCCAGTTTATCCCTCTTACTCTCTCTTCCACTGCTCTCTCAATCCACATCTCCCCTTCCTCTCTTCTTGCTCTCCCTCTCACCTTTCCCCCATCATCCTCCACTCCGCTTCCTATTTCCTCTCTCTCTCTCACCTCTGCCTCTGCTCTTTTCATCGCTATATCCCTGCCCTCCCACCTCCAGTTTGACAATTGAGGAACAATATAATTATACCAAGAATGTCAGACGTTTATTTATGTAGAGTTGGGATGCGCAACGGACTTCACTATCGGGTCCGAAGAAAGACTGGGGGTTTGAACCTCACACACACACACACACACACACACACACACACACACACACACACACACACACACACACACACACACACACACACACACACACACACACACACACACACACCTCCGGAATTCTCACCCTGCTCCCTCCTCCTTGCCTCTCGTTGAATATACGGGTCGTGAAATCCAACTGTAAAAGTTCTCGTTATTATTCGCAAGATAGCGTCGCGCACGCATACGGACAATCAATATCGTAATTGTATTCGTAAATCTTCGAATTTCTAAAGCGCCACTACGGAGCCAAGCTTATTCACGAGCGCTATCGGTTGGTGTGGATGTTGTAGGCGTGGCAGTTGTCGCTGAACAAGATCAAATGGTTGAACTCTTTCAAGATGAAGATCTCGATCATCTTCGGAGTCGGTCAGATGTTCTTTGGAGTCGTTCTCAGTCTGCAGAACCACAGGTATATAATAAAACTGTGTATACGTCGTCAACCTTGTCATCTTGTCATAGTGCGCTAGAATTAGGACGCAACTGATCGTAGCCGATGCTATTTTCTTTTCGACGTTAGGCTGGATCTATTGTGGCTACACGGGCAGGAACTGGCACAGGAGGGTAACTAACATGTGTTACGCTTTACATTCAATCAGTCAATCAATTAATAAATCAATCAATACATTCTTTATAAGTGGTCAATAAGTAATACAGACTATACAGTTGCTTACTTAATAATTTATTTTCTTACTTACTTACTTGCCTGCTTAATTACTTGCTTATTTTCTTGCTTGCTCACTTTCTTTCTCACTCCCTTATTTACCTGCTTACTTGCCTACTTACTTACTCACTTACTAACTAGCTAACTAGCTAAATAATTTACTCA
>OX243824.1:16233306-16265806 GCA_945859605.1 Lumbricus rubellus | reverse complement strand
CCCCCGAAATCAAATCCTGGCTACGGCCTTGCCGATAATGATGACGATGCGAGGTTTAATACTAGTCATTTGTGTTGTTCGTTGTGCACCACGTTAGATTAAGTAATAGGATTAAATAGCATTAATGTTGTAATGCTGTGTTTGCCTAGGATGTTATCTTTGTATGTCTATATAGGCTGTTATCTTTGTATGCCTATGATGTTATCTTTGTATGCCTATGCTGTTATCTTTGTGTTCTAGACTGTTATCTTATCTTGTCGTCGACTATCTTTGATTCGTAGTTTAGACAGATTTCTCCGTCTACCTCTGTTTCCTATTATATTTCAATAACCTGCAGAATGATTATCCAGTTCAAAACTTTGATCTATCAATCTATCGCAACTTAGGTCTTCCTTGAGCTCTTGATCGAGGAGCTTTGCCTTTGATACAATTGAATAGATCTAATCTTCGTTTTCAGACACCTCCCCCAAATAAAATCCTTGCTTAGGTCTTGACAGGACCTTCACAAGCGGTAGGCCCATCTCTTTTGCAATCATGTTGCTTCGGCTATAAGCTTACACCATTCATGTTGCTATAATTATTATGCCATCCTAATGCATTGTCTCATTACTCTGTCCCTTCTCTAATCTTGCCCGATAATCTGTGGTATACACTCGCTGAATACTCATAGTAATGAATTAGTCAAAAATACAGGAATCTGTCAGTCTCCTCTAACTCGTTGCCGTAAGTAGCAGGCTGCTATGAAGTTCTATATCAAGATTTATACTCAGAGACACGTCCATAGCCTACTTTGTCTCGGCTAGTCTACATTACGTTTAGATGCTCGAGTGTAACGTTCAGTCTTGGAACAGGGAGTGTTATCGTTGCACTGTTGTTTATGAGACGTTACGATAAGTTGCATGCAATTTTCGTCACATTACCTGGATGTATACATTGTACATGTATAGGTAACATTATCGTGTAGTTAATGTTTCACGTTGAAATGTCATGTAACACCTTCCAGTTAATTATATAGCGTATACGTTAGAAAAATGTGTGTGCAACTGTATAGGCTGTTAGACATTACGAGTGGATCATTTTGTGTGATAATAGAAAATCAAAAATATTCCAATGGAGCATTATAAATGTCAGAATGTTTTCTGTCAATTTCTAGTTTTCTGTGAATTTTATCGTTTGTTTTCATGATATCACTAAAAGAATGAAATTCAAGGAGTTATCAACGAGATGCGTCTTCAAAACTTTATATGCTTTGCCCCCCTTGTCTACCCTCGCCTGTTGGCAATAATCTACCCGGTTACACTGTATGGACAGCTATTTAATTTGACTAGATCCACGTGGCAAAAGCTTTAGTGCTAGTGCAGACTAAAATTGGTTTAAAGTCGAAGGCTGTACTGAAATAACTGCAAACTAAAACTGGTTTCCTTTTCGCTAATAGCTTTAACCTTTACCCAGCTCCTTGTGGTCCCAAACGTTTAATCGGCATACTTGTTAAACTACTCAATGTGTGGTGTTAGTTTTGCTAGCAGGGATCAAACCCAATGCGAACGAATGAATGATTGAATGGATGAATGAATGGATGAATGAATGAGTGAATAAATGAGTGGATGAATGATTAAATGAGTGGATGAATGAATGGATGGATGAATGAATGAATGGATGGATGAATGAATGGATGAATGAATAAACGAATGAAATCTTAAATGAATGAACGAATGAATGAATGAACTAACAATTAATGTATGAGCTAACGAATGAACAAAATTAATGGACAAGTAGAATCTTGCAATGAATTAGCAGAATTGCAATGCGTTAGACAGTTAAGATCCGTCAGGTGAGATCGTTGAGATGGGAAGACAGACAGACGACTATTTATAGTATAATAATAGTAAATAAGTTTTGAAGTAGACGAGACTTCAGTCCAGACGTAAGCGAGTGCATGAACAGAGACAATTCTCGAGTTCTTGAACCTTGCGTTATCAATAAAGACTAAAACCTGAGAGGCCTATGCTGTTTTGTTTCGAAGACGCAAATCATCTGTGTTAGTAGGCAAGGCGTCTTTAAATTAGCTTAAAAGCTTACATAATTATAGCCTGAAAACTTTTTCCGGACCATAATAAAAGGTCAGGGATTCAGTGTTGTAGGCTCAAAGGTGATCCAGGAACGACAATTTATAATTAAGCTTATCTAGAGCTAGCTGGTCTATGAGTATTGATTATTACCTTTTTAACTGTATAGGCCTATAACATAAGTGCTAAAGCACATCTTTACGTGGTAGCCTACGGGCTATAATATATGGGTCTATGTGAATATTGACCACTATTAGCAATGAAAAACGCAGATGAATAAACACATTTGAAAATTATAATAAACAGAAAAACCACATAAAAGCTGAAAAAAACGTATACAGATAAAAAGCACAGATAAATTCCAACAAATTTACAGCAGAAGTGAGTAAATCTGGAAGACGTTTAATGAAAATATTTACACTGTTCGAGCGAAAAACGACGCTAAACGTTCACAAAAAGCTTGCAGCAAAATAGAAAAATGATTGTTAGAAAACGTTTTTACGATACATAATAATTATTGTCTCACGGCGACTCTACACTTCGGAATCTCATGATAACGTCCACAAAAGTATCTATGCCTACATTTTCCCAAGAACATAAATGATGCTCTAGTTGCATCAATGATCTATCAGTCCGCTATACAAAGCAACAGCTCAGTACGGGAAAAGTCTAAGAAAAGCTGAGTCTACTTTTAAAAGTCAAACTATCGGTTTACGCAACGCAGTCTCTAGCAATCCCAACGGTCAGCAACTTGTCTGGCGCGCCCAGTCTTACTTTAGGCCGAGTTTCAAAGTCTCATTTATATGACGTAGGCCTAAATATATGACCACAGAAAGGCTATTATTGCGAGATCTACTTGAAGATTAACCTTTACCGACCAAAGTGTTCAGTAAATGGTATAGGAGATCCTATGGGCCTACCCCAGGTCGGTACAGAGTTAAAAACCATTACCCATAAGATTGGAAAATTTGCATCTATGTGTTCTGGGCTGCAAAACAACAGTTACTGCGCACCTCGTATATCTTCGACCATTGCGCAAAAATGAACGATTGCAAGAATCTAAAATTCTCAGCACAGTTTCATACCTCTGTTTCTAGAACTCTCGCTGTCCCTCCACGTTTATCTCTTCCAACTTCCGCGCACCGCACACAGTCGAAACATGACGTGGCTCTACGTCACAAACGACGCTGCAGTAGTCATGGCAACCGGTCGTCATAGCAACCGCTAGTCGAGCTTCACCGCCATGCACTTGCACTGCTTGACGATCTGAACGCGTTTGCGTTTGAACGGCGGTGTCTTTGAGGGGCAACGGAGAACGATAGTCACCCACTCGGCCACCTTCGGCGTGCAGTAGGCACAAGAGCGGAAGGAGCTGGCTTCCACGTCCTCCTTGTCCGTCTTCGGAATAAAGAAGGAGTTGCACTGGCCGTAGCAGAACCGGTTCGTCACTCGCTTCTGGATGCAGCCCTCAGCCTCGACGACCTGCTGGAACGGCTCCGTCTTGCACCAGTCCTTCTTCAGGTACTCCTTCTTTGTGATGGTCACGGCGTTCCTGCTGCCGTGTATGAGACGGTGCTTCTTGAGGGACGCATTGATGGCCGCCGGTGAGGAAGATGGAGAGTCGGATGGATCAGATGGATCGACTTCCGATGATGAAGGTTCCTCCTCGTAAGGGAGGGATACAGCTGGGGTGTTGCTCGTCGGACTTGGACTGGTGACGTTCGGGGACTTCGTGCGTCTTTCAGAAGAACCTTGTTTCCTGGAAGACTTGTCAGCAGCAGCATCCTTGTCTTGCACTCCCTTTGACGCGACGATTAAGACGCAGGCGAGTAAAACAACCGCGCTCGACAGAACCTTCCCCTGCCACCACGATGACCGCTGATCTCTACGACTGGACTTCATCCTCCACTCTGGATCAAATCAACCACGATCTGCTGAGGGGTTTGAACTGAGTCTAACCCAACGAAACACCAACAGAAGAGGAACAGACAAAGTTCAAGTCTATCAGAAACCGAATCACAAGATCGATCAGTCCGCTCTTCTCCAACAAAGTACGTCGTTTGAGAACCGACCAGCAAAGACGCGCCAATTTATGCGAAGACGGCAGACGACAAAATCTCTCCCACACCCCACCCCGTCCACCCACCCTACCCTGCCAGGGTTTACGACTCCACTCTCTCGCACGTCTGGCATCCGCCCAGAACGTCGCCCCGACTAGTACCCCACCCTATATATTATAAGTCCTTTAATTTTTTCAATTTCGCGCCGTCAGACAAATTGGCAAGTGGATTTCTGCGAGGGGTTCAGCGTCGCAGTGAGCACACGCCTCGCCAGTGGATCGACGGACCGTCTGACAGACAGGACAGACCATGGACTGCTCTGTAAAAGTTTATGGGCGGGAAATCTTTCTCTCTTTCTCGCTCTCAGTCTCTGTCTCTGTCTCTGTGTGTGTCTCTCTCTGTCTCTGTCTCTGTCTCTGTCTCTCTGTCTCTGTGTCTGTCTCTGTGTCTGTCTCTGTCTCTGTCTCTGTCTCTGTCTCTGTCTCTGTCTCTGTCTCTGTCTCTGTCTCTGTCTCTGTCTCTGTCTCTGTCTCTGTCTCTGTCTCTGTCTCTGTCTCTGTCTCTGTCTCTCTCTCTCTCTCTCTCTCTCTCTCTCTCTCTCTCTCTCTCTCTCTCTCTCTCTCTCTCTCTCTGTCTCTCTCTTTCTCTCTGTCTCTATCTATCTATCTATCTATCTATCTATCTATCTATCTATCTATCTCTCTTTATCTCTCTCAGTCTCTTTCTCTCACTCTCTGTCTCTCTCTTGCTCTCTCTCTTTCTCTCTCTTGCTCTCTCAGTTTAAAACCCTTGTCGTGTTGTTATTTTATTTATTTAGTTTTTTTTCCTGAACCAAAACAACAAACAACAATGATACAATTATAGCAGTGAACAACACTTTAATATTATTTGGTTAAGAAGGGGAGACCCAGAAGGGATGGGCAATCCCGCTAATAGGGCCACCCATTATTCGTGTAAAATATTTTTAAAATTCACATGATAGCACATTCAATTGCAGGAATATAGAGATCATTAGGGAGAGAGAGGAAAACATTATTAATAAGCAATCGAAAAGCTGAGCAGAAACCATAACTATTAAATATCAACATAGCGCTGTTGCTGATTTAAAAAGCTTCTTCGATTGCTTGCGACATTGCGTAGCTTCTTAGGTGATTCCTTCTACCCGTACAAAGCCCGTCCATAACCTCTCGTTCAACAGCACATCGTAAGCAGTCCGCACAGCCCATGCAGGCACAGTCACAACCGGAAAGCCAACGACGCCGATCTCCCGTGTCTGCATGTAGAGTCGGGCCACAAATGGCGTCAGTCTCGTCAAGAGCCAGCCGTTTAGGAGACCCATCCACGCACAAGTGGCGCCCATCATCGGCGCCGAGCCAGCTTTCTTACAATTAATAACAGCTTATGGAAGGAGTCGATTCACCTGGCGGTATATACGGCAGCCTCCACGGCGATGGACGGATGGACGGAGGACGGGCGGACGGGTGTGGGCCCCCCTTCAACGGGGGCTCCTCCGCCCTCTCTCTCCCTCTGCCCTCTCTTTCCCTCTCTACCCTCTCTCTCCCTCTACCCTCTCTTTTCCTCTGCCCTCTCTCTCCCTCTGCCCTCTCTTTCCCTCTGCCCTCTCTCTCCCTCTGCCCTCTCTCTCCCCCTCTGCCCTCTCTTTTCCTCTGCCCTCTCTCTCCCTCTACCCTCTCTTTCCCTCCCTCTACCCTCTCTTTCCCTCCCTCTGTCGGCGGCCCTCTTGACCCATCAGACCGTCGGACGCGAGAACGCTTGCCGAAATTTTGCCACATACCTGAAGTTTAATTAAGTCGGCAAGACTAGTGTGGCTTTATAGCGCAACGCTGCTTCATCGGCTTTGAATCAAGCGTATGCGCCATGCCGCCGTCGCGGGCCCTCCCTCCCTTGCTCGCCCGCCGCCGCGGCCGCCGCCGACGCCTGGCTGCCGGAATAATTTTATATTATGCGTGACTCGTATACTGACAGGAAATCGGAGGAGCCTTTGAACGGTCGATAGGCGAGAAACAAAAGATAAATCATAAAAAGTTTATAACCGAAGACGTCTCGCCGCTTGGCCAGACTATGTAGAAATAAGTCTGTCGTCAGTCGATGTATAATTGTGATGTGCAGTGTACATGTATGTGTATTGTAGTTGAGCAGACAATGTTTTGGTTGCAACTGTCTCAACTGTTTTAAAACGCAATTATTGTGGTTTATACAACCTGTTGTGCAGACATTGGTCAAGTGATTTTGTAACGTTACCCAACATTCGCAGCATTTGATGTTCTGATTCTGATGCTGCGTGCGTTGTGTTTTGTGCACAGTCTTCTTCTTCTTCTTTACGTTCTCTGCCAAGCGGCAGGTCCAGACGTCCAATGTCTCCACGTTTCACGCTGTTGTGCCATGTCCTTCAGTTCTCTATATCCCTCTTCCATCATCCCGTCCAGCAGTTTTTGGGGGGATGATGGAAGACGGATTGCTTGCTCGTGCACTTCGGCGTGAATTTCTGATGCAGTGCCCGCGTTAGTACGGAGCGCCTCTGAGTAGGGAGCTTGAAGTAGTACAATATCAAACGCGAGAAGTAAATTTAAATAAATATATAAATATATAATAAATTAATGTTCCTACCACTGCGCCCCACGTACATACATGCAACTGATCGTATACGTCATAGATGTAAAAAACGATGGAAACAGAATATTCGAAAAAATAAAAAACGGAAAAAAACGACAAAAAAACGACAACGGGAAATAATTTGACTTTATACATCTTAAACTGCATTTTACACATAAAATCCTTGTTTACTTTCTACATGTATCTCTTAAATGATGACGTTAAACAATTAAATAATGACATCGGTTATCTGAAACCTTGAGATTGGGCTGAAAACGTAAGAAATATCAGAAAAAATAGAATTAAAGAAAATAATAAGAGACAGAGAATAAATAAATAGCGTTACATAAAAAATAAAAAACGGAATAAAACGATGGGAAAAATAAAAAACGGAAAAAACCACGTTTTTTGGGAGCGAATAAAAAACGAAAAAAACGTTTTAAACAACTATGGTATACGTGAAGAAAATTGATTATTAACTGAGACATATAGTATTAGTGTCTATCATATGGACATCGCGTTGCCGTTGCCCTGGATTCGAACCTCACGCACACAGACCGACTGTCGACCAACCAAGCCATCTCTATAGTATACATTGGCGCCAAACATTTGAGTCACTTTTAGACGTCTGAAGTGTCACATGTACTCAGATAACACTGTAATAGCTATCCCAACATGATAGACTATGATAGAGCCGTATATACCTTAACAGTCTGTAATAGATTCAATGGATCGTCGCCTGCAAAAAATCTAAAGTTTCAATTAACTAAAATGGTAACAATAAGACAACTTACAAAAATATGAAGTCCCACTTAGCCATCTGTCAAAACCGAGACTTTTGTTGAAGAAGTCGTACTTAACAGTGATCTAACTGATGACTGATAGCTTCCTACTGCATGTAAGATGTCTAGACTTTTTGTCGCAAAGGTACTTAAGTAAGTTAGACGTTCTGACTGCTTATTGTAGTTCGCCGAAGGGCGATACGTTTTTCAAATCTACACAAAATATTTTAATAAAATTTAATGCTGACTTTTACTAAATACAGAATTTCTTCGATTATAGGCGAAAATCCAACCGAAATTCAAATATGTTTGCTTGGTTCCTACAATATCTTTTCCGTGACCTTGGTGTATAATACGCACGGTCGAAACACGATGCTCCCATAGGCGAAAACTTTGTCCAGAAGCTGGGGGGTATGAGCGAGTGTATGAGTTTGTGGTGGAGGGGACGGTCTCCCCACCACAAACATTGGGCCGTCCACCTTCCCCCCTAAGTCTCTGACCATGGAAAATTGCTGTGCTATGCAATGCTTATTTGTCTCGGAGATCCTGCTGTCAATATTATGCTGTTGATCAATGAAGATTGGTGACATTATCATCGTTGCTGTTTTGACATCTCTATTTGATGCATTTCAGAAACTGTAAATTCTATTTTCACTATAGCGTGCATAGGCCTACTTTCAATTGTTTTCAACTGTCTTTGATGTCTTATTATGGTCACGATAAACATCGTAAATAATAAACGAAGCATATATACATGCAGAGGAAGTGAGCGCTGTTTTGGCTCATAGCCTATACATATAGTGCCTTGGCTACGTTGGTTTCCCCATTTCATTGTTATCTCTTCCTTTATATTGCGCCCCTGCCATGAATGAAAACCTTAGTCATGAAACGGTCTCATAAACATGTTCTATACGCCTGTGTGCCTTTAAAACTATGTCTGCGTGCGTGTTTTTATGCGGTCGCTTAGAATGGGGTTAATGAGTGCTTCATTTCTTCCAGTAGATATATAATAGTTCGGTTGCATGCATGCACAATTGCACAGTTCACTGCACTGAAAACAATGTTCCAAGTCTTTCACAGTGGCACTCAATGTACGCGATGCAAAATACATTGTCCAGGGAACGCGTTCGCGCACTTAAACTCACCACGTAAAAACCCATGCACTAAAACAATTGAAATGCAAGTGCATGGGAAACTTTGCGTCAAGTATAATATATAGTGTGAATAAAGGCATCATGGTCAGTGTTTTATGTCGAAAGTAAGCTTATGTGTGGATAATTATGTTAGTGGGTTAATGTTATTGTCACCATGAATGCATAGTCTTATAGGTCAGCCATTTTCATCTTGGCTTGTCGTGCAATTCTCCTGGTAGAATTATTATTATTATTTTACACGAGGTAGCCTATTTATGATCCCTCAGGTTTTTAAAAGCTAACCTATTTAAGATAAGATTAACATTCTAGAACTACTAAGCCTCGTCCCCACTGGAGACCACAAATGTTCCTCTGAAAGCTACGGCATTTATTATTATTATTATTATTATTATTATTATTATTATAATTATTATCATCATTATTATTATCATCATCATCACTATTTTTCCCGAGGCGCCAATGATATCTCAGGATTTAAACAAATATTATCTTAGGAGTAAAATATGAATCGCAGAGAAGTTAGACCTCGTCCCAGGTTTTTCATCATCAGTAGGCCCTATCATCATTGTTATCATCATTGTTATCATCATTATTATCATCATTTCATCATAATTATTATCATCATCGTCGTCGTCATCATCATCATCACCATCATCAACAACAACAACAACAACATTGATACGATGCAACACTAGATTTATTTTCGGTTCAAACCAATGCTGCATGTGTGGGATCTAAGATGTCGCGCGTCTATACATAGCAGGAAGCGCTGACGCCATTGTCGTCGTAACCCTTCCGTTTGAATGGCCCTCGAAATACAAAGCCTACAGATACTTGTTGAGTTTGCTGTCGACATCTGTCGGGGAGTCAATATAGACGCACGATTGTAATCACTGATAACAATAGAATTGTTATAGATAATGCGGCAAGTCGGCTTACACACACACAACACACAAAGAAAGGAGGACAGTTTGTCGCGCTCAATGGCGGGTGAAGTTTATGACTGAGAGCTTGAGAAAGTGTGAACTAGCGTCTGGCGCTTCGTGTGTATGCTTTGATCTTAGTCTGCGTTGGGGACATACAAATGGTAAAAGTGGCGGTGGCGGTGTAACAGAACTTGGTGAAGACATACTTATCTTGCAACGTTGGATAATCTTATAGGCTGCAGTCTCTGCTTGCTTGTATGCAGATGGCAAGGCTTCTTGCTCTTATTATAATGACGTGTGTGTAATTAAGCAGATTTGGCAGATTTGTCATGGCTGACTTTGGACTTTGTTCTTTGTCCTTCTCGAGTGCCTATTGCTCCCTAATCTATTTCCATAGTCGTTGTTGAATGACTTATAATTCTTAAATACCACTTGTGTTGTGCTGTTCTGTTTATTATGTTTATTTTTGAGAACAATAAAGATGTTTTTGTATATACTGCTCAAAAGATAACAACTTTCGAGGGGTTTCACTCTTGGACTGTTATCACGGAACCGTAGCAGTCAAAAGCTTTAAAATTTAAATAGGTTACCAACAGTGCAAAACAACTGCGTGATACTTCCGCTAAGCTACCAAATATTTTCAGAACATTTGCGCAACATATATTTCAGAGTTTCTCATAGGAATGGTATTTCCTTCAGGCGACTGTCGGGCGCTACATAAATCTACGATTGAGTAACGATGCCATTGCAACTATACACTTGGCGACATATTACTTAGCCGCCACTCTCTGACAGTCGCATGAAATGATGAATTCAGGAAACCTTTTAAACTCCTTTCAGACAGTTAAGTTGTCGTCAGACTGCAGTCAGCTATATACAGATCATAATTAAGGGAGTCTAAATATGCCCGATTGAAGACAGGCAGGCCTGCTGCAGCTAATAGCAGGGACTTTGTTATTATTGTTGTTACTACATGTGAGACGACATCTCTATTGTCGTGTGTATAATGGGCGAAGCTAATGTAGTCGACCCTGAGACTGCATGCCATAGTTCTTCGAAACGCAATGTGGCGCCATCGCTTGAAGCAAAACTACTCAGAGGTAGACTGTGGATGATGCCATATACATGTAGGCAGACGAAGCCATTAGGACGTTGTCAAACATTCCCGCCGTCTCTATACGTGGGTTGGTTGGTCAACGCCTGCTCCGGCTCCATGTGTCGTCTGCATCGTGTCTCTGTCTCTGACTGTTCGTGTGTGTCTCTCCATCTGTCTAAATGTCTGTCTGTCTGTGTGTCTGTCTGCGTGTCTATATGTGTATGTCTGTGTGTCTGTATGTCTGTCTGTCTGTTTGTCTGTCTGTCTGTGTGTCTGTCTGTTTGTCAGTTAGCGTCAGTATGTGTTTTGTTTTATAAGTCGTCTCTCTGTCTCTGTCTATGTCTCCGTCTCTGCCCGTCTGTCTATATCTCTCTATGTCTGTCTGTGTCGCATATATATACATATATATATATAACTAGCTGTACCCGGCCACGCGTTGCTGTGGCAGAAAAGACTCTCCCCTCCCCCTCCCCCTCCCCTCCCCCTCCCCCTTCCCCTCCCCTCCCCTCCCCTCCCCTCCCCCTCCCCTCCCCTCCCCCTCCCCTCCCCTCCCCTCCTTTCCTCCCTCAACCAAGAATGTTGATAGGCCGCAAAATTACTATGCGAATCGCTTATGACGTCACGGCACGTGACCTCATTCATGCGTAGTCACTGTCAAGGCGTTTCTGAAATCTGGCAACGTGTATTTGCAAATGGCGGTCGAGCGGAATGCAAACTTCACTTTTTGTGGAAAATATTGGGTTTTTTCGGAAAAAAAGAAAAATGGACACTCTCTTATAGGAATGGAAGGTTTTGTGAAATTTTTAAAACAATCTGTGCGGTACGTTTCGAGAACACTTTACACAAACTATTGGAAAGTTTCATTTTTATATATATAGATAGTATGTCTCGCTATACCGTCTGCTTCATATCTCTGTCTGACTGTCTGTCTGTCTATTTATATATGCAGCTATGTATCTATCAATCTGCCAATCGATCAATAACTCGACACTCCACAGGCGCATGCATGGCATGCGGCTTATAATTCTATTCGTGGTAGAAAGGGACAACCTCTCGCGGTCAGTAGGCCTCTGCCAGTGCCATTCCCAAGCCTGGACAAAGGAGGAGGGAGATTCCAATCAGTTTTCATCACCTAACTATATACCATCATCACCGACAACCACCGTAACACCACGCTGTCTCCTCGGCTTGACCTCCCCGGATTTCGACCTGGCACCGGAACGGAAACGGTAGCTCTGGCTATTGTGGACTTGATTTGATATAGCGCCGGTGAATAAGCTGGTCTCCTGACGTGGTTTTGTGGGCGCTGAGAAATTCTCGAAGATTTACATTGCATTACATTCAAGTGGAAGTCAAAGGATCAATCCAAAGAATCATAATTATGGACCCGCTGAGACTGACTTGATTGACTCTTTCTTTCAGAATAAGATTATTTTAGCAGTGGTAACATTGCGAAGTGACATTTATAGAGAGTGATGTCTATTGACTGTATAGGATATACGTCTGCGTCACTTTATATACGTCACTTTAACTTCATTTTCTACTTTATAATATGCGCCAATCGAGTCCCAAATTATACATATCAACGTCTGCTCACGTTTCAAACGCCGGCAGACCGGGCAGACGATACTGTCACGGTCTCGTCGTCCGTTCAAATTCTACCGGCAATAATATATTACTCCGAGCCCCGCCGCATGCTGCAGGCTGACTGGCTGCGTGCCCTGGCGGACCGGCGGACCGGCGGACGGGCGGACGGACGGACGGACGGGCGGACGGGCGGTTGGCGACGGCTGCCTTTCTACCTTGAGAGAGAGAGGAGGTCTGCCCACCCGTCAACTGCCATCTCGAGACGTTTTAATTTGTTGCCATTCTCGACGTAAATAAAGCGAGACAATTTGTCCGACGGTCGTATAGGACGAGGAGCCGCGGCGGCGACCGTGCGCTCGTCTGCGTCATGAGGGTCGCCCGACAAAGGCCCGAGACCCTCGGATCCGAAGGGGGTTTCACCCGATCTTTCACCCTGCTTCCTCTGGAGGCGTCGAATCTAATGGAAACATTATCAACTGTCTCGCCAAGCTGACAAGTTGTAATTACTTACGGATATTATTTAGTCGACGATGAAGTTTATGTAGCGCTGGCAACCGTTGAGTGATTCGATTTACAGATGGGGTGAAGGTGGAGGGTATGGGTACCCACATTGGGGCACTTATGGGGTGTTGAACATTGAGTAGCCTATATAGCAGGCTCTCTTCAAAGTGAAAAATTGCGAATTTATGTCCCGGTTTATGATTAGCGAGCATGACCCCTAGCACCTGTAGTCGGCTCCATAATTATTAGATGGGATTGCAGTTTGCTTATTAAATTATTAAGTCTCAAAATCTACTCAGAGGCGCACCCGTCTACAGCGCAGACACTGCATCAGAGTTTGACGTCGAAGTGCCAGAGCAATTTCGAGTAAAGGACTTGCTCAAGGTCCCTGCACGGCGGCCTGAGGTGGATTAGAACCTGCAACCCTCTGGCTGCAAAGCAACGAACATAACCACTGCACCACTACGCCCCACAAATTAGCTCTACCAAATTGACACCAATTCGTGTTGTATTCTTGAGGTGCATTATTACATGTACGTTCCTTTGTGCTTGCACATAATTTAGTCATCCATCCTTTTTTCGTCCACCATGCAACTCTTCATCCATCAGTCCGTCCGTCCATTCGTCCATTTTACTAGAACTATTAAAACTTTCTTCTTCCGCTTCTACCTTTTTTCCATCCTTCCACCCTCCACTCCTTCCTTCTACCCTCCCTTATTTCCTGACTGTAATCTTTCGTTTTTTTCTTATACATGTATGCATGTATGTATGTATGTATGTATGTATGTATGTATGTATGTATGTATGTATGTATGTATGTATGTATGTATGTATGTATGTATGTATGTATGTATGTATGTATGTATGTATGCATGTATGTATGTATGTATGTATGTATGTATGTATGTATGTATGTATGTATGTATGTATGTATGTATGTATGTATGTATGTATGCATGTATGTATGTATGTATGTATGTTTGTATGTATGTATGTATGTATGTATGTATGTATGTAAGTACCGGTATGTACCGGTATGTATGTATGTATGTATGCATGTATTATGTATATACGAATGTATGCATGCATGCATATTTGCATATATGAATGTATGTCTCTAAGCTTATTATCTGTCAGGCAGATAGACAGACAGACAGTCTGCCTATCCGTCTGTCTAGCTGTCTGCCTATCCGTCTGCTTCTCTGTCTGCCTATTTCAATACCAACTTTCAAAGACGCCCATAAGTATCGCTATTGTATTCGTTAATGGCTTCGTCCCACCGCTAGCGCCAGTCAGTCCTGCTCCGCCTATCGTTCAATTTCGAAAACATTTTTGTCAAAACATTGCACCCTTTAGAAAATGATAAGCGACTCAACTTTTCTATAGAGTTTTGGGCCTCGTTGTCGTGCGAGGGACTCGACCGCCTTAACTCGCATAAATAAACAGCAGACGAGAGTATATTAAACTTGTTTCACGATTTTCTAATTATTTGTATTCATTCTGCGAAAGCTGTCGATATACTTTCCTCGCTGCGTCGTTTCTACAACGTGGGCGTCACCTTGCCATTAGTTGAGAAATATTACACCAGTTGGTCCCGTATAATGAGTTTATGTACACAATAAATAGGCCCATTATAAAAGATCCACGCTCTGATTTACATTGTTGAATAGATCTACGCATGCATGATGATGATGCTAATAAAAGTATATATATATATATACTGCAAACGAAAAAAGAAACATTTCTTTACGTTTTTATAATGACTTATTTCAAATAGCTCATTATTTTTCGTGGCATATATGGGGCAACATTCAGACCTACTGCTTTGCTTTTTAATGAGTGTCGTCAGTGGCGTAGCCAGGAATTTATAATGGGGGTTTATGGCCGGATACCCTAATTTTTGCTGTTTTCCTATTTATATGAATAAATAACCTTAACAAACCGTTTCTTCGGGAACAAATGAAGGGGCTTAATCCCCAAAACCACCCTTGCCTACGCCACTGAGAGTGGTACCTTGGCTTTACTATTAGGCCTATGTTTCTGAATTATCGTTGAATGGTGCAAGAACGGATGCCATGTTACCAAGGGCGGATACAGAAACTTTGGATGGGGGGGGGGGCAAAAAATTTCTTGAGACCTTGGCTTTTGGGGGAAAAATCGCATCCGCCAAAAAAGTTGATGACCTTTTTTTTTTTTAGTCATCCGGCCAAATTTTCGGGAAAATCATACCATTTCAGCAGCCACTAAAACCAAATGGGGGGGGGGGCCACGATACATGGGCATTTCTAAATGGGGGGGGGGCATGGCCGGATTGGCCCCCCCTGGATCCGCCCTTGCATGTTACAAGCGGACTCTATAATAATTTAGACTGCTTCTTCGAAAAAATCAGAGCGTGTATGTGAAGAGTCTGTCTATCTGAATATAGACAATTTTGTGTATGTATTGTTTTATCACTTTTGTCCAGAGTCCCCGCTGGGCCCGCTCTTGTGCGGTGCTATCCTGCGCTGCTTTGTATAGATCTCGTTTACACCCGTTTCTAATGTAATCGAGCCATTTTCTGTTAATTTCCCTCCGCCCATGCCTATTGCCTATCCATATATTTCCCAACATAACTTTTTTATTTTTCTGTTAGGCTATCGTCCATTTTGAATAGCCTATGTTCAAATGGACTCAAGTTTCTGAAGTTTAGTCTATGATCACAATTTCATTTAAAGTAATTTTTAAAATGACGATTGATAACGGTAATTCAATATAATTACGAAGACGAGTATTCAGTTTTTATTGCCCAGTCTGTACACCGGTATATCGCTTGTTTAAATGTTTTGCTACATCAAGAACCGTTTTATTTCTCGTGTGTACATACAGGGTGACCATCTTGACGCCTACTAAGCCGCCAGAATCCACGCGTTGCAGACGAGACAAGCGTCACTTAAACAGGGCTTAAACGACACGCTGTGTATAATAGGCTATAATTATATACTCGTCTATAGAAATCCCAAAAGAGTCGCCAGGCTTGAGCATCGCGCCTCGGAGACGGGGGGAAGCCCACCGTAGACGCAAACAAAAATCCACGAACGTCTACGCACTTAAATTCGTTTGCACAGTCGCTGAATTATTTCGGGATTCGTTTGAATCGAGGTATTAATGGGTGTATTACGAGGCAAATAGACGACGCCAGGGTGGCCCATTCCGACGATAATTAAGTTGTATCCGAGGCTCACTCTGACTCTGATTATTATCTCTACCGATTGTGATTACATAAGCCGAGGATGAGAGGTCTGCCTGCTTGGATGCATGCCTGTCTGCTTGTCTGTTTGCTTGCGTGTCTTACTGTCTGTCTGTGTGTCTGTTTGTCTGTTTGCTTGCTTGTCTGTGTGTGTTTGTCTGTCTGTCTGTCTGTCTATCTTCTGAATAGGCGTACGAGGCGGGGGTCCAGAGGGGCAAATGGCCCCCCTAACTTTCCGTCAAGTCTGATTTTTCGGGCAAACACAGACCCGAACGACTAAAAAAAGGTCGTCAACTTTTTTGACGGATATATTTTTCGAGCAGAAGTTCAATCTTTGCCCCCCCCCCCCCACTGCTGAAATATTCCGTACACCTATGTCTGTCTGTCTGCCTGTCCTACTCTCTGCCAGAACGTGCGGTAAATAATTGAGAAAGTTTCACACAATTCGTTGATTTGTCTCGCTTGGGCATATAATGTAATGTAATATAATGTAATGTAATGTAATGTGAGATGATGCAGTGTCATGATAAAATGTAATGTTAAATTATAAAAAAACGCGATGCAATGTCATGATAAAATGTAATGTTAAATTATACAAAAACGCTTAACGAGTAGCCTACGCCTACAAGAGATCATCGTATGGTAAAATTTAATGTAATGTTCAATGGTACAATTATAATAGCAAAATGTAATGCTAAATTATGTAGTGGAAAATGTAATGCAGGCGTGCAAAATGTAATGTTGAATAATGTAGTGGTAAATTGAACATCCTTTAAAAAATATTACACGTAGGCTAGTATACATATACATGTACATGTACATGTACATGTTTGAAATGGTTTTTATAGGTAGAACTCGCGGACATGAAAACGCGAAGCACTGGCCATTGAGACCTCTATTATAATAGTTATAAACCTAGGGCCTACATCGCAGTTTTTCGCTCGCTCATTTGTCTCGTCGATCACAATAACTTTGAACAGATAGCAACAGTCATTCATGATTCATGAAGGCAACACATTCGATAGCTACCTTTGTCTCAAATCCAACAATTGAGGTTTCCAGTCTGCGAGCTGCTGCTTGTTTTTTGTGTGCTTTTCTGTCTGTGTTTGTCATAGGCGCCCACATAAATTTATGCAAGAGGGAGAGTACAAATTTTGTGATACATTCTCAGCAAGAGTTTGAAAATGCAATGCATAAGAGAACATGGATAGATTTTCTATTTTTTTCTAATTGCAATTTCTCAATTTAACTTTGTGTAACATTAGCTTATTAGTGCTTTATTGCTTAGGCATTTTTTCGAGCCACAAAGTAGTAGGCTAGTTAAAAAATATTTGTCAATTTTTCAGTGAGGCTAGTGCACCCTCTTGCCCGCCACCCCCATGCAGGGATTGTGTGCAAATGTACGCGCGCCCTTGTGTGGGTGTGTGTTTGTTTGTTTGTGTATGACTGTAGCCTATGTGTAGCAACAACTATGGACAGGCGGTTTGCGTGCATTATATCAGTCTCTGTCACCAAGGAGTAAATTTGGTACCGACGTAAACTCGACATTAATAACTGCCGACAGCCCGCAATGTGCTGCGTTGTGCCCATTCTGAGGGCCTCAGAAGAATTCGTCCGGCGCACTGCAATCTCAAAGGTCCAAAACAATTGAGAAACCAAGACATTAAAAAGATGCCGTTATTTAGTTATAACCTCAGATAAAATTCGCCCTTCCGCATTCTGCAACCGTGGCGCGAAATGACCGCACGTTGTTATTACATGTACACACTCGGTGGAAAACACGTTCAGACAGTTTTCTCGAACAGCGTAATTTGCCTTAAGCCTATAGTCTATAACGATGAATTATTCAGTTGAACAAAAGATGTGCCTTTGTCGCCTTAGTATTATTAGCCATGGTCCGTGTAGAAGTTTGGAGACTCGAGGACGAGACTGTACAGATCGGAGGCAGACGAAAAAGGAATTAATATCTTTCTTCTGCCTCATAGTTTTTGAATTGTCTTTTTTTTAAAATTATGGTGAATTATCCGCTTGAACAAAAGGTCTATACCATTGACGCCACAGTAGGCCTATTAGGCTATTAGCCATGGTCCTTGTGGAAGTTTGGAGACTCAAGGACGAGACAGATTGGAAGCGGGCAAACCGGGAGTCAATATTTTTCTTCCTCAAACGATTAGTTTTTGAATGTTTTTTGCGGTCGTTTTGGCGAAAAGTTGCTTACCAACATACCAGTGTGAGAATTGTGGAAACATAACTGGGGGTTGGACCATTATCAACTTGGAATTGGGTGTGTGAAAAACACACTTTACTATGGAGCGCTAAGAAAGACTGGGGGTTGAGCTCCCCCCTCAACCCCCCCCCCCCCCCCCCCGACAATTCTGACCCTGCAACATACCAACAGCTTTCATTTGACTTTCCGTCTTTTCATGCAGCAGGATCATGGCTCCAAATTCATCTACAGTGGAGAAATCGAAATGTAATTTCTGCAAGTGGCTTCATAGTGTTCGACGATAATTTTTATATGCCATCACTGTCAGGGATGCCACTCTGAATTTTAAAAAGGTCAGATCTATAAAAAAGCCTAGAAAAAGCTAGATTGAGAATTTCTCTGAGAAAGTCATGGATATTTCCGACTTGAAATTTTTGACGACCTTAATTTCATTTCAGTCTTTCGCTCCAAAATCTTAAATTATTCCAACTTTTCCCACGTCTTTTGTCTTTTTCACCTGAAAATATCTATTTTTATATGAAAAAGTCCGAAAAACCGCATGAGAAAAAGTTAGATTCTGGCAAAAAGGATAGAAACCTAGACAAGACCGAAAAACCTGACGACATTTTTTAGTCTTTCAGTTCCTCAAATTTTAGTCTTTGGCTCCAAAATCTTAAATCTTTCGACTTTTTACTCGTCTACTCTACGTCTTTGCCTCAAAATTTGGGGTATTTTACCATAAAAAGTCAGAAAAACTGGCGTCAGAAAAGGCCAGATCCTGACATAAAAACCTAGAAACCTATAGAGAAGGCCCAAAAAACCTAGATCTAGGTGGAAAAAGCAAAGAGTGGCATCCCTGTCTACAAGTACAGTTGCGTCTTGATGACTGACCGCTAGGTGGCAGTGGATGCATTATTTCCGAGGATTTGTCGTTGACCCTGATTGATTTTCTTTTCGATTTTTATTCCTCAGAATAATTACGAATGATTGTTTTGCACGCATGACGCAATTCCAGCTGAGACCATAGGCTAATTACGTATAGAGACCTTTAATAAGATATTAACAGCGCCCGCGATTTGTGCAAACCGGTCTTCTACAATATTATGCATTATATAAAAAATTATATATATATATATACACTAGCTGTACCCAGCCACGCGTTGCTGTGGCAGAAAAGACCTCCCCCTCCCCCTCCCCCCCCTCCCCTCCCCCCTCCCCCTCCCCCTCTCCCTCTCCCTCTCCTCTCCTCCCCTCCCCCTCCGTCCCCCTCCCTCACACCGTCCTTCACTGACAGCGGATATAGCCTAAGAATGTTATAAGGCCGCTTTCGTAATATTCGACTCGCTTATGACGTCACGGGACGCAACCTCATTGATGTATCGTCACTGTGTTTTACGTTTGAAGCATGGTGGTTTGAAGACAATTCTGAAATTTTGCAAGCGCGTGGTTTGGTTGAAGTTGCAAATGGCGGACGAACGGATTGCAAAGTTCACTTTTTGTGGAAAAGGTTGCGTTTTTTCGTGGAAAAGAAATCCTAAGACACGGTGCTATTAGAATGGAAGGTTTTGGTAAATTTTCACAAAAATCGGTGCGTGAGTTTCGGCGTGATTGCGTGATAAACTATTGGAAAGTTTCATTTTTATTTATATAGATAGTCTATATATAATTTTTTAATATATATATATTAGTTATGACCTATGAAGCTACGTAAGACTGCTCATGTGTATGGACTAAAATTGCAAAAGGAATGCATAGTCTATAGCGCCTTTAAAATGGGCCTCTATTCTTTGGCCTAGACGACGACGTCAAATTTCATTGAAAATATAGAAAGTTCAATAGTATACAATGCCGCGAAACATTGGATATATTCCACCACTTGTCGGCCCCCGCAAACGCGAGCACGTGCACGCATTGAACCTGGAACTTGGAACCTCTACAGCGCCCACATGTAAATGCGAAGTCGCTGGAACCAGCTATAAATATCAAAACAAATTCGACAGGCAGAGGTCAATATCCGGATAGGCAGGCAGGCAGGCAGGCAGGCAGGCAGGCAGGCAGACAGGCAGGCAGGCAGGCATGCAGCTATGGTGGAAGGTTACTTACTTAGTACATGTACTTAGTCCTTCCCGTGCAGATCTGCACATCGGGCAACGCATCTCCTCCACTCGTCCCTGTCCATCGCCAGTTCTTCAGCTTCATGGTGGAAGGTGGGTGATATTAAATTTTAGAGTTGAAACATTGCGGGAGGTATGGAGAGTGGGTGGATCAGGTATAAGGGGAAGGGGGGGAGTCAGTCTTTTTTTAGTGAGGGACGTAGCCTATACCACAGCAAGCACCCCATTGCTTGGCCTGTACCTGCACAGCAGCAATGCCATTTCGACGGGACCTTTCAAATCATTGACAGGTATGAAAATTTAATGAACATTTTTTTTATAGGCAGAAAGTCTCCTCAAAGCCAACTACCTTCATAGATCGTTTAGAATTATGGCGCCAGCACCGCAGCAGTGCAGGCATTGTCTTGCATAGAAGGCGATTGCTATTGTCTTATTTTCATCTGCAGGGCGAGGGAACAACAGTGGATCGGTGCGTTCTTAGCAAGTGCGCGTTGTATAGAACTACAGGCAAGTTAGAACAGGTATACTACAGTCTATATACATGTAGCTATATAGACTATTTATTCGGTTTATATATACTGCAGGTACTGTACATGTATATATCTAACTGTGTGCTATATGCCTAACAACATGTATGTTATTATCCACCTGTTGCTGTATATATTATTATGTATATATATATATAATTAATATTCTTTTTGTTAACATCTATGCACGCATGTATGTATTGCATATATATATATTATATATATATAAAGTCTCCCGTGTGATGAATGTCTATGAATATTCATGAATGGTAGTAATAATGTGCCGACGATTTCTTTCTTTTGTGGCTTATCAATATTATTGTGTTTTCCATATTAAAACCAGTCCGTGAATTTGAACGTATATGTATGCATGTACATGTATGTTTCTATGTATACCTTCATGTATGTATGACATTGTATGTATTCATGCATGTATGTGTGTGCATGTGTTTAAATGTATGAATGTGTTCAATTATGCATGCATGTGTTTGTATAGGACATTACATACGCAGAACAATGTTCATGCCTACATGTACAATTGTACATGCATTCATAATAATACGTGCACAGTGCATATTGCACAGTGCATCATTGCATCTACTGATGTGAATGCATGCATGTACTAATGTATTTATTCCTATTTGCATATGTACATGTGTTCATGCATGCATATATACCGTCAATGTAGTCTCCCATAGCGACGTGCCTGACCTGTACTGTTTCCCTCCCCTAATTTCTTCATTTGGACGATCTTTCTTAACAAATTATTGCCTGTCACTGGGCTTCAGAGCCATAGGCAGACATGAGACAATGAGGAAGTGACACAAACGTACGCGTGGACAACAAAGCAGAAGCTGTGTATATAGGAAGGCACGGAAACAATGAACATGAAACAATGCGATTGGATGATGACTGCATGCTTGTTGAATCCATACGAGAACGGACATGCATCTCTGATCCCTCGGTTTCATGTCTGGAGTTGGCAAACATATGATACTCGAAAGGATCAATAATTTTATATTATTCATAACGATTCGCTATCTATATGACACCGTACATTTATTCATTGCCAAACTATGCCTATAGAGCCATTAGAATTATAGCACATTTTTTGGTATGTTTCTTTGATTGTTTGTATGTGCACTTGTTATAGCGCCCCTTCAAGCTCTCTCTACTCAGAGGCGCTCCCGAATGCAGAGCCGACACTGCATCGGAGTTTCACGCCGAAGCGCTGAGCAATTGTGAGTGAAGGACTTGCCCATTGCCCAAGGTCCGTATACGCGGTGAGGTGGATTCGAACCTGGAACCTTCCGGCTTCAAGGCAACGACGCCACCACTAACCACCATTAATAATATCGATTCGCTATCTATAATTCTATATGACACCGTACATTTGTTCATTGTCATAGTATATAGGCTACCTATAGCGCCATTAGCAATAGGATAGCACATAATTTATTTAAAGTGGGTTAAGATATATAGATCTATATTTCAACTGCGTTGGGACTAGTGCTCAACACCTATATATGTAAGCCTAATGTGGGGCACCGTGGTGTAGTGGGTATGTTCGTTGGGTTGCAGGTTCGAAACTTCGAATCCTCAAGCCACCGCACGCACGAGCAATTACGAGCAATTGCGTATGAAGGACTCACTCAAGGTTTTAACTCGGTGGCTTGAGGTGGATTCGACCCTGGAACCCTCCAGCTTCCGGGCACTGAACCCACCACTACACCTCGCTCTATGTATAGATCTATACATTCAGATAAGGCATTTAGAAGAATTATAAAGGAGACATTTTAGGTTCGGTTGTGCATAGCCATGGTTTGACAGTCGGAGCAGCGGAAATAAGGGAAGAGAGACAGAAATATATGAAAACAGGAAAGATTGTAGAACAGCGTAGAAATTTACGGATGATCATAATAGGCATGCAGCCACATTCAAAGCGATGTTAGACATTGCAAGGAAAACAATAGGCAACGTTCACCCACAATGACATTGTCTTTAATCGAGAGAGAGAGAGAAACAGAGAGAAACAGAGAGAAACAGAGAGACAGAGAGACAGATAGACAGAGAGAAACAGAGAGAGAGAAACAGACAGACAGACAGAGAAGCAGACAGACAGAGACAGACAGAGACAGATAGACAGAGGAACAGAGATGCAGAGACAGAGACAGAAAGAGAGACATACAGAGGCAGACGAAAAGAAAGAAAGGGGGAGACAAAGAGAATATAATGTATAAGAACGAAATAATATTTATAAGCATTGTTGATCGATATCCATAATAATCTTCACTTACTTGCGTATATAAATATTATGTATACATGTATATGCATATATATATGTGCAATTTATTCACAGTAGGCCTAATCTTTTTCTAGTTAGATGTAAATGCGTAGCTCCATAAATAGGCCTACTGCTTACAACAATTGCAGCCGTTCAGCCTTTACGACAAAATGAATTTTATCTTGGTCCTTGAATATGATTAACTCTTGCCTTTATATAGGCTTTATAGTTTATACAGACAACTGCGATATTTTTTCAAGGCGTTTGTTCAAGCAACATTACAGTAAATTGTACATAAAAAGTGCTAACATAAACGCATAAGAAAACCAACTCGTACATTTGAACCAAATGAATTTATTTTCTAGGGACCTGAAAACGAACCAGATTCTAGCAGAAACATTACAATTTACAGGACCCAACTTCAGCTATAGTATACCTCCCTAACTCTATTCCGCAATGTAGCCTACATTGCAAGACGCTGCTGTTTAGTTTACTCCTAAAACGTCCCACATTTACACGTCGAGAAAACGCATCCCACCACGTGCGATTGTCGTGCGAAAGCGCTCGAAGCATGCACGGCGTGCGATTGTCCTGTGTGCCAAAGCGTCCGGTCATTGTTAGGGATTCTTCAACGGGTTCCGCTGCGCAAATGATTTTCCGTTGTTGCCTAACTTGGAAAATTGATCGACGAGGACCGACAAAGCCAGCACCACCTCCCCCCAAATCCTCTCAGCCACCCCCCTCCCCAACTCTTGCAAGCCACGGAGGTAGTTTGTCAACCGTTGATGTTGAGGCAGTAGTAGCACTCGAAAGGAGATGATGGGGGGAGTTATACTTTCACTTCCAGAACAATTAACAAGTCTGTTTCGGCTGGTACGCCTGTATGTCTGTCTGTGTGTCTGTCTGTGTGTATGTGTGTCTGTCTGTATGTCGGTGTGTCTGTGTGTCTGTCTGTGTGTATGTGTGTCTGTCTGTATGTCGGTGTGTCTGTGTGTCTGTCTGTGTGTCTGTGTGTCTGTCAGTCTGTCTGTGTGTCTGTCTGTCTGTATGTATGTATGTCTGTTTGTCTGTCTGTCTGTCTGTCTGTCTGTCTGTCTGTCTGCGTGTTGCGCGTAAACAGCGTCCGTGTTTGTGCGTGTGGCAACCTTTGTTAGGCCAATGGAACAATGCATCGCCGAAAACAATGAAGCATCGCTTCAGCATCAGCAGCCAACACAGGGCGGACCATTATTGTGCGAAGCAATGCAGCTTTGGAAGAATGGAACCACCCAGGCACTGACGCTAACACAGACATATAGACATGCATACGGAAAGACATTTAAGAGGAGACAGACAGACAGTGAATCAGCCAGACAGGCAGACAGACAGTAATACAGGACAGACAGACAGTGAAACTACACAGTCATGCATACAGACAGACAGACAGATAGACAAACATACAGACAGACATACAGACATACAGACAGGAGACAGATAGACAGGCAATGAGATAGACACAGTCATGCACACAGACAACACAAGTGCCAGCGCAACACACAGACGCCAAGTGGTTTCGAAGACAAAATTTAATAATAAAACAAACTACAGCACGTAGGCTACATGTAGGAAAGCACTGTTACAAAGAACGAATAAAAACTCGCTAGCAAGTCATCAGTATACACTACATTGACTACAGGTACCAAGAAGATAAACCCATGCACACGGGCATACACGCAGGCAAGCAAGGATACAAGTGAAAGATGCACCAACATAAGAATTGGCACTGAGACATAGATCTACATATATATATATATATATATATATATATATATATATACATACATAGAAGCAGAGACAGGAACAAACATACAAAAAACATCCACACGTATAATAGAGAAATATCATCGCGCATAATAATAATAAGCGCATGAAGCTGTTGAGTGTTGTCAGAACCATGACAGCGGAAACATGACGAAAAAGAGCGATGTGTCATTCAATGCGATGATGATGATGAGGAAGCAGAGGGAGTTTGACGGAAGGGTTGGACAGAGGGGGAGAGAGAGACAGAGAGAGAAAGAGAGAGAGAGAGAGAGACAGACAGACAGACAGACAGACAGACAGAGACACAAAGAGAGAGAGAGATAGACAGACAGAAACAGAGAGAGACAGAGACAGACAGACAGACAGACAGAGACAGAGAGAGACAGTGAGAGAGAGACAGAGAGAGAGACAGACAGACAGACAGACAGACAGACAGACAGAGACAGAGACAGACAGAGAGAGAGACAGTGAGAGAGAGACAGAGAGAGACAGAGACAGAGAGACATAGAGACAGAGAGACAGAGAGACATAGAGACAAAGAGACAGAGAGAGACAGAGAGCCTTTATAGTCCGTGCGATCCATCGCACATACTCCCTCCTAACCGGGTCGATGGCGTCACGCCTATAATTAGGCTGCCAAGTATATTGACGCTGATGATGATGTATAGGCTTACAATGCCCTACATTATGGCTAGTGGCTTAATTGACAAACAACTGACTAAAAAATGAAATTAACTTCTCATTTGCTGATCGATTGTTTTAGATTTAGATCGTTGCTGCAGTGCTGGCCATCAATTTGAATGCGGCTTGCGAACCATAATAGGCCTATAATTGTTGTCTTATACGATCAAATACGCCTAAAAATACTGTAGTCACACAACAGTTCGGGGGCGCGGTGGTGTAGTGGTGGCGTCGCTGCCTTGAAGCCGGAAGGTTTCAGGTTCGAATTCACCTCGCCGCGTAAGGACCTTGGGCATGTCCTTCACTCGCAGTTGCTCAGCACTTCGGCGTGAAACTCCGATGCAGTGTCCGCGCTGTAGTCGGGAGCGCCTCTGAGTAGCGGTTGAGAGCTTGAAGAATGAAGAGGCGCTATAACAAGTGCGCATACAAACAAACAGAAGAACAAAAACATTAAAAAGAAGAGTTGAGGAGAGTTGCTGAGGCACAAAACAATTGAAAGCTTGTACTGGTGATTTGAGCCACACATAATCGTTATTGGTAAACTCTTGACAAGTTGACAGGAAGTCTATTGAATTGAACAAGTTTTCTGTGAATATTTATTAGTCATGTACATTGTTGTACAAGTCCAATTTCAAATTGGCAATTATTAGCCACATCCAAGAGTATTGTACGCTTCCTTTGGCCTCAGCGAGCTGTAAATTCTGAAATTAGCAACGCAAATAAAACACAACTGTTCGTGGGAATGATGGCAAAAGATGGCTAATATAATTATAATAGTCTGGCCGGGGGTAATTGTCCGGAGGAAATTGTCCAGGGGTAATTGTCCGGGGATGATTGTCCTGTTACCTGTATTTTCATATAGGCTGCAGGGCTGTTTTAAGGAATTTTTAGAACTGCACGGCAGCTCCTTTTTTCCTTTCCCATCCTCCATGGTAAATTACTTCCAAACGAAGGATAATGACTTTTTGGGTAGTTTTAACTGCACAGAAGTGCTTCGACAACAGTTTTACTACACAAATCCATTTAGAACTGCATATTTTGTGTACAACTGCACGTTAAAAAAGCCTTGATAGAGGTCTTGAAATCAAGTACGACCTTGACGGAATATAGGCCTAATCAGCTGAATTCATTTACCATCATTCATTATCATGAACAGTTAAGTTTTACGCGCGTTGCTAATTTCAGAATTTACAGCACGCTGAGGCCAAATAAAGCGTAGGCTACAATATAGTCTTATATGAATAATTATATGTGGCTAATAAATGCCAACAGGTATAATTGGACTTGTACATGACTGATAGATATCTACAGAAAGCCTATATATGCAATTCAATGTAGCCTACTTCCCATATGTAATAAAATTTAATGTAATCGCGACCTGAATAATTGGACCAGTGCAATTCAGCATCAGGGCGGATGCATCTCTTAAAAATAATTTACGAATCAATGCGGAATATAATAAAATGATAAAATACAACTGTATTTTATACAGCCCTCCTTCCAAAGCTTAGAGATGAACATAGACCATAATTTCATGACAGAACATCGATGACGGTTACAAGCAATTATTGTATGCGAAGAACTAGCCCAATTATAGCCCTACACAGTAACCGCCTCGGGCGAGGATCGAAACCGTACTCTCCCTAACCAATCGGCCACAAAGATGCATAGCATAGTCAACGAACTGAGGAAATAGGATACAAATGATGCGCGGTGGTGTAGGGGTATATGTTCGGTGCCTTTGAACCGGAATGTTGCGGATTCGAATCCACCTCAAGCCACCGCGTTGGCCCGTTGGGACTCTGAACAAGTCCTTCACTTGCAGTTGCTCATGCGCTTCAGCGTGAAACTCCGATTCAGTGTCCGCGCTGTAGTCGGGAGCGCCTCTGAGGAGAAATCTTATGGGGACTACGACATGACGTATTCATACATACATACATACATACATACATACATACATACATACATACATACATACATACATACATACATACATACATACATACATGTACACACACACATACATACATACATACATACATACATACATACATACATACATACATACATACATACATACATACATACATACATACATACATACATACATACATACATACATACATACATACATACATACATACATACGTACGTACGTACGTACGTACATACATACATACATACGTACGTACGTACGTACGTACGTACGTACGTACGTACGTACATACATACATACATACATACATACATACATACATACATACATACATACATACATACATACATACATACATACATACATAGGCCTACATACATACATACACACATACACACATACATACATACATACATACATACATACATACATGCATACATACATACATAGGCCTACATACATACATACACACATACACACATACATACATACATACATACATACATACATACATACATACATACATACATACATACATACATACATACATACATACATACATACATACATACATACATACATACATACATACATACATACATACATACATACATACATACATACATACATACATACATACATACATACATACATACATACATACATACATACATACATACATACATACATACATACATACATACATACATACATACATACATACATACATACATACATACATACATACATACATACATACATACATACATACATACACACATAATAGCCTATGAGTAAGGGACTCGCTGTTAACACGCGATGACGTTTGACTCAGTGACAAATCGTAGTCGAAAAAAATCGAGGAAAAGGTTTGGTATAAACCGGCTAAAAATGCCAAACTATAGTAAACTCCGCCACTGGTTGCACTCTGCCAGTGCCAGTCCCAAGCCCGGATAAAGGAGGAGGGCGACACTAATCACCTTTGAAATGGTAGTGTCATTTAAACAGCAACCAGCCGTGGTCAACTAGAGTATTAGGCCCTTCTCTCATCTTAAATCAACAGAGTGAACAGTACACCGTGTACATGTAGATGGGATCTCTATAGAAATGTCACGGGTTCAAGAGGGTCGGATCGAAAAGCGTCTGATGATCAATGTGACAGATGGACAATCGTCTGCGACAGAAAGAGACAGACTCTTTTCATACAGGACGCCATATTTTGTTTATAATTATTATTCAATGCATGCGGTCAAACAGAACGTGTTCTTTCACGTTCAGCTTATATAATATACATTATAATAATTTATTCAGTTATAATCAATATTTTATTTATTTATTTTATTATCGCTATTTTATTCTTGCTAAGGGCCGATATAGTCCATTAGTCTTTCTTAGGGTTCGATAGTCCATTAGTCTCTTTAGGGTCCTTTTATAGATACAGTGTAAGTAGCCTTTTTCACACACCATGCAAATCCACGTGGATCGGAGTCTGACCCCAGTTTCTGCAATTCTCTTGATAGGCCTTTATGTTTCTAGCGAAAAAGTGTACGTTTATCTAATAATTAGTCAAAAGTTTCACCGGTTTACTTGTTTAATCTATATAGGAGCAAGGCTAAGCAAATTAAACGTGGCGTAATTATCAATGACGTGGCACTAGCACTCGTCTTGACCATCTCTTTACACTACCACCACCACCACCTCCACCACCACCACCACCACCACCACCACCACCTCCACCACCACCACCACCACCACCACCACCACACCACCCCACCACCACTCTCTCCCTCATCATCACCACCACCACACCACCCCACCACCACTCTCTCCCTCATCACCACCACCACCACCACCACCACCACTACCACACCACCACCACTCCGTCATCACCACTCCACCATCGGCCGAGGCCACCGCGTTGTCCCCATCGCCTCCATTATGCCACCTGTGCATTCTGCCGTTCAGCGCCCAACTGTTGCGCCTTTGCCGCGTCGTCTAATCGCCCGTTTAGAGCGACCCGGTCCGTCGATAATATCGACGCAACCCAGTGTAACCATAGAGAGAGAAACGAACAAGTTACGCTTCGTCGGAGCATGTCCGCACGTCTCTCATCCTCCCTACTCCGCAGTTGCAGCGCGACGGGTCCCTCCGGTGTCACGAAATAGAGTATCCTCCGTATTAATCGTATCCCACCCATGAAGATGAAGAAAAAGCTGACAAACTGCGCGTGTATTTATTTTTGCGAATTAACTTCCATCTGCCTTGTTTTGAACAATGAAACTGACATTTATATTTATCCCTACTAGATAATTTTGTTTGCTTTCGGTTTCAGAGCACTTAGAACATGTAAAACACATAAGAACACTTAGAGTCACTAAATAAATTCGCATTGCCGTGCTCTGAACATTTTTTAGGATACTTAAAACAATTAAATTCACTTTAAATTTTGATCACAACATAATTTTTTCAACTATACGCATTTTCAATAAATGGGATAGAATAGTTTATCCCCCGGATAGTCTAGACCGGTATATTCCATCCGGTGTAGGGGATAGATTAATTCATCCCCCGGATAGCTTTAAGCGGGGTACAGTATATTCCGTGACACCGGCTCACCTCTCCCCAGCAGCCGGGTCCGTCTCAAAAGAGATGAAGCAACAAGGCTGACGTGAGCCCAGCGGAAAAGACTGGCGAGGAGGTGGAAGACACGGACAAGCGGAAGGAAGGTCAACGCGGACGTCCTGTTGGTAGTGGTGGTAGTGGTAGTGGTGGTAGTGGTAGTGGTGGAATTAAGCGCACACGGCGCCCAGACGTACGCACGGACGGATCAACCGAGAAAAAGTCAAAACCGTCTTTGCCAGTTTGTTGTAAGGTTGACAACGTTGCGTAGAAAGAACGTTAAGACTAGAAATTATCATTCTTTTTCTCTTTAGTAGTGCTACAAAAACAGAAACATGTCTATACTGCTAACCGCCGCCGCCAAGAAGAAGTTCATGAAGAAGATCAAAGAGAAAGGGTGAGACAAACGGTTCTATTTTTTTCACTTTCAGAGATCTAACTTCTAAGATGGGACGCAAAATGCGATTTGATGTCAATTCCACGTTTCGCTCTTAGCTGACCTTTGGTATTTTTTTAGCAGATGACTTTTAATTAGACAGTCATTAATCTCAACTATTTCCGGCCTATATAATTATTATTACTGATTTTTTTTATCTTTGGTTATGATGTGCTTCGATGCAGTTGTGCTAAGAAGTGATCGTCAACATTATTACTTGGGAAGGTGATTTAATTTAAGGCTCAATAGAAGCTTCTGATTAGAGTTGCTTTTGTTTTCTGATTTTAAAAACCTTCAACTTTGCGTTCCTTGAACTCCAATTGCGTCGGAATATCTGATAAAATGGTAAAATTAATCATTTAGTTTGCTTATGTAATTGTCAAAAATCATAGCAGTCAAATTTCCCTTTTCATGTTTTCTGATTCCTAGCAATAATATTAGGCGACTTTTTCAAAAACCAAACGCTATCCAATGCATGCAAGTAAATTAGTCTGGACTGATGTTCGTATACACAACGTCATGAGTAGCTTTAGCCAACACGAGACAGAGGAACCAGTTGAGAGAAGAAAGCGTAAAAATTTAGGGATGAAACACCGAAAGAAAGAAGATAAAAAACAAGACAGAGTTGCATAAAGCACAGGTTCAACAATGGTAGGTCATAGGCCTATGCAGTTTTCACACGGTTTAAACGGATCCCATGGTGTTTTAAAAAGTATATACCAAGTGTGGTGTCCGGACAATTCGAAGCCGGACAATACGGAGCCGGACAATTCAAAGCCGGACAATTCGGAGCCGGACAATTCGGAGCCGGACAATTCGGGGCGGATCGACAACTTTTTATCTTTAGCCTAAGTAGAAGTTTGATTGATGAAATATTGTGGCTTAAATATATATAAGCTGGATTTATGAAAATAATTCTTGTTTCAATAGAAGTTGGATTCGTGAAAATAATCGCTGCTTAAATAGAAGTTAGATTGCAAGATTGTTGGAAATAATTCTTACTTCAAAAGAAGTTGGATTCACAAGGCAATTGATGCTAAAATAGAAGTTGGATTTATGAAATTAATTATTGACTCAATAGAAGTTATATTGACGAGAATAACGTTTGGCCACTCCGCTTTGTTCGGCACCGAATTGTCTGGAAACCACGAAGTTCACCTATTATGTGTGCAGACGCCGCACAGCAAGTTTGCCTCTCAATAGCGTCAAAGCCATTTAGAGTTTTTAGAGCAGCGCTTTTCAAACGGTGGTTGATGAACCACTAGTGGCACGCTAAGTTGCTGCTAATTGGTACATGAAAAATTCATTATTTTATTTATCTTCGTTTATGTTTTTTTATTAGCTCTTCCATGTCCACCATTCGCCTTTAAAAAAAATCTTTAACGCGCTTAACTCTGCGACTTTCTGCCTAATAATTAATTGCTATAGGGGACTTAGTGTATGCTCACCTATATGGTCTCATATTACCTTTGCTGGTGGCACGTCAACATTTCATTAGTTTACCTAGTGATACAATGAAAATAAACTCTGAAAACTGCTAATAATTTTGTGCTCCATTCAGTGCAAACGGGCTTGGACTGCAAATTTTAGCAATTAATTCATCGATTATTCGCTAAGATTTTAATCGATTAGTTTAGGCTTGTTAGATTATTTTTTTTAATGTGAAACTTTTGAGTGGAAATTCAGCAATCATTTTGCATTATTTTACTAGTAGTAATCATGCGAATAAGTTCCAGATAATAAGAGGAGCTCACGCTGGAGCCCATTCCAAGTGGAGAGATATTGTCATATTGATTATTGACGGATGATTTATTTTTATTGCAATAACCAGTTCTCACGTCATTGTTCAAAGCCATAACACATAGGCTACATGTATATCTGACGCT
>OX243824.1:15961926-16228106 GCA_945859605.1 Lumbricus rubellus | reverse complement strand
CCCATGTGGCGCTTATAGGCTACACATTACTTCATGCAACTTCAAAATGTAGGCTTTTTCTATGGCTCAATACTGGCAATGCCATTGTCGTTCCGCGATGCTTTAAAATTTGTTGTGCCAATGATCGCTTCATATATATAATATTTATTTATATTATATATATATATATTCATATATTTATATAATTATAGTCACTGAATTCATATTGCACCGTGTATATAATGAACTGTAACACTATTTCACTTGCTTGTTTTTCTATAGTCTTAGAAGCCATATGGGGCACAATTATAACAAGATCGCGTACCGGTTTTGTTTTTTCTTTAATAATATTTAATGTGATATGCAATTTGGTACAATTATACTATAACGTAAGCCTCCTTGTAACTTTGCGATATCCAAGCGAGACCATGTTTAAATGAGGTAGGCCTATTATAATAGTCTATGCATTGCAAAGCTGAATGAAATTTGGAATACATGCTCACATTAGATTATTACCGCTTTAATAAACATTTTGATGTATTTATTTTGCTGTTTCAACAACACGATGAAAATTATTGCATTGTTTTGGAACACGGTTATAAAAATGAGTGATAAAAATCCCGCTACTGAGTCTAGAGTTCAATTGAAAGCTTCTCCTCTTAAATTGACATTTCGCTTTTGATAATCTTTGTTTCTGTGAAATTTATTATATTGCAATGTTTTGTTTACCCGCCAACTACGTCAATGATACTAAACCAAAAACGGGAAAACAGCATTGCTTTTGAATTCTGTTATTTACTCTTTGGTCTCAAAGATCTTTATTGTTCTCTGCCAGACGACAATAGGCCTATTGTAATTGGATGGAAACAGCATAGCCTACTATATTAGAAAGCAGTAAGCAATATACTTCCCATTGTAGCCAATTGACAGTATTCAAACCTGAATACTGTAAAGAAAAAAAAACGACAAATATCCGGGATGTCTTAACGATCTTTGTTTGAGCAGAATTTTTAAAATAAAAAACATTTGGACTGGTTTGTTTTTCAGTAGTTTTGAATAGACTGTGTTCGTCAATTATCCTCGCATCGTTTTGCATTATTATTGGCACTTTGCGGATAAGAATCTAAGATCGTTTTTGTCTAATATTGTGATAATTGTTCTGTGGTTTTATCACGATCTGTTTCGTAACTTTTTGAAATATTATTCGTGTCGCCATAGCAACAATAGACACAACTGGTTACCATGGTGACCGTGGGCGCCATTGCAAACATGGGTGTTTCCATGGTTACCATGGCCCACATGAAAGCTGCTTACTATAATGAGATTTGAGGCAGGTGCTCAATAGCTTCAGCGATTATCTAGCTTGCTTAACGTGTCGGTTAGCGAGATATTAATTGAGTGATGCGGTGTTCTGTTGTGCATTTGTTAAAGGTCTCTGTTGTTCTTGTTTTTCTTGAATTTTCTGTGAATTTTTATAATTGGAACATTGACGCACTTGAACAATGGAAAACTTTTAATAAAATCCTGTTGTACAATATTTCAAAATACAATTTGATATCAGCATGTTTCGTACGAAATTACAGGAGAGGGGTTAATAATTATTAATTATTATTAGACCCAGAACATAGATTAATTATAATTAATCTATGCTCTGAGTCTACAACCGTGAATCGATTCATGCAACTGTAAAACTAAATATATTTCTATCGCCTTAAAATTATTACTGATCCTACGTAAAATAATGCTGATTTATCTCAGACTTTCATTCACACTGAAATTACATGGCAAGGGCTTCATCCCACCAAACTCAATGAATTTAGCACTGGGCAGCGGCAGCGGCAGTGGCCACAGCTTCAGAGAAGAAGTGGACGAAGAAGATGATGAAGAAGAAGAAGCAAAAAGGAGGAGGAGGAAGAGGAGGAGGACGAGGAGGAGGAGAAGGAGAAGAAGAAGAAGAAGAAGAAGATGATGAAGAAGAAGAAGAAGAAGAAGAAGAAGAAGAATAAGAAGAAGAAGAAGAAGAAGAAGAAGAAGAAGAAGTAGTAGAAGAAGAAGAAGAAGAAGAAGAAGAAGAAGAAGAAGAAGTAGTAGAAGAAGAAGAAGAAGAAGAAGAAGAAGAAGAAGAAGAAGAAGAAGAAGAAGAAGAAGAAGAAGAAGAAGAAGAAGAAGAAGAAGAAGAAGAAGAAGAAGAAGAAGAAGAAGAAGAAGAAGCAGCAGCAGCAGAGGAAACAGAGAAAGAAGATGATTAAGAAGAAGAAAATTATGTTTGCATGTGTGTATTTATGCACGCATGTACACATTGTACACACGAGAAACATCATCGGATGGTAGAAGGAGAGGATTCGGAATGCAATCGTGCATAATGTCATGTAGTTATTATAGCCAATCTTTACAGCACCAAGTTTAGTTTACGATGAGTTGCTACCATCTTGCGAATGAAGCTGAAAGTAAAAACAAAGAGCGAATAATAATTTTACTGCGATGAATATTCATTCTTAGCTTAAATACAACTTAAGTATCTATCATTGAACCATCTCCTGCCAATTTGGCTAGTTTTTCACATTAAAAAACGTGGATATTTCAATCGGTAGAAATATTGTTTCATGTAGGGTTACATGACATTGTATAGCCTAGCCTACATATTTACAATGTGTAATATCAGATCCATATGAGTCTCGTCACCATTTTGTCACACCAGCTGCCCTCAGTGAGTCAGCTGCAGGCCGCTTAGAACAAAGCCATGGGTCGATGAGTCAAACACACCGTCGCACACGGCTTCTCAATAGTTAGGCTATTTATATTCAAAGGCGTGAATCTTCACATTTTATAGTCAGTATAATTTATGCTATCTGATCCCCCTACATTACCAAGTGAAAAATTGACTATAATTATGAGATCCGACACTGCTCGCTTAACATGTATGTATATATGTGCACTTGCTATAACGCCCTTCAAGATACCTACTCAGAGGCCTTCCAGACTACAGCGTGTACCCTACTTTTCTGGAGGTGAGTATACGATGCCGTTTTTTCCCGGAGGTAAGTATACGCCGTATGTATACCCGCTTATACCCTTGATTACAGCCCTACTTGAGCTGCTCAGCTACTCCTGTCCCCTATAGCCTATAGGTCAATCTCGTACCCATTCTTGAAACAGTTCTTTTTGACTGTGCTGGAGTCGGGAGCACCTCTGAGTAGTTTCCTTGAAAGGGTACTATAATAAATACCAAGGGCGTTAACAAAGTGCAATTCGAACCATCTACGTCATGGTCCAGATGACTTTGACATCTCTTTACTTGCTAAGCTGGCAATTAAGACTATACACTAATTTAGACATCATCAGGCGGCTTCTCGATAATAACATAATAATTATTATTATTACTCACGTCTTACCGGGTACATTCCTCCACAAGTAATAACCCTCTACGAAAACAAACTCACGCCCAAACTCGCACACGCACATGTACCAATACATGTATACATGCATGCATGCATGCATGCATGCATGCATACATACATACATACATACATACATACATACATACATACATACATACATACATACATACATACATACATACATACATACATACATACATACATACATACATACATACATACATACATACATACATACATACATACATACATACATACATACATACATACATACATACATACATACATACATACATACATACATACATACATACATACATACATACATACATACATACATACATACATACATACATACATACATACATACATACATACATACATACATACATACATACAGTCCTTCACTTACAATTGCTCAGCGCTTCGGCGTGAAACTCCGATGCAGTGTCCGCTCTGCATCGGGAGCGCCTCTGAGTAGAGAGAGCTTGAAGGGGCGCTATAACAAGTGCACATACAAACAAACAAACAAACATACATACATACATACATACATACAAACATACATACATACATACATACATACATACATACATACATACATACATACATACATACATACATACATACATACATACATACATACATACATACATACATACATACATACATACATACATACATACATACATACATACATACATACATACATTCATAAGGCCTACACAGCATTGCATATAATACGATATATATGCAGTATATATCTAAATTAGACATAGGTTTATGCGCTCGTGTACATGTTTGTGCAGATATTTATTGTGTATTTATTATGCATAATTGCATACGTAAGTTACTTAATTGTGGTATATTGGGTTTTTTACTTACAGTATATCCTACGCATATCGTGGGCATCAAGCATGGGTAATTTTAGGTTTAGCCATAGAATTGACTGGTCGACTATAGGCAATAAATTATCTGGGCAAACATTTTACAACAGGCCAGACAGGACTTAAATATTAAGCAGAAGCGACTGTATGTCTGCACGGTGTGGACCCATGCATAAACTGTGTGTCTATATAAGGCAGAGTGTATGAGGGCTGATAATATATCCTGCAGTCTGTAGCTGACACACAGCGACATTAAGTTAGAATAGCCGACGGTTAGGCCACATAGACCAGACGGGCTAGACATCACTCTGAGTCAGGTAGGCCTTTTGTTATTATAACGTATACAGTGTGGTGATATAGGGTGATTGTGCTGCGCTTATGGTCCTTGTAAAAGTGTGTTTTGAAATCGCTATCGTTTTATAGATGGCGCATGTTTTGAATGCGTGTCTAACATATACAATGCATGTCCTCCTATATCCCGTTCCACTTGCAAGTAAAGTAGCTAATGTTATGAAGGGTCGTAGGTCGTTGGAATGTATACAGAGAACAGCCGGGCCTGACATAGATCGGCAGCGTTTTGTTAGGACAGCGTGGATCCATGCAGCATAGCCTACTGCCCTACTTCAAACCAAGCGAATCAAATATGTATTATGTCTACGATGTACGCAGGCTTGTATGTATGTAGGCCTATGTATGTGCACTTGTTATAGCACCCCTTCAAAATATATACTCAGAAGCGCTCCCCACTACAGCGCGGTCACTGAATCGGAGTTTCACGCCGAAGCGCATGAGCAATTGCAAGTGAAGGACTTGCCCATTTGCCCAAGGTCCCTACGCGACGGCTTAAGGTGGATTCGAACCTGTAACCTTCCGCCTGCTGGACAACGAACTTACCCACAACACCAGCGCCCTATGTACATATGAACATGTATATAATTATGCATGCATGCATAGGCCTACGTGAGCATGTTTGAGCGTGCGTTTATAAGAGTGTATGTTTAATTTTAATGCATGTTTGCACACGCCCACCTTCTTTTTGCAAGTTGAGACCGGCGCCACTTGAAAAACCATTCGAAGAGTTTTGAGCAAGAAAGATTCAACTTGTTGACTCCTGGAGACAAGTGGCCGATCCCTATGCAAAGTACATGTGGGCTGAGCACAGCACTAGGACTTCGGATCATGACTATTTAAGTCAGTGTTCGCTGAAAAAAATGACGTTTACTCTTAAATGCCACCTCTATTATTATGACTTTATAACACTTCTTCAAGGAGACTACTCGGGGCAGCCAAGTAAACCTGTTTTAAAATGAGAGAGGAAAGCATAAGAAGGAGTTATATAGAAAAGGATAGTAGGGTCAATGAAAGGCTATTCCAACTTAATTTCCAAGTCGAGGGTCCCACCACTGAGAGCTCTGGATATATCTGAGGTACGAGCAAAATGGACTGAGAGCAGACTCAGATAGACCCATTCATTTTTCCCTCATCCTCATCATCGTCCAAGTCGTTTGTTCCAGTCATGTTATTATTCTTCATTCTGACTTTTATACAAAGTACCATTGTCGCGCTGTAGTGTCTTGTTGTACTTAAGTCTCTTTTCATATAGCATTGTGATATGCTCTGCTGCATGCGGATGGTCCTGTTGCGGTCCAGCGAGTTGTGAACACTTCGCCAATCGGTCGCCATTCACTTCAACGTTTTGTGTTCTGAAGTGACTTCTTGCAGTGTGTCCTCATCCACCTGTCTGTTCGACTCTGTCCCACTTTTCTATCAGTTCTCGTTATTATTCTTTGCATAGGCTATGTCTCAGATAGATCAAGGCCCGCACAGGACTTAAAGTGTGGCAGGACGGTCATGGACGTCGTCCTGGCACTTATTTTTAAATATCTATGCCGTCCTGCCACTTATTTGGCCAGCACACATAAAAATGTCAAGAACGTCCTGGCACTTCTTTTGGAAAGGTAAGGGGCGTCCATGCACTTCTCCTTTTTTTACACCGGGCCCGCATTTGTGGGTGCTAAAGGTGCTGAACACCCGGGTCCACAGTTTAGAGAGGTCCACAGTTTTGAGGGCTCTCAGATTATCGCCTAATGCCTAAATTAACCGTGTGTAAAATGCGTTTCAGGTTAAATGGAGCAGAAAGACGGTTTCAAGTGGATTGCTGATCTTCAGGTATATTTGTAGTTCGCCCACTATCGCAGTATTTAAGCGTTGTCCCGTGCATGACTGAAATTATGCATTTGTTAAGTGCCATGCATGAATGATAGGCAAACTTTACTTGGCAATCGTGAGTGAAAGGGTTTGGTTACCAAATAAATAGGCCTATGAAATAGCGCAAATACGTAGGCAGAATATATGAATTTATATTGTTATATATGCAAATTATGATCAAGAACTTTCTCAAGGTCGTAAGTTCTCGTAACTAGCAATAGGCTATAGTTTGCTAATGTTGCAACTTGCAGTGCGACTTACAATGCGTTATTTTTCTAGCGCCACCAAATGACTTTGTTGAGCAATAAGTCTGTCGAATAGTGATTGATCTAAGTATAATTATTGGTTGTCAAGCATTTTCCACGTCCTCAAACTCTGACTTCAAATACCAGATTTACTTTTTAAAATTTTATATGCAATTATCGTGCATTATTTCGTTTATGAAAATAAATTACGCCGACATAATTATACCGCAACTTATTACTCGAGAGGAGAGATGTAGAATATGTGAAAAAATTGGTCAAACGTATTTCAGTACATTGAGGAAACTGCCGACTATGGCAACAACAGGACAGCGGTTGCTGAGTCAGCGGAGGATGCTGATGAAAGGATGCGGACAATCGTAGCAAATAAGACAAAGCTTGACGATGCTACAGCCACCGAAAGCGTAAGTCTTGAACTAATCCTGAGACAATTGCTGCATCTTTAATAGGAGAAATTAACGCAACAGTGAATAATTGCCAACAAATGAAGAGGGCAAAGAGGAGGGTGAAGTAGAAAAGACCAAGGGATGTGATGCTGCTATTGATGAGTATGATGATGATGAATATGATGATGATGATGATGATGATGATGATGATGATGATGATGATGATGATGATGATGATGATGATGATGATGATGATGATGATGATGATGATGATGATGATGATGATGATGATGATGATGATGATGATGATGATGAGGCATCATGAGGGATATGATGATAAGTACTATGGTACCGGTAATAATTATGCTGTTGTTGGTGGTAGTGCTGGCGGTGGCTATAGGTGACGGAATTCGTAATGATGATTACAATACCCCAGTACCACTACCATCTTCACACCATTCCATTGAGATTCAATGGCTTAAAAGCTGCTGCCACTGATTTTCATTATTCTTGCATTCACACATTTCAGCTGTTGCCCGATTGAATTTTTTACACAGGATGCTGACGAAAGAGAATCCATCCGCAGTGACTATCGAATTCTAGAGGTAACATTACTCAAGCCACTGGTGCAGGTTTCAACAGCAAGCATCGTGAAGTGTTCAGTTAATTTGAAAAGAAAATTATTTGTGATGCGAGAAATCCTCCACTATATGTTGTGTAGGCTACATGTAGTTCGTTCAGATCATTAACTTGTGCTATTAACCATAATGCAGGCAGTAAAAAATCATTGACGTGAACTGTTGGTTTTTGTCTAAGCTACAACATTTCCCAATGTGGAATAGCCTATCTTAAAAGAAATTTGATTGTGATGCGATAAATCCTCCACTATCTTGTGTACATGGATCTATAAGACGACGAAAAGTATGGTGAGGGTGATGGAAGATGACTAATTTATTTATAAGTTTCCAATTCGCTACTAAATTCATTTCAGGCAACTTCTCGAAGACGTACCGAATGTCTCAAGACCCTAGCAGAAATTTCATCTCTTGAAAATGTCTTCGAGGTATGCAAATCTATGCGTCAATTTCATTTGTAGTAGCCTAATTGACTATCGCAAAAAGTACGAAATAGCTGGAATGGAATACAATGGCAACCCCAATGGCGTGTGTTTGAACCATCAGCCGAACCTTCTTGGCTCATCAACATTATGGATTTAGTTTCATGACGTTCACATAGCAAAATCGATTTTCCGAAGCTTTCCGTGATTTCCAACACATTCTATTGATAGGGGCCTGCCGATTCCTTGTGTAGGCCTAACGGGTAAAATGATATATCCCATACCCAATTCTTATTGCTCATATTTTCATTTGATTTATGGCCTTACGATTTGAATAGAAATTTATTTTATTTTTATGTAATTTATTTTTGCATATAGTCTAATATTTTCCAAAATCGTGCCACAAATCTCATTTCTTCGTTGTATGAAGAAATCGAGAGGTAGGCTATTTGATTAGAGCAATAATAATATGTGTATTCCTGTCTTTTAAAATTTGCTGCCCCACCTCTTTTTGACAGTTGAGTAAATCTTTTGATTATCCTCTTAATTACCGCCTGGCTTTTAAATTAGCACACCCTCGTTTGATGCCTTGCATGCGCATAAATAGAGGGGGATACGGTAGCTGTTAGGCTAAGTGCAATTAGAGCTTGTAGATAACGGCTTTTAAACAAATACGTGACTGGTCTTCTTAGCTATAATAGGCCTATAATAGAGATGGGAATGACCTAAGCTGAGTCTGTTTGCTTGTTATTGTTTACAGCCGCTGTGGAAGTCATTCGCAGAGAAATCTGTTTCCTTGGTTAAGAAGACGATTTTAACAACACCCAGATCAGATACCAACGGATGGACTATAAGTACATCTCAGGTAGCCTATACTTTGACATTGGCTTTCGACGTAGATGGTAGTTTTTGGTAGGAGTCGCATTCGTGGTCCTGTTTCTTTGCTTTATGACTTTGTAAACATTGACTTCGAAAGTATAGGCTACTTCGATACAGAATGAGAATTGTAGAAAAAGATATAATAAGCTCACATGTAGGATTGTGGGGCTGTATGTCTATTATAGGCTGGTTTGAGGAACTTCAACGTATATTTTGCTATCTATCATAGTCACACATAGATATAAACATAAACATACACACACACACATACATAGCCTATATAAAATTATTACGCCTCAATTAAGTACCTAAACCATGCTTATCAAAATAATGTTCTAATTATATCATTACGCTGTCGAAAGTAACTGTTGTGCTACGTTGCCGACTTAAAAAATGTGATTGTGTTATGAAATTTATTTCAGAATTGCATCGAAGCTACGAAAAATGCCTGGAAGAACGTGACAACCATGATGAAATGTGTCCAAATACATCTTGAAAATTCCTCAAATTACCACCAGGCAAGGGTGTATTATCCTATAGCCTATTGCATAACTCAGTAAGGCATAACAATTATAGGCCCACATGAGAACGCAGCTGCAAATAGGCCTAGCCTAACAATTAGCCTATAATAACGCAATTTTAATGTCAAACATAGAAAATCATAATTGCCCTAATTATGTGATGCAATTTGCCTAAGTCTAATTGCAGTCAACTCCCTCCCGCAATAGCACAAAATAACACTCTACGATTAAATTAACAGAGTATGATAAAAAAGAGCCGAGCCTTTTATACTTTGGGTCCGCTATCTGGAATGGCCTCTTACTAACCTTACGACTTATGCCTAGGCTAAATTCACCTGCTTTTTATAAGTCGCTCAAATCTTATTTTTAGCTGTGGCTGGACTGGGAGCGCCTCTGAGTAGGTTTCTTGAAGAGGCGCTCTATAAATTCTCGAAATGAAAAATGAAGAAATAACCATAACATTTGATTGTCTAGTTCTTTTCGGATGTCGACGAATATCGTCACTGGATGAAGAAGGAGCTGAGTCAGGCCGACGATCTTCTGAGGACTCCAAAGAAATGGGGTCAGACGACAGGAGACCAGAGCGACATCAAAAGACTCATCTTTGAAATTAAAGTATATAGTTGCCCCGTTCAAATCTCTCTCTGTATTCATAAAACAAAATGCAAGCAAGAAGAACAAGACACCCATTTACATAAATAGTATGCATAGTACTTCTGGTCGTAATCGTAATCTCCAAATTTCTAAAGCGCTACTTGAAGACCAAGCGCGGGGGCACCAGCTCATTCACGAGCGCTGCGTTGGGTCAAAAGGGTTGTCCGTAAGAGTAGTCCGAAGTGGTCCGGGTCGTTGTATCTAGATTTTTAGCCAAGTATCGTTTAATTTATTTTATTTTATTTAAATTATTTAATATTGTTTAATATTGGCATTTTCTCAATGCTCTTTTGATTTCTATTGATTCGTTCTGACCTCTCCCAACCCAAACGTTTACCTGCTGTGCATCTTCTTCTTCATCTTCATCTTCGTCTTCATCTTCATCTTCATCTTCTTCATCATCTTCATCTTCTTCTTCATCTTCATCTTCATCTTCTTCATCTTCTTCATCTTCTTCTTTATCTTCATCATGTTCATCTTCATCTTCTTCTTCATCTTCATCTTCTTCATCATCTTCATCTTCATCTTCTTCTTCATCTTCATCTTCATCTTCTTCATCTTCTTCATCTTCATCTTCTTCATCATCTTCATCTTCTTCTTCATCTTCTTCATTTTCTTCTTCATCTTCTTCTTCATTTTCTTCTTCGTCTTCATCTTCTTCTTCATCAACAGACGGCTCTGACGCTGTATCTTCACTGGCGGGAAAAGACGACGACACTCTGGCTGCGCAGTCTCAAGCTACTTCCGGTTCCGTTGAGGCTGAGAAAACCCGACTGCGAACTTCCGGTCATCTCGTTGGCCAACTACAAAACCAAAGAGGTTTGCAATTACTTACTTACTTACTTACTTATTTATCGTCGCTCAGTGTTATTTTACCTTAACCTATTGGCTGCCTACACTGAAGTATACGAAAACATGCGTGTTATGTATTGTAGTGTATTGTATTTTTTGTACTGTATTGTATTGTAATGTATTGTATTGTATTGCATTGCATTGTATTGAAGTGCATTGTATTGTATTGCATTGTATTGAATTGTATTGCATTGTATTGTATTGTATTGTATTGCATTGTATTGTATTGTATTGCATTGCATTGAATTGTATTGTATTGTATTGTATTGCACTGCATTGCATTGCATTGCATTGCATTGAATTGTATTGTATTGTATTGTATTGCACTGCATTGCATTGCATTGCATTGTATCGTATTGTATTGTACTGCATTGCATTGCATTGTAATGTATTGCCTCCTACCGTAGAGACTGAACCTTTTTATTTACGATTGCATTATTATACACTGTGTCCGGGTAAAAAGTAGACCCCACAACAAAGTGTCATAACTCGGTCAAAACGTTTGAAATTTGTCTGAAATTTCAAACACAGCAACAGCGGCCATATTTACAGAAGATTCTAAAACCGATTAGAAATATACGTGAGTTTGTCAAATTTATAAGTGTTTGCGTTGGAGCACCGAAAAATTGAACTTTCCAACATGGAAAACCTGAAAAGAAGGGAAATTCAGCTAAATATGCTGTTCAAAATGTCCATCTTGTTCACGGACACACGACCGTAGATTAGACGCTACTGTTTGATGGTCCTGTCGATGATCACCTGGTTAAACAACTGCCAATATTCAAACAGACGCGCCCTACGCCCTACGGTTATCGATGTCATGAATACGCGTGAACAAAAAACGCGCTCCTCCTGTACATGTACTCCAGATCAAAGTCTGGACTGCTGGACGGCCACAGCTGCAGGATATGAAGCCGAGTGTCTCACGGGATAGCTATTAACCTACTACGTCTACGATCGTGTGTCCGAGAACAAGAAACACATTTTTTGGCACCAGAATAGCTGAATTTCACTTCCTTTCAGGTTTTCCATGTTGGAAAGTTCCATTTGTCGGTGCTCCAACGCAAACGCTCATAAATTTGACAAACTCGCGAATATTTGCAAACGACTTTGGAATCGAGTGTAAATATGGACACTGTTGCTGTGTTTAAAATTTCAGATAAATCCTAAAAGTTTTGACCGAGTTATGACACTTTTTTGTGGGGTCTACTTTTTACCCGGACACAGTGTACAATTAGACTTTCTTTTGCAGATCAGTATTTTCGAAGGGGAGGAACTAACGCTACTCGACAATAGTCAAGAACAAATGTGGAAGGTTCGTCGCTAAGTCGCTTGCATCTCTAATCATAATCTTTATCGTTATCGCAATCTTCAAATGTCTAAATCGCCTCTCGAAAACCAAGCGCAGGGCACCAGCTTATTCACGAGCGCTATATGTAGAGTAGGCCTACCCTGAACACTTCTATCGCGTCTTCTGATGTCAAACAAAGTGACTCGGATTAACCTTGACGATATTCGGAATAGTTATTTTGAAACGTTTTTCCAGGTTTTTTTTATTCTCAGAAAAATCCAGGGCTCTCCAAATTGCAAGGTGCGTGATCCAGTCAGTTGGCCACCCTGTCTTAATTTTATCGCTCCTCCCTGACATTATATAGCGCCATGAAATCCAGGGCATAATAATAATTCGCCTGCGGAATCGAGTGAATGAAGTAAGAGCCGTTTCTTTGTTGATTTGTAGGTTCGCAATCTGAGAGGTGATGTTCATCTCGTACCATCGACATTCATTCTTATCCCTGGATCAGACTTAGAAGCAGTAAATGCTGCAATCAGGTGGGTTTAGGCCTACTATAGACTCATAATTGCTCTGCTTAACAATGTTCATATTATATCTTTCACCAGATGAGGCAGTATTTCATCATAGGCCTATTGAAACTCTCTTAAACTTGCATAGACCTACTGTTATACATGTAGTTAGATGAAATATTGGAAAACATGTAAGAAGTTAGGCTGTAAATTCTGGAATGTCACAGAAAAGATCTACTCAGAGGGCCACTCTAGACATGAAATAATTATGGACTAATTAATTTTATGGTAGGCCAATAATTACATGCGCATGACGTGTGAGTGGAATAGTTTTTGCAAGCTCGCATGTTCAATTAAAGAATCAAGATAGCCTATTATAGGACTAAGGAAAAAAGAAATGTTAATAGCTCTTTGTAGGCATAGTGATTACGTCTGCAGTAAATTGGCATGCGAATCACCCCATTTTTACCGTCTGAGTTTAGTGACGCACTTCATAATTCTGCCAAATCGCGTATATACGTATGAAGCACCAGGGGCTTCTATCCCTATACATGGCGGGCGCAGCTTGCGCCCAGTGAAAAACAGGGGGGGAAAGCGGATTTTTTTAATTTTAATTTTTTTATTACACTTTTTACGTGTTACAACTTCAGAGTCTTCAGTTAAAGTCCTACGACATACGCACTTTTCGTGTGAGCCTACAAAATTTAATAAATGCAGACCGGAATAAGTCGCTCGATTTTGTTGGCGCCTTGTACATAAGCCCAATATAATTATCTAGGCTATGATATGGAGTTCTCGATCGCACTTTAATGCCGAGGAGGTAGTAAAATGTATGGGAAATCCTATACCCTCCGGCATTAAAGGTTTTTTAAAATCTCGCGACATCATCGTCTGCATAGACGTGACAAAAATAAAGTTAGGCCTACATTTGTTTTGTTTACTGAAAAAGTTTGCTTCACGGGCATATTTCGTTAACTAAACATGCCTCGTGAGAAAACCGGCCATGGAAGACAGTGCTCAATCTAGGCACCTCTATGGAAGTTTCCCAGAAATTACTTTCCCCCCACCCATAGAACATTTTGACAGAATGGTTATAGTTTTTAGCTATACTTTCTATGTGTTTGCATCGCATGAACTGTTATTGGTCTAATTTACCATGATAAAGTTTACGATTATGTGATTATACTAGTATTAAGCTTATTTGCTATTTTAATAAATGACACACTCATAATTATTATAATGAATTTGAATTAATATTAATAATACTTGTACAAAAACTATTTTTCACAACTTAATGGCTTCTCTCAAGTGTTATGTTTCAAATTTCAGACTCAAATTTCAAAAAGTTTTGTTCCGTTGAACACTTAGTGAACAGCATCATTATGACGTAAACATGCATTGTATTTTCATTCTGTTGCATTGCACTCTATAGATCCATAAATTTATGTAAGGCCTCTCGCAGTGCACACTGATCAGTGGCGCTAAGCACATCCATGGCTACCCAATTTTGGCATTTTGGTAGTTCCTGCTTGATTTGTGTACCATGTAACAATTTCTGCTAATTGTATCTTGGTCAGCAATTCAGGACCGTCTTGGGCAATAGAGCTGATTGAATTGCAACAAAATTAATAGGCTATAGGCTAAGCCGCTATATGGACCTCAGTTTACATCAGCATTTATTCATTGTCATAATAGTCCATTACCAGCAGAACTGAGATGCTGAACTTGATAAATAAAGAAATTATTGTAATTATAAATATATTTATCGAAATCTCAAACCGCTCTTTTGTCAGCTACATAACAATGTGGAAGCTCAAAAAATATTATTGTAAGCACAGGCCTAGCCTATTTATTAAGTCCTATATACCACTCTTTTCAGCAATCCCTCCACTGAAATATGTTAGTTGTGAAAATTACAGCTTAAAGAGGCGCTATATAAAATTTATGAAATTTATGAAATAGGGTCTAAATAAAATGCTGAAATTGCAATGCGGAAATAGAAAAAATTTCTTGTGGAGAGGGCGCGTCCCCTTCTCAAACCCCTATCCATCTCAAAAACCTTCATTCCCCAGAGGAATGGGCTAGATAACATATTGTCGGGCACAAAAAGAGGGGGGGAAAGAAGACGGATTGAGCCCGGCTGCTTAGGGGGGATAGAAGCCCCTGTGAAGCACTGACGCACATAGCCTATACTAGGATGACGCTTGCTGCACATGATACTGCAGTAATTGTACCTTTTATAGCGCCTTTCAAAAAGAGGCATGGGCATTGAAACCGTTTACACAATCGGGCTGCTGAGAACTTCGATTCGGCGTAGCACCGGTAAAGGGTGATCTCATTGATGACAATGGCGCGTAGGCCTATACCAACGGGTTTGCGATTGGGAGATTGATCTCCCGCGGTTACCGGAAGTGGGTGTTAACGTATATTTGTTTACAGCTCCAAGTGTCTTCCGAGTCTCTTATAAAAGTCCACCAGACTGGGGTTGTCCTTCCATCTTTCGTGGGGGATGGGTTAGAGTTAGACCATCTTGGACGTCGCTGAGTGGTGCGATTTCTATATGAGGGCTAGAAGAAATTCTCCAGACATGCATGCATTTGCAATACTGTTGCAGACTAAGCCTGTTCAATCTGTGTATAAAACGTTGTCTAATTATTGTAGTTTACGTCTGCAATTTCTGTTCAAATGGACATCGATGGTGAAAAGAGCGGGAAAAACTGTGATACGTTTTCTGTTGCAAGTGATTCGTGATTGGACGATTGATGAGGTCAGTAGGTCATTCCTGTGACGTTTTGACGAAATTATTATGCGGATAATTATAATGCTCTGTTATTACAATAATTTATAATCGTCAGTAGAAAAACAAAACATTAGCCTATAAGAGCTACTTTATAAGAACATTCGTGACCATGCAGTGTTTAATCTCGACATCTATCACCACCATCACTATCACCACCACCACCAAAACCACCACCACCACCATTACTTCCATCCCTGTCACAACCACCACCACCACTACCAACACCACCATTACTTCCATCTCTATCACCACCAACAACAACCACCAACACCACCATGGCACCACACAACCACCATCACCACCACCATCATCATCATCACTACTATTCTTACTATTTTTTTGCCCTAGGTACTTTTATTATTATTTTTATTACTGGCATTATTATTTTGCTCCAAATTATTATGATAGTGATGGTTACAGTAGTAAAATAATTATTGCTAATATTTATAATATACCGACTATTTGCATGATGGATGATGGACAGTTTTGACCTCTGCTTCTTTACAGTGTAAACGAATAACGGCTGAATTATTACAATATTATTGTTTAGGAAAAAGAATAACGGCTGAGTTATTATTATAATTATAGGAGAGAATGTTGAAGTCACTGAGTACAGACGGTCGACGAGAAGTTCTCCTGCTCCTCAGTTCAATCGAGGATCTCTTCTCACCTCATTGGGATCCATATCCGGCCTATGAGACCCTGAGGACAAAGATGAGGACGCTGAGGTTATTGCTCGAGGGAGAGGCTCAGTCGAAGGTCGGCAGTGGGGGTAAGAATCGCCAGTGGCGTAGCCATGGGGGTTTATTGGGTTAAAGCCGCCCCACTGGCTTAGGAAAAAGTTTTTAAAAGGTTATTTTTACACTTAAATAAGAAGAAACAAAACAATTGTTTGTAGTAACAGTTGTTTTCTTTTCTTTTTTACTTTATTCACTTTTTATTATTTATATTATTTACTGTAATAAGCTTACTCTTGTAAAATTGATTGTATACAATTAAATAAGAAAAAATAACACGTTATTGTTTGTAGTAACAGTCGTTTTCTTCCCTTTGTTACTTTATTCCTTTTTTATTATTTAATTTATTTACTGTAATACTCTTGTAAAATTGGTGTCAGAAAGGGCATCCGGCCATAATCCCCCCATCATAAATTCCTGGCTACGCCACTGAGGATTGCCAATCAAATCCGTGTACTATTTAAAGCGTCTTTCAATGAAGCAATCCGTGCCAGTCCAAAGCCTAAATAAAGGAGGAGGGAGACACTATTCATAATTGATACGGCAGTGTCGTTAAACACTAACAAGGTAAGGCAATCATAAAGTGCGGAGAGATTGATCTATACAAAAAAAACACATGCGACTTAGATAAAGAGAGGGTGGTTTTGAGTGAAATAGATCACCTTGTCATTGTCATCATCAGTATCATTAGTTAAAGACAAGAACGTAATGATGACGACGCTGATGATAACGACGGTAATGATGATGATGACGGTATTGATATATATAAAAAACTATGACGACGCATTTAATTTTGTAGCAAAGACTGATGAAGGTAATCTACTCGTCGTTCAAACTGGATCTCTTGTCGACCTGCTGGCCAGGTTAAAGGTCAGGAATTTATAAGAAACACTATTAAGACAGAATTTCGTTTCTCGTGTCCTTGGATATAAATAATGATCTGAAACATTCTTTATCCAAAAAACTCCGCCATTGTTTGCATTCTGCCAGTGCCAGTCCCAAGCTTGGATAAAGGAGGAGGAGGACGACACTGATAATCTTTGATATGGCAGTGTCTCTAAACAGCAACTGTAAAAGCAATCTTTATCGAGAATATTCTTAATTTACTTACTGTGATGATAACTAACATTACTAATACCACTAAAATACCATTGTCATTACTGCAATGAATGTTTATTAGTATTTGGAATTTTTATTGCTGTCATTATCGTTTTTCATTTTCGTAGTGGCAGTGTTTTTACCTTTTATTGACAATATAGGCTACTGCACAAATGCGGGTAGTAGTCAGAGTGGGCCGATGGCAGTGGTAGTGGTAGTAGCAACAAAAGTAGTATAAAAATTGGAACAGGACTAGTTGCGTCTATAGTAAAAAAAATATAACCACCGTTAGACCAGACAGACAATGGCTGATTAAGCACACATTAGACACTTGAGACCGCAATTGATCTGTTGTACGTCATTAGAAAAAGTATATATCATAAGACGAAAATAATAGTAATTAACAGTTTACAAATAATAATTGCTGTAGTAGCTTGCGGCATGGCCATTGATGTAGAATTACACCACTTAATATTATTTGTAATTGTTTTTACCATTTTGGTTATTATCATTTCTTCCATTGGGCCTACTGTTATATTTTGCCGCCACTATAATGTGCGTATTATTTTTGAAATAATAATTGCCCTGTCACCATCCAGCGCATCAATGTAATCGCCTTTCACAGCATTTTGGATAAAAAGAAAGGATAGCACAAGATGAAACAGTGGACAGTGCACTAAGCTGTAGTGGCTTACGGCAATTAATGGACACTTATGCCTTTCAACTGTACTCACAATTACAGTCAACTAAAGAATTCAATGTGGCTCAAGGATCTACTGGCACTTCTCAATTGACTTAATTTTTCTTCAACTTTTTTCTGGCTAACAGTCCTCTATAATTACTTTCTGTTGACTGCAACATAACATGCATGGCCATCACCTTGCTTGTCTTCTCTTAGGCACAGTGGCGGCGCTATATAATTATAATTTCAGCATTTCGGTTATTAGCGTTTGTTCCATTATATTTTTCCTGCCATCATTATGCGAGTATTATTATTGAAATAATAATTACGTTGTAACTTCTCAATCGACTTAATTTTTCTTCAACTTTTTTCTGGCTAACAGTCCTCTATAATTACTTTCTGTTGACTGCAACATAACATGCATGGCCAACACCTTGCTTGTCTTCTCTTAGGCACAGTGGCGGCGCTATATAATTATAATTTCAGCATTTCGGTTATTAGCGTTTGTTCCATTATATTTTTCCTGCCATCATTATGCGAGTATTATTATTGAAATAATAATTACGTTGTAACTTCTCAATCGACTTAATTTTCCTTCAACTTTTTCTGGCTAACAGTCCTCTGTAATTACTTTCTGTTGAGAGCAACATAACATGCTTGGTCAACACCTAGCTTGTCTTATCTTAGGCACAGTGGCGGCGCAAGCTATATAATTTCAGCAAGTCGCATTATATTAGGGGTATTAGAGTTATTTCGCAGTTCAAAGAAAGTAAATATAAGAAGGTATTCAAATTCCAAAGAATTTTTAGCAAGTAAATTTTTAGCAGGTCAAAAGCGAAATCAATGGCGTAGCCAGGAATTTCTTATGGTGGGGTTTATGGCCGGATGCTTGTTTTTTCTTATACGTTGTTTTAAAGGTTATTTGTTCAATTATACAATTGAACAAAATTAATAACCTTTAAACAACGTTTTTCCTAAGCCAATGGGGGGGTTATCCTCCAAACCCCCTTGGCTACGCCACTGAGTGAAATAGGCAAACGATTATGCCATTATGAATATTAGGCTATAAGTACTGCACTCTCTAAAATATATTATTAGGCTATAATTATTATAGAGATTTCTTCAAACTGTTGCAGGACTTCTGGCAGAGCTGGATGCAGATGAAGATAGCAATAGAGATGTCGCGGAATCCAGAGTATTTGCTGACGGTGGAAAATGCTGACCAATATAGATTTCTTTCCATTTCAGAAGCAATTGGGTGAGTCAAGATCGTTATTTGAAGAACTAAATAAATGTAAACTTAGATGCTGTTCCAGGTCCAGAGACACTATAGCATTGTTTATATTCTCTCTGTCTCTCTCTCTCTCTCTGTATGTCTGTCTGTCTGTTTGTCTGTCTGCCTGCCTGTCTGCAGTGGCGGCGCCAGGGGGGGGCTAGGGGGGGCTAAGCCCCCCCTAAACGTGGCTCAGCCCCCCCAAACCAAAAAGCTGAAAATGTCTAAAACGGCTTACTTCGCAATAAGGAAACTAGACAATGACCAACGGCAACGGAATCAACTGTATTATCATAGTTTATATGCTTATGCCATTTGTTTGTATGTGCACTTGTTATAGCGCCCCTTCAAGCTCTCTCTACTCAGAGGCGCTCCCGATGCAGAGCGGACACTGCATCGGAGTTTCACGCCGAAGCGCTGAGCAATTGTGAGTGAAGGACTTGCCCAAGGTCCTTACGCGGCGAGGTGGATTCGAACCTCGGACCTTCCGGCTCCAAGGCAACGACGCCACCACTAGACCACCGCGCCCCACGATGCCATTGGTGGCACCAGGAGAGGGGTTAGGGGGCTAAGCCCCTAGATGCGACTCAGCCTCATCCCAAAGCAAAAAACAATGAATGTCAAAGTAACGGCTTAAAAGTTATTATTATTATCTTATTTTTCGGACCTCAACTGCGGCCGACGGTCATACATCGACTTTCATATGAGACATCAATTGCGACTGGGCTCGACTCCGGGACATCGACTCTCTCTGCGACTCAACACTATAGCATGCATACAGTCCTCTTATTTATACCCTAATGGAGCTGCAAGGAACAGAGGGCTGAGGTACCGACCGGTCTGAGGTCCGGACGGGTCTGGAAGAGGGAAGAGGACTGGAGGGTTTGAACTGGCGGGAGAAGGGGCTGAGATCCGGACCAGTCTGAGTCCGGGCTAGCGGGGAAAGGGGGCTGAGATCTGCGCGGAGGCAAGGGGGCTGAGGTTCGGCCCGGTGTGAGTCCGGGCTGGCGGAGAAAGGGGCTGAGGTTTGGCCCAGTGTGAGTCCGGGCTGGCGAGAGAAGGGTGTTGAGTCCGGGTTGGCGGAGGAAGGGGGGCTGAGGTTTGGCCCGGAGTTAGTCCGGGCTGGCGGAGGAAGGTGGGCTGAGGTTTGGCCCGGTGTGAGTCCGGGCTGGCGGGAGAAGGGTGTTGAGTCCGGGTTGGCTGAGGAAGAGTGGCTGAGGTTTGGCCCGGTGTTAGTCCGGGCTGGCGGAGGAAGGGGGCTGAGGTTTGGCCTGGTGTGAGTCCGGGCTGGCGGGAGAAAGGTGTTGAGTCCGGGTTGGCGGAGGAAGGAAGGTGAGGTTTGGCCCGGTGTGAGTCCGGGCTGGCGGGAGAAGGGTGTTGAGTCCGGGTTGGCGGAGGAAGGGGGGCTGAGCTTTGGCCCGGTGTGAGTCCGGGCTGGGGGGAGAAGGGTGTTGAGTCCGGGTTGGCGGAGGAAGAGGGGGCTGAGGTTTGGCCCGGTATGAGTCCGGGCTGGCGGAGGAAGGCAGGCTGAGGTTTGGCCCGGTGTGAGTCCGAGCTGGCGGGAGAAGGGTGTTTAGTCCGGGTTGGCGGAGGAAGGGGCTGAGATTCCCAAAGACAGCAATTTTGAATTTTGCTACAATAGCGCGTCGATGCTTATGCTAATAGAATTCGCCGCAGACCGTGATGAGGTTATGTGCACCATGTCCGGCCCGCCGGCCTCTTGAGGGGCTACGCCGGTAGTCCTACACAACTATACATTGGGAAATGGGGTGTTCATTTAGCACTAGCAGTCATGGGCGGAGACTTAGGGGTCAAGGGACGGTCCACGAGACCCCGATGTTTGTGATTGTGGACGGAGATGCTGCCCCCCCCCCCATTATTTCAAAAATATCTCAAAAATGTCATTGTAAATTTCTAGAGTGTTATCTACTGTTTATCCATCTTGAACAATTTTGCTAGGACGACAGCAAAAATGGTATACCCTTGCAGTGTGGAATTCGATAATTTATACAACGTGTAGAACATTACTGAACTCATACACCATTTCTTTCAACAATGAAATAATTATGAGAAATTTGTTGAGATGACAGCTTAAAATGTTAGAATTAAAGTGCTGATATCCAACAAATTTAAACAATGGCCTACAAGGGGACACTTTTAAAGTCATAATCCACAACTTTCAGCATTGAAATGATGAGCTATTTAGTAAAAAATGACAGCCACAAATGCTATTATTGCATTGTGGAAATTCAAAAAAATTTCATGACTTTAGAGCCTGAAACGTGCTCCTGTCGATGTCAACAGCGAAAAGGGCGCTGGTTTCTGGGGCTCCGCCCCAGACCCCGCTGAAGGAGCTTACCGCGCTCCCCCAGACACCCTAGTCGGTATGAGCTTCGTGCATTCGGCACTCGCAGCTTCGGGTCTCCAGCGCATGCAAAATTACTGCTCTTAAGGGAAATATTCTACTTGCGTTTCTAGGAGGAAGGGCTTGGGGTTTCAGCCCCCAAACCTGAAATCCTGGCGCCGCCACTGGTTGTACCCGTAAAATCCCATACATATGACATGCTCCTAGGGTTTTTCTATATAGTAGGCTTACACATATGATAGTATACTTAGGCCTATAAACTTGTTAGTCTATATAGGCCTAAACTTTTAACTTCTGTGATTATAGTAAAGACTAAGCCCATTTCTTTTACAATAAAATTTAGACATTCTTATACTGGTAACTAGTCTGCGACTCTGCAAAACGCCTTCTTATTTAAGTTTTCATGATTTTTTCGTTCATAACTAGCTGGCAAAAAGAGCCTCAAAAGGGCTCAAGTTGAGGTCAACAGAGCTAAAAATGCGTTGGCGGCTGGGGCTCCGCCCCAGACCCCGCTGGGGAGCTTACGACGCTCCCCCAGACCCCCTAGTCGGTGTGGGCTTCGTGCCTTCGGCACTCGCAGCTTCGCGCCTTCGGCGCTTCAGAAATTTTTATAATTGGGCTTAGGGCTTCAGCCCCCCCAAACCTCAAATCCTGGCGCCGCCACTGCCTGTCTGTCTCTGTCGCTCTGTCTGTCTGTCTCTCCTTTCTTGTATGTATTTTATGTAAGTACATTGTATGTCTATTCGTTTATTTAAAAAAGGTAATTGTTTTGTATTATGTGTAGGTAGCCTAAATTAATACAATTAACAGTATGGCTCCTTAATTACAGGCCTAGGCCTACTCATGGCTGAGTTTGTTAGTGCAAGTTTTAACATAACAATCTTGTGGTGTGTATTTTTTAAGGAAATGGCAACAGTCGCTTTTAGACTTCGATGAGAATGACCTTGATGAATCCGATGACGACTCTGAGTTGTTAAAACTGAAGTCAGCCTTGTCTGGAGTTCTGGGACAGGAAGCACCCGGTAATTCCAATGGGGCAGAGGATGCAGAGAACGGGAAAGGAATCGGTGATGGAGGGGCAGCGGAGGGAGACATGGAAGATGGGACAAACGGGCAAGTAGAGGCCCGGGAGGGTGAAGGGACAGATGGACAAAGGGAGGGTGAAAGGGAAAACGGACAAGGGGATGGTGAAGGGGAAAACGGACAGGGGGATGGTGAACTACATACGATTGAGACCGCTGAAGAGAGAGCCGAATCATCGCAACTAACGACGTCAGAACAAGAAGAACGACAAACATTCGTAATTACAAGTAAGAGCTCTGTTTATTCAACCGTACAAAGCTTCAAATCGCTTATAACATTATGGCGTATGAATCTGTGATTAGAATAGCACAAATCTATGCTTACCATTATACACTTGCAACTTGCTGTCTTATATTAGGCCCACTGATAAGTGATAATTACTTATTGTCTGGGATACTTTTGTATTTCTTGACTCTCCAGCCAAACACCTATTGTTGTCTATCAGTTTTTTAAATAATTTTAATTATTATATACATGTATCCATAGCCACAAACATGGTTGGCAGCTGTAGCAGAAACACCTACTTAGACAAAAGCGAAAAGCAGGCTATAACCAGGCTTTAACTGGAAAAAATCTGATCGAGTTGAAGGAAAGTTACCGTATCTTGGTCCAATCCGCGTATACGGTATGCCATAATTATTTTTTATATGCCTATTGCCTAGGCCTATATCTGTAGCATTAAATTGCATTGTTTTACATTGCATTTTTAACTTCCGTTGTCTGTAGTGCTTTGTTGTCCTGAAGCGCAATATTATTATATTTTTCGTGTCTTCAAAAGTAGTGTCCTTCATTATTGTTCTGAAGGTGTCACAGACCCTCGCGACGGTACAGAGATATCCCTAACCTCAGCTGTCACTCAGGGCATCATCAACCAATCGGAAGGCAAGTACGTCAACCCCAGAACGGGTGAGTCTATGCCAATCCCAGCCGCTATGAACGCCGGGAAGATCAAGGTGGTGCTGACGACGACGAAGAAATCCGAGGAGAAGAAGAGCGACCTTGGACTGATCACGATCAGGACCTACAAAGAGGTCAGACCGTTTACTGTTAGAGGCGCCATCGACGCAAAGACTGAGCGAGAGATGACGGTCGATGCAGCGGTCAAGGCCGGGATCCTTGATCTGAAGAGGGGCATCTATAAGAATCTCAACACCCTCGAGGAACTGACGCTAGGGGACGCACTTGACAGCGGACTTCTCAAGGTCGAGTTCGATGAGCAGAATGACGTTAAACCCAGGTGAAGATATCTGTCATTACCTCAAAAAAAATTGTGTTTCTTATTACTTTACCTTAATGTAAGCAAGAAATGACTCTAAATTCGTTTGATTAGAACAGTGCCGTAGCCAGGAATTTATTATGGGGGTTGGGAGTTTATTGCCTGGTCGTATGCCCTTCATGACACCAACCCAACAGTATTACATGAAAAGGGAATAAAGTAACAAAGGAAATAAAGTGCGAAAAACAATTGTTGCTGCAAACAATTGTTTTTGTTTTTTTCTTATTTAAGTGGATAAATAACTTTTAAAATAATTTTTTAAACGTTTAATGCGTTTGTGGTGTGTGAAACCAAAACATTTGCGATGTGTGAAATTAGTCATTTCGTGGTGTGCGGAACTAGACATTAATGGTATATACGTGGAACTAGACATTTGTGATGCCTGTGTTCTACACAGATCTTCGGAAGTGGTCGCCAAGACATACGCTGTACACGCTGTCGTCGACACGCAGACGTCAAAGCGTCTCTCCTTCGCGCAATCCGTCACATCCGGTCTGATAAACACGGACAAGGGCACCTACCTGAATCGGTCAACCGGAACGACTTGCTCCATCGGCGATGCCATCCGTCTGGGATTCATCAAGGCGAGCGTCATCAAGGATCCCACCTCGCTCCAGCTCAGTCCGGACAATATCATCACCCTGACGGATTCAACCTTGCAGAACTTCCGTCGTAGGCTGATCCGTCCGCTGATGGTCATTTATGCTCTGAGGAAAGCTGCCGAAGCGGCCCTTGTAGTAGAAACGTCTACTCCCGCGTAGGATCGGGAAATCGAGCAGTAGCAGTGGAGTCAAAGCTATACCGAGATATTATAAAAGTCGTAAAGATTATAAATAAAGGTGTGCTCTTTCCAATGTGCAATATATGCCTCCATTAATTTTGTGGGACGAAGGTATATTAAAACTAGAGAAACACTACATAATTTTTCAATAAGCTCAATACAAATGAGATGGTTAAATGACATAATTATTAGAGTTAAAACTGGTTAGCAAAAGTGTTACTCGAATGTTAGCGTGAAGTAGTGGTAGTTGAAAATGAGTTAGGCCTACTACAAGCAGTGTTTAATCTAGACGTCTCTGGGGGGGGAAAGTTCCCCCCCCAGGATTGACATTTCCCCCCCCCAGAAAAATTTTACAAAATGATATTGGTTTTTAGTTACTATTTTCATCGTTGTTTTATAAGAAGTGTTATAATATACCGTGATGTTATTTACTATTATATGATTATTATTTATTATTTACTATTATTATATATGATACTATCATGTTGCAATTAGTATAACTTACTGCATATATTTGTATAAACACTATTTTTGCACAACTAAAAACAGATATGACATCCCCTCCAGAAAATTTGACAAAAGGCTTATAGTTTTAGTTGCTGTTTACATCGTCGTATTACGTGAATTGTTATAATATACTGTAATATTATTTATTATTATATGGTCAATGGTTAGGCCTATAATGTTATTATTTACTATTATAATATATGACACAATCCTGCTAAAATGAGAATAACTTACTGCTAATATTTGTACAAATACTACTTTTGTACAAATGAATGGCTTCTCACCAGTGGTATCCTTCAAATTTTAAACTGTAGGCCTAAAATTTCAAAATGTTTGGTCCTATTATTTGAACACATATATAGTAAAACCTAAAAACAACATCATTACTACACATGGTTTCTTGAATTTGGCACCGGTAGTTTATTAGTTCTTGGTTGGTTTGAGTACCATTAATTATGATTTCAGAAAGTATGTCCTAGTCAGCAATTCAGGACCATCTTGGGAAACAGGGTTAAACTGATAGAGGCCTATTATAGTGCTGAAAAGTCAGCTTATATAGGCTACTATTATATTCATGTCTGCATTTATTCATTAGAATAACTCAGCAACAGGAGAACTGAGCTGCTGAACTCGACACATAAAGATATTTTTATTGTAATTATAATCATATATTATATTAGATCCTAAAACACTTTGTTTATCAGTACTGAATAGTCTAATGGAGTTATTTTGCTAAAATGGCACCTTAAAAGGGTACCATTATAGTGTGGAAATAGCCCCCACCCCAAATATTTGTTAAGTGTTACTTATATTTATTGAAGTCCACTATTATAGGCACTGAAAAGTGTACAGGCAGTTTGTTAAGATGACACCTTTAAATGCTGCCATTGCATTGTGGAAATTCAAAAAGTTTCTGATGGGGCTCTGAAAAAGTACAGGTATTTTGTTAAGATGGTACCTTAAAATGCTACCATTGCAATGTGAAAATTCAAAAAGTTTCTGATGGGGCTCTGAAAAAGTACAGGTATTTTGTTAAGATGGTACCTTAAAATGCTACCATTGCAATGTGAAAATTCAAAAAGTTTCTGATGGGGCTCTGAAAAAGTACAGGTATTTTGTTAAGATGGTATACCTTAAAATGCTACCATTGCAATGTGAAAATTCAAAAAGTTTCTGATGGGGCTCTGAAAAAGTACAGGTATTTTGTTAAGATGGTACCTTAAAATGCTACCATTGCAATGTGAAAATTCAAAAAGTTTCTGATGGGGCTCTGAAAAAGTACAGGTATTTTGTTAAGATGGTACCTTAAAATGCTACCATTGCAATGTGAAAATTCAAAAAGTTTCTGATGGGGCTCTGAAAAAGTACAGGTATTTTGTTAAGATGGTACCTTAAAATGCTACCATTGCAATGTGAAAATTCAAAAAGTTTCTGATGGGGAGGGGGCACATCCCCCTCCCCATACCCCTCCCCTGCGGGTCTCGGCGCTACGCGCCTCACGAGCGTCCTTCGGACACTCGATTGTCTCCCCCCCCAGAAACCTGAATTCCCCCCCCAGCGGGTGGGGACTAGATTAAACACTGTACTACAAGTTAATATGGAGCGCTCATAAAAAAATTATTATTATCTCGCAAATGTGCCGATGCTGGGCTGCTGGGATATTATATTCGTTTGGAAGAGCTCGTTTATTTGTGAACAAATAGGTCTAATACTGAAATAACCTGAAAGATCTCGTACGCATGTTTGCTCTAGAGCTCAGTCAATGGTTTCCTCTGTTTGAATGGAATCTTTTCAGGTCTTAACTTTGTTGCTTTCACGTAGGCCTACAACATGCCCACTGACTCCTACAAAATAAACCAGCCATGATTTAATTATAATACTAGGTCGCATGTTAATCTGTTGTGCATCTATCATAGCAAGCCGTGAAATTATTGGTACAGCATAGTGCATGTGACTTTGGACAGTGTAATTGCGGGCCCTGTATAGTGTGACAAGGGTCACTAGCAAAGTGAGAATTGGTGTGGGGATTGGGGGCTCAACCAGTGGCGTAGACAATGGGAATTTAAGGATTAACCCCAGACAATCATCGACAGAGTTCTTGCAATTGAGACGCTATTTGTATTGATTTTGGTGCTATTGTGATTAAGAAAACATTGTTTAATTATATTGTCTCAAGTCTTTTTATTTGTCATCGAACATGGCCTAACTCAAGTAGCCTACAGACAAGTAGCATAGTAAACCGTCAAACTCTCGCTGAAAATGTCACCACTGCCATTGTGTGTTCCCCTCTCCTGCAAAAATTGTCTGCAGACTTTCATGTGCAAAAATTGAAACAAAATGAGCTAACATGGGGCCTCGTTCTTTCAAAATCACCATAATTATAACATTCACGCGGCATATTGACAACAATCATAATCAAAGGCGGATACAGAAATTTTGGACGGGGGGGCCAAAAATTCTTGTTTTTGGGTCCGGGAAAAATTTATGCCTTGGAAAAATTTTTCTTTCTCGTATCCGCCAATAAACTTGATGACCTTTTTTTCTTTTTTTAGTCATCCGGCCAAATTTTCGGGAAAATAATACCATTTTGTCTGCCAAAAAAGTTGATGACCTTTTTTTCTTTCTTTTTTAGTCATCCCGCCAAATTTTCCGAGTTGGGGGCCGCAATGCATGGGTATTTCTTAATAGGGGGGCCAAATTGTACAATATGTACATTGTTCCACAGCATGTTCAATCCAAATGGGGGGGGCACGATACATGGGAATTCTAAATGGGGGGGGGCCATGGCCGGATAAGCCCCCCTGGATCCGCCCCTGATCATAATTATTATAATTATAACTGTTATGCGACGCAATTACGGCCTATTGCCAATCTTAACAAAGTAAAACATAAATAAAGCCAGCAGCGCGGGGCCCTGGAAGCGCGGGGCCCAAGGCGGCTGCCTCGCTCGCCTTTCCCAAAGTCCGGGCCTGAAACCGGTCACTCTGGTCACAATCTGATATTTCTGATCTGTGACACACTGCGTGGTTCTAGCCTAACACGTCTCTGTTTTAACACGGTAACAAATTTTATGCAGACTACAAGTGCAAATTCACGTTGACAAGCATTTGCATAACATAGGCTGTACTACCACAACAATTCGCTTAAAAATTCATTAAATATCCGGCTAATTTTCGGAATTTTTATAGATTATTGTATAGGCAGAAACTTTGGAAAATACTGTTACAATATAAATTAGTGTTCCTAGCCAAGTGGCAATCAAAACCGCAGGCTAATCTCTAAGCTCTTAGGCCTAAAGGGCAACTCGAGACTCGAAAGCCAAACTTGTGCACCATCATCCTCATGAGCACACATTGTTGCACATAATTATAGGTTCAACAAAGGAAAATTATCATTGCTATGAGGTCTTTAGATAAACTTAGTAGCAAAAGCAAGCAAACCACAAGTCTAAACATAGTAATAGGGTTTTATTTAACCCCAATTCAAAAATTAGCCTTTATTTTCATAAAAGGGAAAGCGCGAACGCAGTCCCCCACTAACAAAAATTACGCACCCGAGTCACCCACATTTGGGGTGATCGCAAGAGTCAACCCAGCCGAAGTGCAATGGCTGGGCCTCGTCCTGGGAGCACCGCCGACTTGATCACGGTCTCTCCTGTGCCAGGTAAGTATGATTTTCAACAAGCGTTTTCACTACATATAGAACGTCTGCAACTTTTTATACAGGTGTGCTAAAACAAACGTCCTAGATGCAATGCAGATAAGTGAACTGCTTAATGTTAGAGTGTGATATAATATAAATGCATTTATTACAATAAAATATTTTTTTGTTGATTACAAGATGTTAAGATTTTTGATAATAATAAATTAACGTATTAGTTGATGCTGATGTTTGAGCTTTCGCTTCAATGACCGACGCGCAGCCAAGCGCCTGCATCGTGTAAATGCCATCTAGCGAAACGATTTGAAAAATAAATGTACGCTCCAGAGAAGCAAAACAATTAGCCTACTTTATAGGCTTCAAACTGTTCTAACATAACAAATGTACGGTGGTTCAGGAGACTCGTGATCTGTGTGAGAACTGTGACAAATTTAGGGTGAGAATTGCCGGGTGGGTTGTTGGGTTGCAACCCCCAGTCTTTCTCAGAGCCCCATAGAAAAGTCCACTGAAATGTAGTATATACATATCAATGGAAAAGTCTATTTTGCACACCCGAATTCTAAATAGTCCAACCCGTTATTTTTCCACATTCTCACACTGGACAAAATAATACGCTCAATGTTTCCAATTTTTAAAACTTATTTGCTTAATTACATTTTATTTACCTAGTAGGCCTATGAATCAAAATGCAACTGCAACTGCTGCTTTATTATGTGTATTTAGTGCAATCCTATCTCTCCATTAGACTACAGTTCTAAGTTGGCGCTTTCGGCCATTTAGGCCTAGCCTACATTATAGTCTTAAATTTAAGTTAAATTCATTTTTTTCACAACTTACACATTGCAGGCGACGTGCAGTCCTCGTTTTGTCTGTTGATGCAAACTTTTACCAACTTAGAATTATTTAAGACATTATAATTCTGCGTGTAACCAGAGACTATTGCAGTAGACCCTAATAATATCACAGCATAAAGTAGGCCTAGTTATTTATACCGTGGTAATAACTAGGCGTGAGCGATAATTCAAAGTAGACCTAGGCCTAGGCTATAATTGAGTATTGGACATATATTTTGTATCATGGTTTAGGAAGTTTGGCAAGCTCTATATAAAACACCCCAATTAACAAGCTAGGATACTCGTTAAAAACATTAGATTATTAGGAGCACGATATTAAATAGCGGCAATAATTTAATCATGATGATGATGTTGAAGCTGCTTTAGTTAGCTACTTCGTTTGCTTTTCGGCTTGTTCAAAATCTAGTAAACACGCACTCCCAACCACCACCCCGCCCTTCCCCGGTCCCCCAAATCCTGACTACAGAATTGGGATGGGGCTATGTTAATTAATTACCTCAGTCTGTTATCACGAAGGGCCGTTAAACTAAAAATACTTCTAGGGGCCTGCTGACTGGCTTTCGCTTGAAACAGAGAACTTGGCTCTTTTTGTCTAGATAGCCTGTGGCTATCATGGATAGGCCTATAATTATGTTTGTTTGGTTTCCATTATGCACCGCTGAACCTTGTAGAGTGCATTACCATATTGCAGTTTCATTGCATTGTACTGCATTGGTAGGTTATAGGCTACATGATGCAATGTGTTTCACAGTTTCAGATAAGGCATTTTGGTAATTAAATAGCATGTGGGTAGGCCTATACATCCTGACGCCTCGAGATCGAAGATCACAAACATAAAACAAGACTTAGTCACGACGATTAACGACTTAGGCCCTAATTGAATTCTATCCTACTGCGAGAGAGTCGTGTTACACACATTCCAGACACTAGGACGATTAGCAAAGGCGTTAGTTAGCACAGGCCGCCATGTTGCTGCTGCTGGCCTCAATAATCACGCACAATTTTACGGCTGCACGCGGCGCAGACCACTCCCATATCCTCTGCCTGCTACCACGGTCCTGCAGCTATGAATAATTACCCGTCTGCATCCGACTGCGGATGCTCAGAGTCGTTAGGCCTGCTGGCACGCGGAAGCTGATCTAGGCTATTAGTCATCAGCTTCAGCGTTGGCTCCTCGACGATAATAGTCCTTGGAGAAACGGCAACATTATGATGCATCAGAAAGTACCTGCGTACCGAATTAGAAGAGCGGTAGCCCGATGGGCTACGAGCCTACGACTGAGGAAAGTTTTTGTAGCGCCTGCACTTAGCGGTTGTCTTTGCAATAAAACAGACGATGCTTAGAAGCTGCATTGGTAACGCAGATCAGTTTAACTGAAAGAAAACGAAAGCACGCTAGAAGTTCTTTGGAACCACAGGTAGACAAAGACTTTCGGTTGATTAAACACAGTTTATTGTTCGCACCCTGGAGCAAGAACGGTGGCACTATTTATAGTTTGGCCAATGGGAGTGTACTATATAAAAAGTTTACCCAATAAGAATGGGCTTTATGAAACGTTCGACCAATCAGAAGGTCCGTTAAAAAAGAAGCTGACGAATCAAGGCAACAGTTAGAAAAGTAGCGGTCGGCCATTTTGTTAAAGGAAGAACAAAGAATGGTGGTATAGTTGGTTTGGTTGCCAGCTTGTTTTAAGTGAATTTTCCATCAAAGTTACCATCTGAGCGGCCATGTCCGACACCGAAAAGGAGGCGCAGGACACAGCGGACCAGGCTGACAAAAAAGTCGTAGGTATGTCGACAAAATATTAAGAATTTTTGCGCGCACGTTGAGTCACCGCGTGTCGCATGGGTTCGAAGACGCGTTCAAGTAAGCAAGTAAATAAGTGAAAATGTATGGACGTGGTTTTTATTTCGTTTGCTATTGGTAAACATGACTCTTAAAATAGCGGGTGTTACTAGTTTACAGGAAACAACGGCAAAATTCTTCGATGTAAAATTTGAGGCTATTAAAAATATTTTAAGTTGGAAACTGACAATGTTTGTAATGATGATAATAATAATAATAAATGTTCGTTTAATTTAAAAATGACAACGCATTATGATTACAATTCGTAGTATGAGCGGATGATCGCAAGTTATTACAGGTGTCGAATTTAGCTTTTGGCAGCAAGGCATGTTCTACTGCTCAATTTACCAACGCCATCTGCTGAATGGAAGGTTGAGTGAACCTTTGGGAGGGTAGGGCGAAGCGATCCGCATCCGTGTGCTCTTGGTGCTAGGGTGTTTACTATTACCCTACCCCTCCAGCTGAACTACTGCTGAACAAAGAGCAGAAATAGATTTCACTTCTAGAGGTTGTGAAAGACGTTTAATTTCCAGGTATAATATTATTGGCATTCATAACTTTAATTATCAGGACTGTTGTGCAAAGCTGTTGAGGTTCAAAGAAAACCTGTGGAGAACATGTCCATGCATGCTAAGCATATTAGTAAAGAAGACTATTTGCTGTTCAAAGTTGTAAATTTTTTAGGCTTGAGCAGAAAAACTTGGGTAAAAACCATTTTGCACAATTAATCTGTTTAATTGCATGAATTCATATGATTTCTGATGTGCTTCACAGCAGTTTGCCAGAATTTTAAAATTTGATTAATTACTGCTAATAAATTTTTTATGGTGCGTCACTCCAGTTGCTTAATTTTCTGGCATAGTTCTCAAATAGTCTTTTTGGCCACCTGCACTCCTGTAGTGTTCAGTACTGCTCATATAACAACCTGTGTGCAGGCCAGAATTTATTGACTCATACTTACTGTCTTCTTTTGACGGATGACTCCTAAATGTCATTTGGTTGAATGCAATTAAATTGTGAGTAGGTTGCTAACGTCTTTTCTGTGCATTTGTTCAGCCACAAAGGTCAGCGGAACGGTGAAATGGTTCAATGTTAAGAACGGATATGGATTCATCAACAGGTAACGTTGTCACACGATGACTAATTTAAGCAGTCCTGGTATAGCGATCAATAAAAAGACGACGATGAAATTTTAAAAATCGTCGATTTCAAATCAATTATAAATAATAAATAAAACAGCAAATATCTTGCAGTGATAAAAATGTCATTAGGGACCGTCCATAATTGACGTCACGCATTTAGGGTAGAGGGATAACACATTTGTGATGATGTGTGACGTCCCAAATGAGGTATCATATGACTTTTGTGTTGATCTGTGACAAGAGGAGGGTGTCAGAAATCGTCTAGAATTGCGTGACGTCATTTATGGATGGCCTTTTAAGGGTATAGTACTAAAGATTTTGTAGATATTTCATACATGTGCATTGTGCACTAATGTTAGTTTAATTTAATTGTTATGAATTAATTCTTAATCAGTGAAATTGGATCATATGGATGTGCTAAATTACATATTATGGGGTATCTTGGGTTCAAATTTAGAAATTGATAAAGAGCTCTGATTATTTTAGCCCAAGTTTGATTGCATCACACATCATGATATGAATTGATTACAAGCAACATTTGGTGAAATTGGGTGTTGGTATAAATTATGAAATCCAGTCTTGAATGTGGTTTATGACATTCGAAAGTCTTAATATTTAAGTTTGTGAAATGGGATGCAGCATGCAAGTCTCTTCATTGGTTCAATTAATTAGACTTCTACATGCAACCGAAGGTACATGATTCCGATACCATACTACACATTGGTCGGTAAAGGGTTATATGCAGCCTCTGATGTAATTAGACGGGTTAAGTGATGGCGCTGTTGATTCTGTGAGACAGCATGGTTACCATTGGTTATGTTTGTTGAATTTGTCATGTAGCAGAGTTAAAATTTTGTAGTAATGGCAGTTGTGTATGATACAGGACATTTAATTATGTCTCATGACTGATATTGATATTGACTTGTTCTTCATTAAAGTGTTGCTTTTTATTGTTCAGTAAATAACTAATTAATGGCGTTGGATGTTTGTTACAGGGATGACATCAAAGAAGATGTCTTTGTTCATCAGGTACGCTTGAAACTAATGTCATCACAGACAAGTATCTTCGTATCTATGCAGTAAATCTATTGTTCTCTTAACTGTAATTATGCCCTATAAAATTCACTGGCCATGTTGAAGTGAAGAATTATTTAAAATATATACTACCTCTGTTGAGTTGATTCCTTCCCATAAATTAATGATTTTGTTGCATGTTTGGACGAAATGGCTACGTATGGACAGAGTCTTCAGAGTTTGAACAACAAAGTTTCTGTTTTGGACCTATGGCCTGTGACGTTTACAATGCAAACACTTGAATGCCACTGCAGTTGTCGGTGTAATAAAAGCTGTGAAATATTGTACCAATGTCTTCTTTAACAGGATAACTATTAGCAATACTAGCTAAGCGGTTAATAAAATTGCACGTGCTTGTTAAAGAGGTCTCGTATAACATGTCTGATGGTGAATCGCAAACTTGAGTCTGCTACAGTGTAACTTGTGACCTTTGTTCGAACACAAGATTTTTATTGTGTGCTTTTGTTATCTGTCTCTGTCTCTCCACTTGAGCATTTGTATTGTGAGGTGATTCCAATGGACTTGAGTTGATTTTCAGCCTAATGAGAGTTGAGCAGGTCTATATTTCTTTTGTTGATCAATGTAGTTTATATGTGGCAGAAAGTCCTGAGTACCGGGCTGTCTAATGTGTCTATAATTTTATATTACGTATGCAGAGGGGAGGGTCACCGAATTTAGGCAATTTGCGGGGGGGGGCTTGAAAAATGTACGTACACAAAATAAATGTCTAATTATGATGTCTACAAATGTTAACCTATATACCACTCTGTAATCGTTTTTTAAATAGTAGTCGTAACGTAATGCTAATTAACTTTTGTAAAGGGTTAGAGACGCTTGTTTGTACATATGCATGAGTGGTAGTTTTGGGGCAAATGCACAAGTTGAAGTGGAGGGGTAGAAAATACGATTTTTTTCGTATGTAATGTAATTAATGGACTCTAGTTTTACAAATTGTGTGTATCATAATCACGAAGTTACACATCTCTAAGTGAGTCTATGGCTTTGATTTTCATTTCTTTGTTATGTCTGGAATACCTGGTTTCACCACAACTGCTCAATAGAGATTATACCTCATGATGTAGTAAAATCTGATACTTGTTCTGTTGGAAAATTGTATAAAAAACTTTCTTGCCTGTAAACCTAGAAAAAAGTTCTTTTTGAGTCTGTATTAATGTCATTCAAATGCAATTTCACTAGATCTTTGGTGATTTAAGAAATTTCTTTTTGTCTAACTCAGTAGTTCCGAACCTTTTTTGACATTAGGGCCACTTTTTCTAAGTTGAAGGACATTAGGGGGCCACAAGGCTGAACTTTAATTAATTAAAAGTATATAAAATTGTTATTATTGATTCAAAATAGAATGTTTGATGTTATTTATAGATTTTAAAATAAAATAATTTGTAATACAAAATAATTGTGTGTTCTTTCCTGTTAAAATTGTCATTTTTATCATACATTTTTGTTTAATTCTTTCGGAGACGAGGGCCATTTTTTAGGCCTGGCGGGCCAAAAGTGGCCCGTGGGCCGCGGGTTTGGAAAGGCTGATCTAACTGTTCCAACCTTACAGTTTTGTTCACTGTTGTATTTTTCAGACGGCCATCTTAAAGAACAATCCCAACAAATACCTGCGCAGTGTCGGTGATGGTGAGAAGGTGGAGTTTGACGTCGTCGAAGGCGAAAAGGGTAACGAAGCTTCCAACGTGACCGGTCCCAACGGTCAACCGGTCGTCGGAAGCAAGTATGCCGCTGACAGAACCCGACGTAGCTATCGTCCGTGGTTCCCAAGAGGGAGAGGAGGCAGACGAGGGGGTCCTCCGAGAGAGGTTTGTTGTTGAGCTGTGGTTTCTATGGCAACATTTACGGATGATGCCTAATAACTTTGTGTATGGTGTGAATCATGATGTAATGCAATCAGTAATTAAGATAAGATAAGAATATTCTTTGATATTCCAATTGCTATCCGCATTTTGGTGTACAGACATGGTATATAATAAACAAACGTACATTATTTCTATATCCGATCAATGTCAAAATGTTTTCAAATAGCACAAAATCCTAGGTCCAAAATCCAATATAAATTTTTCTTTAAAATAAAAATTGTGTTCTTTTAATGACCAACAAGTTATGCTGCACTTTGGTTTATATGGTATTACATTCAAATATGATATTGTCATGGTATTGAAATTTTGCTGGAAGACAGTGGTTTAATATGATAGTATGTTGTGTATATTGTTGTGAAAGAAAAGAGCACGTGTGCTGCAGTTGGTAGGGCAACTTGTTCTCGATGATCCATTCATCTGTTGGGTTGCGGAAGAAGAATGACCGGTGTCACGATATAAAGTCTCTCTTCCCTCCCCCTCCCTCCACTCCTTGTAAGATGGCTGTGCTATTAGCACCCTGCAGGCCGTCTGTTCTGCCGGTAGAGATTTGTGTTTCAATTGCATAAATTGTACACTGTAGCCGGTTGCGGTCTATCAGCCGGATTGTTCAACAAAGAAAAATTACTACTTTACTACTACTTATCTATTATTGTTGAATTGTTGCAGAGGGAGGAGGGTGGAGACAGCGGTCGCGACCAAGACGATCAGGAAGCCGGTGACGGTCAGCAGAGAACCCGTCGTCCCTACTATCGTCGTCGCACGTTCGGCCAACCCCGCCGGCCTTACCGAGGTCTACCCCCGAGGGCCCCCCGTTCCCAGCCTTCTGACGACGACAACGCGGAGGGCGAGGAGGGCGGCCAGAACCAGGGCGGTGACCAACAGCGAGGTGCCTCCAGTCGCGGGTATCGCAGGTACTACCGACGATACTACCGTCCGCGTACCTACCAGGACCAGGATCCGGAAGAGGACAACAATGCTCAGGACGAGTCGTCACCCCGTGGGCGTCGCCCGTCGTCCAGGGGTGGTCGGGGCAGGGGACGTGGCGGTGGAACGGGCTCGCGTAGAGGTGCCCCCAGAAATCAGGAATCAAGCAAACAGAACGGCGACGGCCAGCAGAATGGCAGCGCGGATGAAGCAAAGGTTGTTGATCGGAAATCTTGTTCTGTAGTTTTTGCTAGAATTTTAGTTTTGCTAGAATTTTAGTTTTGCTAGAATTTTAGTTTTGATAGAATTTTAGTTTTGATAGAATTTTAGCTTTGCTAGAATTTTAGTTTAGCTGGAATTTTAGTTTTGCTGGAATTTTAGTTTTGCTAGAATTTTTTTTTGCTTTAATTTTTGTTTTTCTAGATTTTTTGCTAGGTTTCATTCTTTGGTGACGCTTTTTTTAACTTTGCCAATTTTCCTCTCAACTTGTAATGTTAATCAAGGTATTTGCTGTGGAAAATACATTCTGCGGCTATTCCAGGTTTTTGAAGTTGACAACTAACCACCTCTTCCTGTATGCAGTATAAAATTGTTGCTGCTTTTCAAGTGGCTGAATAATGTTGAAAATTTCCTACCTTAAATTTTTTTAATTTGGGTGTTTTTAACAATAGAAATTTGAGGTTTTTCTAATTAAGTGTTGCGGACAGATTTGTTTACATAAGTGACACGTCTGTTATGCTGGATCTTGTTTATTCGTTGATTATGGAGATTTATATAGCTCCCTTTCAATGTTGCTACTCGGGAGTGCTCCCGACCCAACCTTGGCTGAAAAGGGCAGTTTTAAGACTGCGACAAAATGCATCTGATTAAAACGTAGGCTTAAGGCGTAAAGGTGATTCGAGCCCATTCCATACCATGGGGCCAATATCAGAAAGCACGGTGCTGTCTGTGAACAGTTTGTGCTCGAGAATGATGAGTTCTCTCTGAGTGGAGGAACATAGACCACACCACCCTGTATATCGAGAGTAGAGTGACAGAGAGCTCTTGCAAATATGCAATCTATTGTTTTCATGTAAATACAATTGTTTGAATTTTTTATTGTTTTTGCAGGAGAGAAAGGCAACGGTCGACTCGACCGGCGATCGAAACGAAGACGCGACAGGCGGCGAGCAGAACTAGGACCCGGCTGAAGATCGCGAAAGAAGCTGTTGCCATAAAATAAAGAAGTTGTCTCATCTGAAAACACACATTTTCACGTTTCTCTGAAGCTAGTTATAACAGCATTCACATATATACAGTAACATCCACATCATCATCATCGTCGTCACCACAGTTCGTTCGTTACCGCACGGCATATGTCGCCAAGTCCACTTCCACGTTTCTTGTCATCATCAGATTCGCAAATTGGCTTAACCGAACGATATCGATATATATCATGTGTGTACGAACGGTCATCGTCGTCGTTCCAGATTTAATTTAGAAACGTCTCGTGTCCGGTTTTTGGTTGCGGCTGATTTTTACCGTTCGATCGGCGGGAGACATTGGCGTGAAATCGTCCGAAGCTGTGCAATCGAGAAATTGTTAGGAACCCCTTGTTTGCCTCGTTCAGCCTAGAAGGCTCGCAGGCGTTGGCGTCAACGGCCATATTAGTTAAGGCTATCTGATGCTTGGAAAGCAGCGTGTATCGTCTGTTTCGCGTCGGAGAGTTGGCCTTTTCGCTGTCGGATTCTAGCACACGCAGGCCCTCGATGGGCGTCTGAATTCGGACCGGCAGTCTATTATATACATAGTGTTTTTGTGTTTTTCTACGAAGGCGAGAAATCTTAGTCCCGCACGGGTGTCGGAGGTCGCGCTTAAATGGGTTACATCTAGTTTAAAATCACCAAATATGATCTGTTTGGAATATCTAAAGAAGCAACAGCAATATAACAGAGTAAAACCGTTGTGACTTGTGTTTCTTCATTAACTTCAATGCTTGTATAGTGCTTGAAGGGCAGTTGATTAAGCTATCTTCAGAGACCAATAAATTATTTCTGCCATGGTAACCCTGAGCTCTCATAATGAAGTCTAACATGCTAAGTGCTAGCCACTAGAATGACTAGATAGTATTAAAAGACTTTAGATGTGTGTATGGTGCACTGAAGAATATTCACTTTCTGTTGCATTGCAATTTCCTGAGCGATACTTTTCCTTAAACCGTTTTCCTGAAAATTCTCGGTTTCATATTTGGTCACCTGGCAAACAGGCATAATTATTTATTGTGTGTCAACTTCAGTTTAGCCTCAGCCTGTGTTGTAAATTTAGTATGGGATGATGTCAGTTTAAATTCTAAGATCACCTAGGAAATTTCAGACAGGCCAAAATATTTTATTACGTAACTCTTGCACTACAAGTCTGGCCATGGCTATAGAGTGTGACTGGACTGTCCTTGAAGGCGTCCAGAGTCCAGACTCTTGGACTATTTTCATATCTGAATGCCATTCTGCCACTCGTTAGGCGGCTTAGGCCAGCACAGTCTGGAAATGTAAGGGGCGTTCAGGCATTTCTTTTTTATACTTAAGGCACTGACTCACCGAGTCTGCCCTTATCACTGAGAAAGAAGCTTGATCACGTGAGAAAGTAAATTAGCACCAAAGAAGGTGTAGACTTGAGAAACAGTTGGGATGATGATTTGTTACCACACCATTGAGTTTACGAAAATATTAGGTAAATATAAACCTCTAAATGCTTTCAAACACAAACAAGGATCCAAGAACAAATTATATAAACCCTTTATTATTTTTTCCAGTACTGCATGTTGTATAATTATGTTACTAAACTCCATTGTTTGCTTTGTGCTCTTGTGCCTCTGAAATAATCTTGCGGATCGTGATGCTATTATAGGCCTACATGAACTAATCTTATTAGTCGCAGCCAGTGAAAATTCAATTAAAAACAGTATGGAAATTTATAAAGCTGAAATCAAAATAATTCAGGCTTCGGCGGCCAAGAGCTTAAGAGGCCTTCTAAAAGTTGAGTCGAGGATACACAGGCCTACTCTGGTTTAGAATATTGCTAGCAGACAAAATTAATGTTTGACCAACAGAAGCGCCTCAAAATTCTACAGAACGTCAAAGATAATGCTGAGATAATATGTCCTCAGAAACCGGGCCACTGGCGCTGGAATTATTATCGCTAGTTATTCGTCTGCGCATCGGCGAACGTGGAATCTTGTTCCCTGACGATGCCCTGAAGCGGAAGTGTGTGTTTCCTCGCCAGCCATTCGAAGATCTGGTGATCCATCTGTTGCGATTGTGATCTGCGGTCTTCAGCTTCTTTTTGCATGGGAGAAGCGTAGTCTGGCTGGACCAGGTGTCGGTCTCCTCCCGTCAGTGACAGCTGAAGAAGGAGGTCGTGTAGCGTCTTACCTTGCAGGTCTCCTACAACAACGATCTAAAGTTAGAGTGAGAATTGCCGGTGGGTTTGGGAGTTTCAACCCCCAAGCTTTCTTAGATCCACATAGTAAAGTCTGTTTTTTGCATCCCAATTCCAAGTGGATAATGGTCAAACCAACCCCCCCTAATTATTTTTCCACAATTCTCACACTGTCTAAAGTTGGTGATGGCAAATAGCCTAATGCATTATTATTTCATTCGTATTTTTTGTGCATGCATGCACTAACCCAGTGGCGTGGGCAAGGGGGTTTCGGTGGGTGGGGTAAACCCCCATTGGCTTAGGAAAAGTTTTCTTAAAGGTTATTTATTCACTTAGCCTAAATAAGAAGAAAAAAAATTGTTTGTAGTAGCAATTGTTTTTCTTACTTTATTCCCTTTGTTATTTTTTTTGACAGTTTCCAAAAAGACACCAACAACTCGCTGCTTTTTGTTTACGATCCACTTGCAATTGGGTGTGAAAAACATAGCCTACTTTCTATTTTGTTTCTATGTGCACTTGTTATAGCGCCCCTTCAAGCTAGCTCTACTCAGAGGCGCTCCCCAATGCAGAGCGGACACCGCATCGGAGTTCCACGCCGAAGCGCTGAGCAATTGTGAGTGAAGGACTTGCCCAAGGTCCTTACGTGGCGAGGTGGTTTCTAACCTCGAACCTTCCGGCTCCAAGGCAACGACGCCGCCACTACACCACCGCGCCCCACTATGTGGCTCTAAGAAAGACTGGGGGCTGAAACCCCCACCCCGGCAATTCTCACCCTGGATATAATTATATTTATAATTACTATAGGTCTATAGGTCTCAGCTTATGTTCCAATGTGGTAGTGTTCAACAGCAACAACACTAACAAGAGCGACGATGACACACCACCACCACCACCACCAACAACAACAACAACAACAACAATAACAACAACAACAACAACAACATGAACAATAACAACAGAATTAACCAACTAGGCCAACAGAGATGTCTGTTATAGGCATGTGCAATGTGGGTAAGCTTATACAGGTACGTTAATTATTAAGGGCAGCATCCCTGGGCCGCTGACAAGCGATAAATTCCGTAGAATAAAAGACACAATAGCAAAAGACATAAAAGAAACAGCAGTTTCCTGCCACTGCATATAAACCGAATCATGCATCCTCTGCTTGCGTTTAAGTTAGTAGGCCTAAGTATAGGCTATACCTCGGAAAGTAGCCTACACAACAACGCAACAAATTGGATCACTACAGCGCATAGTAGGCTACAATCAAGTATTACACTCCACAACGATGTGTAATGTATTACAATTTGAAACTTCTAGTGCGCCGGCGTCTAAAAATACAAAAAGCATCATCCGACGGCCCGCCAAAAAATAAGCTGTAAGCGCTCGCGAATAAGCTGGTGCCCTGCTCTTGGCTTTCGAGTGGCACTTTAGAAATATGGAGATTACGATTACAAGTTATTAAAAGTATCACGCAGCTACAGAGTAGGCTAGGCCTATAAAATATGCAGTTACAGTATTTTTTATCTCAAGGAGGCCTACCGGATCTCTTTCTTGGTTTGGCACTGTCTCGCAGGTAGGCCTATGCTTGCAGGAGCTCTGCTGCTCAACCCTACCCTAAGCGTCCAACACCGTGGCTCTCTCCGCTCTTCTAAGCAAGCCTCCGGTCGCGCATTTCTATAATGCAGCGCCGTGCCTTTTCTCCTGCTGGCCCTACGATCTGCAATGGTCTCCCTGTGGAACTATAGTTTAATGCATAGAGTCCTTGAGATCACGTCCTATTTTATTATCAAGACTGTTCCATTTAGCCAGGGTTGGGTCGGGATCGTGTCTGAGTAGACAGTCTTGAAGAGGCGCTATATAAATCTCTGAAACGAAGGAATTAATTAGTGAAAACGAATACTTAATATTATAAAGACAAGCACTGTCCACCTACCTCTCTTTCCGTAAAAGTTTGCTGCCGACGGAGTAACGGTCATTAGAACAAGAACAGCCATCAGGACGCACAGCTCTACATTCGTCTTCTTCATCTTGCAAAGGAACCTTATGGCTTCAGACTGCAGTGTCTCTTCGAACAGCGGTTGGCTTTGACGCTTCGTCGCGGCTGACCTGACAGACGATGGATCCAGCGGAGGTCAGACTGCGGTCTTTATATAGCGTTCGGTGGGGTGACGTGCATGCATGGAAGGGCAGATGCGCTCTTTATTCAGTAGCTGCTTCTGTCCTGCAGCTGACAACCGCGTTAGGATTGATGCCGTGTTTTTGGAGAAGGCATGCGCTGTGGAGCATGCCGGAATAGAGGGATAGAAATAGAATTAGGTCTAGAGAACTAGAAGGAGAGAAATATTTTTGGGAATGGATGAGGAAAAAGCGGATGGAGTAGGCGGCGGAAGGGGAAGATGAATTGGGGATGAGGAAATAATTAAGAAGAAGGAAAGACCGAAAGAGAGAGAGACAGACAGACAGAGACACAGACAGACAGACAGACAGACAGACAGACAGACAGACAGACAGACAGACAGACAGACAGACAGACAGACAGACAGACAGACAGACAGACAGACAGACAGACAGACAGACAGACAGACAGACAGACAGACAGACTGAGACACAGACAGACAGAGGCAGAGAGAAAAATACGTGTTTAATTTATAGCGTCGTGTTCTCTTAACAACATAAAAACGGACAAGTGATGATAAGTCGAAGAAAATGCCATGGACAAAAAAGAAATGAGAAGCTCTTTAACAGCCAAAACCGTAGACAGGATTTTATTTGGGCGAAGGCCGGGTAACCCGACCGTGAGCATGCCGACAAGAAACCGAATCAACTGACTATTATAGGCCTCAGTCGCCTCACTATAATTAGGGGGTTTGGAGAAGCGCCATGAGCTCTAAAGCGGGTTCTGGAATAGGGCCTAGGCCCTACATTATGAAGTAGCCTAAACGAAGGTGAAAAGGCAACGGAAAAGGTCATGGTACAACGAAGAAGATCAAAGCGAAAAGATGCGCGCTACAAAAGTAGGCTACATTATTACAAATACGGTTACAATTACAAAACACGGTTGGTGATAAGATAAATGGAAGAATAGGGGAAGGAGGGAGTAGCCTATACAGACCGATGAGTAGATTTACTGGTGAGGAGTAGAAATAGGGAAGACTGGTCACCGCCACCTGCGTGGAGTTATTTGTCCATGAAATATTTATTAACTGGATTTGGCCGCAGCAACAAGTGGTTCACGACGCAGGAAACGCTGATTTATACGGCGCTATTTTTCAAGCCCCCCCCCCTCCACCCGTCCAGTCAGGACTGACCCCGGTGTCAGACGTTTCTAGGCTGTATCTCATCGTGACAGCAGGAACTGCGCAGGTCTTTTTCCTATCACGAGGGGGACACTGGTGGAGAGGGGGGTGACGAACGCGAACAACAATGCCCGTGACCATAGCTTTCGGAAGATTTAATTCCTACACCCATCATTTATTTATTCACGCGGTCCGAAGTTGGACGGAAGGAATATTAGATTTTGGCTAAGCGTTTTCCTGAACTTCAGACGCTGCATGGAGTTCTTTATTTTTCGGCTGACTGTTTTATGCACGTGCGTATATGTATGTGTGTATGTATGTATGTATGTATGTATGTATGTATGTATGTATGTATGTATGTATGTATGTATGTATGTATGTATGTATGTATGTATGTATGTATGTATGTATGTATGTATTAGTGTGGTCCTTATTTTTAAAAGTCTGATTTTATAACGGGGCACCCTCAAAGTTGGTTTCTATTGATGAGAAAAAATTTGAGAAATTTTTTGGAGATAATCCAAGGACATCTAGGGGTCGCTACCAGAGGTTAAAGTTCAAGCTTAGAATTAATTTAGGCTTTGTGGTACAATATGCTTAATTTTCATTAATATGCTTTCCAACCATGTAAATGGCCATGATAGAATTTGATAGACAACTGCTTGCATATTTTATTAACATCCCCCAACATCATAATTGTCACTTACTTACTTATTTTATTTTAAGAATATTCTATAACGCATTAAGTTCCATTAACAGCCATTGCATCTTTTGGCGGCAATTTCGCTTCATTTTGATTTGTCATGTATATCAGTATTCATTCCGAAAACTTATTTTATAACGGGTATAATTGCATAATCTCTCTGTTTTCAAAGGTAACACAAAGTTGGCAATAGGTCTAAGTTTTGACAATGCAATGGGGAAAGTGAGTAATAGAAAATCAACACTTGTAGGCCTACTCTCTTTTACACTGCAATGCTTTGGCAATAATCCCACAGAGTTCAACCTCAATTGCTTTTCAATTCGTAAGCAGCGTAGAAGGAGTCGGCAGAAAATTGCTGAAAACTTGAAACCAGGAGTTCCTCTAACAGTTCACTGGGATGGGAAGTTGTTGGAAGATATCTGCAGTAAAGAAATAGTAGACCGTCTTCCTGTCCTCATTTCTGGAGTGGGTGTCGACCCAGGGTGAAAATTGCCGGGAGGTTTGGGGGGTTTCAACCCTCCAGTCTTTATTAGAGCCCCAAAGTAAAGTCTGTTTTTCACACCCCAATTCCAAGTGGATAATGGTCCAACTCCTCCCCAAATTTATTTTTTCACAATTCTTACACTGTGCAGTCGACCAGCTTTGATTATGGTGAAACAGGATTGGCCACATCATGAGGAGTGACACCAACGTAAGAGACATCATCGAAGGAAGAATGGAGGGGAAAAGTCAAGAAGAAGACCAAGAACAATGCTGCTGGACTGGATGATGGCAATGAATGGTTACAGAGAGCTAAAGAGAGATGCACAGAACTGATGTGCATGGCGTCATTGGACATATGAACCTGCCTGACGGCAGAGAACTAAAGAAGAAGAAGATTATGGGGCTTCCATTTATACCAAATGCCAAAAGGTTACTACTCTGGACAAAACTTGGCTTGAACATCTACTAGAAAAAAGCTCAATGCAACTGAAAGATTTTGTCACGGAAAACACTAGATTTTTCAGCATTCCAGCAGGTTTTCTCCAACAACACGCTGATACATGGTCAAACGATGAGAACTTCAAGTTAGGTTAGGCCACTGCGAGCTCAGTGAAAGTTGTGAATGACATAACAGAGTGTGGACTGGCACTCATGAACAAGTACAGCCTAACAAGCTTCAAACAAATAATGAGAATCAGAAGCAGAGTCTGCTGGTTGTGAAGAAATAAACCTATCGTTGGAAAAAGACTCTGATGCAATAATGGAAATATTAACTGGAAAACATTTTTATGCCCGTTTGTATGTGTTTTGACCCAAATAGCAAACCAGTCCACAGCCCACTAGTCCACCTCCAACACGGTCCACTGCCCACCAGAATTTATTTTAATTTGTGCATTCAACCACACACTGGTAATAGCATACAATATACGATATTCCATGCTTCGCCTGTGTCTTTACATTGATATATGTTATGTCCGGTAGCAACCCCTAAAACTCAAAAAAGTCCTTCAAAATTTTCAGTGTTAATATTTTTTAACCTAAAGGAATAAGTTAGGAGGGTGCCTCGTTTAAAATTCCCACAAAAATATTTTTACATGGAGCTAAGGACCACACTAGTATGTATGTATGTGTGTATGTGTGTATGTATGTATGTATGCTTGCATGCATGCAAACATGCATATATGCATGTATATGCATGTATGTATGCATGCATGCAAGCATGCATTTATGCATGTATTTATGTGTGATACACTTATGCACCTTGGTTTCGACTGGCAATACTGTTTTAGATAGCTATTGATAGTCGAAAACGTCTTATTTGTATAAAAATTATTTCACTGTGTCATTTTGAGTCTGTTTTCGACTGGTTCAGAGGATTTTTCCATTACCAAGACCAAACAATTCCTCCATCTCTTTTGTGTACCGTTTCTATTATCAATCGCAGCTTCCTGATGAATCCCTTTGACAATGGATCCTGGCTTTGTATTGTTGCCTCCTCCATTTGACCTGATCTCACATCTTCTTCAGTGTTTTCCCATTGAAGAGATATTACTCCTTCACTGGCAAAAAATTGCTTCACTAAAGATAAATGGTTAGTTGGCAAGTATAGCATGCTTTGGACAAATTTACTTCCAAGAACAACAGCGTGTAAAAAGGTCTTCAAAATTATAATAAATAATAATATGTAGGCCTAATTTAATAATAATAATAATTTTATTATTACTATTGTTTTTTTCTTCATCAACAAACACCAGTGCAATATTTGTAGCAATAATAATGATGATAGCAATAATCAAAATCAATAGTGACAAAACACGATTTATTAGGCTATAATATAGCTTAGTATTTACATTTGCGCCAAATGTACACAATCTTGTAAAGCGTCCTCGAAGCAGCTTGCGACCAACGATATCATATAAATTACCGTATGTTCTAAATAAAATTACAATAATAGACTATTTAAGAATAATTATAATTTTATCCAAAAAAACTAGTTGTTAGCGGTGATGATTTGACGTCTGATTTTTTCGATGGTTTTGTTCTTCTTCATCCTCTTCAACGTCGACATGAGATCATCGAAGGAGGATCGATCACTCTGACGTCGCCATTTCTCTAGCGCCTTCATCGCCAACAGTTGATAACCAGCGTCAAGGCGACGATGGCTAAGATCTATCACTGCAATCAGAAACAGGATAATGTTGTGGTTTCAGTTACATTAATTTTTTATACACACTGTAACACATTAGTAGGCTAGGGTCCCTACATCAAATTAGTCCGTATAGCCTACATCTAAATCATAATCCTAAATGAATGAATGAATGAATGAATGAATGAATGAATGAATGAATGAATGCATGAATGAATGAATGAATGAATGAATGAGTTAGGCTAGTGAGTGAATAATTTTATATGAATGAATAAATGATTGATTGAATGAATGAATGAATGCATGGATGAATGAGTGAATGAGTGAATGAATGAATGAATGAATGAATGAGTGAATGAATGAATGAGCTAAAAACGAATGAATGAATGAATGAATGAATGAATGATGAACAGATGGATGAGTGGGAATGAATGAACGAATGTATGCAAGAACAAACGAACGAACGAACGAACGAACGAATGAAACAATAACTGCAGGAATCTATTTCGGCTGAATGCACCCATTTCGTATGATCGACGGTTCGACACCGATGTATTTCAGCGAATAGTTGTTCAGCTGCCCCAGTATCAGATGGAGAAGAATGGCTGCTGCGGCTGCAGGGTTTCCGTTACGACAACGGCTTCCACTATCCACCCCTCTCCTCCTCTTCCTCATCCTCTTCCTCATCCTCGTCGTCATCTTCTTCCTCCTTGTCTTACTTCTCCTCTTCTTCCTCTTCCTCTTCTTCCTCTTCCTCTTCTTCCTCTTCCTCTTCTTCCTCTTCCTTCTCCTCCTCTTCCTCATCCTCGTCGTCATCTTCCTCCTCATTTTCTTCCTCCTCCTCTTCCTCCTCCTTCTCCTCATCCTCGTCGTCATCTTCTTCCTCCTTATCTTACTTCTCCTCTTCTTCCTCTTCTTCCTCTTCCTCTTCCTTCTCCTCCTTTTCCTCATCCTCGTCGTCATCTTCCTCCTCATCTTACTCCTCCTCCTCTTCCTCCTCCTTCTCCTCATCCTCATCCTCTTCGTCATCTTCTTCCTTCTTTTCCTACTCCTTCTCTTCTTTCTCCGCCTCCTCATCCTCATCCTCCTCTTCCTCGTCATCCTCTTCCTCCTTGTCATCTTCTTCCTCCTTATCCTACTCCTCCTCCTCCTCTTCTTCCATTCCTCATCCTCACCGTCTTCCTCCTCCTCGATATCTCGATCCTAAGACATTGCACTTGCCAAATCCGATCCTCCCTCTACAGCGAACTCATTGTTGTAGTACCCATTCCACTCTCAATCTTCTGGTTCTGCATACATACGTACGTACGTACGTACACACATACTTGCATATATGTATGTATATGCATGTACATACATACATACATACGTACGTACACACACGCACACATACACATACATACATACATACATACATACATACATACATACATACATACATATATAGATTATATACATACATACATACATACATACATACATACATACATACATACATGCATGCATGCATGCATGCACGCACGCACGCACGCACGCGCGCACGCACGCACGCACGCACACACACACACATTCATGCATGCATGCATGCATGCATACATACATACATACATACATACATACATACATACATACATACATACATACATACATACATACACACACACACACACACACACACACATACATACATACATACATACATACATACATACATACATACATACATACATACATACATACATACATACATACATACATACATACATACATACATACATACATACATACATACATACATACATACATACATACATACATACATACATACATAGATCAGCGTTTCGCATAAATCAGACGCCAGAGCATTTGCTCTCGTGTCGCATCTAATTGTCTCCATTAATTCAAGACACCAGTTCTGACCTAAGTCCACAAAGCCCCAAAACGCGACGAACACTCACGTCACTGGCAAGACAACGCGTCCTCTGGGCTTCAGCTGATGGCAAGTATGCTGCTGATGCTACTGGCGCTGGTCTCAAATTTAGATGGTCTCAGACAATAGCTGCTGCGACATCTATAATTGATCAGACAGGATTTCACCGTTTCTAGTCGACCCCCTTACTCGATGCCAATCAAGTTTCGTCGTTTCTAGCCGACCCCCTTTATCCCGATGACAATCAAGTCGCCGCTGACGCTATAGGCTTCACCAAAACGCAGCTACGAGACAAATAGTGTTGGACGCGTATAGTTTATTAGTAAATTAGGGTTACCCTCGAGATCTCGTTGTCTCTGGCGAGAATCTCGCGGTGGATCAAAAGGAAGTCGCTGATAGAGCGCCAGCCAGTCTTTGCCGATGTCTTCGGCCGTCACACGGAAAGCCTCCTGCAGTTCGTCTGAACAGAAGATAATTATATATAGGCTACACACAGCCAGAATGTATATTATCGGATCAGGACGTTTGGGCGCCGCCGTTTGGGCGCCGGCCGTTTGGGCGCCGCCGTTTCGGCGCCGGCCGTTTGGGCGCGACGCCGTTTGGGCGCCGGACGTTGCGGCGCGAAAGAAGAACATTGACGTTTGTAGATATAATTACGAAAGAAACATTGGGTTTGTGAACATTAAATCGAACATTGAACTTCTGAAAGTAATTCAGTTCTTTGTGGAATGCTTTTATTTACCATCAAATCATTCCCTTGGGTAACATGATGTGTTAACATTAAATTCAGACTTGTTGTCCTCGAGACTAAAGTCTTGGTCTCGAGTGCGCTCGAGTTCGTTTTTAAAAGGCTTGGTCTTGGTCTTGGTCTTGAGAATAAAAGTCTTGGTCTTGGTCTTGGTCTTGAGGGCCAAAGTCTTGGTCTTGGTCTTGGTCTTGAGGTTCAAAGTCTTGGTCTTGGTTTTTCAAGACCAAGACCAAGACCTGCCTTCACTGCCCTTCAGTGTTAACATTGAATAATCAGGGCGATTTTTAAGATCGTGGGGCCGATGTACTTGTGCATTAGTGGAAATCAATGGGTAGCGTTATTCAGGAACGCACCCAGTTTCTATTTTTAGTTATGCACCAATTTCGACTTCATGTTTTTTCCGTATCCGGTGGTTCGCAAGCCTATAATTGACTTCCGTTTTGTTATTAATCGTTTATCTTTTGTAATTTGAAACTAATTTCTCACAATGGCAACCTCTAGTCAATCAACGGTTCCGCGCATCGTTGCATTCGGATATAATCAACTGACTATGACGTCTATGTTTGAAGAGAAGTCCACAGATCCCTATGGACCTCGAAGTCCAACGCAGTTGATGCTGTCAGAGTCTCTGGTCCAAAATATGATTGTTTCTTGCGCCATTTGCAATAACATTGCACATAATCACATTAGGGTCATTCCGCCTCAATTCAACAAAATGGCTCCAGGTCGACCATCTCAGATTTCAATGAAAATTTTACAGAATGTTTATTAGGGTATTAGATGAAACTATGCAAAATTTTAGATGAATATCTTAATTAAGTAGTTTTGAAGATATTAAATTTTTAAGACGTCTTATCTTCAAAACTACTTATTAATATATCGATCTAAAATTTTGCATAGTTTCATCTAATACGGTAATACCCTAATAAACATTCTGTAAAATTTTCATTGAAATCTGAGATGGTAGACCTGCAGGAAATCTCCGAAAAATTTGTTGATTTGAGACGGAATTACCCATTAAGAAGTTTTGTAAGCACGAACTGAACTCTGAATTCTCTGCAGTTTGTTTATAGAGTTGCTTTGTTTGAATTAATTGAATAAAATACGTTTTCATTAAGATCGCAGAACCTGCATTTTTGCAAGGTCTTGTCTTGGTCTTGAGACCAAAAGTCTTGGTCTTGTCTTGGTCTTGAGCCCAAAAGTCTTGGTCTTGGTCTTGGTCTTGAGGTTCAAAGTCTTGGTCTTGGTCTTGGTCTTGAGGTTCAAAGTCTTGGTCTTGGTCTTGGTCTTGAGGTTTGAGGTCTTGACAACAAGTCTGATTAAATTTAACAATGCACATTACAAAACATAGCTGAATTAAAAATTCCTGGACAAATAAAGAGTTTTAAGTGCTATTTCATTACATAACTTCTTCCGCGCCGAAACGTACGGCGCCCAAACGGCGTCGCGCCCAAACAGCCGGCGCCGAAACGGCGGCGCCCAAACGGCCGGCGCCCAAACGGCGGCGCCCAAACGTCACGTACCGGTATATTATATATCATATATAATTATATATATAATATTATATATATATAATATATAGTTGATTCTATATTTCGTCAACGCTTTTTTGTTGCATGGCTTCATTGATTCAAATGCATAACATATAACTCAGCACACCGTGACCGTGGAACTAAAGAATGAGAAAAATGTGTCCATTTCCGTCTCCCGCCATGGCAGTGTAGAGTATAGACCATAAGCGTCCATGCAGGCACTTATTTTTTCACACTTTAGGCTAAGCACTGCGAACAAGCCAGTGGTTGACCGTGAACAAAAAGATGCAAGAGAGTTTTCGAGGGTTAAGTATGCAGCATGAACCTACAAACAGGGCTGAAAGTGGTTTGAAAACATTGCCGGGTCTCTTCGGGCCAAATGGTGCTAAATACAAGTGTTTATTCAAGCGCCAACAAATGAATGCCGGGTCTGAGACCCGGACAGACCCGCTCACTTTCAGCCCTGCCTACAAATGAGTAAGGCTCTTAGCTAATACTAAGTTCTGAAACGTAGAATGGGAGAAAGAGCTTGAAGCGGCGCAACGGAAATGGAGAAATAAATAAATTTTAAAAATAAGGAATCGAACCGCTGCCACTCCGTTCAAAGATATGCTGTATAACGCAATGGTTATACCTTTGGCTTCGAGGATAAGTTCTGGATTGTATCCGTAGTGGAAGATCTTCTTAAGAGTATCGGAATGCAGCTTCAGTTCTCGAATGTTCTTCAACGCCGCTATCTTCGCACCCTGCTTCTGAATATCCTCGTTGACATACTTCAGATCCTCATCGCACTTGACCGACCTTTCCTTCGCCGCCTCGTGACTCAGCTCACTCTCCCTGATTTCATCGGTCAGCCGATCGATGTCCTTCTGGACCCTGTCCTGGTCCTGGTGCAGCTCGTTCACCTGGTTCTCCATCTGCTCCATCTTCCTCTCCGTCGCCTGGACTTCGATGCGGATCGCCTCTGCCATCCCTCCCATGTAGGCACTCATCGAGGCGGTCTGCGGCCGGCGAGGAGAGCTCAGCTTACCGCGGACGTCATCCAAATCGTTCTTCTTCCGCGCCAGCTCCGCCTCGCCCCTCAGGTACCGATCCTTGATATCGGTCTCCCGTCTCTTGTAGAACCTCTGCTCGTCCTTGTACCGCTTCAGCTTCGTCTCCAGGGTCGACGTCCGATTCGAGATCTGTCTCAGTCGTTTCGCGTGTCTCCCTCTCTCCTCTTCCATCTCCTTGATGACATCCTGCAGGTCGATCTTTCGCCGGATGTAGCTCGCTATCTCTTCCTGGATCCTGTGAGGGTAGTCTGCGTCGGCGACCAGCCACTTCCGGACTGGGGTGCAGACACCGGCCAACGCCTGGCAGACCTCGATCATTCTCTTGACGACAACGCCGTAGTTGGTGATGTATTGCACGACCGAGTCCTTGTACTTGTCCGCCTCATCCAGCAGACGATCGAACAAGTCCATCCGGTCCTTGATCTCTCGCCTACACACCCCGATCGTGTGCTCGTAGTCCTGGATCGACGTCAGGCCCTCTTCCTTCGTCTCCAGGTAGAAACTCAGGCAGTACTTGTCCAGTTGCGTGTTGTACACTTCCACCAGCTCGTTCCTCACGTTGCCGACGATGTACTCGAACAACTTCCCCCGCTTCATCATCCTCCGTACTTCCAAGTACTCGTCGTGGAACTCAGACATGTTCTCGAGCTCATTGGCGCGTGTCAACACCCGTTTCAGATCTCTGAGCTTGTGCAAGGAGCTCGATTCCTTGCCTGCTTTGACGCAGATTGCCTCGACGAATCGCAGCCATGGCTCGGTCTTCCACTCTTTCCCAGAGCACTCGGTGATGAACTGTGCAGTCTCTCGTTCAACTAGATTGACAGTTCTCTGGATGTTCTTTCGGACGCTGTCGACGGAAATTGGAAACTCCTCTTTCCTGCTCGTCGTTTGAGCCATGACTCACGTATACAGGCTCTCGAAACGCTGCCTTCTTCAGACTGAAATCTAGCTTAGTAGAAGACGTAGCCTACTCCTATAGTTATAACACTATCCTCGCAAGTTATAGGCGAATTCATCAAAAGTTTTTCAGATCGTCACATACCTGTTCGAAACCACCTTCATGTCAACGAACAAAACCGCTGACCTACCTTGTCGACTTCGAAAAATTATTTACAGCACGTTCTTACACACTGACAACACACGTTATGATAATTATTATCAAAGAGTACTGAAGAAGGCCCTATATTCAGCTTCATGTATTTAAAGTATGTATGTCTCACATACATTTTAAAAACGTTTTCTAGTTCATTCTGATTCAAATAATAATCCTGTGGTTGTCTACATGTCTGTGAAATTTGCTGAAATTTCGATCGCATATAAACGGGAACAACAGTGAATTTAGTGACATTAAACTCGTAGCGTTGACTTGTTAACATGGACACTCTTCAACACTGTCTTAGAGCTCGAATACGTGCATTTGTTTGATGGTGCGTGTCGTATCCAGGATACGATTCCGAGTTCAACGCCAACAACAATGATTCAAGTGTTAAGGGTCCGGGCTGCATGATCTAGTCAAGCGTAACGCTTCACTGAGCAATTGCAGACTGAACGTTGTGTCACCTAACAGTACAGTATAGGCTATGATTGTAGCTCTTCTTTAATTACACGAAAGAACTTCTGTGGTTGTGTTTCTAGATTCTAGGACTTATTTTGTGTGCTCACTTACATTGTTCAGACACCGACTAGGTCTCTTATATATTCCTACATGAATTAGGCCTAGTAGCAGACATGTGCCGATTATCTTATATATTACAATATGAATTAGTAACTTATAGATATTTAAGTTCATTTTTGGTTTTAAAATGTTAGGATTTCTGTGAGCAGACATGGATATTTTATTGGATAGAAATAGGTTAAATGAATTGTGGTTTTATTGGCGTAGGCTACACACTCTTGAGTTACTCATGGTTTTAAATTCAAAATATTAGGCCTAGTTTCCGTCAATGCTAGGTAGCCCCCATATAAAAAGTTGGGCTTTTTCTCTGGTTGGCCTGGCTGGTTGGAATAGTCTCTCTCTTGAGCTTCGTCTGTTCCCATAGGTGACTCTCTGGCACATTCAATAGGCACTTGAAACTTTTCTTTATTGTCGTGCTGGAGTCGGAGCACCTCTGACTCTGAGTATATATATAGTTTCCTCAAAGAGGTGCTATATAAATACTTGTATGAATGAACGAATGAATCCATTCGAAGAAATAATTGGTCTGCCGTTACTGCCCGTTAGGAATGACTCGCTATTTAGGCCTACTCGATTTAATACTCATTTTCGAGGAATTTCTGAATCGCCATAAATTATATTACATGTATATGGCAGTGGCCAGCTATTCGATTTCAGCAGGTCATGTGAGGTCATGGGAGTTACACAGCAGTTCGAAACAATCAAATGCAAAGAATTTCTATTTAAATTCCAACATTTTTGGCATGCAGGTGATAAGGCAGGTCAAGAGTAAAACAGGCAGTATGTAAAATCTGCTGCGGTCTATCATGGTGGCGCCGCCACTGCTCTATAAGGCAGAAGCACCAGCTTATGACGAACACTGTACTGTATCCGAGATTATTCAGTGAGCGATGGCAGTGGAAATCTGAGAACTATTGCCGGAGAGAGAGAGAGACAGAGAGAGACAGAGAGAGAGACAGACAGACAGACAGACAGAGACAGAGACAGAGAGAGCGACAGAGACAGAGACAGAGAGAGGGAAGGAAGGTGGGAGGGATGGAGGGAGAGAGAGACAGAAAGAGATACAGACAGATGGAGTAGAGGAATGAACTAGAGAGACACAGAGACAGAGACAAAGGACCAGCAGAAGACAGAGAGGCAGACAGAGACAGAGAGAGACAGAGAGATACAGACAGGCAGGCAAGCAGACAGACAGAGACACGGATAAAGAGAGACAGAGCCAAAGAGCGAGACATAGACCGAGACAGAGAAGTTGATTTTATAATTAATTAAACAGCCAGAGAGATGTAGAGATAGGCACAAGAAGAAGACAGGCGAAGAGAGAGAAGGAATCGTGGAGACACTGGTGGGTCAAGTGCCCCTTTTCGTTGTCTTAAGACCACTTTTCTCTCTTGATCTAATGCACTGGGAACACCGGTATGCACTTTGAGAGGCGCTATATAAATTCATAGTTACAATACAATGCAATACAATACACTGGCCTACATGCAGACCAATGGAAGAGATAATCTCATAATTATGGAAAATGTTAGTCAACGCTGAATTGAAGAATAATATGGTCATGGCTGACAAGATTCGGCTTCACTCAGCCATGAACCGACGAGTGTGCTGACATCTGTCGAATGATTGAGTCTTCGTTTTCTGCTCAGTAGATGGACAGGAAACTTTGTACCAACAGTTGATTGGTAGTGTTTTGAGCGTTACGATATTTTGTTCATCATAAATCAATACTCTTGAAGTGAAGGTCTAAAGATGCGATATATATATATACTACTCAGAAGCGCTCCCGAATGCATAGCGGACATTGCATTGGAGTTTCACACCAAAGCGCTGAGCAATTGTGAGTGAAGGACTTGCCCAAGGTCCTTACGAGGCGAGGTGGATTCGAACCTCGAACCTTCCGGCTCCAAGGCAACGACGCCACCACTAGGCTACACCACCGCGCAGGTGTAGGTGTAGGTGTGTAGGTTTCTGCTTGCAAGTGTGAAGGCCTATGTCCTAATTTCCTGCTATATTGTTACATGCGACCAGATGCAGGGCGTTTGCAACGTGCAGTTGTACACAAAATGTGCAGTTCTAAATCTAAATGGAATTGTGCAGTTGTAGAAGCACTTCTATAGCCTACAGTTAAAACTAGTTTTAAAAGGTAATTTTCCTCCGTTTTACCACGGAGGATGGGAAAAGAAAGAATGGGTTGTGCAGTTCTAAAAATTCCTTTAAAACAACCCTGACCAGATGCACCGACGACGCCCCTATAATTGTGGATGCGATACAAGATTACTGTCAGAAATAGCTGATCATGTTTTGTAACATTGCGTTGACGGTTTTGATCTCAGCAGCAGCTTACAATTGGTTATCATAGTATAGCCTAACAGGCTAATTATTATCTGTGAAGATCCAGGCTGTCGGCAAAATTAATCCGGTTTTGAGTTTGTTTCTTAATGTTAAAACCTGGTGCAGTTTGACCTGAACGCTAAAACGCCATGTTGTGGATAAGTATGCCTAAGTCTTTTAAGGGGACTCTATCGTAATATTCTTTTGTAAATCGGCAACAGCTCAACAAGCGTGAAGCAAACTTGTAAATTGTGGATGACAAATTATTATACTCACGAGTCATTCTGAAATGTAATAATAATTATTTATTCTATTAAAAATGTCAAGCAATCCTCCTTGTTGTATACTTCCCACCGGTTATTAAATTAAAATCAAAACTTACTGACATTGTCAAATTACAGTATTAGCCTACTTGGCCTTTTGGTAGCACCGTAGCAAACTCCTCGTTGCATTTGTTGTTTATTGTTTATTGCACATTCAACTCGTTTACAATCATAAACTACAAAGTACAGTGTAACAGGAGCCAGCAAAAGCTAATAGCTTATACTATCATTCATTCATTCATTCATTCATTCATTCATTCATTCTGAGAATTTAAATAGCGTCTATCATAACCCCTATTCCATAATAGGCCTAATTATTCATGAACGTTTTCATAGCATATATACATAATACTTAACTAGATCTTAATTAGCAAAGCAACAGTGATAATCATAATAGCTATATTATAGTGCTAATAGAAACAATACCTATACTATTACTTATAGGCCTACTACTAGTAGGCCTAATAATGATAACAACAATAATAATAAATAACAATAACAAAAAAAATAAATATTAATTGTATTAATTGAAAGAAGACCTGCAATTCGATTGTTGCAGTATATTTGCATTAAATTTTGTTTGATAAAACCAATACTCCTAAAAAGTCTGAAATATAAGGTATGTGCCACGTGATGTCACCTAATCTCATTACGTTGCCTTACTATTAGGTAGACCAATAGTTGAAGTCTCATCTCGCCTGTGCACGAGTAGCACAGCAGATACTGAAGCTGACAGACGAACTCAGTACCTGAAGTAATACTCATGCACACCGAGATTATATCTGTTGAGAGCACAGTCGCTATGTGTAAACCTTTAGTTGACTCCCTCCGACTCTCAAGACACCACAACAATCCGATGTACAGTAGATCCAAGGCTGGATACTTGCTTTGACGTTGCAGACTGATCCGCTAAAGTGATGTCCCTCCTTCTACAATCTGCATCCAGTCTTAGTTTTCCAAAGCAAAAGGCTACTCTGTCACGTATTTAAGTAACGGAGTTCTCCGAAACAATAGGCTACACTTACTAGTCACAAATCTAAGAACACAGCGAGTATACCGTACGTCAGAGGTAAACACTAGAATTAAACCGTTGCACCTATATATGCCTAACTGTAATGTCTTCAGCGAACCAAAGTACCTCTTGAGCTCAGGCTACCTCAATCGAGTAAAACAGTACACTGTACACCTGATCAGCGTACAAAGTTTGTGCACACACGCCACTCAGATCTACATGTACATAGTCTAACCTGCACGCATGCCTTTCAGCTCTGATATTACATGTATAATCATTGCACAAACCGAGGCACCTCTTCCCAGACCAAGAAGCCTCGATGAAATCTCTCGCTCTATGTCATCTCCCATTTCCAGCCATAGGTCCACAGGTCCACGGAAGCTCGTCTGTAGACTCTCAACGTAGAACACCGGTGAGTCTCATCTGTCCTGATGTGATCCTATGCTCAACGGTCTGAACTGGACAAAATATATAGCGCTTTCGTACACGGCCTATTGTCTAAAGTCCGGAGACGCCCCACATCATCTTCATTGTCGTCGTTCAAGTGTTATACGCTCATCAAGTGTCTGAAGGATTCAACCGTGGATCATACGACCAGACTTAATAAATTGGTGACACGTATTATTTCAAGCTCTGCGATAGGCTGTCATGCTTCTGCTCACTCGCACGTATATATAAATGTATATAAAATATGTATAATATATGTATATATATATGCATTATGCAACCTCGACTCTGTCTGTATGTCTCTAAATGTCTGCCTGTTATTCTTTGTCTGAATGGTCCGGTCTGTTCATCTCCGCTTGTCTGTCTGTCTGTCTGTCTGTCTGTCTGTCTGTCTGTCTGTCTGTCTGTCTGTCTGTCTGTCTGTCTGCAATTCATTCGCTTGTTTGAATGACCACTGACGTCTCTGGTTGTCTGTCTATCTGTTTGTCTGTCCGACTGTCCGTCTACCTGTATCTCTACTGACTGTTAAATTTAATTTTACCATATGAATAATTAGATGTAGAACATTTCATTCAAGGCCTAAAGTGTGCCTGGACGGTCATGGATGGCGTCCAGGCACTTATTTTAAAATCTGAACACCGTCCTGCCGCTTATTTGGCCCGCACAGCAGGGAAAGGTATGGAGCGTCCAGGCACTTCTTTGTATACACTTTAGGCACTGATTTCATTGACTGCAAGTAATTTATTTCCTGTTCTTAGTAACAGAACGGTTTTTTCATTTTGCCATATTAATTTATTTCCTGTTCTTAATAACAGAACGGTTTTGTATTTTTACCATATTGCCTTGAATAATTATCACTGTGCCGATAATTGGCGTTTCAACTTTCAAGGTTAGATTATTAATTTATTATGTATCTCACTCGATATCAGCATTGGTCCCACGTAACCATTCACCTGCATGTTGCATCATATCTCCACCCTCCGAGAAAAAACAATCCTATCCGTCCTTCCGCGCGCGCCCCTTTCCTCCCACCTTCACATCACACCCCTTTCTCCTATACTCCTATCTGCCTCCCCTCTTCTCTTATCGCCCTCTTACTCCCTCTCTTTGTTCATATCCTTATCGCTGTCAAGTGACTATCCTCCTGCCTAATCTATAGTTTTCTGATCTTCATCTGTCTGGCCACACGAACCTCCAGACATTTGTTCACTCATAATATTATGTTTTCGTTTCAAATTTTTAGCCGTTAATTTGATCAGTCCGTGGTATCTATGATATCCGCGTGTTAACCGCAATCTCTTATCTATTGGCTTCTATTGTTTGTATGTGCACTTGTTATAGCGCCACTTCAAGATCTCTCTACTCAGAGGCGCTCCCGAATGCAGCGCGGACACTGCATCGGAGTTTCACGCCAAAGCGCTGAGCAATTGTGAGTGAAGGGCTTGCCCAATGTCCTTACGCGGCGGCTTGAGGTGGATTCGAACCTCGAACCTTCCGGCTCCAAGGCAACGACGCCACCAATACACCACCGCGCCTCTATATACAGCAAGAGGTGGAGTTATGGTGAGTCCGTATGATGAGTCAGATATCTGTCATTATGTTGGTGGAAAATTGTTCCAAAGAGACAAATACTGTGTATAGAATACAGGTAGGCCTATACAATATAAATAATTCACTAGAATGGTCATTGGTTTGATGAAATTTAATTTCTTAAACCTGATCTGAACTGTTATTCTTCAGCAATTAAACAAAGAATTTCATGTTAAAGAAAACAATAAATTGAAAACTCGTTAGACAAAGATTTTTTAAAGACAAAACAAATTCGTATACAAAAGACATCAGCTGTAAAAAGACAACAATATTGACAAAACGATTCTCATTCTGCTATAAAAGCGTCTGCCGAAATATGTCCATCATTTTCCTGAGATTCTTACGCGTAAAGGTGATAAATATTTTGCTGCTTCAAAGTCATTTTGATATTCAAAGAGATCGCTAACGCTGATACAGGCGTAATTGAATTCCCGGTTGATGTCCTAATTCTAATTCGAGATTCTAGTTCGAGATTCTAGTTCGAGATTCTAATTCGAGATTCTAGTTCGAGATTCTAGTTCGAGATTCTAGTTCGAGATTCTAGTTCGAGATTCTAGTTCGAGATTCTAGTTCGAGATTCTAGTTCGAGATTCTAATTCGACATTCTAATTCGAGATTCTAGTTCGAGATTCTAGTTCGAGATTCTAATTCGATATTCTAATGAGATCCTAAACTTAATTCGTTATTCGAATGTTGCAATTCATCCACCTCGCTGGTCTGAACGAGAATCAAATTCTTATTCGTGACTCCATTTCGGATTGAGCGAGAATCTAAGCTTAATTCTAATTCGTTATTCGAATTAAGTCTATAGCAAAATAATCATCCACATCGCTGGTCTAAAGTTCTGAACGAAAATCAAATTCCAATTCCGTGTGAAACGAGTCGTGCCACCTGATGACATTCACCCAAGGCCGTAGCCAAGATTTGATCAGGGGGGGGTTCTTCGGGGGGAAATTTTCGACGACCTTTTTTAGTCGTGAAACCACCTTTTCCGGTTTTCTTACCAGTTTTTGCCTATAATTTCGTGTTTTTTCATTATGTGCTATAGTGAATGCATTCTATTATTTTATTACATTTTTCATTTCGGGTTTTTTTCTTGGTTTTATTTCATGGTTTTTACATCACGCGCTGCTAAATGCGTTATATTATATTTTACATTTTACATTTCGGGGGCGGGGGCGGTTCAAACACCCAAAAACCCCCCTCCCCCCTAGCTACGGCCTTGCAATTATTCACCTCTATGTGGTAACAACCTCTGATGACTCGGAAGGCAATGTCACCGGCGCCCACGACGAGACCTCTCTGTTCGAAGCCCTGAGTCCATGCCATCGCCGGTGGGAGGCCAGATTGGCCGGGCATTGGAAGACCTTGCCGCACTCGGGACACCGATGCTCAATCTTGACGATCCCAGAGCAGTTATGGTTGGCCAGGTCGAAGGCGTTCGTGTATCCGTTGGCGCACAGCTTGCAGTCGTATCCTCCGATCTTGTTCTCGATTCTTTTCAGCTTGGCCACAGCTTCCGGTGTCACCAGGGCCTCGGTCACGTGACTCTCGTCATCTTCGGCGTCTGCCGAGAGGTGACGCTTCTTCGCGGTCTTTCCTTTCGACTTGAGTTCCCCGGATGTTGCTTTCAACGTCGGAGGTTGATGGGCGAGTATTTGTTGCTGTTGTTGTTGTTGTTGTTGTTGCTGCTGCTGCTGCTGCTGCTGCTGCTGCTGCTGATAATGATGATTGTAACGAAGGTTAGCATCAATAAGATGCAACTGAATACGGTGAGCATCTATTTCCATGCGACGCCTCACTTCATCCGGCAATTCACCGGAAGCACTCAAAGGACCCTCGTCTCTTCGACGATCCTTGATGTCCTTGACGTCCTTGACGTCCTTGAGGTCCTTGACGTCCTTGACGTCCTTGACGTCCTTGAGGTCCTTGAGGCTGAGGTTAAGAGGTTCCTCTCCGGACGTAGACGAAACATGGACGCGGCATGCACTTGACCTTGACTTGCAGTCCAGTTGTTCTCCCGGATCCAGTTCGCTCGACGACGATCCAACTGGACTCATCGAATATCCGGAGTCAGAAGATGAACAGGCGCCGCTTCCGGTACATTTATATAGCGCCTTTTCTTTCTGCTTCTTGAGATCTACTGGTTCTCTGCAGTCGTCCTTGGAACGCCTTCGCTTTGTACCGAGAATCCAGTTCGGCATGATGCAGATATTCCTTAAAACAGAAATATAAGTCTTATTTAGCATAGAAGCGCTCTTTTTGATCGTGTGAAATGCGTTTCAAATCGCTAGTAGAATGCAAGTTGGACGATATTACTTCTGGAGTATTCTCGAGTATCTCAGAAATTTACTAATAGTGTTGTGATACGTAGGCTATTTGAAGTGATAGGCCTTTACTGTCAAAAGATTCAATAGACAAAATAATGCTTCATTCTTTGTTACCACTGTTAGGCTTAGACCTATTATTTTGGACTAAATCCTGTTTGGATTATATTTGAATCCTAATCGCAGAATGACAGTGTAAACACTATAATTGTTTTAATTGGCTCTGCCATGATGTGTGAGTTTCCTTTGAGGGAATAAACCTAAATATAATTATGATGACCGCGGTAAATTGGGAATAAACACCCAAGACCCTTTATTGTACCTTAGAGGTCTAATAGGCCTACGTGGTATTATCATAAGTACTATATGCGGGATGTCTTGCACTGGCTCCCTTTCTCACAAAGGGTCACTTACCGAATATCTTCCTTGGTTTGGCGCTGTCTCGAGGGTGTGGCCCCTGTCTATTTACAGGAGCTCTGTTGCTCCACCCTGAGCGTCCAGCGCCGTGGCTCTCTTCGCTCTTCTAAGCAGGCTGAGCTTCTTGTCCCCCGGTCACGCACTTCTATTGCACAGCGCCGTGCCTTTTCTGTTGTTGGCCCTGCAACCTGGAATGGGCTCCCTGTGGAACTACGTCTATATATACCTCGGGCCTTTGAGACTACGTTCTACTCTGCTCTTAAGGCTGTTCTCTTTAGCCGTGGTTGGGTCGGGAGCGCTTCTGAGTAGATATTCTTGAAGAGGCGCTATATAAATGCCTGAAATGAATTAATATGAATATATCATGAAGTCATGTTGGACATTCTAACATTATAGTAGAGTGTTGCTGATCACAAAACCTTCATCACGTAGGCCTAGTTATTGAATAAAATAAATCTATAGATCTAAGTATGGCATAGTATAGCATATTGTGGCACATGTTCCATTATAAAACTGCATGTGTAGAGTCTTGTAACTCTTGTTAAGTGTTACATGTATGTAGGCCTACTGCAATACAATAATTTATACTTCAGGCTCATATAAAATGTATTTCCTTGCATTCGATGCGCATTATTTTGCCTGATGTTGACATTGAGCACAATAGAATTATTCCCGTATATGGCAGTTATTCGCAAAGCGACCATGCCATGAGAACTTAACAACATAATTTTATGAAAATAACTATATCTGCCTTGAAATTAACGTGGGACTGTTTCTGTATGTGCCAGTAGCACATTACATGTACATGTATAGTCAAAGGCGGATATAGTATTTGCTGCATATCATCGAAAATTGCGGGTCAACTGTAGTCACGAAATCCGGCGTGGATGTCGCTTGCCTCTAAGTCGGCTGATAGGAAAAGTGAAAATTGAATTCTCAGGTTCAAAACGACTGACTATTGTCAGTTGGCGTCGTAATTCGAGTTATACATGTAAGTGGTTAACGTGCGCAGTGCACAGTGCACATGTACAATTGTACATTCCGTTGTGTCCCGGATGGAAAGCCTATATTATTTCGGAACGAACTCATGAGAGTTTGAAAAACGCAGGCCAGGAGAGAGAGAAGAGAGAGAGAGAGAGAGACAGACAGACAGACAGACAGACAGACAGACAGACAGACAGACAGACAGATAGACAGAGAGAGAGAGAGAGAGAGACAGAGACAGAGACAGAGACAGAGACAGAGACAGAGACAGAGACAGAGACAGAGACAGAGACAGAGAGACAGAGACAGACAGACAGAGTTAGAGAGAGAGAGAGAGAGAGAGAGAGAGAGAGAGAGAGAGAGAGAGAGAGAGAGAGAGAGAGAGAGAGAGAGAGAGAGAGAGAGAGAGAGAGAGACAGAGACAGAGACAGAGAGACAGAGACAGAGACAGAGACAGAGACAGAGAGAGAGACAGAGAGAGAGACAGAGAGAGAGACAGAGAGAGAGAGAGAGAGAAGAGAGAGAGGGAGGAAGAGAGAGAGGAGAGAGAGAGAGAGGGGAGAGAGAGAGAGAGAGAGAGAGAGAGAGAGAGAGAGAGGGAGAGAAAGAGAGAGAGAGAGACAGAGACAGAGAGACAGAGACAGAGACAGAGACGGAGACGGAGACGGAGAGGGAGAGACAGAGACAGAGACAGAGACAGAGGGGGAGACTGTGCCTGTGCTCTGTCTCAATGTATGTTTTAATTCCTTTAAATGTCTGTCTAACTCTGACCGACTCTCTTTGGGTGATGAGACGGTTAGGCATGTTGAGAGATCATGAGTGCGAGTGAGAGAGAGGGAGAGAGAGGCAGACAGACAGAGACAGAGACAGACAAACAGAGACAGAGACAGAGAGACAGAGGCAGACAGAAAGAGACAGACAGAAAGAGAGAGACAGAGAGACAGACGAGATAGACAGACATAGAGGAGCACAAAACAATACCAAAATATATACAGGGTTAGATATAATCATGCCAATTATGGAGTTTTCAAATAAAGGCCACGCCTGACATGCACTATAGCACAGAGAGTCAAACAAAAGACTGAGTATAATAGGTCTCAATGGTTACGATCGAGGCTTGGTATTTTCAGAGCCAGAGATAGCGAAACAAGTCGCCTAGGTTACGTGGAAAGAAGACGGGCCCAACTAAAAAAAAGAGGAAGCGAGAGACGGACATACACAGACAGACGTTAAAACTTCAAACATAGACAAAGAGATACAGCATGACACACAGACACATAGGGATAGGTACACGCAGAGAGGCAGAGCTTATATGCATTGCACAGATATTGCAACGCTCCCATAATTATTCTGATTAATTAATTACTGTTGCTGACCGCATCAGTTACTGTCCTCGTGTTTGGGGTTTAATTAATAAGTTTAACAGTGCTGTATGGATTCCCCTCATGAGTCGCTTCCCAATCCTGTTCTTTCTACATGGCTGTTCCTTGATAAGTTTGTTTATCAGTTAGGCCTACAGTAGAGATGGGTACAGCGAAGTTTCAGTGAAGAGCTGCTGGAGTATTAGCGTGTACGTTTGGTACGTGATTCAGTGTGCGAATTGTGGAAAAATAACTAGGGGGAGGTTGGACCATTATCTACTTGGAACTGGGGTGTAAAAAACATACTTTACTATGGGGGCTCTAAGAAAGACTGGGGGTTGAACCCCCAAACCTCCAGGCAATTTTCACCCTGACGTGATTGTTCGCAGCCTTGCGCAATAGGCACCGACACGGCAGAATTTGTCGATTACTAATAATAGCGGCGCAAAATAAGTCGAAGACAGAATAAGAAACAAAAAATCCCAAAGACTGCAATAAACAAAGAAGTTCCAGGCATCATGACGAAAGAATTAACCAACACAATTATCCGCACATCACGTTTAAGTGTTATACGGATCTCACGCTAACAGAGTCGCTTCAAACATTATTCGTTTGTTTCGAGAATTCCCCAAACCCGTCATGCTAATTATCTTGACACTATAGTTTATGGCCTGCATGTATTCAGCGACAATTAATTTTTCTTTGCTGTAGAATATAGATAGGCTGAGGAAGTCTAAGAAGTAGGCCTATTCTGGAATTGCCAATGACTTTTTAAGACTAACGTTACGGCAATAGAGAGTCTTTGGATCTCGTTGTATACGCTGGAGCTAAGAGCAGTGGTGTATAGCCAGGAATTTATGATGAGGGGGGGGGGGGTTATGGCTGCATGGACGAATGTCCTTCCTGACACCAACCCAGCAGTATTACAGTAAGTAAAAAGGGAATAAGGTAACAAAGGAAATAAAGTAAGAAAAACAATTGTTACTACAAACAATTGTTTTGTTTTATCTTATTTAAGTGGATGACTAGGCTAGCCTTTAAAAAAACTTTTTCCTAAGCTAATGGGGTTTTAACCCTTAAACCCCTTGTCTACACCACTGGCTATAAGATGATGATGACTCATTATCGACTCGAATTGGTTTTGTGAGGGCAATGTTTTCAGTGACACCTCGTGCACTAGAGGTAGCAAGAAATGAAGAAACCCCCCCCCCCCTCGAGGGAATTCGTAGAGTTATAGGCTACCCAATCTCCATAACAGTGGCGTAGCAAGGTTTTTGGGGGCCCTTGTGCAGGGCTTCGGTGGTGGGCCCTTTCATTAATTGAACCTCCTCGACTTCAAACAAAAAGGCTGTACAAAAACGCGTGGCTCTTTTTCAATAGACTCTATTTGCATTATTTCGAACCCGTAGTTGAATTAAAAAAATTAACTCGTTACAATTTTAATTATTTTCTCCCGTTAGTCTTTCTAATCATTTTCTATTTCTTCAGGTTATTAGAGAAAATTCAATTAGAGTAAGCCTACTTGACAAAATTATCAATAAATTGCCTCATCTGTTGATGTATGAATTATCGTCATCCACGTTTAAATTCTGTCAAACAGTTGGGTTAGTTGACTAAAAAATAAACAATATAATAATAAATTGGTATAATGGGAAGTGACTCAAGTCTCGGTTGCTACGATAAGTCTAAAAGAAGAAGCCAAAAATTCCGAAATGTAAACATTTTCACTTGGGCGAATTCCTTTGGGAAAAAATAATTGAGATGCCTTCGTGCGTGAATCCTTTGGCAATGCAGCTGGTATAGGCCTACCACCATAGTTTCCGAAGCGCTTCACTGCTCGGTGTCAATATCCACAACCACCTCAGCACTAATCACTAGGCCTACTGTAACAGTACATGTGGGTTTGATTACACTCTGAAAATTCTGAATGTAAAAACTTGACTCTGACCACCAGGGGCCCCTAGTGCCATCTGCACAATCAATTGCAATGCCACCGCCGTACATGTAGATATGAACACATTCTGAATAATAATTTTTTTTAAATGACTCTGACCGCCGGGGGGCCCTAAACAGCCGGGGGCTCTTGTGCACTGCACAACCTGCACTACCTATTGCTACGCCACTGCTCCATAACTTAACCTCTCGCTACTCTATTCCATATATTCAATCCACATTCAAACATATATTGCAAACCAATTCTATACGCAACTTTACGCAATCCAGTCTTTCACTTCCACGTATGGGACGTCACGGACATCATTATATGAACATGAAGAGCCGCCGAGAGGTGATGGGTTGGGCAAATGCCCATGGACCCGGCGACTTTTAAGGACCCGGGCTAAGTATTTAGGTCTACATGCATGTGCAATGCTTTTGATTTATGCTTTTGTAAATATAATATGACAGAAAATTAACTACAATCAGTTTAAACTTCAAATTAACAAGAGAATATAAAATCATGCTATATTGGTCTATAATAAATAGATGCACTTTTATTGTTTCAATTTGTTTATAAAAGATTTTCTCAGAAAGTTTTAGGGTAATATTTTGAGGCCCGTGACTGCTCTGCCCGGAGACCCGGAGTTGCACAATACCCAAGTCAATTGTTTAGATGATAATAAGCTTGTCACCTGTTCTTCTTGGAAGCCTGAACTGCTAGGGAACTGCCACGAAACTGCCTCGGAACTGCCACGGAACTGCCACTGAACTGCTACGAAATTGCCACGGAACTGCCACGGAACTGCCACGGAACTGCTACGAAACTGCTACGGAACTGCCACACGGAACTGCTATGAAACTGCTACGAAACTGCTACGGAACTGCTACGAAATTGCCACGGAACTGCCACGCAGCGATGTCCAAAATAAAACTGGAGGTTGTAAAGCAAACGATAAAAAGGACATCAAAGAACAATAATGTTGTGGTGAATAATTTGACGAGAGAGAGACAGTTATAACATTAATAACGGGCGAAAGACACTTAGAGAAGAATTGACTTTGTCATGAGCTGCGGGCCTACAGAGTTTAGGATCTGGGGGATGGCGTGATGATGCACACAACGCCCTGACGCGTTCCCGTCCCCTAGGCCTCGATGAGGATGGGGATGGGGAGAAGTAATGCCAGGCACAATGGGGCACAATTAGCGTGGCTCAAAAGAAAACCGCATTTCAGCCTAAAAAGGCAAAAAGGCAAGCAGATATTATATCGTGGGCTCCAGTCTGCTCCTGTTGCAGCAATTGTTTTACAGGCGATGACAGAAGCCCTGTCCTCCTCTTTGTCCTCTTTGTCAACCTCCTCTTTGTCCTCTTTGTCATCCTCCTCTTTGTCCTCTTCCTCTTTGTCTTCTCCCTTCTCTTCCTCCTATTGTTCTAATGCTCTTATAACCTATACGTATTTTGTCTGTAAGCACGAATGTTCAAGCCACGAATGTATGCGTTGCGCCAATTCGGGTTTTTACCGTTTCTGGCAATGACGGAACTCTATGCTCCTTGACTTCCCTATCCTCCGCTTCCACGTCCTTCTCTTCTTCCACATCCTCCTCCCAGGTGTATGTATGCGTGTGCGCGCGTGTGTGTATGCGTGTGTGTGTGTGTGTGTGTGTGTGTGTATGTGTGTGCGTGTGTGTGCTCACTTGTTTGTTTAGGCGTACGCATTCGTGTGTAACTGTGTATGAATGAACCTGAGAAGGAGCGTTGACATACATGCATATAATTACAATGTATATAACTTCACTGTGCATATATATTTATATATATATATATATATATATATATATATATAATTATGAGGCTTATTACGAGCTGCGGTCCAATTAGTATCATCATCATAATCATCATCATCATCATCATCATCATCATCATCATCATCATAATCGTCATCGTCATAAACAGCAGCAGCAGCAGCAGCAGCAACAACAGTAGCAGCAGCAGCAAAAAGGTCTGCATAGAACTTTCATCCACAATCATCTATAGCATATGCTTCGTGCGGCAATGGGGGCAAGTAAAACGACGAGAAGATACCCACATCCACCGATTCATGCATGTATGCGCATCATACACACACACAAACACACGCAGACGCACACAAACAAACACATAGAAACCCACAAACTCACAGATTCACATATAGACACACACGCACACGCACATATTGAATGTAAATTATGGCATTATTAACCGTTATCTCTTGAAGTTTTCTATAGACCTGCATGGAGTGGCGCGGTGCGTGGTGTAATTATAATAACGTATACGTGTGTATAATTTTGTGTAACTGCGTATAACTTGCGACTGTCGTAATTCTTACCGGGCGACAATGGACCAGCATCCCGCATCTGTCTTCGTATGCGGTGGCTGCAGCGACAGAGAGAGACAGACAGAGACAGAGAGAGAGAGAGAGACAGAGAAAGAGAGAGAGAAAGAGAGAGAGAGAGGCAGAGACATAGAGAGAGAGACAGACAGACAGACAGAGAGAGACACACAGAGAGAGACAGACAGATAAAGACAGACAGACAGACAGACAGGCAGACAGAGATAGACAGACAGAGACAGAGATAGCCAGACAGACAGAGAGACACACAGACAGACAGAGACGGAGGCAGGAGTCAAGATGGGGGTCAGAGGGAGATGCCACTTCCTGTTTAATTACTATAGCGTATACCTACTTGAGATGCTCCAGAAATGAACCCGTATCCGCGGCGCACGTCTATATGGGTGCGATTTGCCGGGGGGGTTGGGGGGGTCGGACCCCCTCTTTGCTATGGCCCGACCCCCACACTTCGACCTCCAAAAAAAGGTGTGGGGGTCCAATTTCGACCCCCTCTTTTGGCAGTGCGGCCAGTGCCACAAGAGGGGGTCGAAATTGGACCACTGCAAGCAGTTAGTAGGACTTATTCGTTTCATTTCCTCATTCGTTCAACAGTTGACAGTTGACACAAAGTTTCAAGTTGTACTGTTGTGACGTTGTCCGGTCCCGTCGACTCCCGTGACAGTTACACAATTTCCCAAATGATCAAATCTACAGTCTGTCACCCAAAAACCAGAGGGAACTCGCTTCAATAGCTGCAGACACCAATACTGTGTTGCTCAAAATTAACAAAATTTTTGAAGTGAGATGGGCCTTTTCATCGTTTCTTTCCATGAAAGCGCTACTACGCGATTACTGTGCATTACATGCTCATCTTTTGCGGTTGTCTGAAAATGGTGATAGATCGACTAAGGAAGCAAGCAAGTGCAAAGGTTTAGCCAACAAAATGTCTAGTTGGATCTTTGTCAGCCAATTGTGCATGCTAAAAGATTCACTGCGCACATTGAAGCAGTTGTCATTGTTTTTTCAAAGTAATGATGCCAATCTTGTCAGTGCAACTATGAAGATTGCCCAAGCGAAAGCCTCGTTATTAGCCATGAAAGACTTCCCCGGTAAGAGTCTAAAAAACATGTGGGACATGTGTGATAGTACAGGATCGTTCAAGAGTGTTCTGCTTAAGCGGACCGATATACTGACTTTGCAAATTTTACCAGTCTCAGAAGTCAATTCTACCAGACTGTCTGTTAGACAATATAGCTGAACGATTCCCTTGCACAGAGACATTGATCAGCTTGCAAATGTCTTGAATCCAACAAGCTGGCCAACAGCTAGATGACTTAGAAAAAACGCTGTATGGTTGCAGAGAGGTTGCTGCTCTCTGCAAGCAACTTTGTTTCAGTTCTATTGCGAGTGTTGAAATCCTATCAGATTTTGCTACTTTTAAAGATAATCTGAAAGTAGGAATGCATCTAAAACAATTGCCAGTGTTTAATCTAGTCCCCGTCCTCTGGGGGGGAATTCAGGTTTCTGGGGGGGGGGAGACAATTGAGCGTCCGGAGGACGCTCGTGAGGCGCCTAGCGCCGAGACCGGGAGGGGGAGGGGTATGGGGATTGCCCCCTCCCCATCAGAAATTTTTTGAATTTCCACATTGCAATGGCAGCATTTTATGGTGTCTTCTTAACAAAAACCTGTACTTTTTGAGAGCCTCATCAGAAACTTTTGGAATTTCCACATTGCAATGGAAGTATTTTAAGGTGTCATCTTAACAAAAAACTGTACTTGTTCAGAGCCTCATGAGAAATTTTTTGAATTTCCACATTGCAATGGTAGCATTTTAAGGTACCATCTTAACAAAATACCTGTACTTTTTCAAAGCCTCATCAGAAACTTTTTGAATTTCCACATTGCAATGGTAGAATTTTAAGGTAGGCCTACCATCTTAACAAAATACCTGCACTTTTTCAAAGCCTCATCAGAAACTTTTTGAATTTTCATATTGCAATGGCAGCATTTTATGGTGTCTTCTTAACAAAAACCTGTACTTTTTGAGAGCCTCACTAGAAACTTTTTGAATTTTCATATTGCAATGGCAGCATTTTAAGGTGTCATCTTAACACTCATTTTAGCAGGATTGTGTCACATATTATAATAGTAAATATTTAATATAACCATATAATAGTAAATATTATTACGGTATATTATAACAGTTAATGTAATGCGATGATGTAAGCAGCAGTTAAAACTATTATCATTTTGCCAAATTTTTCTGGAGGGATGTCATCTCTGTTTTTAGTTAGACAAAAATGGTGTTTATACAAACATATACAGTAAGTTATACTCATTGCAACATGATAGTATCATATATTATGTTAGTAAAATTAATAATGTCATTATTTATAATCATAATTGTAATAGTAAATAATATCACCGTATATTATAACACTTCATGTAAAACAATGATGAAAACAGTAAAAAAACAAATATCATTTTTCCAAATTTTTCTGGGGGGGGGGGGGAAATGTCAATCCTGGGGGGGGGAACTTTCCCCCCCAGAGACGTCTAGATTAAACACTGAATTGCTGACAAAACTGTCCATTTATCCTATCTCCAGTGCAGATTGCGAGCGTGGTTTTAGTTCCATGAATCTGCAGCACACAGACACAAGAAACCGACTAAAAACTGAAACTGTCAGTGCTTTATTGATGATAGCTGTTAATGGCCCTGCTGTGCAATTTTTCAAGTGTCACGAGTATGTCTTATCTTGGTTCAAAAAAGGCAGGCATGGTGCCAACGACAAACCAACAGGGAAGAAAAGGAATGTTGATGAGCTTAGACCAAGATATGAACTTTTTGCCATGATTAAAGACTAGTCACTACCACTTAGCTAGAGTTCATCACAAATTAGGCTACATCATACATGACAATTTCATTTCAATAATTTTCGCATGATGACTAGTACATCATAAATAATTTGCACTTCGTTATTGATGATTCTTGTTTCTGTTGTCATTTGAAATTATTTCTGTTTTTAGTCCTCAATAGGAACACAAATATCTTCTTATTTGAAGTTATTTCTTGTGAGTTGTTATAAGAACAGTATTTAGTTTATGCGTTACAGCTTGTGACTTGTGAAGTTCCGAGCACTTCGTTCATCCTAGGACCTTACTATTGTTTTATTATTTTGAGTGCTGACTGCTGAGTATTATTCTCTCTTTGCGTTGTACTAAGTAACAAGTATTTTGGTGCCAACTTCCAAGTATGCTCGGCTTTCCAAGGGTACATATACTAAGTATGATCATTGATTTTGGTGCTAACTGCGAAGTATTGATCGTGTGCTGGACTGCCGGTAGAAGTTTCAGGTTTTTTGGTTACTACATTTTCTGATTTCATTCGCTTTAAATTGTGACCTCAATATATCCTGCACCTGTGCATTTTACTGCATTTGTACAGCCAACTTTTATGTTGAAGTTAGACTTTTATGTTCTTATGTTGCACTATGCCACTATTATAAACTTCAAACCCTTTAACATAAATAACATGTTAACTGATCTTTAAAAAGGTGATATTATTCAATTCATTCAATTCACTTTCAATAGAAGATTTTGCTTTGGATTGCACCAAATCAATAGCGGCCGGGGCTCCGCCCCGGACCCCGCTGGGGGAGCTTACGACGCTCCCCCAGACCCCCTAGTCGGATATTAAGCCGACCCCCACACTTCTTTTTTGACAAATCGGACACTGTATAGACGCACGAAAGCACATAATATGCTGCTTGTAGATTATGATGTCTAAAAGCGACAGTGTTTTTATGCAGGCATTCTTGCATCAATTGGCGTCATTATGCGTAATAAATTGTAATAAATTGTGTATTGTTTAAGGCTGAGACGAAGAAGGCTTTTTGCGTGGATGTATTTGAAAACACTATGACTCATTGGTTAGAGCGCCTAACCTGTAACACGGAGAGTAATGGGTCGAGTCTTCTCTATTCGGGCGGTCACTGTTTAGACACCTTAAGCGAGTCCCTCACATAATATTTGTGGGGCGCGGTGGTGTAGTGGATATGTTGGCTTGCCCTGCACCCGGAGGGTTGCAGGTTCGAATCCACCTCACGCCATCGTGTATAGGGACCTTGAGGAAGTCATTCGCCTGCAATTGCTGGGCGCTTCGGTGTGAAACTCCTATGCAGTGTCCGCGCTGTAGTTGGGAGCGCTTCTGAGTATAGGGAGCTTGAAAATGCGCTGCAACAAGTGCACATGTATACAAACAAACAAACTCAAGATCATTCTGTGGACTTATATAGCGCCCCTTCAAGAAAACTACTCAGATATTATAATTATGTATGCACACATATAGATAATTTTCAGCCAAACTAATGCACGCCTGTACACATTAGAAATGCAAACATTGGGACTTGTATATTGTATAATAGTGAGCAATAAAAAACCGTCAAGTTTATGAAGACATCGCGTGCCGATAACGAACGTTCATTCGTTTGTATGTTAACCACACGGATCTTGCTAGTAAATGGACCACATAGAACCTTATGAATGCATATTATGATACAATCATTCGTAGAGTCTATGATAACATGTAGATTGTAGATGTGTATAGTCATTCATGCGAACATGTATGCAGTAAATATACGAATACGGTAGGCTATATGTACAGACATGTATCATACTCTTCTTGCTATATCATCATCATCAATATCCTTAGGCTCAATGCCCGTAGGAGTCCGATGCCACTCTCTGTCTGAGTCTGTCTCGTGCCATGTTGCCCAGCCTCAACCGGTCCAGTCAGCAGGTCTGCTCCATACCATTAACATCTTGGAGCATCTAAACCACCTTGTCTGATTGAAGAGAATCGTGAAAAAGAGGCACGAAGGACAACATGGGTCAATGCCCGTTGTGTCCCACGCTCTCTCCCCCGACCCTCTCCATCAGTCTGTCCTGACCGACCTGTGCATGTCTGCTTCACATCATGACACCTTGAAGCATCTGGGTAGCTATGTTACTTGTGTCGTGGTTTTGGCGGATTACAATCGTCTTGGTTTTTCACTGCCAGCATATCGCCACCCATCTGGCAAACCTTCCTCATTTTGTCCGGGCTTAGGACCGGCACAGGGACGTTGTTGGTTCCCTGTGGCAGAGGATGGATGCAGTTTAACGTCATGCCCAGGACACTCTTGCTATATAGGCCTATATAATAGTCGTGTTAATTCATATCAACATCACATTATTCATGACATGTGTGTAGTGTACATAGAATAAGCAATTAAGCATCTACTATGTACATAGACATCATAATATTATGTACAGAAAATAACATGCATTCTTGCAAGCATATACAGGGTGCGGCAAAAAAAAGACCCCCCCCCCTAAGATTTTTGCCAATATCTTGACCAAAAGTGAGAATTTTGAAATGAAATTTTACAGTCTTAAAGACAATTCATATTTACACCAGATGGCCAGATTTCATTAAAATATTTCGAACACAAAAAAAGTTACACCACTTATAGTAAGGTCACCCACCGTTTTTTGACGATTCAAAAACGCGACGCAACAAAAAGTAAAAATAAAACAATCTAATTATTTTGGCCAATATCTTGGCCAAAAGTAAGAATATCAAAATGAAATTTTACAGGCTTAAAGACAATTCAAATCTGCACATGATGGTCAGATTTCATCAAAATATTTCAAAGAGAATAAAAGTTATACCACTTTTAGGGAGGCCACCCACCGTTTTCTGACGATTCAAAGGCGAAATGCAACAAAAAGTAACAAAAAACATGATTTTTTCTCATTTCAAATAATATTGTTATCAAATAGCCTTAATGTTCCCAGATAATCAGTATAGATACTATTTTAAAAAATAAACAGGGTACCAGCGTAGCTGCGCGTCACTGAGAAGTCACTTAGAAAGATGACAATCAAATTGGTAAATAAAGAATCTGTCAGATTAATCAACACGTCCATCAAGAACTTTGCAAAGAGACTCAAAAGAAGTGTTTGCACTGGTGGTTGGCACATTGCACACAAGTTGTGAAGCACTACCAAATTCATTTGACAACATTTATTTGAGATGAGATCGTGAGACTTAATAAAATCGTGTTTTTGTTACTTTTTGTTGCGTTTCGTTTCTGAATCGTCAAAAAACGGTGAGGGGTCTTACTAAAAGTGGTATAACTTTTGTTGTGTATGACCTTTTTTGATTAAATCTGGCCATCTTGTGTAAATATGAATTGTCTTTAGGCCTGTAAAATTTCATTTTGAAATTCTTACTTTTCGCCAAGATATTGGCCAAAAACCTAGTTTTTGATGCGCTTCGTTTTTGAATCGTCAAAAAACGATGGGTGACCTCCCTAAAAGTGGCATAACTTTTGTTCAGTTTGAAATATTTTGATCAAATCTGCCCATCACGTGTAAATATGAATTGTCTTTAAGACTGTAAAATTTCATCTGGAAATTCTTACCTTTGGCCAAGATATTTCCAAAAAACCTAGGGGGTCTTTTTTTTGCCGCACCCTGTATAGGGTGCGCCAAAAAAATACCCCCCCTAATATTTTTGCCCATATCTTGACCAAATGTGAGAATTTTGAAATGAAATTTTACAGCCTTAAAGACAATTCATATTTACACATGATGGCCAGATTTCATTAAAAAATTTCAAACACAACAAAAGTTACACCACTTTTAGTGAGGTCACCCACCGTTTTTTGACGATTCAAAAACGCGACGCAACAAAAAGTGACAAAAAACCAATCTAATTATTTTGGACAATATCTTAGCCAAAAGTATGCATATCAAAATGAAATTTTACAGGCTTAAAGACAATTCATATCTGCAAATGATGGTCAGATTTCATCAAAATATTTCAAACAGAACAAAAGTTATACCACTTTTATGGAGACCACCCACCGTTTTTTGACGATTCAAAGGCGAAACGCAACAAAAAAGTTTTTAAAAATACGATTTTTTCTCATCTCAAATAATATTGTTATCAAATAGCCTTAATGTTGCCAGATAATCATTATTAGTACTATTTAAAAAAGAAACAGGGTACCAGCGTAGCTGCGCGTCACTGAGAAGTCACTTAGCAAGATGACAATCAAATTGGTAAATAAGGAATCTGTCAGATTAATCAACAGGTTCATCAAGACCTTTGCACAGAGACTCAAAAGAAGTGTTGGCACTGGAGGTGGGCTCATTGAACACAAGTTGGGAAGCACTACCAAGTTCATTTGACAACAGTTATTTGATAGGAGACTTAATAAAATTTGTTTTTGTTACTTTTGTTGCGTTTCACCTTTGAATCGTCAAAAAACGGTGGGTGGTCTCACTAAAAGTGGCATAACTTTTGTTCCGTTTGAAATATTATGATGAAATCTGGTCATCATAAAAAATTATGTAAATATGAATTGTCTATAAGCCTGTATAATTTCATTTGAAAATGTTTACTTTTGGCCAAGATATTGGCAAAAACCTGGGGGTATTTTTTTGGCGCACCCTGTACATCTATCTATATACGATACATATATAGCTCACGTGCTTGCATGAGTACAGACATATACGCATGCGCATACATACATACCATATATACATATATTCATGCATGTATACTAGCACACATTCATACATACGTACAGTTGCAAACACATGCAAACACAGCTCAGTGCAAAAATTAGACGTGTACCGTATTGAGTTTCATTGGGGGTTGTATTCTACTACATTGTGCTGCATTATTGTATTGTATTATATATTCTATTGTCTATTGCATCGTGTATTGTTTTGAATTTCACCGGTCACAGGTGTATAAGCCGCCAAAGTAATATCGATACGAAGCACAATCGACAGGACCGGTGATAATAACCAATAAAAGGTGTTGAACAAAAAGGCTTTTCCCTTTTTTAGCAACACCGCCTTGCAACACACCCGCATTGGTTCAAATCGCCATTTTGAGTTATTATTATTGTTAAGCTTCGCTCTTTGAGAATCGTTTCTCCTCGCTCTTTTCTCTCCTCGCTCTTTTCTCGACATCGCAGCACAGCGGTGCATTAGCAGCTTCTACATCCCTTACATCCGTTAGTGTTAATGCCATCGACCAATTAGCACACAGCCATCCCAGCCTCAGTGATGCATGCGTTCGGTAATAAATGGCACGGCTTTCAAACGCACACGACCACCTCGCCCGGGTTAGACCTGTAGCCAGCAACTCTATTATCGTCGTCGGACCGTATACAACATGGGGCGGATGCATGCAAGTTGTAAGCGGCACTATAATAATATACCTATGTATATGTATATTATATATTATATTATGTATATAATGTGGCCATAAGATCTATATTATATATAATGTGGCCAATTGGACGCCAGACACTGCAGTCGAAAAGAGTTCCTTTCTTTTGCGCCTTATTATTTCAACACTTGCTCCATTATTATAGGGGACCTCGCCTGCGCGTATGTATACGTGTCGTACGCTAGACTGCACAGTTTATCGAAGGTTTCCTGTAGCAACACGGACGGCCACGCCGGTTGTATTATGTTATGTGTGCTTCGTTCGCTAAAGACGTTTCTCGTTGTATGCGCGTGTAATAATCGGCGTTGTACAGGGATTAGGCTTACACGCTGGACTGCGAACGCCGATGCCTTGTGTATTGTACATCAAAGACATGTTGAGGCGGCGTTTTGTGGTGTTTAAGTTTAACGTGTAGAGCCTGTATTCCATAGAAGATGCGAATGTGTGGACTTGCGGAACCTTGGAGCGCACACCTGCAGTTTATACAAGCGTGGTTGAGTGGGGGAGGGCCCGCAGGGGCGGGGGTGGCCGGCCACAATCAAGACGAGTCACAAAACGAAACTCCCTGCGCCACCCCGCCCTCTGTCGGTGCCCCCGGTCAATTATCGGCGTGTTTCTTTCGAGTGAGTTAGATCGACGGTGTCGTTTGGTCGTTTGGTCGGTCGTCGGGTGTTTAGATAGAGGCCACCGTCGCGGTTTAAGCTCGTCAAAGAAGCCTACATGCATGACATGTCTTCTGTATAATCATCATCATCATCATCAGGAACCGTGGGCTCAGCGCCCGTAGGTGTCCGATGCCTTCTTCACCAGGTCCTTCCATTTTCTCCTATCCAGCGCCGCTCTGCTCAGCTCCTGAAGCGAGGCTCTGCCCCATTCGGAGATGTCGTCGAGCCATTCCCTGTGCGGACGTCCTCTCTTGTTTGTTCCGTCCATACGTCCGAACATCAGTGCTTTGATCTTTCTGCTGTTGTCCATTCTGCAGATGTGCCCGAACAATCCTAGTTTCCTGCTGATCAGCTTTTGCATGATATTTTCCTTCAGCTGCACTCGTTTGTATAGTTCTGTGTTGTTTACCTTCTGCATCCACCCTATTCTTAGTATTTTCCTGTAGCACTTTCTTTCGAAGGCCATGAGTCTTTGTTCGATGTATTTTGTTATCACCCAGGCCAGTTAAAGCACCTGTTTGACACGATTGGGACGTGTTAATCATAATGAACTACTTACGTCAACTGAATAATGATGATGACGATGTTGATCGTGGTTTTGAGGATGAAAATTGTGAAGGCGACGACGATGATGATGATGACAATGATGATGGTAGGCTACTAGAGGTTATCATTATCGCCACAACAATCACTAGATCTTTGTAAATCAATTATTTTGCCAATCAATCAGTCAGTCAATCAGTCAATCAATCGATCAGTCAATCAATCAATCGATCGATCAATCAGTCAGTCAATCAATAAAAGTTTTTATTATAACCATTTCAAGCCATAGCACCTTTAATTTAATGGATGCAATCTCTACATCTTGCAGTCCAGATGAAGACCAGCAGATAATTTGACGTAGCGTTTGATTCAGAAAGTTCTGATCCAATAATAATATCGTCGCTTTTTAAAACAGAAGTGATCCACTAGACATCTCAAGGACACCAAGTCAGGACAACAAACAAATAATGTGGCCCATATATGGGGCGCGGTGGTCTAGTGGGTATGTTCGTCGCCTTGCAGCCGAAGGGTTGCAGGTTCGAATCAACCTCAAGTCGCCGCGTAGGGACCTTGGGCAAGTCCTTTACTCACAATTGCTCAGCGCTTCGGCGTGAAACTCCGATGCAGTGTCCGCTCTGCAGTCGGGAGCGCCTCTTAACATAACGTAGCATATTTAAACATATTATTATTATTATTATTATTTATTTATTTATTTATTTATTTATTTAGCGTTTGCAGTTCGCGCTAAGCCAGCGCACAGCTTTAAACATATTAACTAGAATTGTTAGTGCATGGTTCTCTTTAAACGCTGTGACTATGTCCACGGAGACAGTGCTGTCAACCAAATAGTTCCACAAGTCTACAACTTTAACACTGAAGAATTTTAAATGCTCCTATCAGTTTCTTTAACAATTTGAACATGTGACCCCCGTGTTACTCTGGATAATGCTAATTTAGAAAACCCTCTCTCAAATTCCCAATGTAGGCCTATTGTGCCTCTTTTGTTGAAGTTTAGTGCGCTGCCATAGTATACGACCTTTCAATGAGGCTGTATACCAAAGCCTCTGTTCAAAAAGAAATTCGTCATTTCAAAAACACTACAGCACGCCGCACTGCACGCGAACATTATCGTCATGAGGAATTTGCTTCAGAAACTGAATTCGGTTAAGCCATGACAATAGCCATGACATTGTATTTTGCAATAATTTATTGGTCGGAACGCCACCTAGCGAAAACCTGCGAGATGCTTCTATATAGGGTCTTATCATATAAGTCGGACACCCTTTTGTTCTGACCGAGGTTACTCCGTAACGGAGCGTCACATCTACATGATGTAAAGTTTATTGGATAGCTTATCATCTCATTCAACTAATGCATTCAGTTAAACCTGGCCAATTTAAAATGAATTTGACCAGGAGTGTGCCAAGTACTGCGAGCTGGCGAAATTTGAGTTTTCGGTTTTTCGTGTAAAGTTGGACACTTTGGTTGGTAAACTCGGACAACATAATATGCTTATAGGATCTTATGTTGTTAGAGTCGGACAATCGATAAACTGACCGATTTTCATCAAGATCTGTGCATAATTCAATTATAAGATAACATTGAACATTGAAAATAACTGTAAAATCAAATCAAATGTCAGTACACTAGCTACATTTGCCTACATTTATTGAAAAGATCGCTCTCAGGGCCTAGCATCAGACTAGCATGAAAACCTATAATAGGCCTAGACCACCATATGTCAACGTCTGAATCACGCTTATTTTACTAAAATTGTCATGCGGATCGTTAACATTGCCATAGCTTATATAGGCCTAGGCATAACGCTACACATAAACCAGTTTCCTATTGGCCTTCAATGTCTCTCTTTATTCCTTTTAAACCTTTTGGCCAAATTCAAGCCTTGGTTTGCTTATGAAGCATTAGCGTGAACCTAGTTTTGTCAAAGTCGGACACATCACAGCAGGGTGTAATAATGTTGTCCGACTTTGACACAAGCCTATATGGCAAAGTCGGACAGCAAATAGCTCTAGTTTCAACCATGATACTAATTCAATATCCTTCAAACAAGTTACGCAAACCAGATATTATACTGTAATCCATGTGCTAAAAAGTCAAAACTCTTCTTCCTCGGCAATTAAAATTATCATAAACCCTTAACAGTGAATAATGAATTTCATTATGTCAGCCTGCAAAATGCTACAAATCCGACATGTATCGATAGTAATCGACGTCTTAAAATTAAATCAACGATCCCTTGAAGGTTTTGAAGTTTAAATCATTAGATGGACCCTCTGCAAATAAAATCTATGATACTGCCGCCTGGTGATCGAAGTCTCGTCTGCGTTGCAGGTTGGAGAAAATTTTGTCCGACTTTACCTGATGTCCGACTTTATGTTAGGCCTCCCTACGTCTACGTGATTATTATCACAGTCATGATGCAAGCCTCTGAACGTTGAAAATATAAAGTGGTTTACTATGACGGTTTTACCAAGTAACATTATGCACTCACACCTGTAGAGCCTATTATAGTGTATACCGACCCATATCTTTAGGCCTATACCTATAGGCCTACCTAAATATATGCCTACCTACCAATAATATCTTCATACCGTATACTCATTTTGTGATTGACCAATACAAATGAATACATCTTTATTCTGTTCTGTTCTGTTCTCAGCCATCCTCGATCCGAGGGTCGGCCGCATCATGTATAATGTTCCTACAACGCTTCCGGTCTTTCGTCAGTCTTATCATTTCTCCCAATGTAAATCCAGTCCATTCCTTTATGTTGCCCAACCAGTTTGTTCTTGGTCGTCCTCTTTTCCGGTCTCCTGGCATTGTGCCCTGCATGATGTATTTCTCAATACATGTTCCCTCTCTTCTCATGATGTGTCCAAAATAAATCATTTTTTGCATCTTTATACCTACTAAATACTGCTGAATACGCCACCAGGCATCATAGGGTCCAGGCGATTCCATCGAAAGATTACACAGGGAGTACAAAAAAATCCACTTCTAAAAAATAATGACTTCACAAACGGCATAAGGCCTATAATATTTATCAGATACGGGTGAAAAGAAAAGCAAACGAGAGAAAAAGACCGAAACCGATGAAAAGCTAAACGAAAATTACCTGAAATACATGTAAATTGAAAACTTTTAAAACGTCAACACTCAGTAGCCATAAGCTGTCATTAAACTTTGATTAATAGATCTAATCAATCTAAATTAAAAGGCAAGTAACAATTCTTAAACATGTTGTTTTTAACAGCCATTGTGAAATGATGTCATAATTTTGCAATGCAAAAATAAATTAAGTTGATATTCAAAGATTTACCTCACAAGGCCATCAAAAACTTTAGAAAGAGGCATAGAACGAAATTAATGTGAGCACTGTCATGGTGGTGGACACTGGACACATTGAACATAAGTTCTGAAGCAATATCAAGTTCATTTTATAACAGTTACTTGAGTATGACTTAACTTTATTTGTTAACTGTTTGTTGCGTTATGCTTGAATAGATCGTCAAAAACAGCGAGTGGGCTCATTATACAGGGTGGCCCAGAAGTTTTGGTTCAACTTTGAAGGCCTATAACTTAAGCAGTTTTAGCAAGTAAGTGTATGCTTAATACATCAAATTAAAGGTCGTTATATCAGCTATAAGTGCGACAAATTTCATTACGGTAGCTTGCACTACGCGCCATGTAATTATTGTGTACCGCACCTACCTTGTTTTCTGACGTAAACAATAATTTAAGCATGGCGCCGTTAACAGAAGATGTCAGGACTTTGATTCGAACTTTAAGAATTAAAAAACATTTAAATGCATATCAAATGATGAATGAATTTCCTGCTAGAAACTGGATTAAAAACAATCTCAACCGATTAATTAGACAAATTGACGCGAGTGCAAGTTCTAAACGTAAACCTGTTACTGGCCGTCCTCGTTCGTTGACTTCTGAAAGGCCGTAAACACTTTACTCAAAGCGTCATGGTTTCAGTGGCTGTCTCCAATCTCGGTAAAACTGTTCCATTCTTTGTGACACCCAAGGCCAAAGTGAACAGCGTGTACTACTGTGATGAGGTACTTGGACGTGGATTACTGCCAGATATGCGTTTGAAGTCTGGAAATGACTTCGTTTTTCAGCAAGACGGAGCTCCCGCTCATTGTTCTCGTCATACCGTGGAGTTTTTGAACGCGAACGTTCCTGAGTTCATCGAACCACATAACTGGCCGCCTAATAGCCCTGACTTAAACCCCGTTGATTACTCAATCTGGGGTGCTTTGCAGCAACGGGTTTATCGTGAACGGATAGTAAACGTCGAGCATCTGAAGCGCGTCATCACTCGTTGCTGGACTGAGATCAGCCAGGAACTCATCAATGGGGCCATAGATCAATGGGCACGTCGCATTCATGCAGTCATTCGAGCTCGTGGAAGACACAGTGAATATTTATTTGATTAAATCATTCTTGGATTTCTTAATGGCTATCAATAATGCAAACTTGCAAAGACTAATTTTCCAAGTATTGTGTGTTGCAAGATAGACGGATTAAAATCATTGTAAACTGATACATATTCAGTACAGTAGTTTTACGCAATTATTATTAAAGCTAAAAATGTAAACTTTTGACCAGTTGTAGCTGATATAACGAAATTTAATTTGATGCAATAAGCATACACTTACTTGCTAAACTGCCTAAGTTATAGGCCTTCAAAGCTGTCATCTTCTGTTCACTGCGCAATGATGAAATTATTGTTTACGTCAGAAAACAAGGTAGGTGCGGTACACAATAATTATATGGCGCGTAGTGCAAGCTACCGTAATGACATTTTGTCGCACTTATAGCTGATATAACGACTTTTAATTTGATGCATTAAGCATACACTTACATGTACTTGCTGAACTGCCTAAGTTACAGACCTTCAAAGTTGAACAAAAACTTCTGGGCCACCCTGTATATAGGGATTACAATCCTATACAATATACATGCAACATTTGTTCGTTTTGACGTTTTGACGTGAAATCTAATATTGTTCGTCTAAATGACTCTATATGAATTACGTTTACGCTTGCAAAACTTGATTAAAAATTTCTACTGCTGGCCAAAAATATTGGCGTTACTTTTTTGGCGTTACTCTTTTGACCTTCACTGTGCATCATGTGTAATTGCATATAGCATATACCCGGTATACGGCATGGTCTAAGCTCACCTTTCATTTTTCTACAGACCATTCAGTCAAACGCGCCGGATGTCAACTCTCTCTTTCTTTCTCTCTGTATCTCTTTATCTCTGACTCTCTGTGTGTATTTATCTCTGTTTGTCTTTATCTCTGTCTCTCTTTTTTCTCTCTTTCTTCCAGATTCTATTCGTTCAGTCGCCAAACATATCCAGATCTGCTCCGCCCACTCAACCAATAGACCATATACACCATCACTGGTTCATCAGGCAAAGAGGACTGATCATCAAATAAACGTATCCACCTTCCGTCCGTCCATCCATCCTTCCGACCTTCTCTCCTCCTCCTCCTCCTCCCCTTCCTCCTCCTCCTCCTCCTCCTCCTCCCCTCCTTTTCCCCCTCCTCCTCCTCCTCCCCTTCTGTCCGCTCATCCGTGGCTGCCAAAAAATCTCCGAAGTCGTGGCTAAAAATCTTTGGGGAGTGGTCTGAGCATTGTTCGCCAAGATAGGCGTGGCCATCTTGTGTAGAATTGTAGCGCACTGCTCACCAGAGCGCGCCAAGCGAGGCTGATTGACATCTGCGTGTAAGCATTGATGGCGTTGTCGTTTTCAGCCACCTGAGCGAGTGAACGACAGCAAAGACTCGCGTGCTGTATTCATTGTGCTCCTCCACATTGGCGAATCTCCGTTTGGTTAGGCTACAGTGATGAGGTATGGAGTGATGGGAGGATCGACGGCGAATCGTCCCATGTCAACAGAAAGTCTAGGGTATCTTTGATCTATCAGACTAACGACGAGTTAGTTTATTAAGCGCAGTTACTACTCGTCTAATTTACTACTTTAATTCAACTGAGGATTCTTTCTCATGGTGGTACGTCTAAATAATTCATTTCGAGGATTTGGAGTTTTAACCATAAATATTAACTTCGCGAATGGATTATGTATCGTGTTTTGACTTCCGCATCCTGATAATATTTCGACGACAACTTTGAAGAAATCCAATGTCGCTGCCGACATTTAATCTACATGTACGTCCAATAGATTGGAGCTCACGTTAATCCAGACTGACGACACCGCTAGTGCACGATGCTGGCCCCGCCACGCTCCACCTTCTGCCAGACCCCCTCGTCCATGTACGACACACCGCCAGGGTGCGACAGGCTCGACCCATCCCCGAACTTCCACCGATACATGAGCCCCTCTTCGCTGCCTTTACAGTACCCAACGAACGCCTGCTACCCGTCGAACCACATGCCGAGTGGGTTAGTGACACCCCAAATGGTTGCCGCGGGATCTGGAGGGATCCATTCAAGGCAGGGTGGTTCGTTTTACCAGGGGGCGCCGAACAGCGCCCCAACCGCATCGCCCCTATCGCCGGCGGCGGACAAGGCGTACAACCGCCGGAGCTGCGCCAACGCCAAGCCGCCCTACTCCTACATCAGCCTCATCACACTTGCCATCCAGAACTCGCCGATCAAGATGGTGACGCTTAACGAAATCTACCAAATGATCATCAACTTCTTTCCCTACTACCGACAGAACCAGCAGCGCTGGCAGAACTCCATCCGGCACAGCCTCTCCTTCAACGACTGCTTCGTTAAGGTCCCGCGGTCCGCCGACCGACCCGGCAAGGGCAGCTACTGGACGCTGCACCCAGATTCGGGCAACATGTTCGAGAACGGGTGCTACCTGCGTCGTCAGAAGAGATTCAAGTGTCCGAAGAAGCTGGCGATGCGGCAGTTCCATCAGCAGAAGTCACTGACTGATGGAGAGGAGGATTCGTCCATGGACTCCGTGTCACCGATGACGATGGAAAGGAAGGACAAGAGAGGTGGAAGTGCGGATGTTAGACAGGAAGAGGTGGGAGAGGATGAGGAAAGGAAGAGGGACTCGGCATCTTCTCAGCGCTGTCCTGCGGTCGAGAAGAAGGAAGCAAAGCTGACGGAGGATTCAGAGGAGAAGAACTTCAACAGATTCGCATCCTCGCATTATCACCAGCAGCAGCAGCAGCAAAAGTCGAATCTGCAGCCATCCCAGCATCAACAACAACATCAAGCATCCTCCGCCACTGTCTCAAGTCGAGTCTATGGTGCTAATGGCGTTGCCGTTTCATCTCTGACGAAATCAGGTTCCGTCGAGAGTAATGGATCAGCGCCATGTCTTCCACAAATGTCTGGGGACAGGTGCGACCCCTTGGAAGGGGGATTCCAGCACCAACAGGTAACACAACAACAACACCACCAGCAACATCCTCTGCAGCCTGTTCAGCATCATCGCTTCTCTCATCAACCTATGGAATACTCGCCTCCCGACATGCGATCCATCTTTCCGTTCTACCACGCCGGTCAGTTCTTTCACTACCCCAACGGACACCCCCATCCACACCACCCCGACCCGACCAGCTTCACGCACCCCTTCTCCATAACAAACCTTATGCTTCCTCCTCCACCGGACGTGACGTCAGAAACGACGACGTCATCTCCATGCGCTGGAGGAGTAGCAGGAGGAGGAGGAGGACTTGGTCGGATCCTGGAGCCATCGGATGGATACGCCTACAATTCGTCACCTGTCTCTGCAGCCACAGACCCACTCCAGCATTCTTTTTATTACCAATCGAAGGATTGGATAGATGGATCATCTCAGACTTATCACCAGAATCCAATTCACCATCAGCAGCAGCAGCAACATCAGCAGCAGCAACAACAACAACAACAACTTCATCAACAACAGCATCTTCAACAATATGCAAACTACCTGACTATCAATACGAGACAGTGAAGTTATGTACACGTGTTCATTGTAAATAATTTATTAGAAGTACAATTTAAACCTATGCTGTATGACTGAATGTACAGGGTGGGCCATAAAAAAGTAACCCCCTACGTTTTTTGCCCATATCTTGACCAGAAGTAAGAATTTCGAAATGAAATTTTACAGGCTTAAAGACAATTCATATTTACACATGATGGCCAGATTTCATCAAAATATTTCAAGCAGAACAAAAGTTTTATAACTTTTAGTGAGGCCGCCCTCCGTTTTTTGACGATTCAAAAACGCGACGCAACAAAAAGTAACAAAAAACCAGTTTCATTAATCTGGCCAATATCATGGTCAAAACTAAGAATATCGAACTGAAATTTTACAGGCTTAAAGACAATTCATATCTACACATGATGGCCAGATTTAATAAAAATATTTCAAACAGAACAAAAGTTATACCACATTCAGTGAGGCCTCCACCGGTTTTTTTGACGATTCAGAAGGGTAACGCAACAAAAAGTAGCAAAAACACAATTTATTAAGTCTCACCTCAGATAATTGTTATCAAATAGCCTTGATATTGTCAGATGATCATTATTATTACTATCTAAAAAGAAACAGGGTACCAGCGTAGCTGCACGTCACTGAGAAGTCACTTAGCAAGATGACAATCAAATTGGTAAATAAGGAATCTGTGACATTAATCAACAGGTCCATCAAGAACTTTGCAAAGAGACTCAAAAGAAGTGTTGGCACTGGTGGTGGGCTCATTGAACACAAGTAGTGAAGCACTACTAAGTACATTTGACAACAGTTATTTGAGATGAGACTAACAAAATCAGGTTTTTGCAACTTTTTGTTGCGTTTCGTTTTTGAATCGTCAAAAACGGTGGGTGGCCTCACTAAATGTGGCATAACTATTGTTCCCTTTGAAATATTTTGATGAAATTTGGCCATCGTATGTAGATATGAATTGGCCTTAAGCTTGAAAATTTTCATTTCGAAATTCTTACTTCTGGCCAAGATATTGGCAAAAACCTAGTTTTTGTTGCGTTTCGTTTTTGAATCATCAAAAAACGGTGGGTGGCCTCATTAAAAGTGATATAACTTTTGTTATCTTTGAAATATTTTATTGAAATTTGACCATTGTACGTAAATATGAATTGCCTTTAAGGCTGCAAAGTTTCAATTAAAACATCTTATGTTTGGCCAAGATATGGACTAAAAACCGTAGGGGGTTACTTTTTATGGCCCACCCTGTATGTATGTATACATTTTTATATATGTATGCATGGATGAATGCATGTATGCATATTTGTATGCGTACAATGCATTTAATGTGATTATGTGTATATATACATGTATATTGCGTATACGATAATACGTGTCTATGTGGTTATAATCAGCTGGTAACTGAATGGATGAATGTAGTCTTTCAGGTCTGCATATATTTGTCTGCGTTTGTTTGTTTAGGTGGTTTCGTGCGTGTGCGTGCGTGCGTGTGTGTGTGTGTGTGTGTGAGTGTGTATGTGAGGGTGTGTGGCACTTGTGCATATGGATGCTTTGTGGCAATTGTTCAAATCCACGCATAGGTTCAGTTGCCCATTCTAACCATAGGATTTTGGTAAAAAATGTACAATTTATGCATTCTGAATGCTTGCTTGCCTGACTGTGGATAAATAGCGGTTCTCGTTTTGTGTATTGTTTTGACGCCGCGCATGCAAGTGGAAAATTATGGTTTGCATGAGTGCGTTGATATTAATTTGCCAATTTTTGGACTGATCGTTAGAACAATTATTAACGGAACTGAGACTTGATAGGCCATACATGTGGTTTTGTATTTCCTTTATGTATTTGCCTGGCTACTTTCAAAGGATGATTTATAATAAGGCATTGTTAGGAGGTATATAAATAATAATATTTATACAGGTCTATGTATGTGGAGCGTCACGTATTAATCTGAACAAAAATCACTGCTTCTCGTCAATATATTCGTAATTGTTGCATATGTATAGTTAATATAATGTAGGCATATATACGATATGAGATTTCTAACATTCTTTACTTTTCTATAAAATGATTGGGCCTAATACTGCAGCACGATATAGCTATAGATACATGCTCTGTGCCACTTCTGTGGAATCATGCTATTCGTGCATGCTATAATCATATTTATGAACAAACTGCAAATGGTCTTACGAGTAGGAATTTAGGCAATATACTTAACCTAGTATAAATATAGTAACCATCTGATTTATGGTAATATGTATATTTAGACATGCACCTTGTAAGTGACATATAACATAACATATATACTTAAGTGGGCGCAATATAAAAAACTATATGTTTGCAAGCGTAGATTGTAGGCTAATTATTTTAAAGTGTATGTAACTCATGTCCGCATCAGGCAGGGCTGTTTTTAAGAATTTTTTAGAACTGCACAACCCCTTCTTTACTTATCCATTATCCATGGTAAAGTACTTTCAATCGTAGGACAATGACCTTTTTGCTAGCTTTGACTGTACAGAAGTGCTCCTACAACTGCATAAACCCATTTATAAGAACTGCACATTTTGTGTACAACTGCACGCTAAAAAGCCCTGGCATTGCTTTAAACCCGATGATAATCATGCGTGTTCGAGCAGCTTGTGGTGGAGTAGAAATATAGGCCTATATATTACACTATTAATATAGTGTCGGATTCATGGGTATTAATTCACTCAGTATAATGGTTTTGAACAACCCAACTCCGTTAGATTCTTCACTGTTACTACTATTCGTATACAGCCGACTGCATGATGAGTTGAGTTTTTCAAGACAAGTCTCAAGACATAATAATTATCTCTTCTCCAAGATGTAGGCCTACATTTCTGACTGGTTGTTCTCTTATATTTGTCGAGGCGCCCTTGTAACAGCATGTGCTGTGTTACGGCGCCATATAAATTGTCGTTGCTATTACTATTCATCAAGCCATATGGCCCCCTATATTAGGCCTAGGCCTACTATTCTATGTAGTCTCGTTGTGGTGTAACATATATTCATTTAAAAAATTTAGTTTCCAAGAACTTGACCATTGTGCAACCCTTTTTATATTTAATACCAATAAAAATATGTAGGCCTAAAAGCGAAACAAAAGTTCAAAAATTACATTTTTATTAAGAAAAACTTAATAAAAAGAACAGTGTGTCAAGTAAACTTATAGGCTTATTTGGTCTGTTATAATTTTATTTCAGTGTCCATGCACTTCATGAAAGGTTATCTTTTCGCGAAGTTTAGGCTACAATTGCAAACTTAGGCTATATAAAAAATTAATAATAAAAGTCAATGTGCGACTGTAACTGGAATTATTTTGAGAACAAAAAATAAAAATAAACAAATATTACAATAAAGCGAAAATTAATTTTCAGGTGGAATTTAGTTCCAAAATAAGAAATTGTTTTAAAATAGTTTTTCTGATGCAGTTGTGTTTGCGTCTAAAAGGCGCACATACTTTCTGACTCTGGAAACTTTGGTATCTTTGGCTTAGCACGTGCTTTTGTGTGCAATTTATTATGATCTTTTCAATTTGAACTTTTTATATAAGTTTTTAATTTTAAACTTCGCGATAAAACCGAGGAATGTGGATATGTGAAAATCACTTTGAAAAGCGCATCTATTTCGGTCGTAGAAACATTTAGCAACTTTCTCACTGTGCTAAATGAAAAAACCAGACCGGTGTCGCATGACAGAGTATCCCCTAAAAGTCCCCCAGGAGACTATTTTGAAACAGATTATCTTCCCGGTGGATCTGTTCTAAAATAAATTCGCCCCTCCCACCCGATACTATAATCTGAAATAAAGTCTCCGGGGGCGAGAATATTTTTTCCGCCTACGAAACAAATCCCGCTGCTATATTATTTAACACGAACATAATAATTATTATACACACTTTTACATCAGAAAAAAATTAATGTCTTCCAATACGGAATTTTAGCCAGGGAAGACTCTGTTTCGTGAGTAGACTTTGTATCGGGGTTGCTACGCTTTCTTTATTCTGTGGTTGAACTTATATCGTGACACCGTCGCGATACTTTCAGGCAACTGATTCCAGTCTCCTTGACCACGGATAAAGAACAAGCGCTACATAAATTGCGCTATCTAAAAGAAATGTAACGTAGTAACCAATTCAATGGAATATAATTAATTACTGGGATCGTTTAGTAGCCTATAGTCTATAATTATCATTGCGTTAGCGGATTGATGCCATCCAGAAATCATGGTCGGTTAACCTCATGGGCGTCCGCACATAGGGGCAAGAGGGGGCGGTTGGAAAGTTGAAACCTATTTTTCTAAGTATTATTTTTTGGTTAACAAATTTCTGTGCATGCACTAAAGAAACTACATGTATGTATTCATAATAAAAATTATAAAAAGGTGAAACTGGGAAGTTTACATTAAGAACTCTCTATGAAAAATACCCATGTAGGCTATAGCATAATTATGTTCTTAATTTCCTGCTTTGCATTTTTAATCTCTTGCCAGAAAAACTTTTACCTTGACCAACCATCGAGTTTTGCCCCTACTGCAAAAATGTCTGCGGGTGCCCATAGTTAACCTTTCAGGCAATTATACAATTTAAAATTTAGATCCGTATAGTTAATATTGCTTGGTTAATGTATTACACATGTATTTTTGTATGGAGATTGAGTCTACAATTATTGTTCCGCTTGCAGAAGGTTGAAGCTCCGACTTAGTTTGAAACAATTTTTCTGGGTAAAGACTTCTAATAGTTGGGAATAGAAACTGTATGCCAAGGTCACTGAAAATAAGATTCTTTAAAATGAATACGGAAATTCTCGAACTTGGTTTAATTTACCGCCACTTGTATAGAGTAATGGGCCTAACCCGGCCTAACCCTAACTGAAATTATTTTAAAACAAGAACTGAATCGAGAAATTACTTTATTTAAAAAAACTCAAATTAGAAGAAAACTGGAATTCTTTGAAGAACTGCAATTGAATTGGAACTTAAATTGAAAACATCCGTAGGCCCTACTGAAATATAGATGTAAAACGAAAAAATGATTTCCTGATGTAAAATATCGTTGGTAAGAAGAAACGTATACGTTATACGAAAGACGACCATCTCTCGTGTTTGTATAGGTTAACCAGGTATGTATTCCCTCCACACGATAGGCTGCATTTACTGGGAGCATGTTAAAACCAAAGCTGGATGCATGGCAGTTTGTTTTGTATACAGTGGCACATTGCGACCAGTAATGGCAAGACGAACACGGTAATCAGTTTAGGGAATGTTTATGTTTGTTCGCGTGACAAATTCGGATTACGGTTTTGTTTAGTTTTAGTTCTGCAATTCGTAAGCTATATAGTATTTCAAAGCTGTAATTGGCTCCATGATCCTGATTATTATTAGCATGAATGAACAGAAGCTCATGTGAAATTCTAGACGTCGACTTGCACAAGTGTAACATCGGGGACCAACTGTGGCTTCCTGTAAAGATTGTGGATTCACTGTATATCTTAATTGAAAGCCGATCACCCATGCATTCCGAAATACACGCATGCATGCTGGGTCTATGAAGAATTTCAGTGGTGCGCGTATACACCGTCAGAATCCAAGACACGCAACAGGTTGTCTTGACAAGTTAGCAGCTCCCTCCGTTTTCTGCTATAATGGCGCTTGTATTTCCTTATTATTTTCCTGGTCTTGTGATTATTATTGGTCGTAACATTTCTAATTGCTGTGATATTATACCCTATTGAAATATAGCTATAGGCCTATAGGCCTACTGTTCTCCTTCGGGTCTAAGAGTTTTGTGAACACATACATTCAAAAGTTATCTTTTGGTCGCTTTAGCACTAGGACCAGTGACCGCCACTCATGGGCGTCCGCACATAGAGGCGAGAGGGGCACTTGCCTTCCTGGAAAATCGGTTTCCTATTTTTTGAACTACTGCTTTGTGAATTTTAATAAATTTATTCGCACTAAAGCGCTAATGTTGCTAATTATACACTACGTGAACTGACAAATTGAAAAATAACCGTGCTCTTAATTTTTTCCTTTGCATTTTCAAGCTTTTGCTAAACAATTAGCCGTGACCATTATGTTTTGCCCCTCTTGCCAAAATTTCTGCTGGCGCCCATGCCGCCACCCTATAAGAAACATGGTTTTCTCTCTTTAATTTACGTTTATTCGCGCAAGCAAAGGCCTAAGTCCTGCATGGTGAAAATTGTCGGGGTTGACGGATTTAAACCTCTATATATTCTTTGGTAAGGCCTCATGGTAATGTCTTCTTTTGACACCCCTTGCAACTTCACGTGAATTAAAGTTTGACTCCCCGGTTATTTTTCTGCAATTTCACCATGTAATTCTGTATAAAAGGCAACTCTGGGAGGATCCCTTCAAAACTTCAAAAGGAAGACCAGCTGAGGATTTGTTGAAATAAGGCTAAATTGTAAGTATTATATATTTATATATATATATGCCTTGAAATCGTATTTATATATATATATAAATATGGTTTCAATGCATCTATAATTATACTCTTTTTACTTTACACAATTATGCCGTATAAGCTTAAGGTAAATCGACTTACAGTCTTACACATTTCCGGTTAAAGTTATATTGCTTGTTGTTTCGGCAAACTGGTACAAACTTAATGTTATTCCGTACAGGGTGCTTGAAAATTGCATAAAATATGTATATAAGCGAATAATATCGGCCTCCATGACACATAGTCTACATATATGCAAGTTTTATACAGATGGTAGGTTACATGTTTGCACATAATAAAGGTAAACATTTGCGAGCAGGGTCGATGTTTGCTCGCCCGCCCCGGCGTTAGTCCTGCAGCCTGCGTGTGGTCTTCGTAACTTTTATAATTTTCCTTATGATGTCTATATATAATAAGATATGTGTGTGGCGTATATGACAACCACTTCGCTCTGGCAAACATTTTACCATTCAAGCGTCATTCGAGCGTCATTCAAGCGTGCAAGTTCTACATGGATAGATGCATGTTCTCCGTGTCTCACTGCGGATTAGCGCAAGGACGTTTCTGATCGACTTGGGTGAGTTAAACAAAGTGCTGACTAGAAAGGACACTTGTGGACCTGTGCGTCCACGCGTGACGCTTTCTTCAATGGGTTGTGGTGTGGTCCGCCTTGTAAGTTCTAATTTATTTATTACTGGTGGATGTCTTCATACGCAGGCGAGACCGAGTCACGATTACTCGATGAAAATCTTCGGATTTCTGTCGTAAAACAGTTTCATGCATTTGTTGAGTAACCGAGTTTGAAGTTTCATTGAGTGGTAAATGGTTTTTGAAGAAGTTTGCTTAAGACTGCGAAGATCTGTGTATAATATTATGTGATTGTAAAGTTCTTTGGTCTGTGGAGTTAATATTTGGCTCAGCAGTTATAGATGCACAGACTCCCACTGTAGCCTAACAGGCGTTTAAATGTTGATGCCGGATGTCAATAAAGTTGATTTGATTGTCTAGAACTCCTTCTCAATCATTTCCCTCTCGTCTTAAGACTAAAGACAGTCATATTTGACTGCGCTGGGCGGGAAGCATCTCTGAGTAGCCCCCCTTGAACAGACGCTGTACAAATTCTTGTAATTAATTCTCATAAAGAATACGGTCTCTAACAATAATTATTTATCTTTTATTATTTATCTTTTACCAAAGTCAGTTTTAACATTCATTCATTTAAGAGATTTATATAGCGCCCCTTCAAGACCGTCTACTCAGAAGCGATTTTTGTGTCTCTCCTAATTCTTTTTCAAAAATTTCAAGGTCATCTACACTAACTCTTACTAACAGTTGGGCTACTCCAGCCCTAATTAATTATAATTTAACCCTTTACCGATCCGACGCTATATATGATTTCCCATACCATTTACTACACTTTGGTCGGTAAATGGTTAATAAACAACTTCCATAGCGCCACTTTCAACTGCCCAAGGCAACCGGCGATGGCGCAACATAATGAAGCCGCAGTGAAGTCAAAACAAGCAGCAGCACACATTCAGCAGAGCATCGATTATTATTCATCGATTGATTGGCATAAACACACACGTGCACACACACAGACACACACACACACGCACGTACGCACACGCACGAACGCACACGCACGTACGCACACGTACGCACGCACAAGCACGTACGCACACGCACGTACGCACAAGCACGTACGCACACGCACGTACGCACACGTAGACATACCAATCCACACGTCAGAACACAATGAGTTGGAGAAAGGAAAATAAAAGATCGGATGAGATCTGAGCACGCTTCGATTATTATTTTCTGAGCAACGGCGTCGCGCGATTCCATCAACTATTAATGTCCACTGGCCTAGAACACACACACACAAGTCATGTATAAACTCGCATACAAACGTAGCCACACGCAAATGTATACGTTAGTTGTACGCATTATTTGCATAAATGTATCCAATCCATAGGAATTTATGTAGCAAGACATTTTTATGTAGCGACTTTAGATACTTCTTGAAAAAACCTTATAATAATATACATGTATTTCTCTTTCTAAAGTCGGCCCTATAGATTAATTGCGAATTATTACTTTCAACATAATAGCGCAATAAGCTTAGGCCTACATGCTCAAAATTCTTGAAACATGGGGTAGGCCAACTTTGCGAAATATTGCCAGTGCTCAATATTTTAAACATTTTGTTACTCTTTTTCATATCCGTGGAATATAGAGTCGCTGTCATCTTTAGATTCAGTAGTTTCAAATTTTAAGATAGGCATGTATTATTTCCGTGACTCCATCCATAGCACTTCTAAAACTATTAGGCCTACCAGAGTATAGGCTATAGGCCTAATACAATGTCATGCAAATATCATTTGCATGCATGCCCTTCTGCGTGCTATAGTTGCGCTGAATCACAGGAGAAAAATCCCGCTCTACTGCGATCATTTGTGAAATTGGGAACTTTTAAATTGCATTGCAACAGTGCATGAACGGTTCATGGGGGTCTGGTCTTTTGGTCCTGACAATTGGGGTTACAAATTGTCCTAATGGGAACCTATTTACAATTTCCATTCGTCAAACTCATCGGACTCTAAATCCGATAAGTACAGCTGTGGAATAATATACCCATAATAGAGCTGACTGATCTGGTTATTAAACTAGGACAAGCTGCTAGCGTTATTGTTGGGGGGAGGGTCCAGAATACTTTGACATAATTTTAAAGTCCACATCTGAAGGTTTGGAATAACATTTTGAACATACATGTATATAAGTTGGACTTAAATGTATGTATGTCTGTCTGTATGTATGTATGTATGTATGCATGCATGTCTTTCTGTATGTCTGTCTGTCTGTCTGTCTGTCTGTCTGTCTGCATGCATGTTTCTTTGTACATCGTTAATTCAACAGTAAACGTCCACAAACACCCAATGCAAGCCCATACTCAACCAGCAAACACTGCACCCATGAACCCGCCTGTCTATCGATAAAGGCCAGGAACCTTTTATATAGGCCTATCTATCTATAATGCGTATTATTAGTATGATTAAAAACTCTGTTTCACTGGATTCTTATTATCCGTATTGTTCCAGAAGATCCTGAATTACTTACCAGGATACACGAACTAAACAAGAAGGACTCAGCAACCGAATTTGGAAGCGATGTAATATTTGACGATAGGCCTATATATTTTACAGTGTAGCAATTATGTTCTTTACTAAGAGTTCAAAGAAAACACATTTTGAAATTTGACATTTTGAAATTTGATAGATAACACTCGAGGGAAGCCAATTAGTTGTACACATAATATTTGTACAAATGTTACATCACCGGTAGTTTATACGCAAAATAATAATTATGAAAGCAGGCCTGTTGCTACGTATATAATTATATAGAACAGACAGTCCGGACAGGACAGACTTGAATGGTCTGTCCGTCAGGTGACTAGCACTGACTACAATAGAAACAAGCAACACAAAAATATCAGATAAGCATAGAATAATGAAAGACAGAAAGGCAATAGACAGACAGGCAGACAGACACAGACAAACAGACCGACAGACGAACGGGCATAGACAGAGGCACACAATTCGGTCAAGTATTAATACACTGAGTTTTCGACTCATCATATTCCTGGCAGCAATGCATTAATATCTTATCGGCAATAATTGTCGCGGCAATTAGATATCTGAAGAGGCAATCAGCTTGAAGACCGTCAAATGCATTGGCCGCAGATTGATCCACTAGAAAGCGATTTCCATGCATGTGCAGAGGGATGATTGACCAGCAGCTCTTGACCGCCTCACTGATCGGCTTTCTCAGACTCAGTAACACTTTGGATGAGAGACCGTTTGAAATGATCATCTTTGCTCCTGATAGTAATACCTGAAAGTAGTGCATAGTAATATCGGTCTGTAGACTGTAGTGTGGCCTCGTGTGTACGTGGTGTCTGGTAGACTGGCAGTACCATCGATGAATGTCTGATTTACATAACCAGAACTGCTGATACAGAAATTCTAGTATACCAAGATAATAAATGTCGCAATCAGTGGCGTCGATCAGTGGTGGGATTGGAAGAGTGCATGCCATGCATGGTCTCCATTCAGGGTGAAAATTGATGGGGGTTGTGGGTTTAAACCCCAGTCTTTCTTAGAGCCCCATAGTAAATATGTTTTTCACACCTCAATTCCAAGTGGATCATAGTCCAAACACAAGTTATTTTTCCACAATTCACACACTGTCTCCATCGAGCTTCTACAGTGGGGCGGTGGTAAAAGAACGATATCGGGTTGTCAATTTCCAATAATAATTATAAATCAGTCAGTGTATAGGACCTTTTCTCCCAATCCAGGTTATTGTTGTATAGCCTACGTGGTTGTGGGGCACCTGCTGGGCCCGGCTTTTATGCTTCTTACCATGCATCATGCATGTGTGACCATGCAATGCACTCTGATATGTCTGTTTTCACCAGAAACCACTTCCAAGAGCGTAAACAGGAACTGCAATAATTCGCAGACGACGATGATGAGTGCACGCATGGGATGGACGGGTGCACGCATGGGATGCACGGATTCTTCACGGTTCGCGTCACCCCTTCTGCCTCCAGCGTTGACAATCCATGACCGGAGTAAGTGCCGCGAACGAACTCCCAATTCCTGCTTGTGTTTCCCTCGATGACCCCCACGCCCCCCCTACACCCGCTACCATCCCTCCCCCGTAGCACTCCGCCCCCGGCCACGCAACCCCAGCTACCGATGCGGCGCTTGAAAGTAGACCGGCAATATGATCAATCGTATGACTGAGGAGGACGAGACGTATACACATGTAGTTCGGCACAGCCTTAATGCCCGGCCTTTGTAGCGGACAAAAAGCCTCTGACACCTAGCCGCCATAATTGACCAGAAGCATATAGTGCGCCGATTGCGTTACCGGCCACGTGGTGTGGCGCCAGATCGGTCCGTCGGCGAAAACCGTTCCCCGACTCCGCCCACTTTCAACACGGCACGCAGAGACGGACTCCCTCGTTGCCTTGACAGCATAATCTGACAGGAAACAACATATTAACACGTGGCAAAACGAAAGCAGAAGGATGCCACATGTGGTTGCACGCAGCTTTAACCTGCTTGCTACAGCGCCATGTTTAACGACACTGCCATGTCAAAGATGATTAGTGTCGCCCTCCTCTTTTATCCAGGCTTTGGACTGACACTGGCAGAGTGCAACCAGTGGCGGAGTTCAGCAGCTTTAACCAGACGAAAACATTATTTCGAGGGAAAATCGGAAGCGGATACAATCAGCAGACCAGTTCTTTCTCAGGAACAAAAGTTCGCGTCTTGGTCACGTGAACCAATCAAAATCTCTCACGGAACGACATACGCCCGGGCATAATATTCCCCAACACCAACACTACCCAACCGCGCGCCGCACATACACACACGCGCGCGCGCACAGCAGCCATGCACACAATTCCATGCATACACAATATAGACGTATCCCTCATATTCGTATAATACGTACATGTATAGACCAATATCCATCGGTCCATAGAAATTCGGGGCTTTGTGCTCGTATCTATATTGCGCGGAACGAAGCCGCCGTTGCCACGTTGTCAGACTATACATGTACTACATTCGATCGGGCGCATGCATACACTAGGTCCATCGGTCGCGCGATTCATCGGTCGCTCGGTGGGACGGTCCCCGGCCAAAGCAGCCGTCATAATGACCTGGCTGCCGCGATATCAAACGCAACGTTTCTGCTGCGGCTGCTGCTTTAGCGGCAATTTGTCTATTAACGCCTTCCATTATTGCTGCTTTACAACTTTATTCACACTAGTTTGTCCCATAGTCCTATGCCAGTGACAATAACGGGTCTAACGATGTTCTTGAAATAGGTGCATTAACTGGATACATTATTTTGTTTCTACTGGCTTTTCTTTAGAGTCATCAACAATGCTTACATGTAATGATGTAACTAGAAATAGTAGGCTATTATTTGTAAACGGCATATTTATCGCAAGCATGATTATAAAGTCCATAAACTCTGCCTAAACCCGTGAGCAGTACCAGGTATACATTTTATTTAGAGTATTTATATAGCGCCTCTTCAAGAAATCTACTCAGAGGCGCTCTCTGCGCTAACTAGCCGAAGTGATGTTAAATGTCATAACAACAAGAAAATTTCATCAATTAGCAAAATAAGTCACAGTTAGCCGGAAACAGTCATCAGTGGCGATCCCTCGCAGACACGTAGAATCATACATGTATGCATTTATGTCAAACAATATATCTAATGAACGTTAGGCATATATATGCTACACGTAGCAGTCCTATAAGTTTACGGTCCAAAGAAAAATGTAACAAACCTAGTCGCAAACATCAAATGACAAAATCAACAACAATCACAACAATAGCAGAAAAGAAACTAGTTAGATATTGAGGATGAACAATTACGACACAAATAGAAGCGATAACAATAGAGGAAATGTCATCGGTGTGCATAACAGTGACGATTTAAAGATGAACAATGGCAGTGCATTACAATAGGCAAGTTGTTAAGCGCCGTATTTGTGTATATACATTAAGCTTATACTTTATAGCCCCTAAGCAGGTGACTTTCAAGTTATTGCTCCTTATCCGTAATGTAAAATTGTAAATGCAAAAATGTTATCAAACTATCAGAAAATTTCTGTTCGCTCTACAATTCCCTGTGGCAGTGTTTCTTCTTCCTGAAAAAACCTGCTTCTTCTCAAGGGACCTGGCACACTGGGAGCGCTTCTGAACGGTTCACTCCACTATAAGAAGCGCTTTACAAATGCTGAAATACAATACATGTATCTTCTTCTGGTTCTCTGCCCCTATAGGCAGGTTCGGCTGTCCAATGTCGCCACTCTTCCCTCCGCTGGGCCTGCTCCTTTAGTATCTGGTTATGTAGCCTATACATATCCATACATATAGGGCCTACATACATTATACAGATTATGTATGCATACGTGTATACATGCAGCTATACAATAGTTAGACATATACATCAATCGACAGAGTATTTAAATACATTATTATGCATGCATGCGTACATTACTTTCTGCTTTTCGACCTTGAGCTATACTATACCCGTTCCTCACAATCTCTTCGCTTCCCCAATCCCTGCTCAACATCTCCTGCATCACAGGGGTCCCGGTCGCCTAATGCAAACGGCCGTACAGTAGAGGCCTCATCATCGGTACACAGATGGGCCATTGTCGCGCTGAAGAGGGCCATTTCACGCTCTCTGCCCCGCCGCATCGCAGGCCCCGCCGACCCGACAAAGGATTTCCGTCAGCGTTTCTTGTCGCTTAATCTGCTCTTAAAGTTCGAATTATTTACATCTGCAGTCTCACGTATAGAGACTTCAACACGGAGAAGGAGGAGAGAGAGCACTGCAGGTGTGACAGATCTGAAGACCGGGGTGTATATGTATAGTATACCCCCGCCTACACAAAGCTCCTCTACTTCCATAATATAGGCCTATTGTGGGGGAAATGGGGAGTCGTTGGGACCATGTCCGAACATGCGATCCCTACCCTCTGGTGAAAGCGCCGGTCGCTTCTAATGAGTAACGCCGTGTTTCATGTCAGAAGACTTTTCTATTAGAGTCTTATTGTGTATAATATCGGAGGAGGTTTTTACTTTGGAAAGTGTTGACGATTTTTGTGGATGGCACATTTTTACTTTTCGAATAATTATGCGAATAATATGCAACAACGTGCGATTCAAAATAGTTTCTGTACGAATCGTGCGTTAACGATTTGCGTGCATGAATAGAATGTGCGGCGGTAAGTAAACCAACTTTCGTGTGTTCAACGTTACGTCAAAGTGTCGTGATTCTATCAAAGCATGCAGCTCTTTACGAAAACTGTGCATAACATAACATAACATAACATAAACTATGACATAACATATCATAACTATAACGTACATGTAGCATGGCATGATGTAGCATAACGTAACATGGCGTAACATAGCACAACATACCATAACTTAACGTAACATGACCTAACGTACCATAACATAACATACTGTAACACAAAGTAGCATAAAGTAAACATTTAGCCTTGCACTAAAGAATATTCGACAGCAATATTATTTATAAGCTATATCCTAAAATACAGCTTTAAAAATACAGTAGGCCTAGTATGGCTTGAAGTAATCATTCTTACAACACATCAGTTAAACTTTGGGGTAGGTTTCTGTCAACTGTTTAATGTATAGGCCTAGGGCTATATCACATCCAGTGTGTAATATAGCCCCACCCCTCTTGGGAGTCAGGGCTCTGATGGAGTGGAAATGAATGAGTCTGAGGACGATCGCCGAGCAGAGCAAAGGTGCAGAACCCGTCTCAGAAAAGACCGGAACCACAACTCTACGAAATCCGCCTCTGTACCACTGAGTCACCAAAATCAAAATTGTCATCAAAATAATGGTCAAGGAACGAGACTGATAATATTATACTTGAGGTGTTACAGTAGGTCTTTCCATATATTACAGGCCGTGTAGTGTGCTAGCAGAATTAGATTTCTCTTCCTCTCTGCCATTCTGTCTGTCTGTCTGTCTTACTGTCTGTCTGTCTGTCTGTCTGTCTCTCTCACTGTCTGTCTGTCTCTCTGTCTCTCTGCCTCTCTCTGTCTTTGTCTCTGCCTCTCTGCCTCTCCGTCTCTCTCTGTCTCTGTCGGTTTGTTCGTCTGTCCGTCTGTATGTCCGTCTGTCTGTCTGCCCGTCTGTCTTTCTGTCTGTCTGTCTTTCTGTCTGTCTCTACTAGACATAAATTCACATAGACTGACGACCACACTGTCTCCATATTATGTTCGTCTGCGTAACTCTGCCGGCGTCGCTTTGTGCCTTCCTCTTTCCAAATCGAAGACTGCCCTTTTCCAGCGTGACCACATCGCCCTATATGTCTTCTGTGTTAGACTATATTATTATTATCATGGTCTTCGATCAGTGCCTGGAAGGTTGTTGGGTGGAGACAGAGAAGAGTTAATTCATGCGGAAAACGGACGATTATCGACAAGTGTTGCAAAGAACGTTAGTTGCACACTTGTGCTTTTGTGCCACGTCTTCTTTCTTTCTAAGCATAATGTGCTTTCTTCTACTGTTCCCTTACTTCAGATCTGTCTGTCTGCATCTCTGTATGTCTGTCTGTCTGTCTGGTTGTCATAGGCGTAGGAGACGGGGGTTCAGAGGGACATATGCCCCCCCCAAATTTTGGGCAAGTCTGATTTTTCGGGCAAGCAGACCCGAAAAAAGTTAACAAATTTTCTGGCTAAAGTAGGCTACCACATGACTAAAAAAGGTTTTTTAAAAAAATCGGGAAAAGTCTCATTTTTGCCTCCCACTGCTGAAAGGTCCCCTACGCCTATGCTGGTTGTCTGTCTGTCTATCTGTATGTCTGTCTGTCTGTATCTTCCTTGGCAAGACACCAGTGTCGACAGTCGTCTCGTTGTCTTGTCTTTTGATGCAGACTGCTATAACCGTCCTTCGCCATCCAAACCAGTAGCATCCTTGGAGGGCTTCTTTGGTCTTTTCCAACTAAAATTATTTCCATCAAAGCCCTTTTCCACTGTATCAGGGCTGTTTTAAAGGAATTTATAGAACTGCACAGTGCACAACTCCTTTTTTCCTTTCCCATCCTCCATGGTAAATTACTCCCAATCGGAGGAAAGTTACCTTTTTTGCTAGTTTTAACTGTAGGCCTACAAAATTGATTTTATAACTGCACAAATCCATTTAGAGCTGCACATTTTGCGTACAACTGCACGTTTAAAAAGCCCTGCACTGTATTACTCTCTCAATAGATGAAAATAATGGAAAAATGCATAGTGCACTGGGCTTTTAAGGGTCATGTTACCGTGATATCAGTGTCTGTGTACTTCTTACCATTATGTATACGGCGCTTAAGGAATTGCAAAAAATGCAGGAAATTATCGATCTGAGGACAAATCAGTCAAAATCAATCAGAGACAGAACTGTGATCAGCAGAACCAAATGAATAATAAATTCAAGATATTTCTAAATTGCTCTCAGACAGTACTTGGTAATCAAATCTGGGGCAATTAAAGTCGATGCTGCAGACAGAAGGTGGAGTGCGAAAAGCGGTCGCTTGCACCGTGGCATATTAAGACATTAATAATATCGAATATTCTAATGGTATGGGAAGTCCTGCAGTCCATAAGCCACAGTGCATTCACGAAGGAATTGCCACACGCAGTCCATTCAAGAAAGGGACGTTAATGACAAACGGTTTCCTGAAAGTGGTCACCGAATGAGACATGGGCAAGACAGAGATAAAGACAGTGACAGAAAGACAGGGACAGAGAGAGGAAGACAGACAGACAGAGGAAGGAAGAAAGGCACTTCCACTTCGTTCCATCACCCGGTCCAGATAATATATTAACTTGAACGGGACACACACGAACCGTGCCAACAATGTGCACACACCACCCCCCCCCCCATCCCACAAACCCATCCCATCCCACCCGGTCACCATCGGCTCATCCATCGGCCGCCACCCTGCAGGGCTGGTGCGGGGGCTGCCACCGCCACCACCGCTACCGCTACCGCCATAGGGCGCCGCCTTGAGGGTGAACGAAATTACTGTAACTTATTAAACGACCTGGGTCGACCGTGAAACGGCTCGAAGCGGATGAAATTCGTCGGGAGACGAGCATCAGCAAACATTTGCCATCGACCACTGATCAAATTTCCGATGTTTGCTCTCGCCAGACGAGACTTAACGAGAACGGAAGACACGGAGAGACACGCAGAGGCATAGACACGCTGAGGTCTAGGCAGACTTGAGGACGTACTGACCGGTGGAGACACTTCCCAGTGATATATTTGGCTCTGGAGAGACGGAATGTTGTAGCGTAGAAAGGCGCATCCAAAAAAACTTGAAAACCATTTGCGGTTTCTATGCTATCACACATTGACGCATCGTTTTCTACTATCTACTATTACACACCGACTATCTTTCTACTACTATAGGCTACTACCCTTTATTCGATGCATATTTTCTTAGATCTAGTTTCTGTTCTGCGTTGTGTTGCGTATGTCCAATTTTAAAACGGGCCTTTCAGTGACAGGTTTAGTAATTAAGTAATTGTAATTTTGCAATTTCAATTTTGCGCCACATTCATTGAAATCCATCAAATCGTAATCGTATTCTCCAAATTTCTATATAGAGCGCCAAACAAAAGCCAAGCGCAGGGCACCAGGTTATTCACGAGCGCTCTCGAACCGACAGCATGGCCGAAGCCATGATGAAATAGAAAATGGGCTCAAGCATCTGCTTCCTGCAGCCCTGTAAATTAGGCATATTATATCGTTATTTTTTTAAATTGTTCTGCTTTATTGTTATGCTGTAGGCCTAGTTGCCCGATGGTCACTGCACTCTATTCATTAAGAATCTCAGAACTGTACTATTTAGTCGTGGTTGGGCCGTGAGCACTTCTGAGTGGCCTGCCTTGAAGAGGTGCTATATGAAACATTAAAAATAAATAATTAGCTAGCTACATACATGTAGAAGAGGCTTAGATGGATGATGATGATGCCGTCTATGCTCATTTCTGAAGGTCGGAGACCAGAGGCAACGACAGCAGCTTCCTCCATTCCTCTCTGAGATGGAGCGTATAATTATATAAAATAATTTATAATTATATAAAATAATTGGCTAACTACAAAGAAGGGACTTAATTGGCTTGTTGTTGTTTAACGACATTGTGTCATATTAAGGACGATTAGTGTTACCCTCCTCTTCCTGAAGGCTTGGGACTGGCATTGTAGAAGTGTGAGTAGTGCGTGGCGGAGTTCCTAGAAGGAGCTTAGATGTAGCGAATATAATTATGATATATATTATCTGGTCAGCCGTGACCAGCGGTCAATTGTCATTAATCGAGTATTGTTTGTCTATAATAAAAGCACATACAGCTGATTATGTACACACTCCCACGACTACAAACAAAAGCACGCGAACAAGCAATTCACCCTAAACACCCTGCTGGGTGCATGCGTGCATGTCACATATGTGTGTGTGTACACGTAGGTTTGTCTGTATGCGTGTATGCATGTATGTGTGTGTCTATCTATAGTGTTATATGTGCGTGTGTATATGCGTCATGTGTGTGTACATAATATGTGTGCGCGGATGTGGGCATAAGTATGTTTATGTGTCGTCGTCGTCGTCGTCGTCGTCGGTGTCCTATTCGTAGTTTCAACTTTGTTTATGTGCACTGGTATAAATAGTGACGTGGAGGACCTGTGTCGCCCGATGCACTACAAATGCGTGGAAGGACTAAGGTCTAAGGAAGGTATAAAATTAAATATAGGCCTACATGAGTCTGTGTATGTTCGTTACGTGTGTTAGTGGGCGGGTGTGGCTGTTCGTGTCTTTGTTTTTGCATTTGTATAGGCCTAGCACCGTACCAGAATCTATCTCTTTCTCTGCCGCTCAAGCAATACCATCTGTCGGCTAAAGAAATTAGCTATTTAATTAAAATGTATTGAACTTCGTGTGTCTGGCCAGACATTCTGGATACTGCGCATGCGCGCACGCGAGGATGTATGTGCGTGCGCATGCAAATGTATGTATGTGCGAGTAGATGTAAGTATAGGCCCTACATCTGCAAGTCTATAGGCTATGCGTGTTTGAGTGCATGCTAATTGCTCATGTATGTTTATATATGTATACGCTTGTACGTAGTTGTAGGCTACGTACATTTTCGTGTGCACGTGTGTTATAATTATTAACTCACAGGAGTCTTTTTTTATTTTCGTGCGGTTTGGGATAAGCTTGAAGATAGCAAGATGAGCTGAGAGTTAAATTAATTAAGAGAGCGTTTCGTTCATTCAGGGTTCATTCTGAACGACCACAGCGGACTTAACGTCATAACGCTTTTTCAAGGACTATTCAGCCTAATGCTTCTGACATATAGAACACGCACGCACGCGCGCGCGCACACACACAAACACACACACACACATGCACACACACATGCACATGCACACACACACACGCACACACGCACACACACATGCACATGCACACACACGCACGCACACGCACATAAACACACACATGCACACACACATGCACACACACGCACGCACACGCACATAAACACGCACACAAATGCGCACACGCATGCGCACACGCACTCTCCCTACACATTATGGTCTATCACTCACTTATAATATGTAAACACGTAGGCCTACATGTAAGGTACATAAGTTTACTCTACAAAGTCTACGTGCATGCTTATGCAAACATGCTTAGCAACGTGGCCTATATATAATAATATAATATTATAATTAATATACATACAATATATATATATATATATATATATATATATATATATGATTCGATATTGGCCTACAAGGCTGAGGCTACTCTACGGTGAGGTCTTACAGCGTCAGCCGCATAGCCAAGAGACCAACCAAGAGATAGGCCTACTGTTGAAACACTGAAATACACAATTACACATACAGTATCATATTAATATATATATAATTATAAATAAATAAATATACATGTATATATATATACATAGGCCCTATATGTAATATATTTATATTGACCTAGAAAGTGGAAGTGTAAGTGTAAGCCACACTTACACTTCCACTTTCTAGGTCAATATAAATATATTACATATAGGGCCTATGTATATATATACATGTATATTTATTTATTTATAATTATATATATATATTAATATGATACTGTATGTGTAATACTGTGGCCTGTACCAAGCTGATAATCAATACATACATGCAGTAACAGAAGCTATACATGCGCTTGTTTAATCAATTGTTTTAATTGTTATATAAACATAGTAGGCCTATTATATCAAACACAACAGGTTCTATATGAATATACATGATTATGCTCAGTCTATATAAAGAACAATTTGTGGCGTCCGTAGTGTGTCACTGCGGCGTCATTGCCAACAGCTGATCATATCGTAAGACCGTTTCGAAATAGACAGCCCACCTTTTGACGGTTCCATAGGTCGTCCGATATACATGTAGGCCTGGCTGTCTACTAAGTGATTGCCGCTGCACATGTATACAGCCGGAGTCTATTCTATGTGTGCGTTTGTGTGAAATGGGCCTCGAATTCCCGACAATAGACTGCTATCTTTAAGCAATTAACTCGTAGCTTATATTCTTAGGAATAAGCTGACTGAATGTGGAAACGTAATTGTGATAATTGAGAAAGAAAAACAGCGTTTTTGCAATCTGGTCGAAGGTTTCTTGTATAGGAAATTTTATAGGTATCGGTAAATATTAGGCGCCTAGGAGCATTGTTTGCTACCTGTAGTCACGTCTTTGTCATGTCGCATTCGTCAAAATCAAAGAGCGGGAAACATAGTCATAGCAAGCATATGACAGCAGAGGAATTGGTAAGCAACATGTATTATTATCATATTCAACCTTCAATAAATTATAGGTAATAAAGGCCTAGATCTATAATTTAACTGTAGAGACACGTATGTACACTAATTTTTCAGAACTCCTACGGCCTATTTAAATTCATCTTCTTCTCGAACCTCCCCCTCCCCTCCTCCCCCTCCCCTCCCCCGCTGTTTAAAATCTAAGATGTAGGTCTACACCAATCACCTTAGACGTCTGCTTGTCTGCCTTCCTGACCCTTTTCAAAGTCACCCTCTCACCTCTGCCTATCGATTTTGCTTTAGACATTTAATACAGCGCCGGTCTGGTACAGCGCTAAATAAGTTCGCCATGATAATTATCATTAACATTGGCATCATAAGCACAGAAAGAAGTTATTGAGGTTACGCTATATAATTATAGTGTATGAATTTGCAAGACACAATAATTTTGCTGCAAGCTATACGTAAAGAAGTTAGCTGCAAACGTTTAAGTTTTAGTCATGGAACTTTTTAAACTAACCCTAAAATGTTTGTGCTCAAACTTGTAGCTTCATGTATTCAACAACACACGTATTTACAATTGAGGAGATGATATTGTATAGGCCTATTGTAGAACTATGTACATTAATTTTAGAATTAAATTGGAAGCTTTCACAGTACATGGCCAATGAAGGCAAAAGCTCGAGTTGTGGTCAAAGCAGTCCTTGCTGGCGGGACAGAGAGAGTTCATGTCTCTTAGGTTTAAAGTGGACCAATCTTTAATCTAGACGTCTCTGGGTCTCTGAGGGGGTCCCCAGGATTGGATCCCCCAGAAAAATCGCGATTCGGTGTGTACATGTAAATACGTAGCCTACCATTCCCCCCCCAGAGAAGTCAATTTTATGTAGAAATTTAAACCTAAAAAAAACCAAGTCGGGCTATCTTTCAGTGACATGACTATACCATACATGTCTCGTATAATTAGGGCCTATGTGCATGTTGGTCTACACGTCTACTTGATGCATCTTTATTATGACCGTACAGGCGTACACCTACATGTATAACACGGCCTACAGCGTATACGCTCTCATAATAAACCGTACGCCATGATGCTTGAGTGTGTAGGCCTACATGTGTCACACGTGCTCGAGTGGATGTCTTGATAACCCGCTTTTGTACACACGGAGCAAACATTGGCGCTCAGCACGAACCTCAATAACACGTAGGCCTACAGCGAGTAGCACATGGTTTAACTCCGCTTCACTTTATCAAGTGCTGCAGTGGCCTAGCGGTTATTTGCCGGTTAATTCTTCAGCTGTTCAACTCATGAAAGACCAGATGATCTAACTCTGTATGTGGGCCTATGTATGAGCACTGGTTATAGCGACCCTTAAGTCTCACTACTCAGAGGCGCTCCCGACAACAGCGCGGAAACTGAATCAGAGTTTCTTGCCGAAGCACCTGAGCAATTGCAAGTGAAGGACTTGCCCAAGGTCCCTACGAGGCGGCTTGAAGTAGATTCCAACCTGCAACCTTCCGGCTGCAAGGCAACGAACATACCCGCTATAATACACCACTGCGTCGACTCTGTGAGGCCCGTGAGTGCCCATATCCACTACAAATGAGCCATGCGACTTTTATACGGCGAAGAAGCGACGATGTTTTGGAAAGGTGCAACAAAACTCGAAGAACTTATTTAGCACGCTTTCATGGTCCGCAGTCTACATGTACATGTATGTTACATTGTTACTTAGGGCTGGTACAATAGCTAAAACCCCTTCGTGTGTAAGCTTTCCATAGGGTAAGCTTATAACACATGAAGAGCAACGTGAGATCATTCATTATTATTAAAGCGCTGAACAGGGAGTTGTCTAATACTGTTTTGAATACGAAAGGTCGAAAGAACGATAGATACCATTGACAAGTTTTCAGACCGCGACGAATAAAAAATATTGTTGACTCAGCTGAGAGGTCGAGCAAATGCTAAAGAAATTCGTGGTGATTTAAAAACATTGTTCCACCCTTATATATAGATGACGTCAGATTCTGTCAGTTCTAAGTTTTTCTATAGCGATTGTACATGGCCTTGATCCTCACTGCTTATTTTCTATAAACTACTACTACTACTACCACTACTGCTGCTGCTGCTGCTGCTGCTACTGCTACTGCTGCTACTACTGCTACTACTGCTACTACTGCTACTACTGCTACTACTGCTACTACTGCTGCTGCTGCTGCTACTGCTGCTGCTGCTACTACTACTGCTGCTGCTGCTACAACAACTACTACTACTACTACTTCTGCCACTACTACTACTACTACTGCTGCTGCTGCTGATAATTGGTAGGATGAAGGTTAAATACACAGAAGAGATACATTGTATTTGTATCACAATAGGCCTACATTGAACTACTCTTACAGTTTATGCAGTACCTAGTATACTACCTACAAAGACTATATATACGTTGCAGTACATGTCATACTTAATTCCTGTTTGCTGTTCTGCGAATAGGTCGAGAGTTACAAGAAGCTGGCACCGGATATCTGGGATAAGGCTTGGGATATCCTAGCGACGAAGACAGGTTGGACGGAAGAGACATCCAACCACAACCTGGAAAGTGGAATCATCCACTCACAACGCTTCCACGACCACCACGCTAAAGTATTTATGCTCGAGGTGACCATGCATGACACATAATCTCGTCAGTTTTTCATAATATTACATGATAAATTTCCTTGATGGGTATATAAGTTTTACGATTGTCACGATTTAAATTAGGGTCTCTGACAAGTAGGCCTACATGTATATTGTATAGTAATAATTAATTATCAGGCTATTAGACTATTCCCTTACCGTTTTGACAGAGCAGCTAAAGAATGATTAAAGAATTGTTAAAGAATTAAATAACCAGTAATAGGCTTTAACTGTATAATTATGTTTCAGTTTGACAAATTTTAAATATATCTTAATATTTGAATATCGTTATAAGCCTATAGGCCAAACCAGGACTGACTCACGTATAGCCTACGTCGTCATAATACTTAAATTCGTCGTGATTTAGATATGAAAAATTTCCGAAGCAATTAAGAGTTTCCATCAACGACATTTCTTTTATCTTCCGTAACCTGGAAAATCATTCCCTTCAGCTTCAAGCGATTACTTAGAAATTGTCCCCACAGCAGCCTAGCTCACGCTTTCTCCAAGTGATCCATGGCCTGCCATGAGGTCCCGTATGCACTTTGGTGTTGGGGGAGTTTCTCACTTCCAATCAGTCAGTGGGTCCCTGGACATGAAAAATCACCGAGGTGCTTGTCCGCCATGACGTCACGAATGGCGCAATTGCAAAATCCAAAATGGCCGCCACCGGCCATGTTGGAAAATTAGTCTTTATTATTTCTTACACGATATGCACGTGTAATAACTCTAATAATACTAATTCAGGTATGTAGAATTCATTTATGATATTGATTTTGTCATCGGGGGTCATCTTAAGGTCATACGGTCATTTTCAAGGTCATTTAATTCATCTTTTTCATTTATCACAGCATATGCACGTGTAATACCTCAAATATAACTGATTCAGGTATGTAGAATTCATTTATGATATCGTTTTTGTCATATGTGGTCATCTGAAGGTCATAAGGTCAACGTCAAGGTCATTCATAATTTTTTCCATTTCTTACAGCATATGCACATGCAATACCTATAATGTTACCGATTCAGGTATGTCGAATTCATTTAGGCTATGATATTGTTTTTGTCATCCAGGGTCTTCTGAAGGTGATTAGGTCCTTGTCAAGGTCATTGTGTCATATTGAGGTCATACGGTCATTTTCAAGGTCATTTAATTCTTTTTTCTTTTATCACGACATATGCACATGTAATACCTCAACTATTACTGATCCAGGTATGTAGAATTCATTTATGATATTGTTTTTGTCATCCGGAGTCTTCTGAAGGTTATAAGGTCATTGTCAAGGTCATTGTGTTGCATCAATGATGCAGATTATAACTTTGAATGAATGCAGCAGTAGAAAAGTGTTATAACTTTAATAAAGCAACGTTATGTTATAAGTCAATGCTTCATTATGTCATACCACCCCCACCCCTTTAGTAGCTCTAGGGTTAAAAAATGGGAGCATATGCGGCATGTTGACTCAACATCAGGCATCGAAATTATCAGCAGGAACAGATAGGCCTACACGCCAATTTCACATAAACTTGAAAAGTTCTGGGCATCGCTGGAAACAAGCGAAATCTGCAGATTCTGGATAGAGATATTGCTAGAAATCAAGCTTATGGCAACCTTACAGTCATTGCCAGCTCTCTTGTTTCTGAAGATGAGGCAATTCTCGCAATGTCGACTGGCACTGAAGAGATCCCTGTGCTGTTGAACTGTGTCGAGGAGGCGGATGTCAAGCTGGTGGTGCACGTAGACTGGGCAGCCTGGGCTGTTCGTGTGCAACGGTGCAAGAGACTGGTGCAAGAGACTTGTCGTAGTCTCCAAAGACATGGACAATTTCGCATTATTGCTACACAGTACATACCATACTTCATTGACCTGGGGCTGCAAGAGATGTGGCAGCAGTATGGTAATGGTGAACATCGGCGAACGGTCAACATCGGCGAATGCTTCCACTTCATTAAGCGGTTTCTGAACGTGCAGCATCTCTGGCCAAGCAGTCATCAAGCCACATGTGTTGACTGGAGACGACTGCATGAGTATGTTTGTTTGTATGTGCACTTGTTATAGCGCCCCTTCAAGCTCTCTCTACTCAGAGGCGTTCCCGATGCAGAGCGGACACTGCATCGGAGTTTCACGCCGAAGCGCTGAGCAATTGTGAGTGAAGAACTTGCCCAAGGTCCTTACGCGGCCAGGTGGATTCGAACCTCGGACCTTCCGGCTCCAAGGCAACGACGCCACCACTAGACCACCGCGCCCCATGAGTAAGGTGGGATCCAAACACGTAGCTTTATCCTGCGACCCAATACAGTATCTAACAAACTTTGGAGAGACATACACGCTGTTAGAACAAGATGCAGCATTAGCACAGAAGTAGCCTACTTCGTACGTGTCTGGGCAGGAGCAAGGTCAAATACAACCTGTGAGACGTTCGACCAGCTGAGACTAGAAATCTATATCACATCCACGTTCGGAATTGACGCTCTTCCTCCTACAAGCAGCGAGATCAGAGGCCACATCCAGCGAGAAGCCTTCCTGGTGCACAGAACATGCCAACTACGTACAACACACAATGAACGCGAGGCAAAACTGTCCATGCCTTCGTAACCAGCAGAATTGATCATTGCTGCTCAGTTCTTGTTGGTCACCCTTCTAGCTTAATATGGCGTCTTGACAGGGTCGTGCGCTCTGCTGCTCGGCTCATTGGTCGTATAGGCCTATTCCAAAAATTTTCCCGGTCTCTGCTTACATGCGTGATGTTTTGCACTGGTTTCCAGTCTCGCAGCGCATCTCATACAGGATAGCAGCACTTGTCTGGCGGTGCCTCACTGGTAGTGCTCCGTCCTACTTATCTGATCTCTGTCTCTGACACAGCCTCCCGTCGAGCTTTACGCTCTTCGGCCAATGGAGAGCTGCTGGTCCCTCGAACACGCTCTGCTACCAGGCAGCGTAGAGCCTTCTCGGTTGTTGACCCGTCCACATGAAATGGACTCCCGCTTGCGCTATGCTCAGTGCTCACCACCTCGGAATAATTTGCCTGCCTTCTACCAGTTGCTTAAGACATTATTATGATATTTTTAGACTTGGCTGGGCTGGGAGCGCCTCTGAGTAGCCTTCTTGAAGGGGCGCTATATAAGTTTTGGGAATGAATGAATGAAAAACTAGAGCCATGAAATCGCAGATGGAGAAAAACTTCGGTGCATTGCTTCCAAGAAAATGTCTGCATCCTCCACAGCGAAGTCTGCTCACAATATGCAGGGGTACCGAAAAGTGTAGCACTCAACGCTGCGGTTGACACGCTGCCTCAAATTTCTGCGTGACATTTTGTCATGGGAAGACAAAAACTCGTCCTGTAAAAACACTGAAAAATGACATAATGAAGCATTGACTTATAACATAACGTAATTAGCTAACTAAATTTGCTTTATTAAAGTTATAACACTTTTCTACTGCTGCATTCATTCAAAGTTATAATCTGAATCATTGATGCAACACAATGACCTTGACAATGACCTTATAACCTTCAGAAGACTCCGGATGACAAAAACAATATCATAAATGAATTCTACATACCTGGATCAGTAATAGTTGAGGTATTACATGTGCATATGTCGTGATAAAAGAAAAAAGAATTAAATGACCTTGAAAATGACCGTATGACCTCAATATGACACAATGACCTTGACAAGGACCTAATCACCTTCAGAAGACCCTGGATGACAAAAACAATATCATAGCCTAAATGAATTCGACATACCTGAATCGGTAACATTATAGGTATTGCATGTGCATATGCTGTAAGAAATGGAAAAAAATTATGAATGACCTTGACGTTGACCTTATGACCTTCAGATGACCACATATGACAAAAACGATATCATAAATGAATTCTACATACCTGAATCAGTTATATTTGAGGTATTACACGTGCATATGCTGTGATAAATGAAAAAGATGAATTAAATGACCTTGAAAATGACCGTATGACCTTAAGATGACCCCCGATGACAAAATCAATATCATAAATGAATTCTACATACCTGAATTAGTATTATTAGAGTTATTACACGTGCATATCGTGTAAGAAATAATAAAGACTAATTTTCCAACGTGGCCGGTGGCGGCCATATTGGATTTTGCAATTGCGCCATTCGTGACGTCATGGCGGACAAGCACCTCGGTGATTTTTCATGTCCAGGGACCCACTGACTGATTGGAAGTGAGAAACTCCCCCAACACCAAAGTGCATACGGGACCTCATGGCAGGCCAAGGATTAAAGTCTCCAATGCTCTGCGTCAGGGCTGAAAGTGAGCCGAGTCTGTCAGGGTCTGCGACCTGGCATCGATTTTTGTGACCTGCTGGCGCCGGGTCTCAGCCGGGTCGCAAGTTTAATAATTTTGGGGCAAACAACTAAAACACAGGTCGTCAGATACAAAAATAGCTGAAAATGGCACGATTTTTAAACTTTTCGGTAAATGACTTTAAAAAGGTCGTCAGAAATATTTTCGGCTCAAAGACATCGGCTCGTCCGCCAAAGTCATGAGACCCGGCAACTTTTCCAAACCACTTTCAGCCCTGCTCTGCGTTTATAATTAGACCTAGGCTATGTGAGCGCAAAGTAGCCTAAATAGAGGAAATTAGAAAAATGAAAGCGAATTAATAAAGAATGTGCTATATTTTGCTTTAGGGATATGTCGACGCTAGTCTAGAAGATGTGTTCGATGAGACTGTGATAAAAATCGAAGAAACACCCACATGGAACACGACTGTTCAGGAATGCATCGTAAGTTTCTCATGCCGAACTTGACCAAAATTTGTTTAATAAATGAGCATTCCATGTCGTTCAGAGAACGCCTATGAACTCTTTCTTAGCCATGCATCAGGTTGTGTCGCTTAATCTTGCGCCACAGAGAAGGCAATTATTTTTCCACGTCCCACCCCCCCACGCCGTTTCAAATCTAAACATCATCCGCCATAGCCGTCTGACTTAACTACCTGCTATTGGCTTTGTTTTGATTAAGCGCCTATGAATAAGCTTTAGGCGCCCTTGTAACTGGTATACATGGCTGTGTTACGGCGCCATAGAAATCGTCATTGTTATTATTAAGCTGGTTTCCGCGGATAGGCTACACTCTGTGGACGCTATAGAAATTCCGAGATTATGGTTGCGAATACGATTTAATTTTTCAAACGGTGTTAACATTTCTGCTTGTTTCTGTTATAGTAAACCAATCTGCTGTTGTATTATAGGCATTCATGTAGGTTTGCTGCAACTTATCATTATTTCCCTAACATGATTTGCTTGATTTTTTGCGTTGACAGACTGTACAGGTTATAGATGATCATACAGACATCTCGCACAACATAACAAACGAAGCCGTCGGTGGTCTTGTGAGCAGCAGGTAGGCTAACCTATAATGGTACAACTAACGTTAGTAGGGCCTATAGCAGATGGGAGCATAACTAGTACCGGTATGGCATGATATATAGCATATAGCCTAGTCCTGGCAGTAGATAGGAGCTTGACTGTAGTATGGCAGCAGCAGATACTACCTAACCAGTATGGCGCTAATATATTGTTAGCAGCAAATATGGGACATAACTTGTATGGAGCAGGTATAGAAATAATAGTAGTAGACTAGTACCGGGTATATTACATGTGGCATAGTAAGTGTGAGCAGCGGATAGAGCATAACAAGTATTGAGCAACTAATGTCAGCAGAAATCAGGAACAAGGCTTAAGTGTGGCATAACTATTATAGGCCTGTAGTCACTTGTAATGGATGTCTATCCTCGAGCAAAACTCAGTAGCCTACTTAGTAGGCTATTGGCTTGCCTGAACAGTAATTCGAAAGAGCTGAACGTTAAATTTTGTGCAGTTGACCTGCCTCTGAGCCATCTTAATATTTCGTGTCTTTGTCTTTGAATGTTCTTTCTGTGCAATGATCGTTGCTGTGGTTTGTAGAGATTTTGTGAATATTCGGCATTGGAAAACGAAAGATGGCGTCCTGTTGTCAGCCGGATGCAGCGTAATTCATCCATCCGTACCTCCTACGAAGAAACACGTCAGGTATATGAGCTTGTAGCCTATAATATTATTACTATAATCATGCTTTCAGATACAGGAAGGCTCTCTATATGCGTAGGGGATCGTAATCGTAAGCTACAGACTTCTAAATCGCCATCGATAGCCATGTTCAGAGCATGCACCTAAAAAGTAGTATTATTATCAAGTGAAAGTAGGCCTACATGTATAGATGTCAATTTTCCAGAGGGAAAGTACCCTTTCAGGCCTTTCTTGCTCTTATGTGCGGACGCCAATGACTATAGGCCCTAATGGTTTTTTAAAATCAAATAGCTTTGCCTAAATCAGCCTAGAAATTAATTAATGCTTAGGCCCAATTGTGCGGTAAACCTACAACACGTGATCTGGTTCGTGTATAACGGGAAGGGTGAGAGAAAAATCTCAACATTGACAGGGCAGGATAAGTAAGTACTCTGATGTCATCTTACATCTGAGTGAGTAGGCTACTGCAGCACGAAATAATCAAGAGTTGATGTTTAATTGGTCATCATTTCTTTTGTTGCTTGCAGAGGCGATAACGGTCCAGGCGGATGGTTTTACAAACCGTGTCCTCAAGACCCTAACAGATGCATCTTTGGCTGGATTGTCAACACTGACATCAAGGTAGGAAAGACTATAGGCTACAATGTACAATGTGCATCCTATGCGTGTCCTTGTGTATGCATGTGTTGTGTGTTTGTGTGTATGTTTTTGTGTGTGAGCACTTGTTATAGCGCCCCTTCAAAATTGCTACTCGGAGACGCTCCCGACTATATACAGCGCGGACACTGGATCGGCGTTTCACATCGCAGCGCGCCTTGAGGTGGATTCTGACTCGAAACCTTCATGCACTTTATGCATCCTTTTGTGTATGTGTGTAGGCTATAGTGTAACCTATAATTTAGGCATGTTTTTAGGGATGCAATGTCCGTATATGTGAGTTTCCAAACAGTGCTACCTGCATTACATGCTGCTATACGATCGCTATAATCATAGGCGTAGGGGACATTTCAGCGTTGGGGGGGCAAAAATGAGACTTTTGCCCGAAATTTTTTTCGTCCGGCCGAAATCTTAAGAAAAATTTTCGTTACGTTTGCCCGAAAATTCTGACGACCTTTTTCTATTCATCCGGCCGAAATCTTCTGAAAATTCCCGTTACTTTTTGCCCGAAAGGTTTTTTTGTTCGGGCAAGTCTGATTTTTCGGGCAAGAAGACCCGGAAAAATAAAAAAGTAAAAAAAATTAAAACCTTTTTTTATTTTTCCGAGTCTGCTTGCCCGAAAAATCAGACTTGCCCGAAATTTGGGGGGGGGGGGGCATTTGCCCCCCCTGGACCCCCGCCTCCTACGCCTATGGCTATAATATTATCTTTTAAATATCATTCAATAATAGCCTATCTATTAATGTTTCAGGGATGGATACCAGCATACTTGGTCGAACAAGCAATCAATGGCGAGCTGCTTCAGTTTCTCAAGCACCTACGCCAACGCATGGCTCAACTTAAGGCTGAAAAAGAACTTAGACAATCCTAAGACCATCAACTCCATGGACTCCTGGATGCACTGCATCGCATTCCTACTTAGCACCACGCTCTCTTCCCGGCTTCAGTTTCTCAGATTTTGACCTGAAAGCGAAGCTAATCAAGCATCAAGGCTCTTGCGGACTTGATTTTATATTACGTTTGTTTTTAAATTGATAATTATTGATCTAGTTTTTTTTATTGTATTACTTTTATAATACCTCGATAATTAATGAACAAAACACCAGACTGTGCAATAAACTACACGGCTAGTTTTAATTATTTTACCATTTTCTTTAACTAGTCGATCGAGAAGAGGGTAATTTTTTCGAACTTGGTAGGCCTAGCTTAAATATTGTAGTAGCCTAGGACTATAGCGATTTTGAATAGGCATAAATCGGTATAACTTATTATGTTTATCACTACATAATTTATATAGGATTTTAGGCCAATCAGAGGTCAGTCACTCTGATTCCTATAATAATTATAGACCATAGTAGAAGTATTAAAGAAAGAAAAATGATTTACTTCGGACACATCATGAGAAGAGAGGGAACATGCATTGCGAAAGACATCATGCAGGACACAATGCCAGCCTTTTCCAGGAGACCGGAAAAGAGGAAGACCAAGAACAAACTGGCTGGGCAACATCAAGAAGTGGACTGGATTGACATTGGGAGAAATGATAAGACTGACGGAAGACAGGAAGCGTTGGAGGAACATTGTACATGATGCGGCCGACCCTCGGATCGAGGATGGCTGAGAACAGAACAGAAGCACCTATAGTTAAATTTAGCCGGTTAGACATAAAATTTTTATGCAGGCTAAAATAATTAATTATAACCTCGTGTAAATGTTTTATTCTCAAAAAAGCTGCATGAAGACTATTATAGTTTAGGCTTAGGCTACTCTTCTAGGAATCTAGGACTAAATCTTCGCCTTGTCCACGCGTTGAGATCGCTATAGTTTTAGATTCTGTATCTCATCACTGTACCTCATCAAGGAACGTAAATCATGGGAATACCTCCCCAATGGTCCCCAGTTTTAAACTTGGGAATGGAACGGGAAGGAATTCTCCACACGTGAAAGTTTGGAATATTATTTTTCAATGCATTACGAAATAATGCTACCGACGAAATGCAGCTATCATATAAACCACCGCCGCATTCATTTCTCAGCTTCTGCGTATAAACCACCGCCTTCATTTTTCTCGACCTCGGCTTATAAACCGGCGCCTTAATTTTTCTCGGTCACGGCTTATTAACCGCCGCCTTCATTTTTCTCGGTCTCGGCATTTAAACCGCCGCCTTTATTTTTCTCCGTCTCGGCATATAAACCGCCGCCTTCATTTTTCTCGGTCTTGGCATATAAATCGCCGCCTTCATTTTTCTCAGTCTAGGCTTATAAACCGCCGCCTTCATTTTTCTCAGTCTCGGCTTATAAACCGCCGCCTTCATATTTCTCGGCCTCGGCATATCAACCGCCGCCTTCATTTTTCTCGGCCTCGGCATATCAACCGCCGCCTTCATTTTTCTCGGCCTCGGCCGCCCTCTGGTATAAACTCTCGTAAGATGCTGCATCTTTCCTTCTAATCCTTGGTTGGCTTTTGTGGGCGCTGAGAAATTCTTGAAGATTTACAGATTTACATTCTGGTCCTACCACCTGGAATGGTCTTCCCGTTACATTGCGCTTAATTCAAAACGGTTTTATTTAGCCGTGGTTGGGTCGGGAGCGCTTTTGAGTAGCCTACCTCGAGGCGCTATATAAATTTCCGAAATAAATACAATTCGTTAAAAATTTTGGCTAGAGTGAACTCACTAACAAGCAAGACGGGAAGGGAGAGGAAGACATTTAGAAGGTGGCGGGTGAAAGGGAAGGAAAATTAACGTCTATCAGCTTTTAAAACCCTAACCCTGCCAAGCCACAACAAATGGCCCACAACTTCTCAAATAATTACAGCAAAATATGAAATGCAAACAAACAATAAAAGTTCAGAATTTCAACAACAACAGTTCTGCAAATTTGTCGAACGTTTATTTTACAGAACGTTCTTTGATGTTCCTCGCCTAGTGAACGCAATTCAGAACGGCGAGCACTTCCATAAATGTCCGACTAAAAGTGTTCTTTACACAGTCAAGTTCTTCCGGATAGAATCGTCGGGTTTCTGGCTTCTTCTTTTGCAGTCGTGTTCTTCTTCACCGAAGCAAGTCAAAGAAGACTTTGAGAGATGAAATCGTTAAAGTTGAATCTAAAGAGTCAAAATCGTTAAAGTTGAATCTAAAGAGTCAAAATCGTTAAAGCGTTAAAGTTGACTTAGTCGAAATAGTTAAAGTTGACTTTAAGAGTCGAAATCGTTAAAGTTGACTTTAAGAGTCGAAATCATTAAAGTGTTAAAGTTGACTTTAAGAGTCGAAATCGTTAAAGTTGACTAAATCGAAATCGTTAAAGTTGACTTAAGAGTCGAATTCGTTAAAGTTGACTTAAGAGTCGAATTCGTTAAAGATTTTATCAGAGTAATTTAGTCGATCACGAATTACGTACATCAAAAACTCAAATACATTTATCAAAATAAAACGTATTTCAATTACAATACTGGTATTTCAGCTACACGTAATTCTATTTTATAATCCATTAGTAAATCAAGTCATCTCATCCGGCTGATCTCTGTTACCTGCGAGAATTCGAAGAGGACAGAAGTAGGATCCAGAAGGTCACGGCTGGCGACTGAACGAGTATCGTGACATCATCTCCCCGGTCTCCCCTACCGACCACAGAGTGCGAGCGTTCCACGTGCCAACTGGTATCGTTTCCCCAGCAGATCTCAACTTTCTTCCGGCAACCCCAATCGCTCGGCTGGTTCCGCGGACCTCGTTTGGTTGGTCGTCATTCGAGCTGGCGTCGTTTCAGCTTGGCATCAATCGTCTTTGTTTTTACTGCCAGGGTATCGACACACCCTACCTGGCAAACCATCCTCCTTTATCCGGGCTTAGGACCGGCGCAGAGGGCTGCTTATTTGCAGCCCCCTGTGGCGGAGTTAGCTACAATAGAAAAACACATTCGAAGTTAGCAAAAGAATTTTGAACAACATTAACACAATCTATCATAACAACAAAAGACTAGATAACAATATCAGAAACAATAAGAAAGCAATTTACGTTAACAATAAAAAATATCTAACAATAAGAATGCAATGTACGCTAACAATAAAAGAGTCAGAAGTTACAATAAGAATGCAATCAATTTTACTATAAAAGAACCTGAAACAAGAACACAGTTACAGCAAAAGAACCTAAAATAAAACAATACATGCAAGCAATAAAAGAATCAGAAACAATAAGAATGCAATCATTTTTACAATAAAAGAACCTAAAACAAAGCAATAAGCAATAAAAGAATAAAGAATACAATCAACATTGACATTAAAATAACCTGAAAAACAAGAACAGAAAATGAGTCAAAAAATGAATGGGGCCAAAAAGCGAACGGACGATTTTTGTTTTGTTCTTTTTTATTTTCATTTTTAAATTAATTTTTAGTTATCACTATATTCACTTAACATTTTAGTTTTGACGTTTTACTTTTTAAGAATCCCCATTTTCAGTTTAATCATTTTGACTTTCATTTTAAATTTTACTTTTGCTTATTTACATTTTAGCTTTTTTACTTTTGTTTTAATTTTTAACGGTCGGACGTTCGTATGGACTTTGGTAGTGGGGGAGGGTGGGAGTGGGGTGGCCAGCCAGATGATCAGCAGGTCTTTGTGTGCTTCAGACTTTTCTTGCTCCATGCCCTGTAACGCTACAATAGAATCTGAAAGAGCAATAACACGGTAAATGCTAGCGTTGAAGGCTAATCCTACCACCCTCTGTATGACCACCATTCCTACCACTGGTGATCACAAGAGGGCACCCTAACAAACCATGACCCCCGCGACGACAAGACGATGGTTGTCGGATAGTTAACTCGTTTTCCACCATCTCGCAGTCCGTCACCACGTCTTCGAGATCCAGCGGTTGTTCTTGCTCCAGAACCTGAAAGAACAAGAACGCGGTGAATGTTAGTCTTGCTAGTCAATCCTATTGAGATCGCAAGAGGTTTGATACACCACCCACTGTTGTCCAAGACCCATCCAACACATATATGTGGCACCGCACACCGTAATCAGCATTTAGGTGATTTTCCAAGATATTGAGTTTCATACATCATTTTAATACAACTCAGGCACCAAAATGACACAAAAATTATTGCTCTAGCTTAATTCTAACCGAAGATACAAAGAAATAAGTGATATAATTAAATTATTTAATTTAAAAAAAAAATATGCATATCAAGAGCATTAAAATAGTTTAGCAACTCTTTTTTTAAAGTGAAAAAATTTCCCCCCCAAATTTTTTTAGATAACATTTTGTATAATTAAATTAAAAATCACAAACATACTATTTCCCTAATATCTTTGATGTGTAATCTCCAACTTAATGCTGATTTCGGTGTGCGGCGCCACATATTAAGATTTTCAAATATTCACTAATATTAACGAATATTAAAACTGCCAACGAATATTACATTCGTAAAATATTATGTTCTATCAAGAAATTCTTTCTTTCTTAATTCTTATTTTTAATCTTTAACTTTTACTGAATGAATTGTAAATAATCGAGTTAGCATATGCATAGGCTAATATCAGTAAGCTAAGTGACAATAACTTCTAGATTTATTGAACATTGAAAACTTCAAGGTCTCTGCTGGGTCTGTCCAATGTGGCCATGCGGCATTCACATCACATTCGATACTTAATGTTATAGTCACTTTGACTGACTTCTGACCATCCTCCCCAACTGAAAAGAGACAGAGCCATCGATGGCAGTTGCAAGTAGCAGCAATAGTAGACTAAATTAGAAACAAACTTTAACTGCTTATAATAGTAACTGCAAATTTATAAAGTAGTTTTATATCAGTGTAGCAGGATGAGTAAATATACAGGATGCGCAAAAAAAAACCCCTAAGATTTTTGACAATATCTCGACCAAAAGTAAGAATTTCAAAATTAAATTCCACACTCTTAAAGACAATTCATATTTACACCAGATGGCCAGATTTCATTACAATACTTGAAACAGAACAAAAGGTATACCACATTTAGTAAAGACATCCACCGTTTTATGACGATTCAAAAACCGACGCAACAAAAACCAATTTAATCATTATGGTCAATATCTTGGCCATAAGTAAGAACATCGAACTGAAAATTTACAGCCTTAATAACAATTCATATCTACACACGATGGCCAGATTTCATCAAAATATTTCAAGCACAACAAAAATTATACCACATTTAGTAAAGACATCCACCGTTTTATGACGATTTAAAGACGCAACGCAGCAAAAAGTAGCAAAAACACAATTTTATTAAGTCTCATCTCAAATATTGCCAGATGATCATTATTATTACTATTTAAAAAAGAAACAGGGCACCAGAGTAGCTGCATGGCACTGAGAAGTCACTTAGCAAGAATGACAATTTATAAGGAATCTGTCAGATTAATCAACAGGTCCATCAAGAACTTTGCAAAGAGACTCAAAAGAAGTGTTGGCACTGTTGGTGGGCACATTGAACACAAGTTGTGAAGCACTACCAAGTTAATTTGACAACATGAGACTTAATCAAATCAGGTTTTTGCTACTTTTTTTAATATTCGTAAATATTCGTTAATGGATTAAAATTATCCCGATCTCAGCATTATTAAGCGCATTGCATGTTTTAATTCAGCCTTGCCCTGGATGCGAGTGAATGTCGTGGAGACATACAGAAACTTATAAACTGCTTCACCGGGCAACATTGCGGTTTCGATCGTTCACTTTAATCCGTTAACGAATATTAACGAATATTTGCGAATATTAAAACCTAAAGTCATGAATACTCGATCTATGAACCAACCTTGCGACACCATCCACGAGATGACCACGGATCCAGACGATCGCTGTAGGAGATTCAACGCGTCTTCCACTGTCCGTCGTCAGGTCGTCCGAGATCTGAAAGAACAAGAACTTAGACAGTACCTGCTGCAAGAACCCAAAGGCATCGTAAAAATCTCCTTACCTAATAATGCATTAGATACAATATGCTATGAATTTTTTAATGGGTCTTACAGGCTGCAGACAGCTAGACTAAAATGTAATCGTTTGACTTACAATATATTAATAAATTGCTACAAAAGTTGCTACATAACGAATACAAATTTAATATTTATATCAGAAAGAGAAAATATACCCTAATTAATATGCAAATTAAATTAAATCCTACCTATCCTGCACCAGCGTTAATTAATTCGATTTTAATTCGCCTAGACAACCTACTGTTTTACTTCTATAGACTTGCATTCTCATTCGACCTTGACATCGTGCAGTGATGAAATATCGTCATTTTCTCATCAAGACGTGTATGAAGTCACTTGTCCTAATGCCAAACTCCATCACAGTCTCATCAACAAATAGCTCAGTCTCTAAAGAGTTCACCGTGCAATGGACAATATATCGTCCCACCAAGAGTCCATACATTATCATCGACTTGAAACTACAATTAGGACTGGACTATAATCAATTTCATGGACGACCAATAGTCGTAATATTTACTGACTGCATTGGTTCATTACATGTACAGTACTTAGTTACATTACTGATCATCGCTCAATCAAACCATGGATTGCTCTGCGATGCTATCAGTCGTTGAATACCGAATAATTATTTTAGTTGAGGTCGACCCACTCCATTGACCAACAACGTTCATCTGGTCGTTATATAGAGCAATGATTTTGCCAAAGTTTTATAGAAGTTATCGGCCACATAGAGGTCACATTACATTTACACAACTATATAATTATTAAATAATTATTATAAGCAGACTCAGGCTCCCTGTTTTACGTTAATACAATCATACTATCGACATACTACTAACTACGTTCTAATTTTTAAATTGCAATACATTTTCTAAGTTTTAGTTGCTAATTATTTTCTAATTTGCATTCGCTATCCATTTTTTAATTTGATATTGCCATATGTTTTCTAATTTTTAAATTGCTATGATTTTTCAACTTTTAAATTTTAATTTCAATATATTTTCTGATTTTATTCTATTTATATTACAAGCTAGTTTGAATATGTTATTCTATTTATATTGCTATCTAGTTTAAATATGTGCATAAGTTGAAGTCTAGAAAGGAATCACAAGAGGTCAGGCAGGATAAAACACTGCAGAATAGAAACAAAAGATGCAGAAACAAAGATGCTGGCATAATTATTAGCTGCTACGAGGAACTGTACAGAGTCTGCTGATCTCAATTGTTGGATGTCCTCAAATCGTCTCTTGCTTAACTCTTCCAAAACTCAGTTGATCTGGTTTGGCACTCGTCAACAGCTTAAAAAGCTTTATTACGTTTTACTTGCCAAGCACTTTCCTCAATTTACTTTCGTGGCAAATGTCCGCCCTAATTTTCTCGCCCTCGGCATATAAACAGCCGTCACCCTCATTTTCAGATAAAACAGCTAAGCTTGTTACTGACCTGGCCCCTATTTCAAGAGTGTATCTTGTTAGCTGAAGTAATTACAATTACATTACAGTACTGGCAGCATTACTATTATAGTAACTAAAACAATAGCATTAGGCCTAATAAAAGTACATAAATAATAATTAAATGACAATAATAATAACAATAATAACGAATAATAAACAACAATACTAACAGCCATTCTATGATAATAACAAAAACATGAAAATACTAATAAATATTAATAATAATTAATAGATAATAAAAAAACACAATAAAAATATACAGGCCTATATAATAAATGAATAGCAACAGTACACACAGCAGGATTAGTAAAAGTGAAGAATTCACTGGCCGTCAACAAAAGAATATTATGAAGTGATACAATGAAGTATAGACTTGAGAGAGAACATGGAAAGTCCTGATAAATAACGGAAAGAAAAACCACAGATGGTTGGATGGGAAGGAAGCGATAGGACAAAAAGGACGGTTAAATGCGTTCATTTTGCTTACTTACATTTTGTTTACTTTTATTTTGTTTCACTTCCCTTTTTACTTTCAGTCCCACTTTCCCCTTTCAATTTCAACCACTTTTTCATTTTGAATCCCCGTTTTTATTTTATTTCCATTTTCCCCATTCCACTTTCACCCGCTCCCACTTTCACCCGCTCCCACTTTCACCCGCTCCCACTTTCACCCGCTCCCACTTTCACCCGCTCCCACTTTCACCCGCTCCCAATTTCACCCGCTCCCAATTTCACCCGCTCCCAATTTCACCCGCTCCCAATTTCACCCGCTCCCAATTTCACCCGCTTCCAATTTCACCCGCAACCAATTTCACCCGCAACCAATTTCACCCTCTCCCAATTTCACCCTCTCCCAATTTCACCCGCTTCCAATTTTATCAATTCAATATTAATTTTATTCCCCTTTTTCCTTTAATATAATTTTTCAATTTAATTTTTCTTATTATTTTTCCCTTTCACATTTCCCCATTCCCATTCACATATTAATTTACATTTCCATTTTAAGTCATTTCATTTTTCAGTTATATTATTAATTCTTTGATTTTCATAAGTTTTAATTAAATTTTTCATTTAAGGGATGAACAGAACGACCGGCAAACAGTTGTATAGTTGGAAGGGTTCGGTATAGACAAGAAGACATGGGCAAATGCATGGGCAGACGGTAGGAAAAACGTACAAAAGATACAGGTGAAATGACTGAAAAGATATCTAGGCAATGGATAGAGAGAGGGCCAGATTTGTCTTATAGAAATCATGCAGGATTAAAGTGATAGCGATTACATCATTAGAACCAATAATGGCAATATAAGGAACCAAAATAGCAGCAACAAAAATAAATACCAGACATATAATAAATAATAGTATTAATAATAATACAACAATAACAGTAATAACAATAATAGAATTAAGAATAATAACAATAATTATATAATGACAAAACTAAGTGAAATCATTTAAAATAAAAAACACAAGTAAAATTGAAATAAAAAAGTAAACAGTAATGACAACAACAATAGGCCTACTACAACCAACAACCACATTAATAATAGGCCTAATGACAAATTATATCAACTGTAATAATCACAGCTGGATTTATAACAGTAAACTTACTATACGGGAGAAAAATTTAATTTAGATGGCGAGCAAATGAAGTGTCACCAACAAGTAGGAAACCTCACTCGTTCACTCCAGCTCCTCCTAACTCATTCACTCCAGCTCCTCTTAACTCATTCACTCCAACCCTCGACATCTCTGGAAAGCTGTCAACTATCTTCTTCATCGCAAATCGCCCTCAAGGAAAACCTATCAAATTACCGACCCATCTCCAACCTTGCTTTTCTATCTAAATTAACCGAACAAATTGTCCTTAATCGAACAAATTGTCCTTAACCGAACAAATTGTCCTTAACCGAACAAATTGTCCTTGCCCGTCTAAACAATTACCTAGAACTCTTCTAACTCACTCCTCAACCCCCGCCAAACTTTTAGTTCAGACATAGCAAGGAAGATCAAGGCCTATTGAGAATTTCCAGTAAAGTACTACAGAAATAAAGGAATGTATAGTTACAAGAAGTAGTGACCACTGACAAAGTGTCACAGTACGATTAAAAAACGTGCGAAAGTTTAAGACACGTTTTAAGATTACGTGCAATTACGTTTAAATATTTTATCTTATTCTGACAAATTATATTAAACGTTTTAAGATAACATGCAATTATGTTTAAATAGTCTATCTTATTTTGACAAATTATATTAAACGTTTTAAGATTGCGTGCAATTACGTTTAAATATTCTATCTTATTTTGACAAATTATATTAAAAACGTTTTAAGATTACTAGCAATTACATTAAATATGCTATCTTATTTTGACAAATTATATTAGACGAAAAGTTACTTAGGCTACTATTTACCTAATTAAGGTACTGTTTAAGTATTTCTATTTATGTACTATAGACTTGCTAGCTAGCAATCAATATGCTACCAGCATTACTTAAATAGGACATAATGCCTACAATCACACAGAATTAATACAGACAAAACATACAAGGGAAACAGGGAGACATTCGGTGCATGATGAATTTAGAATATAGGCCTAATTAATATTATTATACCCTCTAAGCAATGTGCCACCATCCTGGCCGACAAATAGTATAAAAGTTTGGAAAATCATTGCCTAGGCCTAAAAAAAAATGCTGTGTTTCCGGTAACAGAGCTAAAAAAAATTGGGTAGGTAGGTCGGAAAATATTTTTATTTTGTAAAATATTTTTATGCAGTGACTATCCAAAAAAGTATACCCCACTAGTCTTTTTTGCACGCTGAAACAAAGTACGTGTTCTAAGCAAGTATAAACTGCCTATTTCCCGACTGTCTGCACCTAAAACAGCTCTAGAAACAGTCCTATTAATTTCATTTTGTTGACGTCTCTTATGTTATGTCAATACAAATGTTAAAAAAAGATTTTTTTCAAAAAAATTTAATTTTTTTTTTGAAAAAAATTTTTTTTGAAAATTTTTTTTTTTTTTAATAAAATTTTTTTACAAAAATATTTGGGTCGCGGCCGTAAAAATGGGTCGGTCGCGTTACCGGAAACACAACACTTTTTTTTACGCCCTATAAACGACCAGATGAACGCTGGTGGTTAGTGGAGGAGGTCGCATCCAACTGAAATATTTTCGGAATTCAACTATCGATAGCATCGGAGAGAAATCTATGGTTTAACTGTGCGACGAGCAGTAACATACCAATGACTGTACATGCAATTTATTCAATGCAGTCAGAGTTAATTACGACTATGGACCGTCCATGAAATGAGTATAGTGCAGTCGTAGTTGTAGTTTCGAGTCGATGATAATCTAGGAACTGTTGGTGGGACGATAATTATTGTCCATTGCATGGTCAACTCCTTAGGGACTGAGCTATCAGTCAATAAGATTATGATAGAGTTTATTAGGGCAAGTGACTTCGTGTCTTGACAAGGAAATGACAATATTTCACCTCTACACGTTGCCAAGGTCGAATGAGAACACAAGCCTATAGAACAGGGGTGCACAACCTTTTTGGGCCAAGGGCCATATTGCATTTTAGAAAAGAAGACGAGGGCCGCACATACAATGCACTGAATTTGAGTATGTGTGAAATGTGTCTGGAGACTTAAGAAAGTGCATTTTAAGTATAGAGTATATACATGTATACTATAGAGTACTATAGAATATTATAGACCTACCTCACAAAAGTAAAACAGCGATTTGGACTAATGAAAACAACATTGAATAATCAAGCAGAATTGTTGAAACTCGACTTCCATTTAATTAATCCTTCACAGTTCACTTTCATGCTACACAGCTAATGAGATGGCTGTGATTGAATGCGTTGAAACCAACTTGGTGTTAACATTGTCCGTAAAGTATTCAAATGCCCATTCCTCTTTAAACTTTCTTCTTCAATTTTTCGATTTTTACTAGGCCTAGTAGTTTTGTGCATTGTAATTAGACTAATTAGCTTTGTAGAAAAGTAAGTCAATTGGTTACATTGAAAACTGTTGCACCGAACAGTTTCTGACAACAAAGAAAGAATGCTAGGATAAACTGTGAAAGGGCAATATAATATTCCAATACTCATTAGGATCTGTCACGTGATCTATGAGGAACATAATTAGGCCGACCTGTTTGAGATTGGCCCACGAGCCAGTTAAGCTGCACAGAAGGAGACTTAACACAGGTCAGCCGGTTGTGGGGTCGCAGACTGGTTCTAGCTATCTGTAACATCTGTTATCATTTAAACAGAGGGGGGCTACTCTCTGGCCGATAGGTAACACCCAGAGCCCAAGAATATTTATGAGGGAGCAATCTTGGGCTATAAAGTCGCTGGTTATAAATACCAAAGATCTTTGAAACAGACAAGATTGAAGCTGTGATTCTTTGTGTTGACATGTTGTAAATAGTATACAGTGAATTCTTAAGATAATTTTCTGATCCCGGGCCACTTTCCTTTGTCGTTTAAAATTGGACCGAGGGCCGCACATAACGAGTCCGGGGGCCGCATGCGGCCCGCGGGCCGCGGGTTGTGCACCTCTGCTATAGAACTACAAAGGTCGGCTATCTGGACTAATTAAAATAGAATTAGCTTTAACGCGAATGCCAAGAGTTAGCCTACAGACAGGGGCTGGCTTACAGGAATGAACAATAGGGCATAGGCTACCACTGAATACATTACATTTACATCAATAATTATTATAGGCGTTATTATTGACTAATGGCTTAACTTAAAATATAGTTATGAAAATTATATTCTAGAATAATGAACGTAAATGAATGTCGAATTCACCGTTTAGGCAGAAGGAGTAGGTAGAATTTCATCGTCTCTGGTCCGTGAGCGAACATCTTCCACGAAAAACAAGACATCCACCACCCTCGACGTCCGAATTGCGACTGAATTAAATGAACTGTTGTTATTCGACCACAACTCTCTTTCGCGCCACTCCCACGCAAAACCAAAACAAACGCAGCTGATTGGCCAGCTAGGTTCTGCACGTGCCAACTCCACCTTCAAAGTTTTGTAGCGCAGCTATTATCACGTATGTATATATGTATATGAATATTTATATAGCGCCTTAATTAACCTCACGAAGGCGCTGTAACCTCACGTAATCTTCAAATTTCTAAGCGCCACTCGAAAGCCAAGCGCGAAGCACCAGCATATTCACGAGCGATGCTTTGTGTCAAAAAGGATTGTCCATAAGAGTAGTCCATGCATGGTCCGGGTCGATCGAGTTAGCAAACAAGTCCTTCATTTCCACCATTTATCCTTACCCCAATGGGTCTCAGTAATTTGATATCTATAGTTCTATACAAAAGATATGAGAGTCGTAGTCTATACTGTGATAATAAATTATGCGTCATATTATTTGCAACGACCATTATACACTCGCTGGTGTTCCTATGTTTGAATAGAGAATGATCGGAGCATACATGGTCGTCGATCCTAAGCGAGTGTTTTTATATAGCGCTATGATAAGAGTAGTGCGTGCAGTGATTCGCTTTTGTTTTGATTAGGTGTCATTTTTCTTTGCAAAAGTTACGGTTGTGTTTCCGTGACATAACTTTTAGGGTATTATATTGCGTATAAAAACACATGAAACAAATGATCTGGTGTATTAACTGCTGTCATAGTTCTCGGTTAGTACTGATTAGAAGTTTTGTACTGTTCTAGTCGCCATCTTCCTGGTGTTTTTTTATAGAAAATTTATGTTGCGGAAAAGTTTTTACGGCTCGTTTAGCACAAGACACTGCTTTCCCGTTGGGGTAACATTGCAGATCTAAATGGGCAGAATCATGTTTCAAGTTTATTATGCGCTATCTTAAGCCCATTAAGTTCGTAGCAACATTTGCGCACGCCGTCGATGATGTCATCGTTTTTTCCATTTTCTACTGCTTGTCTGCTCACGCAGCAATTTTTACAAGAAAAACTAACCGTTTCTAAAATGTTTATGCATGACAGAAGTTAAGCCAAGATCAGACTAGATATGCGAACGTACGCATGCAGCACCACCTCACTGAGTCCCATGCGCCTAGAGCTGTGTGAGATTACTAGCGGGTTCCCTTTCGTCTCCAGAATTTTTTTATTTTGCAAATTCTGCTTTTAAAGATGTGGTTTGATTGGGAGCGCCTGTTTTGAGTAGCTCCCTTTAAAAGGCGCCATATAAATTATTGAAATGAATGAATGAATTAAATAGATCTTTAAAGCACCTCTCATCTGCCAGAGACGCCTAAAATTGGCCATATGATGGCTCATTTCGGACATTAAAATCTTTTGCTAGCACGATCCTAACAAGGGGACCTTTAACCCTTTAATGCCGGAGGGTATAGGATTTCCCATACCATTTACTACCATCTCGGTATTAAAGGGTTAATGGCGTATTGTCATGATCTCTCTCTCAACGGGTGTTTTTGTTCAAAACTTAAAATGCTGTTCTTTCAGAAATCTCATCCTAATTTATCCTCTTGCCCTCATCGCTTCAATGTATTCTAAACGCCATCCACATTAGCCATCTGACTGCCTGCATGACCCATTTGAATCTTGACATGGAACTGACTTTGGTCCTGCCTGCCTACTGACTTTGTTTTTACTAAGCATGTCTGTTCATGGTGCATAATTACAGAAGCACCTTTTACCAGAACAAGATGAGTCTAGTTAGCCTATCAGAAAGCTCACTTCATGATGGATTTTATGATATTTCTCTTTATTTATATTATTAATGAGATGCTATTTAGAATATGACTTTAAACCAATGAAATCTATGGTTATGGTTGCCACTCATTTTATTGCAGGTTTTCTGTTCTGTTAGTACCGGTAGTTAAAATTTGATGTTAAATAAGATAACTGCATGACTAACCGGTTGCGGTCTGTCAACCGGATTGTTGAATAAACGAAAATTATAAAAAAAATTATCATATAGCCAATATTTTGATGTTTATTGCAATAGCCAGTGCTAAAAGTGTAAAAAAAGAAGTGCCTGGACGCCCCTTACCTTTCCAAAAAAAGTGCCAGGACGCCCCTTACATTTTCAGGTGTGCTGGCAAAATAAGTGGCAGGACGGCATAGCGATTTGAAAATAAGTGCCAGGACGCCGTCCATGACCGTCCTGCCACACTTTAAGCCCTGATATAGCCAATATTTTGATGTTCATTGCAATAACTATCCGAATTCACGTGATGTGTTGTGCGTGTTGAAGGTTATGGCTATTCGGGTACGTGATAACGACGTAGATTTGCTGGCGTTCCATCGGTTTGCGATGCTTCAGCGACAGAATCACGTTCACCCGGGCGACGCCGCTCTGCGCCACGCAGGGCGGGTCGTTCTACGAGAACCACGGTTCGAACGAATCGTCGTTGCCGGAAATTCACTGTGGTAGGTGGCTTGATTTAGTTAATGAAAAATTAATTCTTTGTTAATGAATTTTTAATGTGAGTGAATGTTTTTTAGTTATGCATGTTTTCTTTACTATGTTAAAATATTTTGTAACTTAATTTAGTTGATAGAAATAATTCATTGTTAACAGTGTAAGAATTGTGGAAAAATAACTGGTGGGTGTTGGAGTTGGACAATGATCCAGTTGGAATTTGGGTGTGAAAAACATACTTTAACATGGGGCTCTAAGAAAGACTGGGGGGTTGAAACCCCCCCCCCACCCCTCGACAATTCTCACCCTGGTAGTTAGTGAATTTTTAATACGAGTGAATGTTTTTTAGTTACGCGTTTTTCTTTACTATGTTAAAATATTTATCTGAACATTTCAGGTGCGGGCGCTCAATAGTGTAGTTGTTGGTGCGCTAAACTGACAGCCAAGAAGTCGAAGTTTGAATATTTGCAAGGGTGGAAATTTGGTTTGAGATTTCTGCAACGATTAAATACAATAAACTGACTACACGGTCTGTTAAAAGATGAAATGGTGACGGAGAGGACTAGCATGTGCTGAGGCTAATTTAAAAAAATGAAGTTGCTAACACTTCATAGGCTGCCTCAGGTATACTAGCTTACAGGACAGTTCTTCTCTTCTTGTTCTAAGTCTGGTGATGCTAAATGTACGATTGACAGTCGAACCAAACAAAGATTGTTTCTTTTGTTTTGCAATAAAACATAGATTGTTTTGTTTGTTTTGCAATCAAACATAGATTGTTTCGTTTGTTTTGCAGCTACTCCGACTCCGATAGTGGACTCGCTGGAGTCTACATCGCTGCTCAACCGCTGACTCCTGAGAAAAACTATTTCGAAATGGAAATCGTCGATACGGGTCTTGTTGGTGCTATAAGTAAGCGAAGACCACAGCACTTTGCTTAATTATTAATTTATTATACTAAATTATGCGTCTGTGAAATGCCGCTTGCTTGCTTACTTGCTATCTACTGGTCAGACGTCAATCAAGGATGTTGAGTTGAAGCAGACATTTGTTTTGAGATTTCTGCTCAACCTACAATACAATACACAATACAATACAATGCAGGCTGAACTCTTGACCCCTCGTTCTCAAACTGCTATAATGCAGCGGTGCTGTTTCTCAGTGGCTGTCCCTAGAACCTGGAATGGACTCCCTGTTGCACTCCACCTTGTGCTTAGAGGTCACACCACTAGGCGTAAAAAAAAAAGTGTTGTGTTTCCGGTAACGCGACCGACCCATTTTGACGGCCGTGACCCAAATATTTTTGTAAAAAATTTTTATTAAAAAAAAAATTTTTCCCAAACAAATTTTTTTTTTCAAAAAAAAATTAAATTTTTTTTTCAAAAAATATTTTTTTAACATTTGTATTGACATAACATAAGAGACGTCAACAAAATGAAATTAATAGGACTGTTTCTAGAGCAGTTTTAGGTGCAGACAGTCGGGAAATAGGCAGTTTATACTTGCTTAGAACACGTACTTTGTTTCAGCGTGCAAAAAAAACTAGTGGGGTATACTTTTTCGGATAGTCACTGCATAAAAATATTTTACAAAATAAAAATATTTTCCGACCTACCTACCCAATTTTTTTTAGCTCTGTTACCGGAAACACAGCATTTTTTTTTTTAGGCCCTATTTTTCTTTCTCACTTAAAAACTGTTTTATTTAGCCGTTGTTGGACTGAGAGCGCTTCTGAGTTGATAACCTTGAAGGTGCGCTATATAAAAGGTCAATAATAATAATAGTAATGGAGCTGATATGTTATAATAATTATTACAGCTTGTATGTTATAATTAATTATGGCTCTGTTGTAGTATGCTGCTGACTTTGTTAGATCCTGCTTATGTCTATATGACTTGTATGTACATGTATGTATGTGGTTTAGATTGTGAATGCTATTTTGTAGGTATTGGTCTGGTGCCGCCTCATTATGCACTGGACTGTCTTCCAGGATGGCAGGCCGATTCCATTGGTTACCATGCCGACGATGGACGGTAAGTCTTGATGCATTCGTGCTTTGAAAATGTTCATGGTGTACGTTATGAATGATTTTGCTACGTTTAAATATTCTATCTTAAAATCTGTGTAGAATACTAATGTTGGATTTCATTGTCTGAGCCATAGTTTTGGTTTTTTATTCTCTCTAAATAATGGGGTTTTTTTTAAATTTCCATCGTTTTTTATCGTTGTTTTGCCTGCTTCGAAAATGTTTATAGTGTACATTATGAATGAAGTCTCTGTAGACGACTAATTTTACGTTTCAGTGTCTGATTATTAATCTCTGGTTAACATCTGACAATTGTTTGATGAATGTCACATAACGACAGAAAGAATATCTGGCACAGGGAAATCTGTCACAGGGAAATGTGTCACAGGGAAAATCTGTCACAGGGGAAATCTGCCACAGGGATATCTGTCACAGGAAAATCTGTCACAAGGAAATCTGTCACAGGAAAATCTGTCAAAGGGAAATGTGTCATAGGGAAATGTGTCACAGGGAAATCTGTCACAGGAATATCTGTCACCGGGAAAATCTGTCACAGGGAAATGTGTCATAGGGAAATCTGTCACATGAAAATCTGTCACAGGGAAATGTGTCACAGGGAAATCTGTCACAGGGAAATCTGTCACAGGGAAATGTGTTACTGGGAAATGTGTCACAGGAAAATCTGTCAAAGGTAAATATGTCACAGGAATATCTGTCACAGGAAAATCTGTCACAGGAAAATCTGTCACATCGAAATCTTTCACAGGGAAATGTGTCACAAGTAAAAATCTGTCACAGGAAAATCTGTCACAGGAAAATCTGTCACAGGAAAATCTGTCACATGGAAATCTGTCACAGGGAAATGTGTCACAAGTAAAAATCTGTCACCGGAAAATCTGTCACAAGAAAATCTGTCACATGGAAATATGTCACAGGAAAACCTGTCACAGGGAAATCTGTCACAGGGAAATGTGTCACAGGGAAATGTGTCACATGAAAATATGTCACAGGAAAATCAGTCACAGGAAAACCTGTCAAATTATATTAAACGTTTTAAGATTACGTGCAATTATGTTTAAATATTCTATCTTATTTTGACAAATTATATTAAACATTTTAATATTACGTGCAATTACGTTTAAATATTCTATCTTATTTTGAACGAGAACACAAGCCTATGGAACTACAAAGGTTGGCAGGAAAATCTTTCACATGGAAATCTGTCACAGGGAAATCTGTCACATGGAAATCTGTAACAGGAAAAATCTCTCACAAAAAAATGTGTCACAGGAAAATCAGTCACCGGGTAATCTGTCACAGGGAAAATCTGTCACAGGGAAATCTGTCACAGGGAAATTTGTCACAAGCAAAAATCTGTCACAGGAAAATCTGTCACATGGAAATCTGTCACAGGGAACTCTGTCACAGGAAAGTCTGTCACATGGAAATCTGTCACAGGGATATCTGTCACAGGGAAATCTGTCACAGGGAAATTTGTCACAGGGAAATCTGTCACATGGAAATATGTCACAGGGAAATGTGTCTCAGGGAAATGTGTCACATGGAAATCTGTCCCATGGAAATGTGTCACAGAGAAATCTGTCACATGGAAATCTGTCACATGGAAATCTGTCACAGGGAAATGTGTCACAGGGAAATGTGTCACAGAGAAATCTGTCACAGGAAAATGTGTCACATGGAAATCTGTCACAGGGAAATCTGTCGCAGGAAAATGTGTCACAGGGAAATCTGTCACATGGAAATCTGTCACAGGAAAATCTGTCAAATTCTCTTTTTTTGACAAATTATATTAAATGATTTTAAGATTGCGTGCAATTACATTTAAATATTCTATCTTATTTTGACAAATTATATTAAACGTTTTAATATTACGTGCAATTACGTTTAAATATTCTATCTTATTTTGAACGAGAACACAAGCCTATGGAACTACAAAGGTCGGCAGGAAAAATCTGTCACAAAAAAAGTGTCACAGGAAAATTAGTCACCGGGTAATCTCTCACAGGGAAATCTGTCACATGGAAATCTGTCACAGGGAAATCTGTCACAGGGAAATTTGTCACAAGCAAAAATCTGTCACAGGAAAATCTGTCACATGGAAATCTGTCACAGGGAAAACTGTCACAGGGAAATCTGTCACATGGAAATATGTCACAGGGAAATCTGTCACAGGGAAATGTGTCACAGGGAAATGTGTCACAGAGAAATGTGTCACAGGGAAATCTGTCACAGGGAAATGTGTCACAAGAAAATCTGTCACATGGAAATCTGTCACAGGAAAAATCTGTCACCAAAAAATGTGTCACAGGAAAATTAGTCACCGGGTAATCTGTCACAGGGAAAATCTGTCACAGGGAAATCTGTCACAGGGAAATTTGTCACAAGCAAAAATCTGTCACAGGAAAATCTGTCACATGGAAATCTGTCACAGGAAAAACTGTCACAGGGAAATCTGTCACATGGAAATATGTCACAGAGAAATGTGTCTCAGGGAAATGTGTCACATGGAAATATGTCACAGGGAAATCTGTCACAGGGAAATGTGTCACAGAGAAATCTGTCACAGAGAAATCTGTCACATGGAAATGTGTCACATGGAAATCTGTCACAGAGAAATGTGTCACAGGGAAATGTGTCACAGAAAAATCTTTCACAGGAAAATCTGTCACATGGAAATCTGTCACATGGAAATCTGTCACAGGGAAATCTGTCACAAAAAAAGTGTCACAGGAAAATTAGTCACCGGGTAATCTGTCACAGGGAAATCTGTCACATGGAAATCTGTCACAGGGAAATCTGTCACAGGGAAATTTGTCACAAGCAAAAATCTGTCACAGGAAAATCTGTCACATGGAAATCTGTCACAGGGAAAACTGTCACAGGGAAATCTGTCACATGGAAATATGTCACAGGGAAATCTGTCACAGGGAAATGTGTCACAGGGAAATGTGTCACAGAGAAATGTGTCACAGGGAAATCTGTCACAGGGAAATGTGTCACAAAAAAATCTGTCACATGGAAATCTGTCACAGGAAAAATCTGTCACCAAAAAATGTGTCACAGGAAAATTAGTCACCGGGTAATCTGTCACAGGGAAATCAGTCACAGGAAAACCTGTCAAATTATATTTTATGTTTAAATATTCTATCTTTTTTTGACAAATTATATTAAACGTTTTAAGATTACGTGCAATTACATTTAAATATTCTATCTTATTTTGACAAATTATATTAAACGTTTTAATATTACGTGCAATTGCGTTTAAATATTCTATCTTATTTTGAACGAAAACACAAGCCTATGGAACTACAAAGGTCGGCAGGAAAATCTGTCACATGGAAATCTGTCACAGGGAAAATCTGTCACAGGGAAAATCTGTCACAGGGAAATCTGTCATAGGGAAATGTGTCACTGGGAAATGTGTCACAGGGAAATCTGTCACATGGAAATATGTCACATGAAAGTCTGTCACAGGAAAATCTGTCACATAGAAATCTGTCACAGGGAAATCTGTCACATGAAAGTCTGTCACAGGAAAATCTGTCACATGGAAATCTGTCACAGGGAAAACTGTCACAAGGAAATCTGTCACATGGAAATATGTCACAGAGAAATGTGTCTCAGGGAAATGTGTCACATGGAAATCTGTCACATGGAAATGTGTCACATGGAAATCTGTCACAAGGAAATGTGTCACAGAGAAATCTGTCACAGAGAAATATGTCACATGGAAATGTGTCACATGGAAATCTGTCACAGAGAAATGTGTCACAGGGAAATGTGTCACAGAAAAATCTTTCACAGGAAAATCTGTCACATGGAAATCTGTCACATGGAAATCTGTCACAGGGAAATCTGTCACAGGGAAATGTGTCACATGGAAATATGTCACAGGAAAATCAGTCACAGGAAAACCTGTCAAATTATATTTTATGTTTAAATATTCTATCTTTTTTTGACAAATTATATTAAACGTTTTAAGATTACGTGCAATTACATTTAAATATTCTATCTTATTTTGACAAATTATATTAAACGTTTTAATATTACGTGCAATTGCGTTTAAATATTCTATCTTATTTTGAACGAAAACACAAGCCTATGGAACTACAAAGGTCGGCAGGAAAATCTGTCACATGGAAATCTGTCACAGGGAAAATCTGTCACAGGGAAAATCTGTCACAGGGAAATCTGTCATAGGGAAATGTGTCACTGGGAAATGTGTCACAGGGAAATCTGTCACATGGAAATATGTCACATGAAAGTCTGTCACAGGAAAATCTGTCACATAGAAATCTGTCACAGGTAAAATTCTGTCACAGGAAAATCTGTCACATGGAAATCTGTCACAGGGAAAGGAAAATCTGTCACAGGGAAATCTGTCACAGGAAAAATCTGTCACAAGTAAATCTGTCTCAATAAAAATCTGTCACATGGAAATCTGTCACAAGGAAATCTGTCACAGGGAAAATCTGTCACCGGGAAATCTGTCACATGAAAGTCTGTCACAGGGAAATCTGTCACATGGAAAATCTGTCACAGGAAAATCTGTCACATGGAAATCTGTCACAGGGAAAATCTGTCACAGGAAAATTCTGTCACAGAAAAATGTGACACAACGAAATCTGTCACCGGGAAAATCTGTCACCGGGAATTCTGTCACAGGGAAAAGTCGTCCTCTGTCAAATTTACAAGGTTCAAATTTTCTGCGATGCGGCTACATACTGCAAAGAGATGGTCTTGCGGTCAATGTGTTCGTATGTATATATTTATATAAATTATATGTATATATATACAGGGTGGCTCAATAAAAAAATGACCCACTGGATAAAATGCGACATCTTCGCAGCCGATTGAAATTTTTCTATGAAAAATTCCCAATTTGCAGAGGAATGAATTTCCGACAATTCCTCAAAGTTTTACTTAAAAATTTTGTGTTTGCACAAGTTGTTTTTTATTGAGCCACCCTGTATATATATATTTATTCCTAATTATGTTTCTGGTCAATATCGTTTGCAATGGGAAGAGGATGTAACCTTGGCAAAGCGAGCATTTGTCCACCCCTACCCCCACACAAGAAGCAATGTTACAATCTGCATGGTATATATTGTTTGTGCTTGGCTGTGGTTCGTAGTCTGCCAACTGTTTTGCTCAGTGCTTCCCCCCCCCCCTCTGGAATCAGCTGCTGAAATAGGTCCTGCTTGTCTGTCCATTATTGACATAAGCAGCATTGGCTGCAGTCAATACCGATTGCTTTGGGGATGTCCATATATTACGTATTCACAGAGGGGGAAACAGGTCCACGGGATTTATGCGATTCGCGTACGGGTGCGTAGGAGGGGAGGAAGATCCAGGAAGATGTACTTATGCAAAATAAATATCTTAACAGCGATGGGTACGAATAAGAGACGTTAGCCTATTTATTCTTCTTCTGCTTTGGGTATCTGCCCCTAAGCAGGCTGGAATGCAGAATGTTACCACTCCACATTCCGCTGTGCCTTCTCATTGAGCTTTTGGTGTCTGTCCTCCATTGTCCAGTCTGGAATCATTTGTCTTGGTCTTCCTCTTGATATTTTCCCATCCATTGTTTTTCACTCTCTTTCCCCTGCATTGTTTTTCGCTTTCTTCCCCTTCATTTTTTCTTCGTTGATAGTGAGTCTCCTAGGCTTGTGTCACACTGTACAAGATACTGTCAATAATTTTGCGCTGGTGAGCACAATATTATAGTTAATGAAGTAGTTTTCTATGCATGGAACCACCTTGTCCAGCATCAGAAGGCTTACCAGTGTTTGAATTGTTCCCTGCCTGCCTGCCTGCCTGCCTGCCTGCCTGCCTGCCTGCCCGCCTGCCTGCCTGCCTGCCACCTAATTGATTACCTGTTCGTCGATGCCGGTGCCAGCTAGTCGCCGGTTCAATACCGCACCATTCTCCCCCCTCCCCCCCACCCCAACCCCACCCCCGCAATGGACTGTGCATCACTCAGATTGTGCCGACGAGAACTGTCGACACCTGGCGGCATTCGGATTATTCACTTGCTTAGTGCATCCACCACTCACTCACTCACTGACTGAGCGAGAGCCGTGCGGTAGTTATTGATCTCGTCTGTCTGCTGACTGGCCGTGGCTCATAATCTATTCGGACGTCTTAGTCGTTACAGCAGTGCCTTGCTGGATGACGACATTCGCGCTCTTTCTATCTCTAAGCAGACGACAGCGTCTTGAGAATTATCCAGGCGGCGCCGTTTCGACGGAAAGCGTTTAGGTTTGGCCACCAGGGAGGCGACCGGCCAGACCATTTCGTGGATAACATAACGCTGAGGCGTCGTCGGCGCCTTCGTTATTGTTTCGTTGGTGATCTCTCAGGAAGGGAAGATGTTCGGCGGACGGCCGGCTGGAGGGGCCCGGGCCGGGCGCTGCTGCTGATCGGCTGGCGGCTGGCGACGGGGATTTTACGGTGGAGGAGTCGATGGGCGGCTGTTGATTAGCGTCGGCTGTGCTGTTGTTGTGTTGGGTGGACCACGTGCCGGGATTGGATGTGTAGTTGTCGCGGCCGGACGTCGACTGTTAAACAAAGATGGCAGTTATGGGCAAAAATGGCTTGCACAGACCTGTTCAACGCCATCTTCAGGACTTTTTGTAAACTGTAATTCGGTCGTTTTTATACTTATTTGAGTTGTCTTTGAGGCTTTTTTTAAAATTGCAGTTGTTGCTGTATATCTTTGTTTATTATGGCTGGAGGGACAGGCCGCTGTCGGTGACAATAGAGATGAATATTTAATGTAAAATGAGAGCTGGCCAGAAGTTATCGTCTGTAGAGTACATATATATGTACCCTAGAGGTGTATAAATTGGTGTCATATTATCAGTTAGTTGAAGACAGTGCTGGAGTGTTTGATTTGTTATGTTGTGATTCGGAGAACTGTTTCTTATGAGCATTTGATAATTGAGAATGAACTTTGTGTTGGCCTACAGTTCTTCCATGTCTAATTAATGCTGTATATGTGGGCAACACTTTTTTTAGGAAAAGACCTCTACAAATATTATCTTTGGTTTCATTTCATTGTCTAAAGAGAGATTGCTAGTTTTTCAGACTTTCAGACCACACTGGTATTATGCACAATTTCTCCATACTAGTGGAATTCAAACCTTTATGGACTTCTTGTGAACATGAGTCACTCTCACGCATTGTGTTTAGTGTTATGTATTTTACAAGTAATCTAACATCAATGCGCTGCCAATATTTTGAATTAGCAGTGGATCAGCAGAATTCTATTTCAAGGCGTTTCTTTAAGGTAGCGCTAGAATTCAATTTGCTTCTGAATTTGTTTTCGCACAGGAATTCTGAATCGGTTTGCAGTGATTTGAGCCTTGGGTTTCATAATTTTTAGCAGACATTCCGTGGTAGCAGATCTATTTCACGAATGATTGAGGATTATGCTCTTTGATTGCAGTCTTGGTTGCGCATAGGATTGCTGTATTGGTCCGTGGTCTGGTGATGCCTTCTTGGTAATACCTCTACCTACCTGTGCGTGCTTTGTCGTCCGGTCTCGAACACAGCTGTTCGTTCTTCCTCTAATGGAGAACTTGTGGTTCCCCATGCTAGCATATCAACCAGGCAGCATCGCTTTCTCGATAGCTGGCATTGGCCGATTCACTTGAAATGGACTTCCTAGAAACGATGCCAATACATTTTACAAGTTGCTGAAATCTGATGTGTATTGCCATGGTTCGGCCGGAAGCACCTCTGAGTAGGCTTCTTGAAGGGGTGCTATAAAAATGTTGAAATGAATGAACGAATGAGTTGGGATTAGTCACCTCTGAGTAGTTTCTTTAACCCTTTGAACCCTGAGCTCTGTAACTCTATGGATAACGTCCCCCTATAGCGGTCAGCTGGGTTCAAAGGGTTAAGAGTAACTTGATGCAGATGTGCACTTACGATTGCAACGTTATGGGATATATGATTAGAGATGTTTCATTGTCGTTTGTGTGTGGCAGAATCTTTAAGTCGGACTCGCAGGGACGCCCGTTCGGTCCACCGTGTTCAGTTGGCGACAAGATTGGCTGCGGTATAAACTTCAAAGGAAGCCTCAACGATGATCCCGTTCATCCGGTGGTTCCCGTCTTTTTTACAAAAAATGGCAAGGAGGTACGTGTGTAACATTCATTATTCTTTCATTTAACATTTGTTACAGAAGTGCTCAGTCCAAAGCGACAAAAAATGGCAAGGAGGTACATGTGTAACATTCATTATTCTTTCATCCAACATTTGTTACAGAAGTGCTCAGTCCAAAGCGACAAAAAATGGCAAGGAGGCACATGTGTAACATTCATTATTCTTTCATCTAACATTTGTTACAGAAGTGCTCAGTCCAAAGCGAATTCCAAACATGCACGCACAGTTGCGCACCCTACATCAGTGGTTCCCAACCTTTTTTGACTGTAGGGCCACTTTTTCTAAGTTGGAGGACACGAGGGCCACTTTTTCTTAGTTAAAGGACATTAGAGCATTTTAGAGGGCCACAATGCTAACAATTTAATTAACTACAAGCATATAAAAATTGTTATAATTAATTCAGAGTAGAATGTTTGATGTAGATAGACTTACAAAATAAAATAATTTGTAATAGAAAATAATTATATGTTCTATCCTATCCAAATTGTCAATTTTTTCTTATATTTTTGTTAATTCTTTGAGACATGAGTGTCATTGTTGAGACCTGGCGGACCATTTTGTGAGGCCACGGGTTGGAAACCACTGCCCTACATGCTGCACACTAGCAATATATGTGTAATGTTTTGTTCTTTCTTGAAAGTAATGTGATGTAGTATGAGTGAGCTTCTGGACTGCTATTCAACAATGGTGTTCATTCTCGGTAGCTGGTCTTACAACCTGGAATGTCCTCCAGGGCTGTTACACTGCCCACACGTCGCTCCACTCTGTTTCTTAAGAATTTTATAACTGTTCTATTTAGCTGGTGGTTAGGTTGGGAGCATTTCTGAGTAGCCTACCTTGAGGAGGTGCTATATGTACAATATTCTAAGCAATAATAATAGTCATGTAATGTAATTAGAAACTTATATAGAGCCACTCACACTGTTGTATGTATGTATGTATGTAGTATGTATGTAATATGCATGTATGTATGTATGATAAGTATGATGTATCTATGCATGTTTGTTTATGTACATGTATATTAGGACAGTTGCATCTGTGGTATTGCATAATATTACATGATGGTATTACATAATATTACATGATGGTATTACATAATATTACATCATGATGGTATTACATAATATTACATGTGATATTACATGTGGTATTACATATTACATGATGGTGTTACATGATGGTAATACATGATGATATTACATGTGGTATTACATGATAGAGTATTACACGATATTGCATGATGATATTACGTGTGGTATTACTTGATAGAGTATTACACGATACTAGGTTTTTTGCGTGCAGGTTGGAATTGTATCGACAGTGATTCCGCCGGAGGGTTTGCACCCGGCCGTGGGGATGCATTCCGAAGGGGAAGAGGTTCAGTTGAATCTCGATGCCAAATGGGAGCACAGCGACGTCATTCTTATGTCGATCGACAGCTGTGAGGAGGATTGGGCGAGGCTTCATGACGTCCGAGTCAACGGACAGGTACCAGTTGGTCTTACTATTGTTATTATTGATTCTTTTGTTGATTAGACTCTGATCATGTAAATTTATACATTGCCTTGCACTCCAATTCACGATGTTTAAAATCAGGCCTTTTTTAACGTGCAGTTGTACACAAAATGTGCAGTTTTAAATGGATTTGTGCAGTTGTAGAAGCACTTCTGTACAGTTAAAACTAGCGAAAAAGGTCATTGTCTTGCGATTGAAAGTAATTTACGTTTGTAATATATGAATGGGTCCTAACAAAGTCTAGTTTGTAGTCTAGTAAGAAAGTTCGGTATGTTGTATTGATTGGTCAGGCAGTGTCCTGTGATGACTTGCTGTGGTGATGTCTTTGCCTGCAGCCTGGCAACTAGACTACTGAGTAGTTACTCTAGATCAGGGCTGAAAGTGAGCCGGGTCGGTCCGGGTCTGAGACCCGGCATCGATTTTCGAGACCTGCTGTTGCCGGGTCTCAGCCGGGTCGCAAAACAGGCCGTCAGATGCCAAAAGTAGGTAAAAATGGTAGGATTTTCGGTAATTTGGGGCAAATGACTATAGGAAAAACGTCGTCAGAAAAATTTATGGGCCAAAGGCGTGCTCGTCCGCCAAAGTGAGACCCGGCAACTTTTCCAAACCACTTTCAGCCCTGCTCTAGATCAGTGGTTCCCAACTTTTTTGACGTTATGGCCAATTTTTCTTAGTTGAAGGGCTATATACAAGGCTAAACTTTAATTAACGAAAAGTATATAAAATTTTTATTATTGATTCAAAATATAATGTTTGATGTTATTTATAGGTTTTATAATAAAATAATTTGTAATAGAAAATAATTGTGTTCTATTCTGTTAAAATTGTAATTTTTATCATAATTTTTTAAAATTATTTGAGAGACGAGGGCCATTTTTTTAGGCCTGGCGGGGCACTTTAGGCCTGCGGGACAAGGGTTGGGAACCTCTGCTCTAGATACACGTTAGGAAATGTAGTAAGGAAGTCGAATTCATGATCAATTCGAAGATCTAATTTATTCAACGGTTAAAAGTTCCGTTGATCGAACGCAGTGTAGTTATAATGATTTTATGTCGGAAATTTTGCCTTGTCCATGTTCACGAAACAATCGTTTGTCGAAAGCATTCACGGCAGAGAGCCAGCAGAATCTAATTAGCACAAGGTGACCATTCATCACGGCTTAGCGCTGCATTGACATCAGTACCGCTGGTACATGTCTACTGCAGTAGCAGCCTAGTCTTCGGGGCATAAGCTGATTGATCATAAATATAATGCATCTTAAATATTCATCAATACACATTTTTAAAAGCAGCTCTGGGCGCTGCTTAATTTAAAAATTATTCACTGCAGCAGTGCTGCCATTTTAGTCGATATATGCAATATCTGCCGAATATGCCTTTCATGATCCATTCATTTTCGTCTCCTTCTGAAGTACCAAAATAAATTTCTAATTACGCATTTGCATTTTTTATCTTTGCTTTGAGGCTGTACGTGATTTTACCAATACATGTTTATACTATTATAGCTTTGGTCGTTTGGTCTAGGTGATTATTGATTGATTGTGTAATGGATGCCCTGTGCACGGGTTCACCTTGTTGTGTTGTATTTTTTTCCATAAATTTATAAAGAACTTCTCAGAGTGCACACCAGTCAGAGGTACTGTTGCGGTTGTCAAGTCGATAATCAATAAAATGTTATTGCAAGCATTAATTTAATGCATCTAGGCATAGGCAGAATAATTTAATATTAAGTAATGTTGGAACCCGTTATTGTTACTAAGCAACATAATTACACAATTAGTCCAGTTACTGATGATTGTTTTCAGGGATGTTTAAAGGAATTTTTAGAACTGCACAACTCTTTCTTTTATTTCCCATCCTCCAGGGTAAATTACTTCCAATCAGAGGATAATGATTTTTTTGCTAGTTTTAACTGTACAGAAATGCTTCTACAACTGCACAAATCCAGTTAGAATTGCACATTTTGTGTACAACTGCACGCTAAAAAAGCCCTGAATGTTTTGTGTGTGAACTTGCGATGAAATGGTAACTATCTAACATACAACTTTCAAACGCGTTTCAAATGTTCTGCTGTACGATAAGTTGTTCTTTTCTAGTTGCTCGAGTACATTGGTCGTGGCAAAAGTATAATAGACGTGGGACTGGCACAGGCTCGACATCCGTTGACGACACGCTACCACTACTTTGAAATCCAGATTGTTGACCCAGGACAAAGCTGCTTCATCGCAATTGGCCTTGCTCGTAGGGTAAGTGCTTGTTAACCCTTTCCCACCGGACCGGGTCACCCGTGACCCGATTAAAACAATTTCGGCTGGAAAGGGTTAAATAATTTAAATAAATTCATTCACTCAACGGGACTACTCGAAAGTGCTTCCGACTCTAGCACGGAGAGAAGTGCTGTTTTGAGTTGAATAGAAAATGCTTTAGTAAGAGCCTCATGAAGCAAACATAGCTTCCGTGGAAGCCCATTCCACATCAATGGGCCAACCGTGGAAAATGCGTACTTAATTATTTCTGAAGGGAAAAGTTAATGCAACGGGAAGGGAAGACACAAAGTTTGTAAAGGCTTGCACTTCTGAGTTGGTCTCTTGAAGAGGTGCTATATAAATTCTTGGATTGAATGAATGAATGAATGAAATATATCGACGAATATTCATGGTTCAAAGTATAGATTGAACATAAAAACTTGAGCAATTGTGTATTTGTGATGTGATCAAATTTGTCATTTTTAAGTTTATGGCGTTTAGCATCTAAATAATTTTGTCTGCAAATTTGGTGGAATTTATTTTGAAATGTACTTATCTCATTTTTCAAAAGCTGTTTAAAACTTGGTTGTCAGTACCAGACTTCAGGGATGCAGTACTTAGCTTTTTGGAAGTCTTAATACAGATGTATATAAATATGTTTTTTAGTATTTTGTAATCTTTTAACAGATTCGTTATGGTACTTTAGATAAACATCTTCAACTTTTTGTGTTTTGCCTTCTAGGATTATCCCAAACACCGGCATCCTGGCTGGAATAAGGGTTCCATAGCGTATCATGCAGGTATGTTTATGTTTGGCACATCTCTAGCATTCAACTATTTTGTCCTATCTGTGAACTTCAGCAAGTCTCTTAACTCGCTTATTAAACATAAGAAATGGCGTGTCAAATCTTTTAAATCGTCTAAAAAGTACACGTTTTCCTAAATCCAAAATATCCTAATGATGAATTTTTTTCCTCATCTGCCAATTGTGCAATTAAATTGTAGAAGGTAGTTCTGTCTGGTGGAAACGTAGGTTGGATGGTGCACAGTTCTGAGGCTGCCCTATTTCTTGTGACCTGCACATTTGGAAAAGTAGCTTTAAGTATGTATGTATGTATGTATGTAATAGCACCTGTTATAGAGCTCCTTCAAGATTCTAGTCCGAGGCACTCTGGACTACAGCGCAGACACTGAATTGGGGTTTCACATCGAAGCGCATGAGCAACTGCAAGTGAAGGACTTGCTCAGAGTCCCTGCATGGTCGCTTTACGTGGATTCGAACTCGCAACCTTCTGGCTCCAATGCACTGAACCTACCTGTGTATGAGCACTTGTTAAATCACCCAGGGCTTCAAGATTTCTATTCATTTCTATTTTTAGTTCCATGGAAAATGGAGTTATTTGCAAGAAAACTGATCATAAATTGATTTTTTATGGTGTTATTGGCAAATTTGTTTCTGCAGATGATGGAAAACTTTTTGTTGGGACTGGAATCGGTGAACATTTTGGTCCGGAATGCAACAAAGGTTTGTATCAATATTCTGCCTTTGATCGTAAATATTCTGTTTTTAATTTTTCACTGAATTTACCTTTATGTGTTGAACCTGTTGAAAAGAAACCTCCTTGAAGAGGTGTGACACAAATTCATTTAATGAATGAATGGCGGATTTAAATAAGCATTAGTATCAGTAGTATATAGCACTTCTGTCCAACCTGCGGCCCGCAAGCTGGTTTTAGGCCTAAGCTAGCGAAATATTTTCACACTTTTTTCATTGAAGAAAAACAAATCACAGACCAACTATAATGGCTATAATTTGTGTTATTTGACAATGTGAATACAAAATCAAGTTCCCACGACACATCCATCATGATTATTTCATAGTAATTTTGAATACAGCTTCAATTATTTACATTAGATCAGAGTTATTGCTTTTGAGTTCACCGGTGCGGCCCTCGGCTTCACGAAAAGTTCTTTGGTGGCCCGCGGTGTCAAAAAGGTTGGACAGCACAGTATAGTATAGTTTATAATATAAATGTCTAAAAGAAGTTAAGGTGATAAATATTTGTGATGTGCTGAGCCATGTTATCTACTTGAGGGATTTATGCAGCACCCCTTCAAGATAACTATTCAGAGGTGCTCCCGATCCAGGCACGGCCAAAGAGGAAACTCTTGAGTAGCTTATACTCGTAGTTCTCTGTGGTTGGTCCAACAACCTGATATGGACTTCCCTTGACTATGCGACACCTCCCAAGCTGTTCTCAATTTCACAAACTGTTGAAGACTGTTTTGTTTCCGCTTGATCTCGGCCGGGAGCGCCTCTGAGTAGGTACCTTGAAGGGGCGCTATATAAATTTTAATTGATTGATTGATTGATTGACTATAAAGAGCGTTGTCTTGTGTTGACCAGGTGACGTCATGGGCTGTGGCATCCTTTTCCCTCGTGACTATAGACGAGAATTTGACGCTTGCGATCACAACGAAGGAGATTACATGTCGGACGGAGCGAGGAACGATTTCGTTGATCTTGATGGAGGATTTACGGAATCTGAATCGGAGGATGAAGCATGGTGGGAGAAGCCAAATGCGGAAAACGGAATCAAGGTTCAGGTGGGAATGCGAGCTTATTGCTCTTTTGAAATCTTTTCATTGTTCGCGTGTACTTCGGGCTTAACCACACTTTTTCATTCAGAAGATGATTTGTGTCGGAGGCAGAGTACAACCTCTCACTCCACGTTTATATTGCGACCGAGCCACCCGCAGTAAAGATCCGAGAAATTAATCTCTGATAAATCCAGGGCTGAAAGTGGTTTGGGAAAGTTGCCGGGTCTCACTTTGGCGGACGAGCACGCCTTTGACCCGTAAATTTTTCTGACGACGTTTTTAAAAATAATTTTCCCAAAATTATTCAAAATCCTACCATTTTTTACCCAGTTTTGGCACCTGGTGACCTTTTTGCGACCCCGCTGAGACCCGGCAACAGCAGGTCTCAAAAATCGATGCCCGGTCGCAGACCCGGATCGACCCGGCTCACTTTCAGCCCTGGATAAACCGACCGACCGGGAATCGAACCCGGGTCGCCGGCGTGGTGAGCGGGCTGCCAACCCACTCGGCCACTCAGGATCTCTTAATTTTTTAATTATTATTATTATTTTTTGGCTTTCTACACGCTATTGTTTTCCCCACCACCAATCTTTTGGTTATCAGATTATGTGCATAATTACATTTTAATTGTAATCAGACATTTATGTTTTGTATTTGATCATTTTTAAAGCGCCTTTTATAGGGTGAACCGCTCAGAAGCGCTTCCAGTGCACAAGGCCTGCGAAAAAAAGAAGCAGGTTTGAGAAGAACGGAGAAATAAAAAAAAGACAGCTAGGCATCAAATTGTAGAGCAAACAATGTAACGCTGTTCAAAGTGCTAAACTAATCAGTGCAACTCAGTGCTAGTGCCTATCTGATGTCGAATATCAATTAGCAAATAGTGCACAGTAAAGTAGAAAAACTCTAGAAGTAAACCAAGTGGCAGGCACTTGTGGAGCCAACCAACAGATTCCCGTTGATGGATGGATGCTCAAAGTCTGTGGACCAGGTTGTTAGGGTGGAGATAACATTCAACAGTACCAGGGTACCGAACATATCCCCTACACCACCGTGCCCCACGTGATGTTGGGTTATTTAAGTAAATGGATTAACTAGTTTTTTAAAGATAATCTCATAGTGTCACAGTTTTGACCTTTGATGAAACTACAGCATATCAAGTATATCCTATAATATTATTATATGGTCATTCTTTTGTTTCTTAGGTTTTCTTTACACGTAAGGGACAATACAATATCAAGTATATCCTATATATATCGTCATTCTTTTGCTTCTCAGGTTTTCTTTACACGTAACGGCAAGATGATCGGGAAGCGTGAAGTACGGATTCCGAAAGGAGGTTTCTTTCCCACGGTCGGAATGCTTAGCAGCGACGAGAAAGTTCGAGTCGACCTTCGACCCCTAACTGGATGATTGATTCATCTGTGACATACATTCGTGCTGGTGGTATTGCGGCTATAAAGTGGTGGTATTGCGGCTATAAAGTGGTGGTATTGCGGCTTTAAAGTGGTGGTATTGCGGCTTTAAAGTGGTGGTATTGCGGCTATAAAGTGGTGGTATTGCGGCTATAAAGTGGTGGTATTGCGGCTATAAAGTGGTGGTATTGCGGCTTTAAAGTGGTGGTATTGCGGCTTTAAAGTGGTGGTATTGCGGCTTTAAAGTGGTGTTATTGCGGCTTTAAAGTGGTGGTATTGCGGCTTTAAAGTAGTGGTATTGTTCCTTTAAAGTGATCGACTTGAAGCTCTGGCTAATGAGAGAACCGAGTGGCTGCGGAAATGCAACGTCGTTTTAACTGAACACATTTGCCTATGCAAACGTTTCCTTCCGTCGACAATTTCTCGTGGACCGTTGCATGGTGGGAAGAGAAGAAACCAGCGTACACACGAAAAACTCTCGGCCAAATTCTTCCTCCGACTGACAATTGCTTCATCGTACGTCAGAGTCTGTTGTGCCTATGATCTAAAACAGGTCCGTTAATTAATTAACAGATAGCGACTGTTGTCATGGCAATGAAATTTTTTGGGCTGGTTAATTCGAGTTGCTATTTGGCTTGGCTGATGTTTGTGGAGGCGTCGTGCATATCTAAAGCTGTTGCCATCTCGGGTTTTTTTTCTGTGAACTTTGTAGATATGCTGCTATCTCATACGCTAGCATTGATCAGTAAATGTTATTTTAAGTCTTGAAATAACTTCGTAAGGCTTCGTCTTCTGATGATAAAAGTTTGTAAAATTATTATAAAGCGAGTTATAGTAATTTTTTAAAACATTCCTTAAATGAAACTTTTATCTTGGGCAATGTGTTCGATCCAATTCCAGGGTACAGTGGGTAAAATAACCCCCCCCATGACAGATGTTCAATAGTATAAACAGAAATCTTGTTTGAATATAGTTTAATTTTATGATGAAACTTATCGACAGCATTCAGTTTTAGTTCTGTCTTAAAAAGACTTGGACGTTTAAAAGTTAGTGCAGGATGATTTTCTCTCATTCAATGAAAGATTTCTACGCTGATCCTGTCTTGATAATTTTCAGCAGCAGACTAGAACTATTGGACTTGACCGCATCACGACAACTGCTGATCACTTGCGTCTTGTACTTGCCAACTGAAAAGAAAAACCAGTACTAATCAGGTACTGAAAATCAAAACCAGTACCAATCAGGTACTGAAAATCAAAACCAGTACTAATCAGGCAGAAATGAGCATTAAGTTCTTTGATAATCACAGAAAATTAACAGTCAGTTGGCACGTAATGGAAATTCAGTCTATGAAACGTGGCAGTGCTTTCAATGCAAAAACTCGGCAATTGTCAATGTAGGATGTGCAAAAATGGGAACTTGTGGGAGACTCGGACTACTACCGAATGTCCAAAAAATTAGGCAGATTTCTAAAATAGAGCATATTTTGCAGCTTCCTTTGTGGGTAAGCGTATGTGCAGCTGTACTTGCCAGTGGAAAACTATAAATTTTAGGTTATGTCATTTCCAGTTTGGTCAATAATGCCATGATGCACAGGGAAGGAAAGGAATAAACAAAGCTCTAGGTGATTGCTCAACAAACCATGAAAAAATCTTGGAATTTCAAACACATATATGTTGAAGTGACACTAATTTTTTTCAACATGAAGCATGATCCTCCACACATGTCAACCCTTTTGGTTAGACCAACCAATGCCCGTCTCAGAACTGTGCTAATTAGCCATTCTCTAAGGTACCTTAAAGTTATGACTTTCGGTGCCAATGCTACTGAAACCAAAATGATGAGCTTTTTACGTACGTCTGAGTTGTCCCGCTCTCTGAATGGTCTGATTGACTTTCTTCAGACAGTTCAACAACTCCTGATGATTATTGGAACGTATCCGATATCCATTTAAGAGATCGCGATTCATGCTGAACAGTTCTTGGTAGCCCTGCCTCATGCTGCGCCTAAACTCAATGATTCAATAAGACAATGCACATTTTAACAATTAAAATCAGATGGTAGCAGAAAGTTCAACACCCAACCTAACAAAAGAACTTCCAAAGCACTGCTGGAAGGAAACTTGAACCACAATGTCAGTATTAGATGACAAATTTAAAAAATCGGTTTTTTTCTGATAAACCCTCTTTATAGTTAAATAGCTAAAAGTAGTTGGTACTAAGTGAACACAAAGCACAGTAGCCACCTCTTGTTTATTTGTTAAGATTATTTATATACATCGAGCTCTATCACATCTCCAAATAATCATGTGCTAGCCTAAACGATGTTAAACATAATTAATTGCACAAAAATTATTACCAGACACCAGTGCCTTCAAGTATAACCACTACAAAACAGAAAACACATGAACAGGCCTTTCATTTGGAGCTGAACATGCAATTGCCCAGGCCAGCTGCCAGTTACCTTGCCAACAGGGCTGTACTCAAGGGTATACGTGGGTATACGGCGTATACTCACCTCCAGGAAAAAACGGCATTGTATACTCACCTCCCGAAAACCAGGGTATACACGGGTAAATACACGTGTATATGCTAAATCCGGGCCAATTCGAAGGAAATGACTAGAAAAAAGGTCATCAAGCTTTTCTGGCAGAAAATTGGTGACTTAGGAAAATTTCGGCCGGATGAGTAAAAAAGTCATAAGTTTTTTCGAGCGAGAAATTGGCAACTTTTAAGAAAAAAATTTCGGGCGGGAAAATTTAACCGGCGGTAGCGTGTGCTCACCTCAAAAGTTCTGAGTACAGCCCTGCTTGCCAATGTACCATTTTGCCAAAAACTGCATACAGATAATAGAGTTCTAATTGGCTCACATGTCGCCGAGTATTCTGGCGTCTTCGCTTCGTACGACCAAACTGCGTATGACGTTGGAGTGGTCGGCCATCTGAGCCGACAGTTTCTGCCGAGTGTTCTGGAAATCCTCAACCTGCAGAAATCATTTCTCATTATACATGCACACAAGATCAGCAAATCTCAAGATCGGAAATCAATACGTACAGAGTATTGCTAGCTGAATTGCGATTTTCAAAGTCACAGCAAATAATATACATAGTTAATAGGAATAATTTAACACCTTAATGACGAGAGTGAAGTGAAAGTCATCTAGAAGTGTTAAAGGTAACACATGTTACATCTGAGCAGCCCCCTTGAAGAGGCGCTATATAAATGCATTTAATGAATGAATCTGGTTACCAGTACTTACAAAAACTCTCGAGCAAATGCAAAGCTTATTTTGTGATCGTAATTGTTTAGATTTATACAGTGCCCACGAGAAAAAATAAAAGTCACATAGCCCGTTCATTCACATAGCTCTAACTTAGTTTTCTTACAAATGCTGTCAACAATTAAGCATTTTCCATGCTGTGTATACAAAACTTTTCCCTTGAAAATTCCACATTTTATTCCATGCAACGTGCATAACAAACTTCTGTCACTTCTGTTACAAGAAAGAGCCAACATTTATCTCACTGTCCAAAGGCAAGGCATCAAAATACAAGGCATTAATATGTATTGATATTTGTTCAAACTGTCCAGATTGTCACAGAAGGTTCGCACAATCCAGATTCTATGGATAATTATTTGTTTGTTACAACATGTTAAGACCAGCAGCTACCAACCTGTCCAAGAACTTCCTTCAGTTTTTCCATCTCGTCAGGAAATTCTGCTGTTGATGCCAGCTCCTCCACGTTAAGAAATCCACAGAGTTGTTGGACAAGGTCACCAGCCAGCTCCATGTCATCCGTACGAATATGAACCTGGAAAGTGTTCAACCAGTGCCGCAGATTTAGACTTGGTGCTATATAAAGCTTGGAGGTGCTTGTTACACCAGATCTATTAAAACTTGACGAGGCAACTAACTACCTGGTGAATGCCTTTTACTTAATTCACAGCAAGGCATAAAAGTTGAAAATTTAAGTTACTTTCAATTGAATGCACTTACTGATTACATGTTTAGCAGTTTGTTGGCATGTAATCTCTGTCATAATATAGTATTATAGTATATTTGGCAACAACAGACCAACTTAATGTAATTTGTACAATAATTTTAACATTCTTGGGGGTCACTTCACTCTGTGTTCCTTAAGAACCTCAAAACTCTTATTTAGCTGTGGTTGGGTCGAGAGCAGGGCTGAAAGTGGTTTGGAAAAGTTGCCGGGTCTCACTTTGGCGCACGAGCACGCCTTTTGGCCCATAAATTTTTCTGGCGACTTTTTCCTATAGTCGTTTGCCCAAAATTAACAAAAATCCTACCATTTTTACCTACTTTTGGCATCTGACGGCCTGTTTTGCGACCTGGCTGAGACCCGGCAACAGCAGGTCTCGAAAATCGATGTCGGGTCTCAGACCCGGAACGACCCGGCTCACTTTCAGCCCTGGTCGGGAGCGCTTCTGAGTAAAATACCTTGAAGAGAGACGCTACATAAAAATTTTACATAAATAAATAAGCGCTTATGTGAACTGTGCGTGTTTATAGACCTGTCCGTTGGCTTCCATCTGAATGAAGACCGGACGCATACTTCGAAGGTTGAGAAAACCAAAATCGAGTTTATTTCCATCGACTTTCAGATCGTCGGTGAGAAGAAAATTCTGGTTCAGCCACATAACGACCTGGAGAAAATGAAAACCTAGATTGTTATGCCACACAATTAGCTCTACATACAAAAAAGCCTAGGTCTCGTATCATGGGAGAAACAACTGAACAGAGTGCATGACGGCTCTCTTTGCAAGGTGAGGTACAGGTTAAAACTTTCTCTGAGACAATAGGGACCTAAGCCAGTTCCCCACTACTCACATTTGCTTCTGAGCACCATTACATAGTCATCAGAAAAAGGAGCCCAATAAATGCATAACAGCAATAGTAACAATAATATTAATAATGATGATGATAATAATAACAATTTAATAATAATGATAATAACAATTTAGTAATAATGATAATAACAATTTAATAATAATGATAATAATGACAATTTAATAATAATGATAATAACAATTTAATAACAATGATAGCCTAATAATCATAGTAATAATAATAAATAAGTAAATAATAACACTTAAGGTTGTGATGATGGTCAATATTGTCATCCTATAGATAGATGCCTTTACCCTCTCCAACTAGAATAATGTATATTCAACACACAGCCATCAATCAAGCAATTATTATCTAACACAGCCTTAAAAGTTCACAGATGTGACTAGTTGATCAGACATATGACGAGACATACACGGTTTATTCGTTCACTGATCTGGAATGCCACGTAGCTCTTTGGTTGCGGAAGGCTGTTGTCAGATACCAGCAAGTACATCGAGTACCTTGGCAATGTGCGGGTCATCTCAAAAACGTGGAACTGTGTGCTGAAAGTATATGCACAACGAAATTATTAAGATTTTTACAAAAACCACTTTTCAACGTTTCCACACTTCAACATAATCTCTTATCTATACTAATTCCTCAATGTCAAAAGCATGCACAGAATTACTGTTGAATCCCATTCTGCAACATACACTTTAAAACTACTGGTATCTGTTCTATTCGCATTGCACCATGGCCATAGGCATAGGAGACGAGGGTCCAGAGGGAGCAAATGCCCCCAAATTTCGGCCAAGTCTGTTTTTCGGGCAAGTCTGTTTTTCGGGCAAGTCTGTTTTTCGGGCAAGCAGACCCAAAATTTGTGAAGATTTTGGCCGGATGACTAAAAAAAGGTAGTCAGAATTTTTGGGCAAAAGTTTAATTCCCCCCCCCCCCCCCCCCACTTCTGAAATGTCCCCTACGCCTATGACCCTGGCGAGTAGCTCACATTCTGGCCTTCAATGGAGCAACATCACATTTGTAAATTTAACTTTTTGTGTCAAGCGATAAATGCATGCGTAAAGCCAAACATTCCAACATTTGGCAAGCTTTATGAATTTTTCAAAGATATTTCATTCAGTGTAAAGTAATCGCTGGCTTTAGGCAGTTTAGGGGTAGAGTAAAGTAAACTGAACTCTGAGGTCTTTGAAAATTGCCTTATGGTGACCTAGAGCGATTTTAACGATTTACGAAAACAATCGTCTTTAGTGCAGGAACTGTGTGTTACCTGGCTTTGTAGCCGACGAATATCTTAATGTAGAGATCAACCGGGAGATCTTTGGCCGGATACAGAGGAACACGAATGTTGTTTGATACGTCAGCGATGGCAGGATGACTGAAACAAATCAAAACAAACTTTGACCGCTCTAAACAGTATCGGATTTCTTTAGAGCAAAAATTCATTTGAAATTCATATAGAAACAATGAGATATGGAAGCAGAAGAATTACCGTAGTCAATTAACCACTTCAAGGATGAATGAAACAAATTTAAACAAATAATTTTTACTGCTCTAATTAGTATCAGTTACCAAAGGAAACCTGCTCTGCCTGTGAGTGAGGACTTAGACAACAACTATTCATAGATGCAATATGATATATACCAAACTGTTTATACATAGTACATGCATGTACGTTCAAAGCAAGAAGGCTCAAGGAGGTGGCTGCACTAATCTATTTGCATAGAAAACTGTACACAAAAGAGTTTGATCCCAAAATTTAAAATCCTGCCACAAATTATTTCGCATCTTCATGAATACCAAGGCTACTCCTCCACTGCATAATTGTGCTCGCAATCTCCAAATTTCTAAAGTTCCACTCAAAAGAGAAGCACAGGACACCAGCCTATTCACAACATTCATGAGCAGTGAACTTGAGAGGCAAAATTGAGTAAACAGTGAGTAAAACTCACACACAGTGACTCTCCCCGTCGAATATTCCTTCACCGAATACTATCACTGCTCGTGCAACTGTATCTGCGAACACAGATTTGATAAAATTTCACAAATAAGCAATATAATAATAAATATTTCAAGTACTTGAAAACAAAGAAGCACCCTAATAATAACTCAAACTCAACCATAATAATTAATATTATCGTTATTTACAAATGCATGTTTAAGCCACTGCATAGTGACCATGCATAACTTGATGGCACTAAGCATTAGTGAGTGAAGGATTTGCTAAAGGTCTTTACACAGAAAAACCACCAGTAACAATAGCATTCCCATGAAGGACAACTGTTTATCTATGCAATGCGTTAGACCAAAGAAATACTATTTTTCATGTTTTAAAAATCATTAACTTTAACATTACTGATGAATGAAAAAACTTCACATACCATTTGTAGTAGAAATGTAAAGTTCGACCGATGGCTTAAAACACAAACAGTTAATAATTAAAACAATACTGAAACGGAAAACAGATAAAATAGCAAAAAATGTTAAAAAATCTCTCATGTGACTCTCACTACACAGTACCAATTACTCTTACAGTCACATAATTATTATTGCCAAATTTATAATTATCCAGCAGTTGCAACCGGAGGCACAATGAATGGGAACTCCTAGTTCCATGGGCTCGCTTAGCTGCCAGACAAAGCCGAGTTTTCTCATTTGTAAGGCCGTCCATCTGGAATAACATCACTTCAAAGCTGCATTTATTAAATCTGACCAATCAAACTTTGTTTCATAAATATCTCATCTCTTTTCTTTTGCCGTGGCTAGATTGGGAACGCTCCTGAGTAGGTTTCTTGACACTGTATATTATAACACTACAGAAAGAATGAATGAATGAATATGAGCATTTTAATCTGAAGACTAAATCAGGGTGCATGCGCCTCTTCAGGCGTATTTCAAAGCGAATGACTAAAAAAGGTCATCAACTTTTTCGGACAGGAAATTTGAGAAAATTTTCCTAAGGTTTTGGCCGGATGACTAAAAGAAAGGTCGTCAGAAGTTTCGGACCCAAGAAAAGCGGGTTTTTCTCCCGGTCAGCATGTACTCACCTCAAAATTTACCAGTACAGCCCTGGTGCAGTACAATTGCATGCTATCCCTTCTGGCTTCTTCATGGTGCACATTGTACAATGTACACAACACATACAATTGGCCTGCAAGGTTTGCATGGCTGAAGAACATAGCACAAAAAATAGAATTTTTCAAATACAGTCCTTACCTTAATGTCACTTTTGTCAGGTTTTGTAACATAGAGAGACGACTGAACTTGAGTATTCGCCTTCAACACAAAAAACAAAGAAATATCAGAAAAGCGGTAATTTAATACCGGCAAATGTCGTTCATTTTTTACTATTTCAATCAATCAATCCGATGTTTACAACAGCAGAAATCTCAGGTAAACTTAGAAAAATAAAACAGAAAGTTTGAGATGATCTGCAGATCTGTGTAGACAACAGGACAACACTAAAAATAAGAAAATGCACTACTGCAGAGCTGTCCCTTTTCCATTGTGGTGTAGTGGTGGCGTCGTTGCCTTGGAGCCGGAAGGTTCGAGGTTCGAATCCACCTCACCGTGTAAGGACCTTGGGCAAGTCCTTCACTCACAATTGCTCAGCGCTTTGGCATGAAACTCTGATGCAGTGTCCGCTCTGCATTCGGGAGCACCTCTGAGTAGAAAGAGCTTGAAGGGGCGCTATAACAAGTGCACACAAACAAACAAACATTCATGTAGCTGCAGATAGCTAAACAATTTGCTATGATCAAAGTGATCATAACAAAACAACTGTTTTAATCTGACTTCTGTGTACGTATATCATACCGGAATGACACCCATCTGCTGTCGATCGTATTCGCCCATTCCAGAAGGTCGGTCCAGTTGAGCAGCTCGCTGATTTTCCTCGTAGTTTTTCAACTCCATCAAGAGATTCTACAAAGACAATAACCATTGTCTCAAATAGACAATAACCATTGTCTCAAATAGACAATAACCATTGTCTCAAACAGACAATAACCATTGTCTCAAATATACAATAACCATTGTCTCAAACAGACAATAACCATTGTCTCAAAGACATAAGACAAGAATATTCTTTCATTAATCGATTGCTGTCCGCATTTTGGCGTACAAACTTGGTATAGTAAATGTACATCAACCAAAGAGCCAATCAACAGTCAAATGATTCAAAATAACATAATCCTAAATTAAATAGAAGTATGTGTTCTTATAATGACCAACTATTTATACTGCACACTCTGGTGCACAATGCACATAACTTTTTAATAATATGAATGATCCTTGTTAAATATGATTTCCTCGTTCGGTTGTACCTCCTAGGGATATTGTCCGTCCTAGGGATACCAGACAACTGAATTATGTAGCTCAAGTATCTCGGGCGAACAAACTAAGAAACTCAACAAGCCTCCAAAAACAGATCTTATTTTCTACCATAAATGTACTGAATATCAGCATCAATTTTCGCAACTAGCTGGTCTTCTATAATTGTAATTGTTATTGTAATTGTAATCGAACATTTATATGGCACCACTTCAAGAGAACTCCTCAGAGGCGCTCCCGATCTATAATCGAGATCAATTGCAGCAAAACTTGTCACAATGGCTCATAACCTGATAGCACAAGACAATGATCTCTAACAAGAACACCAACTAAATGAGGCTCATGTTGGAGGTTGCCTGCAGCTGATACCAGAATAAGATATCATTGGCAACAACAAAGCATTTGCGTCGCTATGTAAAGGCACAGGGGATGGGGATTGGGGCGGGGTGTACCTGTTTCTTCTGGTTGAGTTCTCTGAGCAGATCCTGCTCGACATTTGCATCCATCAGACTGCCTTTTGTCTCGTGTCCTGCAGCACTGAATCCACGCACATCACCCTCCACTGTACAGCAGATCAGCAGCTCATTCCCATCCTGACGATAGTCACCCTAGAAATGTAAATAAAACCAAACTCTATATGCTGCATATATAATGTATATTTATATACAGATCCATTATTATATACTTGAGTACATGGGCGGAGTTTATCAGGGGCTATGGGGGCTAAGTTCTCCCTCCTCCCCCCAAGAAGACCTAGATTCAGCTTTTTTACCATGAAAATGGTATCCGTTACCGGGCTTAGCCCCAAGAAGGCATTAATTAGCCCCCACCCCCCAAGAATGGAAACCAAACTCCGCCCATGCTTGAGTAATTATGAACTGTTTGCTATTTGAGTGAAACCATATCAATTTTAAATGACAAGCACATGTCTATTTTAAATCACAAGCACATGTCAATTTTAAATGACAAGCACATGTCAATTTTAAATGACAAGCACACATGTGTCAATTTTAAATGACAAGCACATGTCAATTTTAAATGACAAGCACATGTCAATTTTAAAAGACAAGCACATGTCAGTTCCTTAAAGAGGCAGCCAGGCATACAATGCATCAGAGATATCACTTGCCTAGTCACTGCATACGAGAACAAGTTGACTTTACTGTTCGTAATTTTCTGACACTTAAGATTTCATGAATTTCTCTCAAAATTCTACATTCATTCTTTATTAAACTCTTCGCTTTGCACAGTAACTGACAAGTTAACATCACCGTGCCATGGTCAGAATAAAATACCTGGACAATTCCTGCGATTGCTTGATTAAAGTTGTCCTTGAAAATAATCTCCCCACTCGTGCTGTTACGAACATCAAGCTGAAACAAAACAACGATTCATCGTACAAACAAGCAAACAAAAAAACAAAGATTTTGATTGAATCTGGCCATCATGTGTAAATATGAATTGTCTTTAAGCCTGTAAAATTTGATTTATAAATTCTTACTTCTGGCCAAGATATTGGCAAAAAGTTTAGAGGATCTTTTTTACGGCCCACCCTGTATATAAATATAAAATCTAGGTGGTACCTGCATTCGTATCATTTCAATTTGTATATAAAAATTTGTTTCTCATTAAGCCTGAATATGGTTTAGGGGCCACCAACTGCTCTGCCTAGCAGCCCCGAAATTTCTCTTATCAACCCTGCTGAGAAGATACATCCCAGAAAAAGGAAATCGGATTCTGATTTATGCTAGGACCACTATTGGTCAAACTCGATCCTTTACCATCATTGGGCCTTCCTTGTGGAATTCTCTTCCCTCCACTCTGCGTGGGACTCTACTTTCTGGATCCTTATCTACATCTCTCTCTCTCTTCTTAAGACCTATTTTTTCTCTAGAGGTTATCGCACTTGGAGCGCTACTGAATGGCCTCGGCTGTGAGCGGCGATATAGAAATTACTAATTACATTACATTACATTATGCAAATGTGAAGATCGTAGAAACTGCTGGTCACTCACCTTACCATTGCTCCATCCTGTCACGAGTTCATCGACTCCATCACTGTCCAAATCAAAACTGTGGATCGCAATCGGAAGATTCTTCGACTAAAATATTCACGCAAAAAGATATCATAAAAAATAATAAATCAATCGAAAGGACTCAAAAATTCAATCAGAAAAGGTTCGATTTTCAAGTAACAGGGCTTTTTTGACGTGCAGTTGTACACAAAATGTGCAGCTGTAAATGAATTTATGCCATTGTAAAAGCAGTTCTGTACAGCTAAAACTATCAAAAAGGGCATTGTTCTCCGATTGGAAGTAATTTACCGTGGATGATGGGAAAGGAAAGAAGGAGTTGTGCAGTTCTAAAAATTCCTTAAAAACAGCCCTGAACTGATGATGCACAAAATGCCATGACAATGAAAAAAACCGATGTAAGGTCATTAATAAATTTTAGTTTCACTGCTTCCAAAGTTAAAAATGCAATGAGCCGCATTTTTTTCCCAGTTACTTTTAGTACACGAACGTCATTAGAGTGCTAACAGTAAATTTCGTATTGTCTGAATCAAACAATGGGTTTCATACGCTAATCTATATAGATGTACAATACCTTGATCCTCCAATTTCTTGAATTTCTGTCGTAGACCCCGACAGTGGCATTTGCGAGGGCATAGCCAAAATGACCCAGTGAGTTCATCGGGCAGAGCAGAGTTATTGCCTAAACATTACAATTAAGAAACAAAGCACATGAGAATTAACAGACAATGAAAATCAAGAGACAATCAAAATCAGCAGACAATCAAAATCAACAGTGAATCAAAATCAACAATCAAAATCACCAGGCAAGCAAAATCAACATATGATGCCGTCAATGATAGATGATAGATATCAATGACAACCATTTTTCTGCTACTCGATTCAACTGTGCTTTTAAATTAAAATTTTCAACAACATGAATCCAGAATTAACGTTTCTAAGAAGGTTCAACTCAACTTCTACCTTAAATACTCCCTGTATTGTTTAAGTGACCTGCACAGATATAATACACATAATGTTATATGCACATTGCACAAACATTGCACATACATTACGTGCATCTCTTGATGCACGTAAAATGCACATGCACGACTGTCTATTGGAGAGAGGAAATACTGCATGTCAGGCAAAGTAATCATAAGACACCAACCTCAGTTTCTGTGATCTCGGCAATTATCTCATCCTCTCGAAAGACTCGAATATCAAAGTCCTCCGATCCAACGAGAAGCTGTCAGATATCAGTGAAAAGAAAGTAACATTAATTCTGGAATTATCTATGCTAAGCAGATAATTTCCCACAGTTAAAACATTTAAATGACTCGATTTTCATAATAATATCATATGCATTTATAATTCTGTAAAGTGTCGTTAAAAGTTCATAATACATTGGTACAATTTTTTAATATTTCTCCTGCCTGTTACACGAAGTGCTCATGACTTTAATAACCATATAGCACGAATAGAAAATTTAAATTAAGTCAATATTTGAATATAATTCTGTTAACTGAATATAAAAAAGATAATAAATTTTCATTCGATAACTGAAATCGCATGTTTCAAACTCACTTCCAAGTTATTGTCACAGTTGAAGTCAACCAAAGCGAGCGAGCAGACGTTGTCACCGGTAACCTAGAATAAAAACAGCTTGTCTAAATCACCAAGATATAAAAAATAGGTGTGAATGCCAGAAACAGCACTACATTCGCACATAAATATATACTGGCAGTCGGTGCACATAGGGGCCTATATTACTCACATAAAAACACAACAGATCTTTCGAAAAGGAATTCTTAACTCAAACTTACATTTTATTAGGGCATATTGAAATCAACATCATTAATGTCTCTGCCATCATTTTTACCAAAATCATCATGCAGGCTTTGCCAATGCTACTATCAAAATTGTGACTGTAAAGCTACCACAGAACAGATAAGATTTCTTGCTCTTACCGTCCAGAAAAGATCATTGCCATCCGCATCATATCCTTGTATGGAACAATTACCACCAACAATCGCTAGTGGAGCCTCTATCGTTCCAAGTTTTCCAATGGTTATCGCATTCGCACCATCTCCAACCTATTGTGAATGTAATGTAATGTAATCAGTTATCGCATTTGCACCATCTCCAACCTATTGTGAATGTAATGTAATGTAATCAGTTATCGCATTTGCACCATCTCCAACCTATTGTGAATGTAATGTAATGTAATCAGTTATCGCATTTGCACCATCTCCAACCTATTGTAAATGCAATGTAATGTAATCAATTATCGCATTTGCACCATCTCCATCCTAAATTATAAATGTAATGTTATGTAATTATAATCAGTTATCACATTTGCACCATCTCCAACCTATTGAGAATGTAATGTAATGAGTTATCGCATTTGCACCATCTCCAACCTATTGTAAATGCAATGTAATGTAATCAGTTTAAAATAGCATCTCTTCAAGTGAAACTCTTGTGATCCTTTTCTGTACATATTGGTTTCGAATTCCTATATCTGGTAATATAGCATAAGATAATTATTGTATAATTGCTACACATTCATTAAAAACCATGGCATTTTCTAAATAAGGAACGACAATAATCAAATGAGTTCATTCATAATTCTAATCATATTCTCCAATCTTCTTGAGCACCACTGGGAAAAAAAGCATGGGGCATGAGCTTATTCATTTGCACTGCATGGAGTCAAAAGAGTTTTAAGTGACTTGATCAAAGTTATAACACAGCAGAGTTTAGAAGCTCTCTCACCTCTTTGAAAAAGATGTCTTTATTGTTCGTCACATCAAACGCCAATATATTTGTCTGCGTGCCAACAACCAGAATGTCTTGATTGGAGCTTTGATCCAGCTGTCCAGCCTTCAAAGCACTTATCACCTGGTTAATATTCAGCAAGCTCAGGTCACCTTGACCGGCCAATTCAAGGCGACCTCCCTTCTGGCCACGACTGCTAGGGTTATGGATAAAAATCTGCAAGAAAAATTGTTCATCTTTAACTAAATACAATGCAGACACTAAATGGTTTCAATGTGAAGAATCTATCTTACATTATATTGCATTGCATTACAGATTATGCGGTTAGCGTTTTACTATCACAGGAATAAATCATGCATATCAAAGAACGTAATATCGTAGTTAGATTGTTTTAATAGATTCATCGAATCTACGCAATAAAATACAACAGAAGTCATCTCAGCCTATTAATGCTTTGAAGAAAATATTTACAAATGTATTCAGGTAAAGGTTCTTACTTTGCCTCCAGTTGTTGCACCTGTTAGACAAGGTCGTTTTCCATCATATTTCCCAATGGCAACCTGCTTCGGATTTATCTTGTGGCTAAGTTTTAGCGAAAAAACTGGCACAAGCATCGTAAGTATGAGTGTATTATCCACCTAAAACGCAACGACATCGAACACACTTTCCTCTCATAAGTTTCGTAATCTTAAGCGTAATCTCCAAATTCTAAAGCGCTACTCGAAAGCCAAGCGCGGGACACCAGCTTATTCACGAGCACTGATTTTGCGTCTATTTCACTTCAAACGTTCGTGCATGACGTTTTCGAAGCATTATATCACTTGCACACACGCTAGATTTATAAGATTTGTCGCAACTTTCCTCACTCAAGTTCTCGGCTCTGGCAGCTCGTGTAAACAGCAACATTTAACATTACATTATACTGTGTTGAAAGTAAAGTAGGGTATGTACGTAGCACAGGTTCCAACAGGGTACCCATGGCAAAGCCGCCGATAGTCTAACAACATAGATACAAGTCGCAAAGCGTCTTGTATTATCAAAATCAGTTGAAAAGAAACATTTTAATTAAGTAAAGATGAAAACCGAACACTTACAAGTTAGATAAAGCGATATGTCCAATAATAATTGCAGATCTTTCACGGTTAACAAGGAATCCAAGACGCACCGTAGCATCGCACTGAATACAGATCGCGTGCGGATTGGACAAAACTAGGTCAACCAAGGTCGCAAACCTGATTTGACCTTAATTAACATAATTATTTTTGTGACGGTTCAGAGTTGATATGTATTTTAACAACGTGATTCTTCTGTGCCGAGAAGTTATCAAAGTGTATTAAGGAAGTTATAGTTCACAGCATGGTCTTATTCAATCAAAACAAAGATCAGTTTAGGAATTAATGAGTCTTCTTTAGTTCCGAAAAACTCCGGATCCACGCCCAAACAGACGGATTGGACAAGGTAGGCTATTTCGTTTGTTCAAGGAAATTAAGTTGACATACCGCGACTTGTTACATGAGGAAGGGAATGACGCGGACTTAACTTTCTGTTTGTGCAAATTTCTAGGCAAGGAAAGAGGTTTTACTGACTATTAAATTTTATGACTAAATAAACGAGTGCTGATTGATTGACTATTATTAGTGCTAGGTGTTTGTGCTGAAAATTAAGCTGATAGCGATGAGTCAAGTGGTTAGCTCAAGAATGAAGTCAATAGCTTACAAAAATTAAGTCGATAGCTATAATAATGAAGCCATTATGATAGGCTCAAGTTGAAAGAAATGAAAATCAAGTTGACAGTGTTAAGAATCAAGTTGATATAGCTAATGAAAAGTCGATAGTGGTAAGAATCAAAGTGATTGAGTTAAAAATCCTATTTTTATTGTTCTTTTAGTTTCTGGAGAGTATGGAACCTACTCAGCTGAGTTTTGGAAGAGTTTGAGGAAAGAAACTGAGCAGAAGGAAGCTAAGACATCATCAGCAAAAAGGTCGGCAGTTGCCGAATGGCCAGTTGCAATAGTTAAGCCACAATTTAAGTATAGGCTGAACCTACATCATTGAAGAGCAAGACAGCTCATTGATATTCACTTATTTTTGGAGCGCTTAAGAAAATATTCCATCTATCCTGTCATCCCAAGTATAAAAAGTGGATTAGTATAAATAATTATTATAGTGGAGTGATACAGAACTGCTGATGAGCGTCATTCTGCCATCTCTGTTGGTTTGCATAGCTTCGTAAATCTATGATCGTAAATTGACAATATATAAAGATTGGACAACAGACAGTTTTAATACGAAACTGTGTAACGAACGATTTGCACGCTTTAATACTGTTGTCTATATACAGAATTTCAATTCAAAACGGACATTAATTCCACAAGCAAGAATGGCATTTCACAAGATATGAAAGGTTCATTATAACGGTATACTAATTATTGTTTTATTGTCCATTATCAACTATAATTAGTATTAAAAGGACTACAGATTCTAACTGTTCCCTTCTCTCACCTATTAATTTTGGCAGATAATTCTTTGAAAAAGTTAATTATAATTATTGCATTTGTTCAGGTGGCATAGCCAGGAAAATCTGTGGGGGTTTTCATTGTACGGGAGGTTACAATGGACACCATTGTAAAATACACAGAATTAGTTTTAAAATTTCGAGTGTTTTCATTTCTTCCCCCTCCCCCACCCCCCAAATATGCCCATGGGGTATGATACGGAAATTCTGTGGAACAGTTGATAGACCTGCCTCAGATCTACGTCACGGGGCACAGCCAGAAAAATATTCAGGTGATTCAATTTTCGGGTTTTCCAATGAGTATGGTTTTAAAATACACAGAATTACTTGTAAAATGTTTGGAAGTTATTAATTTCAACGCTTGAACTCGTAAACCTCCCAAATACATCCACAGTTAGGCCCTATATTTAATTTTGTTAAAATTATATTTATTTGATCAGGAGCATAGCAAGAAAAAATTTGAAGGTTTTAAGTGCTAATGTATTATCAACCTATCACCCCAAACCATTGAATCTTCTGCCTTCCATGCGTTCTCGACCGCAACACAACCCGCCTTAGCAACTGCTCCTCTACCTCGTCTGTCAAGCAACCAGACCCAGAACAGCCCTTGACCATCTCTGGAAAGACTCGGAAAAGCAATCCTTTAGAAATTTGGGGTTTACGATACGAGTAGAAAGGCACGATGGTGACGCAGCGGGAAGTAATTCTGGCCCCAAAGAGTTCAATGGAGTTAGAAAACCAGCCTACCGTAAAGCTGCAAAAACGGAACTTAACGATTTTCTCTTTAAAAATAAATTTATCTGGTACGTTTATCCAACTACAAAGTCCAGATGAGGCACAGCAAAGTGCTCAGTTTGAATAATAATATTAAAGATTTGCTACTGTGCAAAAGTTAGGGTCATTCACGCAAAACTAAACTTTAAATAGTTTCATACGCAACATAACTAACAATGCAGAAAGGATAAAAGCAACACGAAAACGCAAGCTAAACAGATTAAGCTCTGTAAACAATTACCACTGCAAATCAAAATGCTTCATGATATGGAAAGATCAGGTAGTCGCGGTAAACAAGGACACTGTCACGCCACACGAAATGGAAAGGATCACACACACACACACTGATAAGAATCATATGCATCACTTGTTTGTATGTATGTGCACTTGTTATAGCGCCCCTTCAAGCTCTCTCTCTCCTCAGAGGCGCTCCCGAATGCAGAGCGGACACTGCATCGGAGTTTCATGCCAAAGCGCTGAGCAATTGTGAGTGAAGGACTTGCCCAAGGTCCTTACGCGGCAAGGTGGATTCGAACCTCGAACCTTCCGGCTTCAAGGCAATGACGCCACCACCACACCACCGCGCCCCACATTGTGTACAAGTGACATCACTCGGTGCCACATCAAGGGTCTCTAGAACACTGAGTCATAAAGGAAAAACAACACAATTATGGTCCAAATTTAGCATCAACTACTAGCATTATTTATGTGTACAACTGTACACTAATCGGACAGCAATCATCCTTACAAATGCTCACACAGCTTATTTTGTTGGCACAGTGCAGAACCAAGAAAGTGACCACTATGGTTCAATTTGCACCTTAAATGCTCCAGGGTATATTCTCTAAGTGACCCATACAGATATAATACACATATGCACAAACATTGCACATACATTGCATGCACAACTAAATTGCTTAGAGATATAATTTTAAAACTTGTATGATACTCCATCTCCCACATGTAGGTTATGACCTTCATGATGTACCGAGGGATCTTTTGTCTATTTGTATGCATGTATGTATGTGCACTTGTTATAGTGCCCTTTCAAGATTTATACTCAGAAGTGCTTCCGACTACAGTGCGGACACTGCTTCAGAGTTTTACGCCGAAGCGCCTGAGCAATTGCGAGTGAAGGACTTGCCCAAGGTCCCTACGAAGCGACTTGAGGTGGGTTCGAACCTGCAACCCTCGGGCTGCAAGGCAACGAACATACCCACTACACTACTGTGTCCCTATATTTACCGGTAGGTCTCCGATTTCAAAGCAAGTTGCAGACAATGATGACATCTGTGCATCCACTGCTCCTCAAAATAATTGTTGACAAAGAAAAAGCACAAAACGTGGGTATGTCATACCATCTTACAAGAAACTTCTGCCACATAGGCTGAGACCTTGAAACATAGATTTGAAGCTATTAGCAAGTTAACCGTAACCATCGTCCATAGGTAAAATGTTACGCAGTGAAATGCTGCTTAATAACTAAACATAACCGGCTAAATTTGATGACATATGTTAGAACACTGTAGTCAGTGAATTAACGATAAGAAAATGCACAGTAAAATATTCGGGAAACACGACTGGTTTTCTTGTTTAAATAACTCGGCACAATATAAATATACACGATATTCAAGTCTAGGTCAAGTTCTCTGAAAACAGCCGGATGGTTTCGAGCTCAGCGTTTCACCCGGATGTGGTTGACAAACACTCGCAAAAACTTCGTCAGAGTCCACTTTCAAAGTCACTCTTTATTTTCAAATCTAATAAGCCAATAAATTAACATACGTTTCATTTTGTACAGCAGTTGTTCTGTTAAACATAATATACCATTCGTATTATGCCGGCTTCACTTGAAATGCAATTTACTTCTTAAAATCCTAAACCAAACATGCTCAGATCGCACAACAGATATTCAATAACGATGCAAAGTACGTACCGGGTACATACTCACTAAGACAATCAATCAATTGTCTCTCTTTCGAGTACCCAACCCAAATAATAATCTGCTCCCCAAACAAAATGTCGTGGTTATTCTCGGGTAAGATAGTCTCCTGCCAAATGGCAAGCATGAGGCTGAGATAGCATGACCTCAACTGATTTCAAAAATCCATCAAAATGTGACGTAACTGTAAAATGTGATGAAATGCATGCAGCATAAAATGTGAAAAATTCATCACACAGTAATGTAACCTGTGTTACAGCCCACACCCACAAAAATTCGCTCCAAATTAACTACACCCATAAAATAAAAGCTTTTGCTAAATGCACAATTAAAATTTCTTAACCTAAAAGTACCCACAACAGACCGATGCTAGGACTAACCCTTGATTTATTGACCCAATTATTACACCCAGTGGCCTCATAAACACAAACCTAACACACAACCCTAGTAAACCATAAGAAATTATTTTAAAAGCTCCAATTAATTACTGTTAGTGATTCAGTCAAAACCCAAGAATGCATTTGCAGATGTGACCCATAGTACAACGAATAGTTCAAACTGTCCCAAGTACCGTAGATCACCTGGCTCATTACATGTGCAAAGCTATGAACTTATGCTTTGTTTGTTTTTGTTTTGTTTGTATGTGCACTTGTTATAGCGCCACTTCAAGCTCACTACTCAGAGGCGCTCCCGAATGCAGAGCGGACACTGCATCGGAGTTTCACGCCGAAGCGCTGAGCAATTGTGAGTGAAGGACTTGCCCAGGGTCCTTACGCGGCGAGGTGGATTCGAACCTCGAACCTTCCGGCTTCAAGGCAACGACGCCACCACTATACCACCGCGCCCCACAATGCATACAAAACTGATATGACAGTTGACCGACAAGAAATATAATGGCATCCCTTGCAAACGAAAAACTTTGACTTCTATGCAGACTATGAAAACTTCTGTCCAAGAACAATTCCTTAGCAGGTGCACGCATACAACTGTTTATATCTCATCATGATTCAATCTGGTAATGTCCTAGTTCTAATGAAGCTGAAGATACCACTGTGACAGAATGGAATAAAGTCGATATCAACTGCAGATAAAGAGAACTGTATCATATAGTACCGTAAATGCAAAGGAAAACCAGGCATGTTATTGTAAAGCATCACTGAGGCTCATGTGCAAAAATGCAATTCATTTAACAAAGTTTATTAATTGTCCGTTGTTAGTCTGGTAAATGCAATTCTAACGTCAAGAACTGATGCCAAATGTACAGGAAGTATTATGTGCACTAGTTATAGCGCCCTTCAAGGTTACTCAGAAGCGCTCCCAACTACAGCGTGGACACTGAATCCGAGTTTCACACCGAAGCGCTGAGCAATTGCGAGTCAAGGACTTGCACAAGGTTCCTACGAGGTCGCTTGCGGTGTGCGGTGGATTCGAACCTGCAACTTACCGGCTGCAAGGCAACGAACATGACCACTACACCACCGCACCCCACACAGTGGAAGTGCATGCTACAGAAAAGAATCATATACATTGATTCTTGCCTTAAGCAATAATTAGCCATGCATAGCAGCAGAAATCAGTCAATGAATGACTGTATGCAAATACATGAGCCCCACGCAAATATTGATTATCATTGATTTATGACAATCTTCTTACAAGGATACTTCGCCTCAGGATCTACACAAAACTGAGATCAGCACGCATCCCATCACAATATAGGATTGGAATGTATCTCTTCAAAACCCAGTTTTCCTTGATTCAAGCGAAATGTGCCCTTCTGGATATGTTAGATATTGACGTTAATTACATTGTACCGTGGATCATCTTTCTGATCAAATATCTGATAGATGTTCATGCAGCCGATTCAAGCAGGTTTTCTTGATCTCCTGTGATTGTTAACCCTCTACCCGTCCATTTTTCCCGTTAAGCCCTGTGTTTTCAGCGGATATTCTCGGGGCAAACGGGTAAAGGGTTAATCCATAAATAACTGAAACTCAGTCAAACTATCACATTCCACATCGTAAGAAATCAATATTGCTAACATATTTCACCTTCAGTACATTAAACTCCAAAAATAGGCTATAACACTGCAAGCGTAGATTATAATATACATTTGTTTTATTGAGTAAATAACCGGTCGTCATAATGCGAGAGTTAAATGCACCAAGAGATGAGCAGATAGAGCCTAGTAAATTTTTGAACAGCATTAGTGTTATGAAAGTCAACAGACTCAGAATAGTCAATAGCTACGATGCAATTTTAACTATTCTCGTTGTCTAAATCAGTTTAGAGCAGAGAGATTATAAGCAATTTTCCATAGACACTGTGAATTTCAGTAATCCAGATAGCCATTAGCAGTGCAAATAAGATTCCTTGTATACATGGACGGAAGTGCAACATGCTCAATATCTTGTGCACATAATCTCATACTGAATAAAAATTCGTGTAACTCTAGAATTTTAATGTTACAATTATTGTCCAGGATATTAAGAAGATTTTGGTCCATTGCAAATGCAAATAAAAGAGAGTAGCTTCTATCATACACCAATATTAGTAAGCATAAAAAGATTTGCATGCATAAATCAAGTTCTACTCATGCTCTTGTTTCGCCTCCAGGGACTGTGCTTGAATTAGAATCTATTTCAAGAACTGCATTAGTAATAAACTAATGTTCAAAGTAATAACAACAGTGTACTTTGACAATTCCGATAATGCTACATTTTCTCTATAATTTAGACCAACATTTTGTGGCTTTGTTCAGTTACGTACACTGCAAAATTTCAAATAAATCGATAAAGCAACACTCAATAAACACCACACGCGTCATTAAGCCATTAAATTCATTTCGATCCGTCTCCTAACATTCATTGCTCTGCAGTTTCTAATATGTACACCCCGTTGTAAAAGGCATCGTAAACAGAAAAACATGCAACCAATAAACAGGAACACTGCTTAAACTCCAGCTGCTAGGGTCAATGGGTCATGAAATAATTTTGAACACACAGGCAAGGGTAAACGTTTCAGTAGAAAGTTCAAAGCTCTGGTCAGTCATTTCAAATGCAAACTCCAAGACAGGGAACATCAAATGCCAATTTCAGGCAACAAATAAACTCCCAATATATAATTAAGTGGCACTCAAACAGGAGACTCATCTCCAAACTGTCTTTGCACTTCAACAGTAAGAGTTCTTGGCCCAAGTCCTTCCAGTTTTGATAAACATTATTAGTACTAGTTCACGTGTTTTAAATAACATAAATGATGTCACTTCCAACAAATCTAGAAATGTTAAGGCTGCGTCCATCATAGTCCAGACTGTTCCGGTACCAGCATCAGATCGAAAACTACACTGCCTGTTTCCTAAAGTAACTCAATCACCAATGTATTCATAAAAATATATGCATGTATACATGTATGTATGTATTTATGTATTTACGCGTCTTCACAATCACATGCCTCAATGCAAACCCCACTTAGCTCAACCTTACAATATTATCTTAATTTAATTTGGCAATTTTACATAGATCTTAAATATAGGCAGTCCAATGTTTACATGCAAACAAATACACAACACACATACAAGCACATACATAAATGTACATACATGTACATACATATTATACATTTATATACACATAAAATAAATTTGTTTCAGCAGCACAGTTCAGTTGTTGCATTCAACGATGGTATTCGAATGCAAACAAGAGAGAACAGTTTTAGGGCAACTTCAGAGACAGGCAGCTCTTCTTCTTCGCGTAGTAATCCATGAGACGACCTTTCGCGAAGTCCATGTAGTCGTACCCGATGGTTGCGTATTTGGCCTGAATTACACCCCACAGTATCCACATTAAGTGGCTAGCCTGAAAATAATTACAGTAATTAAATATTTAATCAATTTTTAATTTATATAAATTTAATCAAATACTCTAATTCACATACGAGCAGGATTTGATATGAAGATGAATTTTCTGCCTGAAGTCAGGCTCATTGGCTTTTTTGCAATGAGATGAGTTAATTGACTCACAGTAAGGCTGTTTTTGAGGAATTTTTAGAACTGCACAACCCCCTTCTTTTTCTTCCCATCCTCCATGGTAAATTACTCACAATCAAATGACAATGACCATTTTTTGCTAGTTTTAACTGTACAAAAGTGCTTCTACAACTGCACAAATCCGTTTAGAACTGCCCTCACTCAGCTTCTTCCCATCATCCACTTCCAACAGACTTGATCTCCTGGTTCCTCACTCTAGAACAGCTATATGGCTCAATCTCGATCATTGACCACAATTGGTCCTTCCCTTTGGCATACGCTTTCACCTCCTGTTCCCCCTACATTTCTGTCTGGCAGTCTTTCTTAAAACCTGATTCTTTTCTTGGGGTCTTTGCACACTGGGAGCACTTCTGAACGGCTCGCCTTACTAGAGGAACTTTATAAATGCTTAAATACAATACAATATAGATGCACAAATGGTTTCGATATGTCTATCAGAAGGTAAGGAAGTGAGGGAATTCGGTTCAAACTGCCCTTGCAAAGCTGACGAAAAATGACTCTACTGCCAACTTGATAAAACAATACAAACTACAACAGTAGAAAAAGTAGCAACACAATTGTATGGGATGAGACAGCACAAAAAAGACCATAAATACCCACCAGAACAAATTTGTTTACTTGAACGAACAACGTTTCGAGCTCTAGAGGCGTTACGGCTCTATGCTGTCGACCAAGTCTCTCGTTGTAGCACTCGAGGTAAGTACGAAGCCACGCCATCTGGTAATCGCGGTCGGGAAAGCGACTGTAGTCGACATCCTCCATTCCTAATAAAAAAATTACAATCTACCATTACACTCTGGAATCACATCCATGTCACGAAAAAACCATTACAGCAGTGTAGTATCACAACCTCAACTGTCTCCGAAAATGCCCTTTAAACAATATTGTCTTGTAGGTTTATGAGAATTTTTTAAATCTCCAATGTTTCTATAGCACCCCTTCAAGCTTGCTACTCAGAGGCGCTCCCGGCTACAGCACGAACACTGTATCGAAATTTCCCACCGAAGCATCCAAGCAATTGTGAGTGAAGGACTTGCTCAAGGTCCTGTGCGGCTGTTTGAGGTGGATTCGAACCTAGAACCCTCCGGCTCCAAGGCACCAAACTGAGAAATTTACATATAGAAATCTCTGTGGAAAATATTCAAATTCTTAATTTCCTGTTTTCCATATCTTAAGCTCTTGCTCAAAAACTTAACTGTGACCACTGTTTTGTCCCTCCTGTAAAAATATCTGTGGGCACCCGTACAGAGCACCTTCTGGACCTACTGGATTGGAGCACGCTCCATTATCTACACCCTTTTTTTACAATGGCCTCACTTGGAGCAACCACTAAACGGGTTTTTTGCATTATGATAATTAACACTGCGGAAGTTATTAAGGGTATGAGATTAGACAAAACTGCAGAACCTACGAAATGGCGGTCACTCATTAGCTTACCTGCAAATTCACAGAAGTGGTCGGCTATGTCGAACGCTTGGTAGTTAAATGCCACGTATTCAAAATCGATGAAAGTCACCTTTTCTACCAAAACAAAACAGACAACAGATTAAGCAAATCATCTAACATTCTTTGAAAGTGCAAAACATAATCCTACATTACCAATAATACACTACTCCCAGTAAAATACATCCCACCCTAAATAAATTTTTAAAAACTAGAAGCATCAAGCAGTTTATTTTTGTAAATATTTTTCGCAATAAAACTTTGACAAATTGACACCAACACAAAGCAGTTTTACACATTATAAAAAAATATTGTATTAAAAAAACATCCTAATTATTATAAAACAAGCAAAGCTAAAAATCTACAAGTTTGATAAAAAAAATGCAATGCACATATTTTTTGTGTAACAAAACGGATAACATAACAAATCTCTGTGGAAAATAAGCACGTTTTTACTTTTGTGATGTTATTACCAGTTCGTACCTGTGTTATACATGTAATATACCGGTAATGAGCGCCTCAGATTTGAGAGGTGCTATATAAATTTATAGATACAATACAAATTGTACAATACAAGAGAGAATTTGGACAACAAATTTGGCTAAAACGAAAGTGTTCACGAACCACGAAACACAAATTGTAATAACAACTAAATTGCTTTTTTAAAGACCAACAAATCTCACGAATTGAATTGAAATTGAGCAGATAATTATCTTGAAAATTAAGTTGAAAATTATCTTGAAAATTAAGTTGAAAATTATCTTGAAAATTAAGTTGAAAATTATCTTGAAAATTAAGTTGAAAATTATCTTGCAAATTAAGTTGAAAATTATCTTGAAAATTAAGTTGAAAATTATCTTGAAAATTAAGTTGAAAATTATCTTGAAAATTAAGTTGAAAATTATCTTGAAATCGACGAACGTTTATCTTCGTTGTAAATGATGTTCTTGAACAGAAGGTCGTTGTGGCAGAGGACGACGGGAGATCCAAGCGATTCCAATTCCCCTTGTAAACTCGCAATTTCATTCTTCAGATGAGCCTGGCTTGTGAAAATCTCATTAAATCTGCAACAGATAAAAGTTCCAAACAAGTTAGGATTCGACCTTAGGATACTTTATAGCCAGGGCTGAAAGTGAGCCAGGTCTGTTCGGGTCTCAGACCCGGCATTCATTTGTTGGCGCTTGAGTAAACACTGGTATTTAGTACACCCTGGCCCGAAGAGACCCGGCAATTTTTTCAAACCACTTTCAGCCCTGTTTATAGCTAACCAAAAGCTGGTAAGGCCTAAAAAAATGTTGTGTTTCCGGTAACAGAGCTAAAAAAAATTGGGTAGGTAGGTCGGAAAATATTTTTATTTTGGTAAAATATTTTTATGCAGTGACTATCCGAAAAAGTATACCCCACACTAGTCTTTTTTGCACGCTGAAACAAAGTACGTGTTCTAAGCAAGTATAAACTGCCTATTTCCCGACTGTCTGCACCTAAAACTGCTCTAGAAACAGTCCTATTAATTTAATTTTGTTGACGTCTCTTATGTTATGTCAATACAAATGTTAAAAAAATATTTCTTTTAAATTTAAAAAAAAATTGGAATTTTTTTTTTATAAATTTTTTTTACAAAAATATTTGAGTCGCGGCCGTAAAAATGGGTCGGTCGGGTTACCGGAAACACAACAATTTTTTTACGCCTAATGGCAGGTTAAATGGTAAGCAAAGAGTTAACAGTTTGCAACTTAATAATGTTCCAGGACTATGGTGATGCTCATGATAGTTCTTAATCAAGGTACTTTCCTCTGGGTCTCCCTTTGGTCACCATTTAATTGTCCTTACATCCTATAATTAAGAGTACCTTGCCTTTATGGTTTCAATAAGAACAATAATTGATTGCTTGATTGATTGATTGTTTGTGAATTCTACACGAAAATCGAAATGCCTAGCTTGAAGCACAACTATGCAAATACCTAAGACAATGCTAAACTGTGCAAATGTTTCTGAACATTCATTTTAAAAAGCCAACTCAATACCCTAATATTAAAAAATTTTCTCAACAGAAGAAGTATACAGAGAAATTTTTTAAAATCATTTCTGTTAGAGGTTGACAACAGCAGACAAGAAAAACTTTATCTGAAAAAACCATCTTTATTTCTGTACAATTCTTCAGGATTTTAAAATAAAATAAAACACCAAATAATTTGCAATTAGTAATTCCCATCGTGCAAGTGTCTAATGAACAGGGCACAACCCATGGTAGTTAGTAGTTAAGAATAATGCTAATTCAGATAATTTCATGTAATCATACTGCGTTGTGTCAGTTTTTTTTAAAAAGTCAAGATTATTATGGAGTACAAAAAATAAGCTTAGTCAAGTCGAAGAGAAACAAAATAAATCGATCAGGAAATCATTAAATCCAAAATTTGGATAAACATTCACCGTGTTTGGGCGGGTTCGTCATACACTGGAATCGAATCGCACCATTTGTTGAGCACTCGGAATATGGATGGCTCTTTGCAAAACTTTGCTCCGCAGTCTCCAATACTGTCTGGACTGGCCGTATGCATTTGAGCCATCATCCTCGCTATTAAACTGAAACAAAAAATTCAAAGCACCATAAAGTACACAGCTATGCATGGATAGATCAAGAGTTTAACCCTTTCACACCTGGGTTCCCGTTACTCAACATTGAGTAACGGGAATCCAGAGGTGAAAGGGTTAAACTCATTTGGCTAACAAATTGAAATGTCGATTTCTTGGGTCAAGAACATTTATGCCAACAAAGGATGCTGATGTGAAGAGAAATTATAATTATTGCTAACAGCCTTGCCATTCATGCGTCATAATACAACGTCTATTGGTCATATAGGGCCTACAATTACAAATTACAATTATCAGTCACATGGATGAGAGGTCACATGGTCAATTGGGCATAATTCACAACGATACAAAAAATTAGTCAAGTATAACCTAAAATATGTAAAACTCTAGAAAGTGCAAAGTCACTAGAATGGCAAAACACCACATGAAGCTTGAAGATGACCCTTGCAAGATTACACAAATTTACTACGCTAAATTAAACAATAATCAAGCATAGTAATCGAAATTCAAATCTAATATTATACTTACCAAAGAGGTTAAAACAACAAGCAAATACTCACTCGATCGTTTAATGTTAACTACGTAAAACTCTATTAAGTTTCTTTCCTGGCACTAACTGGATTTGTTAAAAAAAACTCAGAATATCCCTAATAATTATCTAAAGAGGACTGCCTATTCTGACAATGGTTTATTTGTTTAAAATATGATTGACGTTGTTTGTTTGCGGCATTTATCCGATATACATTCTATACCTAAACTACGTATCGAGTTCAGCTTGCATGAACATAATCATTCATTAATACAATTAACACGTCTATATGATACGAAGCTAGAAGCTCTTCAGGCATATTGATATGTACGATAGATAACAGCAGAAAGATCAAGACAGTAATACTTGGAAGAATGGAGGGATCAAACAGGAAAGGACGACCACACAAAGAATGGCTGGATAACATAACAGAATGGTGTAGAGCACCACTACCGGACCTAACACACGCTGCCTTGGAGAGACAAACCTGGCGTGGAATAACAAGAACGGCATCGGGCACCTACGGGCACTGGTCCCTCGGTTTATGATGAGAAGTAAAAAATTTGTTGTGTTTCCGGTAACCCGACCGACCCATTTTTACGGCTGGGACTCAAATTTTTTTGTAAAAATTTTTATTAAAAAAAGATTTTTAAAAAAATTCCAAAAAAATTTTAATTAAAAAAAAACATATTTTTTTAACATTTGTATTGACATAACATAAGAGACGTCAACAAAATGAAATTAATAGGACTGTTTCTAGAGCAGTTTTAGGTGCAGACAGTCGGGAAATAGGCAGTTTATACTTGCTTAGAACACGTACTTTGTTTCAGCGTGCAAAAAAGACTAGTGGGGTATACTTTTTCGGATAGTCACTGCATAAAAATATTTTACAAAATAAAAATATTTTCCGAACAACCTACCCAATTTTTTTTAGCTCTGTTACCGGAAACACAACATATTTTTTTTAGGCCTAGTCACTGCATAAAAATATTTTACCAAAATAAAAATATTTTCCGACCTACCTACCCAATTTTTTTTAGCTCTGTTACCGGAAACACAACATTTTTTTTAGGCCTGATGATGATGATGATATGATACATAGTTCGTTTCCTTTTACCTTCGTACATTCGGTTGGTGGACCAGGTCCAGGGTGACAACGACACCGGGGGAGTAGCCGTAGACGATGCCATTCCGGAATCGCCCGTAGAGGGGAGCGGCACAACCCATGCGGTGGAAGACGATCATGCTCAGTCGCTCCTGGTTGCGGTCGATCATGCGGTCGGTGCCAGGGCCGTAGATCCTCACCAGCACCACATCGTTCTTCGTCTCAACGTCGTTCTTGTGAATGCAGGCGATCAGTTTGTTCGTCAGACCGTCGGTAAAAACCTAAAATATGCAGAAGCAAAGTTGTATCTATGTAAAATGTGTTTGTATGTGCACTTGTTATAGCACATCTTCAAGCTCTCTCTACTCAGAGGCGCCCCCGAATGCAGAGCGGACACTGTATCGGAGTTTCACGCCAAAGCGCTGAGCAATTGTGAGTGAAGGACTTGCCCAAGGTCCTTACGTGGCGAGGTGGTTTCGAACCTCGAACCTTCTGGCTCCAAGGCAACGACCCCACCCCTACACCACCACGCTGTATTGTATCTATACATTTATACAGCACCTCTTGCAGAAAGATCATTCCAAATGGAGGGACCGACAACAGCAAACACAACATTTGAACAAATGTGTTGTACTTATAAATTTGTAAAGCATCTCTCGTAGTGAACACCAATAGAAGGCGCTCCCAGTGCAAAAGGACGAGAGAAAATAATGTGGTTTTGAGACAGCGAAAAGGTGCGCTTCATGTACTAGTTAATAGCTTCACTGCACCTGTCACACAGTCGCAAGCCGTTACGAATATTCAAAATCCATACAAATGTCGTCAGTATTTAATTATTTATGAAGTGCAAACACCTACTATCGAAAGATTGATCAATGATGTTGCCAAGCAACTGTGTGCAAAGGACTTGCCCTACATCACCGTTTTCAAAATTGTGGGTTGCGACCCAAATGCGGGTCGTGGCCCAAATGTGGGTCATGAAACTCTGTCAAGTGGGTCACCATAGTCTTACGGGAAATATTTATTCTGGGTCATATATTCGTAAATTCTACAATTCATGTTAAAACAGTGATGCAGCATAATTGGGCTATGAATGGCTGTCATAGTTGTGTAGCAATGCGAAATTATTAAAAACTTCTGCAGCTTATAAAATAAACTACGTAAAATCCATTTTTTTAAATAAGAAAGAGAGGTATGATATAAATTCTTGAAGTGAAAACATGAATGGTTGACATTTCTGAGTGGTCATAGATGAGAGTCAAACGATGACCAATGTAAGTTGAAGTTCAACCCTAGATACTTGACCTCTGAAGATGAAGAAGAAATGTCAGCCAAAGTGTGAATACCACGAATCACACTTCAACTTCAAATTTATTTCAACTGAATCATCGCACAATGAACCAAGACCTAAGTGTGTGATTAGTCAGGAGATTCTTGTGAATGCCAGCATGAAACCATCCATTGACTTAGGCCTAATTATGAGTAGCCTATTAAACCTGCAGACTCATTGGTCACATTGATGCTTTTAAGTTTAGTTATAGGCCTACTATTACAGTACAAAGGTACAACAGTCACTAATGCACTGCAATAAATTGCAAACAGTTTTCACCATGTACACTCAAATTTAATTTTAATGTTTCAAATATACCAATTTTAAAACGGTGTCCGTAAATCAGCATATTTTTCCATGCCGATTTACGAAGAAAATTTTTAGTACACAATGTTTAATTTTATTAAGTGGTTCTCGAGATGGCCACGATATTTGCAAGCGGGTCTTGACCCAGAGACGTTCGGGAACCACTGGCCTACACAGCAATGTCAATTGAACTTGAAATTGGTACTTGACACCACAGTACTAGTACTTGTAATTAGTAACTTAATGCCATCATCTAGTCGCTAGTGTGTCCCATTGTATTGTGATTGGTATTGTATTAAAACACTTATAAAGCACTTCTATTGGGTGAACCGTTCAAAGATGCTCCCAGTGTGCAAAGCCCGAAAGAATAAATAGGCTTTGAGAAAAGAGATGAGAAGGAAGAATCACCAGCTACAATTTGAGCTTGAGCATACAGGGAAACAGCGTATTCAAAAGAGGGGACAAATTGTCAAGGATCTGTACTGAGCCATCTCATATATACACAAGGCATTAACTAATGGTGCACCGAAACCAGGCTGTAATCCAGACCAATCCACAAGACTCTAACTGCCTCAGGTAAGACTCGAATCTGCGCACCACATTATTTTTGCATTTATTAGGCACTATGAATTTATTTTTAAAAACATCGCATCTAAGGAATGTGGTAGGTATCTAAAACATATCTAAGGGCTATTTTAATTAAAACTAGCGTACGAGAGCTGTAACTGGATAGGGTCGTTTTCCCAGATGTACAACATTTCCATTAGTCATGAGTCTTTTTAATCTGCTGGAGAGAAAAATACAAGTTTGCTGTTACCAGGCTCTTAATAAGGAGCAAGAAAACACAGCCAGATCAATAAATATTGATTCAACTCAATGAAGAACACTTGTTATGTTTAACAACCTTAGCAAAACACTTGAGAATCTGTTTTACCGTATAATAGATTCTTAATTAATTTTCTTATTAGCACAATGATGTACATACCACTGTGTAAACCGTCTTTCTAATCTTAAGGGCTTTGAATTTTTTACGGTCTCAGCACAACAATATATCTTATCCTATAATTATTTTCTGGAGAACATTCTCAACTGAATTAATTTAGTTTTCATTGCACAGTCCTTGCTCTTGTCACAGTTTGATGTGCTGCACTGGCTGCCTGTGTCCCAGCGGATCTCATACCACATTGCTGCTGTGGTCTCTCGCTGCGTCCTTGGCTGTGCTCCGTCATACTTACGTGATCTGTGCTGTCCAGTCTCTGACGTTGCAGCGCGTCGTGTACTTCGCTCTTCGTCTAAAGGTGAGCTTCTGGTCCCGCGGGCTCGCTTGGCTATTAAGCAGCGCCGTGCTTTCTCGGTCGTGGGGCCTACTGTCTGGAACGACCTCCCGCTCTCGCTTCGTTCACTACTTGTGGTCCATCCGGCTGCGTTCTACAAGTCCCTCAAGTCTTTTTTCTTTGTTCGTGGTTGGGCTGGGAGCGCCTCTGAGTAGTTTCTTGAAGAGGCGCTATATAAATGCTCTGAATGAATGAATGAATGAATGAGTTTACTACTAGTACACATTTTCCATTCAATATGCCAATGATTTTACCGTCACTATTTTAGAGCTGTGCATATACTGCATATGCATAATGCACCTGTCAACATTATCAAAAAACCTATATTATAGCAGGATGAGTATTTAGTATTGATTGGCTTGGTGCTGACACTTCATTTCACTTTATATGCAGTGAAAATTTACAATTAATGTGGGACACGGTGGTGAAGTGGTGGGTTCAGTGCCTTGGAGCCATAGGGTTCCAGGTTCGAATCCACCTCAAACTGCCGTGTAGGGACCTTGAGCAGGTCTTTCACTCGCAATTGCTCATGCGATTCAGCATGAAACTTTGATGCAGAGCGCACGCTGCAATCTGGAGCGCCATAGCAGATGCAAGAAATAAAAAAAAGTAAATTTGGACTTTTGTTCTCAAATTGTATACTCTTTTGGACAATGCTCCACATCGTTGGCAGGCCAGAAATGACCCATGGACACAACCTTTGACGAATAACATGAACTTGAAACAAGGCATTGCTCTTTAGTGAACAACAAAACAAGGCAAGTAAAGCCTTCCAGAACACTCAATGTAACTGACGTCCAAAGCTCAACGTCGTAATGTCTGCAAACTCCAAAAGTTCTTTTAAAGCGCCAATCTAAACAATCTAAACACATGCAAGGACACCAGCCTATTCGAAAGTGCAGCAGCAAGTCAGAGGTGTTGTTCAAAGGAAGTTCTGAAGTGGTCCCCAAAACCTTTGCCAATTGGACAGTGTCTTATGCAACTGAGTGTGCCAGACATGGACCCTCATCCAACAGGATTTCTGATATTGACTACAGTGCAGATGCTGCATGAAACTCCGATGCAGTGTTCGTGCTGTAGTCGGGAGCACAACTCTGAGTATTGAGCTTGAAGGGCTGCCATAGCAAATGCGAGAAAATGAAAAAAAATTAAAATAATGATTATCATAACTGTATTATTATGAAGCTATATACTAAACACAAGTTAATATAAATTTAATTAAATACCAGCAACCCAGCATTCAGATTAAGGTATGCAATTAGCATATCATTTTTGGAATTTAGGAGCAGTAAAGTAACCAGACAAAAAGTCCTGCCTAATGAAACCCACCTGTGCTCCAACTGACACCGTAAACAGTGGACAAGTACCGGTACTCTCCAGACCCTTACAGGTGCACATACGGCGGGTCATTTTGAACACAAGGCAATATATTTTTAAAACATGAATATTCAAATACACACCCAAGCATGCACAAACACACACAATACATGTAATTATAAGCAACATTCTGCTTAATATTAACAAGCAAGTACTCAATGTTAGCCAAATAGAATAGAAAAAATTTAATTGTTTTAACACGTGGTTCAATGCAACTACAAGTTCCACTATTCGACCTCCTGGCCGATGACCCTGTGCATATCATTGGCAAATTGCCAAAATTTCTAGTACACACACAACCTCTGAGCACTATATTTAGCTTTTCAGTTGCTAGAAGAAGCCGTGGTTGGGTCTGGAGCGCTTCTGAGTAGATATTCTTGAGGAGGCGCTATATAAATGTCTGAAATGAATGAATGAATGAAAAGCATGTTTATCTTTACTGGCATAGATAAGGTAAACAGAAAATCATCAATAAACAAATCACATTACTGGTTAATTATCAATCATTTGTAACCGAATTGATGGACCTAAGTTAATCATCAGCAAACTTGATTACAACCGAAAGAAGTGCAGCTCTACTGATATGGCCGAAAGAATGCACCAGGTGTTTTTAAAAACCAGAATACATTTTTGATGTCGTAAATCTCTCGCAGTGGTTTAAACAGGTGTTCGTAGTTTGTCCTGCAATGGCAGGTGTCCTTGCATTTCCAAGATATACTGTGTATTAAGCGTGAAGATTGAAGATTTCTTTCTTCTCTTTTCCAATGAAAATAATGAACACTTGAGCAGCCAAACTGCTCAAATCATCCAAGTACATGGAAATAAATACTTTCATTCTTTTTCTGACCATTCTGTAACGCAGCCAAAGGTTTTGAACAGCTCTAATGGTAGAGCAATGCATGCCAAATTTCAAAGCAGCTAACATATACATCGTACGATTAATTAAACATGAAGAACAGAAGTTCTTTAAACTGACCTTGAAAGCACAGGAAGCCGATACGACATAGAATGCTAGCAACTGTACTAAATTGTTAGCTTTGGCATGAAGCCAGGTAGTCACTTTGCCCCTCTCACCCCCACCCCTGCTTGATCTTCCCACCAACCAAGTGTGGCCAGTGTGGTCAGGTTCAAAACGTCTGGCAGGGATTTGAAATTGTGGAATTTGGCAAATCCCCACAGGCAATGCAATCCATGTAAAATTTCAAAGCATCTAACATTACATCATGGCTAGAGTTCTTACAATCCACCATCACCCCCACCCCACCCCACCAACACCACTATAACTACACATCCATCAAAATGCATATGTAGATACTCTTGCAAGTTCTCTTCTTGACCAGTTTCCCTGTTACACAAGACATTTCCCAGATTTTTACAGTTTCATAATTTCTGCGTATCAATTGATAGCTCTCTGAACATTGTCCTACGTCACAAACGACAAATTATCAAAAATCAGCTTTAGTCATACAGCGGTCATAGATTTGCGAGAGATAAAACAGTTTAGCCATACAACAGTAGCCGTAAGAGATAAAAATCGCCCGATACTTGAGGTGACTAATTTGTATTAAATGCTTCAAATGCACCCGTAATTCAAATTTTGGCGGGTCAGGTACAACTGACAGTAGGTGTTCCCAATCTCCTCCACATTCTTCTTCAACTTGCAGACCACAACTGAGATCTGAAGTTCGTTTACTCACAGCGAGCACCACAGGTGAGTATCTCCTGAAGAGGTTTGTAATTATGCCCACAGTTGGTCGACATATAATAAATATTCACCATTCTTTGATGCTTAACAGTGGAGTTTTTAAAACTTTTCTCGCAATGTAAAAAGAGTGCATCTTAGCCCAACTACTCAAATCCCAAACTTCTCCAATGTCAGCAGAATCAGTTATTCTGATAAGGAATAGCACTTGAAAACGCGACAGAATTGAAAGCACTGATTATCAAAACACAAACAAGGTCTCAAGGTCACATCAGTAAAAAAATTATGATACGATGTCATATGACTGACTTTCCTGTGCCTGCTGCTGCCTCTTTTCGGTGTCTCAAAACTTTTTTTTCTCTCTTGGTTTAACGTACTGGGAGCGCCTCTGATTGGTGTGCACTGTGAGAGGCGCTTTATAAATTTATAGATACAATACAATACAATTTAACTTAACATGCTCACTGACATTGCTTCTGAATTCTGGTAAACCACTGGCGAAGCAGTTTTATTTTCGATGTTCATATAGAGCAGATAAACTAGGCAAACATAGGCATTGCCACTGTTACAAATGACAAATGCTATCCAGAAAGAAAGAATAGATCCAGTCTAAGCTGGTTCATACAACCATTTTGAATTGATCATTTGACAATTGACAATATGTTATCCAGTGTACAGCGCCCTTTCCTTCGACCTCGGCTGAGCTACGGCGCTATATAAATCGTCTTATTATTATTATTATTGACATTGGGGTGCATCAATCACAAGTTTGAATGTTATCGAGTTTGTACTGATTGCTGCTATTTTGTGTTTAGTTGATGCTCTGATTAATAAAAGGTTACTACTACCAAAAATAATAATAATATTACTTTATAAAACAATCTGGTTGACAGACCGCAACCGGTTAGAGTGTGCAGTTACACAATTGAAACAAATCACAACAAAACAAATCACAGAATCTTGACTTAAATCTTAACTACCGGTACTAGGGCATAGCCGGGGGCTGACCCGGTTAACCGGTAATGCCGGGTATTTGACACCCGGCAGATAACCGGAACTGGTGATGAAAGGTCTTCCGGGCCGGGTGGGTAATTATGAATTTAGCATACCACACATCAAAGGTCTTAACAGCTAACCTGCAAGATCTCTCAACTGGGCATTGCAGTACAATGAACAGACAATCACAGAACACAGACAGCCTGCTGATGGTTGCTTTATATTAGACTATCCTATTTAAAACAGGGGACCAGCAAGAGGAGGAGGAGGAGAGAGTTTGTATCACCCTCTTCCATGCTGTCTTTCCTCCTCCTCCTCTTTTTCTTCTACTACCCCTTCCTGAGCGGAACAGTGGTAGACTGTGAGGGAGAAGAGGAATAATATATATATATTTAAATAGAAGAGTGGCACCCTCTTTCATGCTTTCTCCCCTCCCCTTCTTCCTTCCCCCTCTTTCTTGTCTATTACCTTTTCCTCCTGCTGCTTGGCTGTTTGAAATATCTAACAGAGAGAGACAGGAGATGATGAAGGGGGAGGGGGGGAACTGTGGTAGAAGGTGAAGAAGTATAGGAAGGGGAAGAGTGTATATATACAGGGTGCGCCAAAAAAAAAGACCCCCCTAGGTTTTTTGCCAATATCTTGGCCAAAATTAAGAATTTTCGAATGAAATTTTACAGGCTTATAGACAATTCATATTTACATATGATGGCCAGATTTCATCAAAATATTTCAAACAGAACAAAAGTTATGCCACTTTTAGGGAGATCACTCCCCGTTTTTTGACGTTTCAAAAACGAAACGCAATGTTTTTAGGTTTTTTGCGAATATCTTGGCCAAAAATAAAAATATCGAAATGAAATTTTACAGTCTTATAGACAATTCATATCTACACATGGTGGCCGGATTTCATCACAATATTTAATACTGAACAAAAGTTATGCCACTTTTAGTGAGACCACCCACGTTTTTTGACGTTTCAAAAACGAAACGCAACAAAAAGTGACAAAAACACGATTTTATTCAGTCTCATGATCTCATCTCAAATAACTGTTGTCAAATGAACTTGGTAGGGCTTCACAACTTGTGTTCAATGTGCCCACCACCAGTGCCAACACTTCTTTTGAGTCTCTTTGCAAAGTTCTTGATGGACCTGTTGATTAATCTGACAGATTCCTTATTTACCGATTTGATTGTCATCTTGCTAAGTGACTTCTCAGTGACGTGCAGCTACGATGGCACCCTGTTTCTTTTTTAAATAGTATTAATAATGATCATATAGCAATATGAAGGCTATTTGATAACAATTATTTAAGATGAGACCTAATAAAATTGCGTGTTTACTACTTTTTGCTGCGTTACGTCTTTGAAACGTCTAAAAATGGGGGGTGGCCTCACTAAAAGTGATATAACTTTCGTTGCGCTCGCAATATTTTGATGAAATCTGGTCACCATGTGCAGATATGAATGGTGTTGAAGCCTGTGAAATTTCACTTCGATAGTCTTATTTTTGGCCAAGATATTGGCCAGAGTGATTGAATTGATATTTTTTCACTTTTCGTTGCGTCCGATTTTTGAATCGTCAAAAAACGGTGGGTGGCTTCACTAAAAGTGGCATAACTTTTGTTCTGTTTGAAATATTTTAATGAAATCTGGCCATCTGGTGTAAATATGAATTGTCTTTAAGACTGTAAAATTTCATTTCGAAATTCTTATTTTTGGTCAAGATATTGGCAAAAATCTTAGGGGGGGTCTTTTTTTTTGGCGCACCCTGTATATATATGTATTGTATGTACATATTATATTCATGTATATATAATATATATACAATGTTATACATACAGATGCTGCTCACTGACCATAGCTACACCAGGATATAGGTTGGCTAGTGGTCATCTGTTAATCCCTTATCTTTAAAGTCTGTTTGGTCTGTCACACTGTCATTCAAATCAGAGAGACTTGTTAGAAGGGATACCTTCCACTTGTTGATATGATTCTGCAGCCAAGCTTAAGGGCCCCTTCCCTAATATAACCAAGTATACATCTCACAGATTAAGCCTTAAGGGATGGTGCACTTTGAAATGTATCTACATGTAGTTGGACTGCATACACCACAGAAATAGGACTGTTTATCAGGGCTGCTGACCTCTGACCTCCTCTTGCCTGACTGGACAGATCAGCATGTCTTTACTATAGATTATAGAATGATTCTATCCACAGAGCTCATGAACAGATATTACTGGCACCTCTCAATCAATAACCCCTGGCAGAACACAACTGTAGTAAAACTCTGACAGGGAAGAGTTTTACTCAATTTCACCAAAGGTAGCTAACAAACTGAGTGGTGTTCGTTTGACAGCATTCAAAGTGGAGACATACTACTCAGTTTAGAGATTAACGATTACTTTTAATACCCGACCCGGACCCGGCAGATTTTATTCAAACTACCCGGACCCGGTACCCTGTTGAAAAACGGCACCCGGCTATGCCCTAACCGGTACTATACAGAACAGACAACCTGCAATACACGGTGCTAATATTAGCAGCCTACAAAACATGTCTATCCTATAGGGCTCGAACTTGGGTCTGCTGATCTGTATGCCAGTGTGTTATCCAATGTGCTATACCTATTCCTTGACCTACATTTGTTTCTTGCTGTTCTGCTGGTTCTACATAGCAGAAAGCAATTAACTATACTACTACATAGTAGCAAGATTTTCTTAGACTAGATAATTTATCTTGGCATTTCAAACCATAGATCTCCAAGCGGTCCTAAGTCACTTAGAGATGCAGTTGACATTGGAGAACCATCCACTTGATCATTGTATTTCTCTCACATTGTCTAGCGGCTCAGGTCCACATTGAATCATTTTGAAGAATTAAATAAATTTTGTTGTCAACCTAGCTGTGCAATCAGCAATGATGGGAGCTGTGCAATCAGCGATGATGGTAGAATGCAAATCTTTAAATGCTCGGGATAAAGAAATTTCTCCATCATCAAAAATTATGTAGGAACATCAGCATGCCATAGTAGCTAACTCATTATGCTAGACAAAAATCCTTGTCCAACTTCATGAAAATGGTGAGCAGTACAAACAAGTCAATATGTGAAGCAAAGTTTTCTTATTATAACAAGAGTACAAATGTTACTAAGCTTGTGATCAGTAGTGTAGTCCTAAAAAATGAAGTGGGGGAATGCTCTTGATAATAATATTATTATTATTATTAGTAGTAGTAGTAGTATTATTAATATTCCATTATCCCTGGAAAAAAGTGGGAACACCGTTCCCCCACGTTCCCCCCCCCCCACTACACCACTGCTTGTGATCCACAGTAGCATTTTATGTTATACCCAAATTTTGCATTTAACGCATCAACACATGTTAAAGAAAGGGTCTGGCGTATCTGACTGTGCTTATTCTGTACTGCTTACATAGGTTTATATGTATACACGAAATAATCGAATGCAAACACAAATAAGCGTGGCTGTAGCCATTGTACAGGTATATATTTTACAACACTAACACACATATGGACAAACATGCGTATATTATTATCATCATCAGCTCCTGAAGTCAACCATTTGATAGCGAAGCATACGAATGAGTGCCATAATTCCTGGTCGATGGTCAAGTCAATCACTCCCCTTAATGCTAATCAAAGTGATGTTGTGTCTTCATTTGCATAAGCAATCAATACATAAGGCATTAAAAAGCATATAAAAGCATTGACAAATGCACATACAATGGGGTTGTATATGTTTTGAGTGCTTTAACCGGCTCCGATTTGGCAACCTATGAACCACTCCAAGCGTACGAAATGACAAATTTACATACAATAGAAGAATTTCAATCTGTCCTTACTTTGAATAAACCTGATGGACTCTGTCTCTAGATTTCCATAATTTGATATGCTGTTGTTCAAACTATGAGTTCTAAGCAAAAGCTGCACAACACTTTCAGTCATGAATGTAACTGGAGCAAGTAACAATTTAAACACCTTAATTAAAAGCAATTTCCAAATTTTATAAACAATACAGAGATGATAATTTGGCACTGGCCAGCCACCTGCTCTTCTTTAATTTGTACTCAGAAACTGACTTTGTGATAAGCGAAGTCTGTTAAGAACTCTTCGTTGAAAATAGAGTTTTACCAGTAATGTCAAGGGAACCACAAAAGCTGGCAGTTCCCAAAGTAGCCCCCATATATTTTAATTAAACGCGCCAATTCAATTTCATCAGGCCAAGTCAGAAGGGCACGGCAACGTGAGGTAAGATAAAGTTAGTAAAGGCACTTTTAAAAGTTAAGCATAGCATGCAAGGTCATATCAATTCTGATATTTATAAATCAAATTCTCATGCCTGCAAATGTAGTGTTTTTTAACCATTACTTACTTAAAGGCGCACAAACTTCGGGATTGCCCTGCTAGGTTTTAAAATGCACTATTTCTCTTAGACTTAGAACACAGACAAAATAAGTTCGCCTATACATTCCCAAAAAATATAAGTGAGAACGCACATTACTCGTCAAATGGAAAGATGCATTAGAATCCTCAAAGATCAAATTAAAATTCTAAATCAATGGAAGCGAACTAGACTGCGCCTGAGACAGTAATGTCACTTAAGGCGCAATTCAAATTATCACTATAAGATAGTAAGACTTTTAAATGAGTATTTATAATATCTACTCACAACAGCGTCTCTTAAACAGCAGCAATCAACTCAGTTCAAGAAACAATGCATTTAACAAGGCTCAGTAGAATAACATTTTAATTTGCCATTCAGACTTGGTTCTGAAGTATGATGTAATCATTCTTACAATACAGCAGCGCTGCAGCAGAGGCGCACATAACACCATTCAGACGGTCTTACCGAAAACTTGATATCATCCGGCGACCATTCGTTCCTCAAAGTTTTCAAAATTACTCTCGCTCCATCAAAAGCGTGCTGCTCGGCGATTTCGATATCTATAAAAGGCAGCCGATCTTCTACGGCGTCAATTACTATGTGGTCACGATGCGATTTAACGCCATTCATAACAACTGTACCACTCATCGTGTTCAATCGCAATGTAACTGACTACACGCTGCACGACTGACGAAGGTTAGCACCAGATTCTTTAGCAGAAAATCGACAACATGCCATACGCAGAGACACATAGAGACTTGATTCCTTAACTGAAACTTATAGCGCAAGTCAGTAAGTGGAATTATCGGTTACGGCGTTCTCTGTAGTTGGTTGGTCCCTCCCTAACTCACTAAGAGTAAGAGTTAAATTTTAACCATTGACCCTTTTTTTCTTCAGTATGGCCACATATAGTATATTACAGAATATACTATATGTGGTATGGCCCATAGGCTATCTCGTTCTTTAACGCAATTCTTTTCCACTGAGTTTCCGTGCTGAGCGCGTCTCTGAGAGAGGCGCGCTATATAGGCCTAATTTATCGATGCGAATATATATTATGATAATCTCCACAATTTTGTTAAACTATTATGGCCTCATGCACTGCCGAAACTGTTTTCCTGCATGTAGGCCTACATGATTCTGACATTTTATCGTCGAGCATTCAAATTTTAGGCCTAGTTCTCACGTGTACCCTATCTTTAAAAGCTTGGCTGAGACAACTTAGGCCTATAACTGATTGAGCACGTAATATACGTGTAAGCCTAGGCTAACTGGAATATATTTCACTTTTAAAGCTATAGTTTAGGCCTGTTTCGTAATTTTAAGTCCTGAGGTAAAAAAAACAACGGCTATATATAGGCCTAGCTAGCTGTCACAGAGGGGCGTCTAATTCCACAATGGTCAGTTAGTCTATGCTGTTAAACGGCACTGTTTCGTAATAAAGACAAAGATGGTTTGCTATTATAACTACTATAGCTGTAGGATAGTAAGCTATATAGCGCCCAATAGGTATCGCTCTGCTATGTTCACAAGCAGGTAGGCTACGTGTGGTACCCTGTACGTACTGCAGCAGCTAACGTCAGTTTAACGACACCTTGTAATAACAAAGATCATTAGCGTCATCCTCCTCCTTTATCCAGCCTTGGAACTAGCACTCTCAATCTACAATCTGTAGGTAACATGTGCAGCATCTGACTGTAGGCACTAGCGCTGGCAAAGTTTTTTTTTATTTTCCACAATTTTCCCATGCAGACTATTTATATACCTACTTGCGTCATACTTGACCAATCACCGTTCAGCAAGAAGCAAGTCGATGTAAGGTGCTTCAAGTCTATAGATTCCGGTTGAGGCGTTCATATGTGTGTAGGACTTTGAAGTTTCTGGTAGCTGGTCTACCAGGTTTTTGAAACTGTTTTAATTTTATTTTATACGTTAAAGGCATATAGCAGGACTATATTGCGCTTCACATTATACTTTGTTGCAGTAAAAGTAGATTTTAACAGCTTTGTAACGAGATAGGACTGTGCGATCGAGGGCCTATTTATTAGCAAGTCTCAAAGAGTTGACAGGCCAAAGTTTGTTTGATACAAACTTCTTTTTAAAACGCCTTCAACCTTCGATTTTAAGATCAACCACACGAACAACATGCAGCAAAGGTAATTTAATAGGATTAAGTTTTAAGAGATCGGAGTTTGGACTTGAAGTTTGGTGTGATTTTGTTGTAACTGCGACCATTCAACCACGACTTCCTTCTACCTGTGGTGACTGTTGTGCAGTCATTGGCCAAGCCAGAATCACGTTTGCATTAAGCGCTCAAATGCAAGGGGCAGACATTTTGGTTATTCTCGGCTGTTATACCAAGCTGATTAATTTTCACTGGCCTTGTTTTGTAGTGGTAGATTATTCAACTACAATCCTAAGTTAAAATAGTCTTTGATTTGCAAATATCTGCTTCTTGTTAGAACTGTTCAATTCCTTTGCCTCTCATGACCTGCTTATGTGCAGTGGTGTGTGCGTTTGCATGCATTTGTGTGTGCGTGCGTGCTTGTGTGTGTAGGCCTATGTGTGTGTGTCTGTGTGCATGTGTGTGTGTTTGCATGTATATATGTATTCATGCACATATGTATTGTAGGCCTGGCCTATCTACATATATTCTGACATTTTTGTATGTATGCTTTCATTCTTTTTTGTATGTCTGTACGCATGAATGATTGCATGTAGGCCTGTATATGCTTGTATGTACTCTGTATTTTTGTGCATCCGTACATATATGTACATTTTTAGATATGCGTGTGTGTGTTTGTGCATGTGCTGTGAAAGGGTGAGAATTGCCAGTGGTTGGGGTTTTGACCCCCAGTTTTTCATCAGGCCTCATAGTTAAGTTTTCTTTGTGCCCCGAACTCCACATGAACAATAACTCTGAACCCTTCACTTATTTTTCTACAATCCTCATTGTAGCAATTTTAGTATATTTTTCTCAGAAATGCTGCATCGTGATGGTTTTGATTTTGTCTAGGTCTACAAAAGGAGCATCAAAGCAACGAAGGGAAATGATAAACAGCGAGATTATCAGGATCCGAGACCTCTTACCGGTTGCGGAAAACATCCGCAGTCGCCTCTCGCAGCTCCAGGTCATGTCATTGTGCAACGCGTACATCGGAAAATGCAATTTTTTCGAGAACAGTGAGTTTTGTTGTTGATTGACTGTGCAACAGCGTGGGCGCGGTGGTGTAGTGGTGGCGTCGTTGCCATGGAGCCGGAAGGTTCGAGGTTCGAATCCCCTTGCCGCGTAAGGGGATTTGAGGTTCGAATTCCCTTGCCGCGTAAGGACCTTGGGCAAGTCCCTCACTCACAACTGCTCAGCGCTTCGGCGTGAAACTCCGATGCAGTGTCCGCTCCGCATTCGGGAGTGCCTCTGAGTAGAGAGAGCTTGAAGAGGCGCTATAACAAGTGCACATACAAACATACAAACAAGCAACACATTCTAAGCTGTTCTCAGTTTCACCAACTCTTTAATAAGACTGCTTTGTTTGCTTGACCTTGGCTGAGAGTAGTGATGTAGCTTTTCCGGAAAGATATTTTTCCGGAAACTTTCCGGAAACTTTCCGGAAACTTTCCGGAAACTTTCCTTAGAGCGAAAAATACATCTAACACATAATGTCATATTTTCCCTATCATAAAACATATGAAAATTTGAGTTTTTAAAGTTCCTTTTATTGGCAATGTGGGAAATGTTCACCTTAAAGAATTAAAATGACCATTAAATGCTTTCATTTCAGAATATCTGACAATTTGACATTTTGGCAGCTGCTTTGAACCTGCTCAACTATTTCTTTCACTGTGCTATTATATTGCAACAGTTAAATGGTGATGTAAATTAGCTGAATCCTTGAAAGTACGGAAAGAATGTAAGGAATTTCAGAAGTAATAAATTAAAGAAAATAATTATGGACAGTAAATAAATAAATAAGGTTACATAAGATAATAAAAAAAAGGCTTTTCCTTGTCCATACACTGCTTACTCAAAGCAACAACTCATAGATAGAAAATTTAAACCAAAACATATTCTTTGCTGCTTACCAAGAAAAGCAGATTTGAAAATAGATTAGTCTCACACTGCAATGGCATTGCCAATAACATCATATTTCAAGCATAAAATAATTGTATATATATGTAGGAATTAATCTGTTGCAGTACTTATTAAAACATTTGGTGTCTATAGTGTACTGAATCAATTGCTGTTTTTGTTTCATATTTTCCGAAGTAAAAAAATAAGAAGAGTTAGGTGACCAAATCATAAAAAATGTCTTCATAATGACCGTGAAGTCTGATTGCAATTAATTCTTATATGTATTGTCGGTGTGTACACTAAACAGTGAGCAATAAGTGTTGTTTATTGAATGAAAAAATCAGCAATGACTATATAATATAGCTTACAGTGATTGATGTTTAAGCATATTTATGGATTTAAATTGTTATTCAGTAATATTGTATTGATGGAAAATATCGGAAATTTTTCGGAAAGTTTCCGGAAAGATACGTCGGAAACTTTCCGAAAGTTTCCGGAAAGATATGAAACTTTCCGGGAAAGATTTCCGCCTCACAACACTAGCTGAGAGTATCTCTGACTAGAGATCTTGAAGTGGTACTATAGAAATTCTGATCGATTGATTGATTGATTGATTGATTGATTGATTGTGGAAGCTGTAAATTTTAAGCGTATTTTCAACAGTATTTGAGTGTTGTCTGGACCCTTCAGTAAGTACATTGTACATTGAAAACTGAAGATGGAAAATTTTTGATGCAATGTAGGCTACATGTGTTGCAGTTACACAAATTGTGTATTACAGTTAAAAGGTTCTATGGGAGCAGCGTATAGTTGCATCACTGTACGGGTAAAATTTACCCAGTTGGAAAAAATCCACTGTTCTATTATTTTTGGATAAAAAGTAATTGTTTTGTGCTACTGGATAATTTCGCTTTCTGAATAAATAAGAATTTTTCTGTTTCGAGACATTAGTTAGAAAGTGGAATAGTTTTGGTTTAATCAGGGCTGAAAGTGGTTTAGAAAAGTTGAGGAGTCTTACTTTGCAGACGATCTGACGTCTTTGACCCGAAAATTGTTCTGACGACTTTTTTTAGTCATTTACCAAAAATTTAAAAAATCCTACCTTTTTACCTAGCTTTGGCATCTGATGATCTTTTTAGTCATTCACAATAATAATAAGGCCTAAAAAAAGTTGTGTTTCCGGTAACAGAGCTAAAAAAATTGGGTAGGTAGGTCGGAAAATATTTTTATTTTGTAAAATATTTTTATACAGTGACTATTCGAAAAAGTATACCCAACTAGTCTTTTTTGCACGCTGAAACAAAGTACGTGTTCTGAGCAAGTATAAACTGCCTATTTCCCAACTGTCTGCACCTAAAACTGCTCTAGAAACAGTCCTATTAATTTCATTTTGTTGACGTCTCTTATGTTATATTTAAATATTTTTTTGAAAAAAATTTAAATTAAAAAAAACAAATTTTTTTTTGAAATTTAAAAAAAAAAAAATTACAAAAATATTTGGGTCGCGGCCGTAAAAATGGGTCGGTCGGGTTACCAGAAACACAACAATTTTTTTACGCCTAATAATAATAATAATAATAATAATAATAATAATTACAATGATCATAATAATTTTGTATGATTTCAAACTGACACATCGCAGAATGATTACAATTCATAGTATGACGGACAATCGCAAGTTATTACAGGAGTCAAATTTAACTGTCGGCACTCGGCAGCCAGCAGTGTGCCCGTCACGTCCTATTACTCATCTTACCATTGATGCCAATTGGAAGGTTGAGTGGACCTTTGGGAAGGTAGCGGGAGGCGATCTTGCGTCTGTGTGCTCTTCGTGCCAGAGTGTTACCATTCCCCTAAGCCCCTCCATTGCTATTTGTGGTCTACTGAAAGTAGTTTGCCAGAATTTCGTCCACATTTGAAATCTAATATTACTTGCACGTCTGATTTATGCCAAGTCTTGTTAGGCCTAAAAAAATGTTGTGTTTCCGGTAACAGAGCTAAAAAAAATTGGGTAGGTAGGTCGAAAAATATTTTTATTTTGGTAAAATATTTTTATGCAGTGACTATCCGAAAAAGTATATCCCACTAGTCTTTTTTGCACAACGGTACACGCTGCAACAAAGTACGTATTCTAAGCAAGTATAAACTGCCTATTTCCCGACTGTCTGCACCTAAAACTGCTCTAGAAAACAGTCCTATTAATTCCATTTTGTTGACGTCTTTTCTGTTATGTCAATACAAATGTTAAAAAAATATTGTAATTTTTAAATTTAAAAAAGAAATTTAATTTTAAGGAAATTTTTTAATAATTTTGTTACAAAATTATTTGAGTCGCGGCAATAAAAGAGGGTCGGTCGGGTTACCGGAAACACAACATTTTTTTAGGTCTTATTATATCCTTCTATGAATATTGCGATGTGATACACTTTTGTGTGTATTGGCAAACCGCTATGATCGATTTCAATCGAACAAAATCCACATGAACCTTAATTGCAACTCCCTCAACTTTTCATTGTATAGTACTTAGCCAATTACATGTAGGTTATTGGCCATTGAGTGTGAGTAACATGGTAAGTTCTTGGAGGGCACGAATGACTCATAGTGTATCTTGTAGCACTGTGATGCACCGTAGAGTTCTGTATATCGTGATCTACACATAATTGCGTCTTCAACACACATATTGTGTGCCTTGGACACACACATCGTGTAGTCATTCAGTGAGTTTTGTTAGCATGGCGTACCGCACCGAGTTGGTTCCACGCTCGTGCATTTTTTCTGAATTAGATGGTTTTCTTTTTATGTGGTTCTAAGAAGATTTCAAGCCAGCGGATTGCATGCACGAGGGCATTTCTTGCGCCTGCCTGAATTCAATTCTAAGAAACGGCTTCACCTGTGCGGTCACGGTCGACGGGGTTGGGTAAACCACATATACCGTGTCACAGTCCCCCAGTATCCATGTTGATCTGAGTCATGATGATTGTGCAGTTCAATGTTTATATGCGCTACATTGTAAAATTTCTTTTGTGTGGAACTGAATTGTATCTAAGTCTTGGTGTTACAGTTTGAGGCATGAAATGACCTTGCCCTGTAGACAGGCTGAAGTGATACATGTGGTCTGAGGCAATGACGTATTCTTGCAAACCATCCCTCTGTATTCAATTATGTAATGACTAAGACAATATTGTCTAACTGCTGGATCCTTGGAAGTTGTGTCTGTGAATACTAATATTAAGTTTCTTTAAACTGTTACAGGCCTTTCTGAACTAAGTACTAAGTTTGTGTTTTTATGTACAAGACTACAAGCCTATGAATTATAATCTTCTGAAACAATTCCATATATAATATGAATTTTTTTCAAATAGCGTCGGTTTTGTATAAATACATGTATTTCTTTCCAGGTATTTTTGATAAAATACTGAGTAAAAATATGTTTATTGAATTGTCTTTTCATGTAATTGTAAGTTCATAAATATGAGTATGATAGAGAATATTGTACAGATATCAGCCGCAGGAGTATAAAAGTCCTGATGCCAAGCTTCCTTTCAGTGAAGAATGATTGTTTGCGCATATAATGGGTTATTGTAAGGAGAGATTAAATTTTTTGTGAATGTTGACATGTGATGTGTTGTACATTTTTAGCCATTCCTACAGGCGATGCTACGTTTCGAAAAGTAGCCGAAGCCTTCCAACTTTCGGAATTTTCTGAGGTACTCTATCATTGTTCAGAGATTATATCGAATTCTCTCAGTTGTAAAGAGGCATAAAAATTTGTCACAATTTGAAAATAATTTGTGTGTCAAGAGGCGTATAATTATTATGAAGGTTAAGAGCATGACATGACCGGGATGACAATTATTGGATAATGATATTAATTTTGATGATGACTAAAAGCCTTATGATTATGATGACGATGATGATGATGATGAACAGGAAGAGACAGCAAGATGCTGTTGCTGCTGCTGCTGCTGCTGATGATATGATAATAATGATGATGATGATGATGATAATGGTGATGATGATGATGATGATGATGATGATGATGACGATGACGACGATGATGATGATGATGGTGATGATGATGATGATGATGATGAAGTCTAGTGTGATGTTGACAATTTGAGAAAATTGTTGTAATTAATGAGTAAGATGGCCGCAGGAGTTGGGTGGAGGTGGTTTTGTTTTAGCCCCCATTTCAAGTGTACTAGTGTTACCAAGCAGAGCTCTACTTCTAAGTAGCTAATTACGTTCTAGCTAACGCTGATCAGCAGATAAGATGGGACGTCAGCATTGACAGTGCATAGAGCAGATAGAGTTATGGTGTGATATTGTACGGCCATAGATTTTAAAGTCACATGTGCATAATTGACCCTAGATTTTTTGAGTCAGCATAAGTACTTTGGGCTAGCACAGTTTGTACACAGTGACCTAAATGGCATGGCGTCCATTCAAACTGGCAGCGGGGGTGCAGGATCTCACCTGATCAATTCATTGAAAAATGAACAGAACAAAGTGAGACCAATGACCATGAAATTGTGGTTGCTGTCAGAGTACATTTACATTTACGTTTTTGATTGCAATCATTTGTGAGGTGCGGTGGTGTAGTAGTGGGGCGGGGTTCGGGGATTCTGCCAAAATAAGTAAATAAGTGATGGCCTTTTTTAGTCGGGTCTTAATCTCTTGGAAATATTCTATGACCTCTCCAGTTGTATGCTACTTTTTCTCTCTTGCCTTATCCCATGCTGCATTGACATGGGCGCCAGCACATAGGGGCAAGGGGGGGGCACTTGCCCCCCCTGGAAAATTGAAACCTATTTTTCTCAGTACTACTTTTGTGGTTTATAACAAATTTCTTCGCATCAGAGAATTAGAATTTACATACTTTTAACTAATTATACTTTTCGATTTTCTAAACAAATTTCCTTGCAAAAAAGAAACAATTCATATTAAAACAATGTTAAAGTTAAACTGAGAAATTAACATCAAGAAACCTCTGTGAAAATACCCATGCACGTTCTTAACTCCCCGCTTTCCATTTTTTAACCTCATGCCCCAAAAAGTTTCAACGTTGACCAACGTGTTTTGCCCCCTCCTGCAAAAATTTCTGCGGGCGCCCATGTGCATTGATTTTGATTTTAATACTTGTTGAAACCAAATGGGGGGGGGGGGGCAAATTGGCAAATCCCATGCACTTTTGAAATCGGGGGCCATGGCCGGGCTGTTATAATAATTATAATCCGGATTATACTTAAACCGGATATTTGGCAACATGCGTAATGTAATTGCTGCAATTTTTTATAGTACTTATCAAGCTACTGCTAGACAGCTAGAGTGATTTACAAGCCAAATTTTATGTTAAGTTCTGCTGCCCTCATGTCATGTAATCGAATGATCTCAAATCTGAATGTCAGGATGTGTGAGCACTACGATTTGCTGATACCATGTGATGTTCGAATATATCTAATAGATGTAATTTAATAATTTAATGCCTTGTATGTCCATCCATAGCAGTGTGATGCAATAGTTTATGTTCAGTGTTCAGCGTAACAGTAATTGAGGCGTCTCAATTTCTCTCGGTGAATCCGCTTCTCACGTTAACATTTACAATCGTGAATCATGTCGATTACGGCGCGGGCAGAAACTGAAAGCGGAAAAAGTGTCTACTGTCTAAATTGAACGGATATTGTATTAAAAAGAATTGGCTGATAATTATGGGTTACAGTGTGGATGACTAGAAAGTGCAAGTTGAACTAAAATAAACATTTGCTAAATGTTTCATAAATGCTGATAATATGGGATGGTGGGAAGGTTGGTAGGATGGATGGATGGATGGATGGATACAATCATACCCTGTCGTGAGAATAATAAGGCTTCAGTTTATTGTGGAAACAGTGGAGAGGGAGGATAGAGATGTTGACGATCCATAAGATCCAGAACAGCATGATCTACCACTTAGAAATGTTTTACAGATAGGGCTAAAGTCTGTAGCACCTTGCCATTGCATCTGCAAAAAGAGATGATGGGGGTTAATAATAAATGTCAGGATTGGAGAGGATTGCGGTGCTGAAAGCTAGCACTGCAAAAAGCTAACACTGCAAAAAGCTTACACTGTAAAAACTAGCACTACGAAAAGCTAACTCTATGAAAACCTGAAAGCTAGCACTGCAAAAAGCTAACACTGCAAAAAGCTAACACTGCAAAAAGCTTACACTGTAAAAACTAACACTACGAAAAGCTAACTCTATGAAAACCTAACCCTGCAGAAAGCTTACACTGCACGATGAAAAGCTAACTCTGCAAAAAAGCTAGCACTACGAAAAACTAGCACTGTAAGAAGCTTATACTGCAAAAAGCTAACACTATAAAAGCTACATGTAACACTAAAAAAAAGCTTGCATTAAGAAAAGATAGCACTAAAAAAGTCGTCAAAGTAAAAGAAGTGTTAAGTTGGTGAGAAATAGTTTGGAGGTATAGATAGACATAGGCACAATATTTTCAGCAAATGGACGAATTAGCAGATTCCTGTGTGCCTTGCCATGTATATCTCTGGATATGTAGATATTTGTATTATAGACCCACAAAGATATGGTCTGTGTTGTCTAAATTGATGATCAGATTTTGATAGTGTTTCCTTCATTGATTGTATTTTGTATTTCAGTTGCTGCCAGGTTTCCTGATGGTGATGACACTGGAAGGAAAGGTCTTGTATCTGTCGGAAAACGTCTTGGAATACCTTGGACATTCGATGGTCAGTTCTATTTTTCACTTATCAATTAATCGCTTCAAGAGATGTTTGTCTGATTGAACTATTAGTTTAGGCTTGTTACATGTTTAACGACACTGCCATATCAGAGATGATTAGTGTCGCCCTCCTTTATCTAGGCTTGGGACTGGCACTGGCAGAATGCGACCAGTGGCGGAGTTCACTATTTATTTATTATTGGGCACTTTTGTAGCAACCCTTCAGGACTATCTACTCAGAAGTGCTCCTGACCTAACCTTGGCAAAAATAGGACAGTCGTGAGGCTAGAGAAGAACATGGTATGATGGTGGAGTGATGCTTGGTACTAGGCAAGGTGGGCAGGGCCGAGAAAGTACCAAGTTGCCTTTTGGATGTCCGTGAGTGAGGGACAGGGAGTTCAGTGTGAACAAATGAATGAAGGGAATTACTTTGGTCATCTGTGATGAATTGATATCTAGGATGAATTCTGAAGAGTAATAAAGTCTGAACTCTAACCCAAGACGTTCAGCCAACTTTTGACCAAACTCAGGCTGTTGTTGAAACCAACCCATGGTACTTGACAGCCCTTGTATCATCAGGCGGTACTCTACCAAGATCAATTGACACATATTCTAAGAACCTTGGTACTGTACAGTGTACATCCTGCCTGCCTGCCTGCCTGCCTGCTTAGGTAGGGCATGCTGACAATGGACAGACGAAGGGCGTGCAGAGGTGATGGGGGAGAGTGGTGGGGGTGGTGACTATTGGATCGCGTGATTAGTCATGGGATCTTTTATATCTAGGGGGCGTATCTCTGTATGCCATCTGGTTCTGCTTTTGTTGACCTTTGCCTTTGTGTAAACTGTAGTCTAAGTGCTTGCCTGTGTGTCATCCCAGAAATTCAATGCACTGAGCCATCCTTATATGGCTGGCCGGTGTGATTACAGTTTATATAGGCCTGCACTGCAATTATTATTATTCAGGTCCGGGTTTATAGTGGGTCCCGGTTCTTTGGCTAATTGGATTGGTACATTGGGCCCGGTACGAGTTTGGTGCTTTTGAGGTCACAGGGTTCAGTAAAAGTTGAACTCCGCCACTGCTCATACTTTTGTAGTGCCAGTCTCAAGCCTGGATAAAGGAGAAGGGCAACACTAATCAGCCTTGATAAGACACGGTGTCATTATACACAGTTCACAGTGCTAAAAGTGTAAAGAAAGAAGTGCCTGGACGCCCCTTACCTTTCAAAAGAAGTGCCAGGAAGTGCCAGGATGCCCCTTACATTTCCAGGTGTGCTGGCCAAATAAGTGGCAGGACGGCATAGAGATTTGAAAATAAGTGCCAGGACGCCATCCATGACCGTCCTGCAACACTTTAAGCCCTGATTATACAGCAACAAACCGTAGGGTATTTGTTAAGTTGGCTCTGATATTGCTGTTCTGTTTCCGCTATCTCTTCTGGGCTATTTGTGTAGTTGTTTGAACTGGTTTTAGCCTACCCCTATGTAGTGTCTGTATGAAGCAAATATCTCTTTTTCTATTGATCTAGTACCAAACTATCTATCATATGTACTTATACTGACACAGATTTCACTGAGAAACTTGAGCTCGGGTTGTAATGCAAGTTATTTATTTAATTCTTGCAATTGCTATAGTGCCCCTCCATTGCCTCCAAGCTCACTACTCAGAGGCGCTCCCGACTACAATCATACAATGTGGACACTGCATCGGAGTTTCAAGCCATAGTGCATGTCCACACGAGCAATTGTGAGTGAAGGACTAGCTCAACATCCCTACATGGCGGCTTGAGGTGGATTCGAACGTGGAACCCTCCGGCTCCAAGGCACCGAACCCACCACTACACCACCGCACCCCACAGATGTTCATTTTAGATTAGATGTGTTGTTGCTGGTAACTGTGTTAAGCCTTTAATGCCGAGATGATAGTAAATGGTATGGGAAATCCTATACCCTTCGGCATGGGCGTCCGCAGGAATTTTTCTAGGGGGCACAAACTTTTGAATAATTATCACTTGGTCAAAATTTAATGAATGACAGTTTGAATTTCCATATTACCACGAGAGAATCCTAGTGTAGCCTACCTATACGTTAGCCTATGCGCCCAAAGAAAGATATATACCGGTAGGTTCAACTTGTAGAACGAATCGATAATCACATTGAAAATCGCGTTGTAACAATCACAACCAAATAATCTAAATTTATGACATTTTTGTGCAACTATGCAAAAAATCCAGGGTGGCGCATTTGCGCCCCCTTGCACCCTGCTGCGGACGCCCATGCCCTTCGGCATTAAAGGGTTAATGTTCGGTTTCAATGTTCTGATAGGTGGACATCCTGACTCACGTTGATACGATCTACGATCTGGTTGAGAGCGCCGACCGAAAACTCGTGAAGGAAGTTCTTGACGGTTTGAAATCATCCGGTGCGGTCCATTCGCTGGACGAATGGTCTTTTGTTTGCCGGATGGGACTCACGAAGAAACTTCATCAGAATCTCGGATTATCAGACCAGAAGGTAATCAACAGTCTTTTTTTAGTTCATTCATTCAATTATTATGGTGATTTATATAGCGCCCCTTCAAGGTTGCTACCAAGGAGTGCTCCCTGGTTTTTACTATAGTTTCCAACTAATTTTTGGACAGAGCACTTTAAAAGTGTAGAAAGTTTCCCAAAACCATATGATAGACTTTGAGCTGTTTCCTAAAACACCCTCTTAGTTTTGAAAATCTTTAGTGGTTTCAATTTCTTCTCTGACAGCTACTTGTTTTTGACCCAAAACTGTCCTCCAGTTGTTCCCCAGTGGTACAATACTATGGGTCCGGGCAACATGGTCATCTGGGAATTTCTTGCTATCTTATATCATAATTTATGTAGCACCACTTCAAGAGAAACTCCTCAGAGGTGCTCCCGACCTGTCAGCACAAAACCACAATCAAAGAGAATGATTTTCAATTGCTTGCGGAAAAAAGGGGCAAAGAAAGACAAAGAAGTTCATTGTACTAAGTTTATAGTTGAAGTAAAATTTAAGTGTAAGATAGAATTTCTTAGTTTGCAGGGCTGTTTTTAAGGAATTTTTAGAACTGCACAACTCTTTTCCTTCCCATCCTCCATGGTAAATTACTTCCAATCGGAGGACAATGACCATTTTTCCTAGTTTTAACTGTACAGCAGTGCTTTTACAACTGCACAAATCCATTTAGAACTGCACATTTTGTGTACAACTGCACGTTAAAAAAGCCCTGTTTGTTCGATTTCTTACAGTTGATGCAAGTGCGTGGTTGGTTCAGAGCCGCTCCGTTTCATTCGGAATTTCAACAGCCAGTGTTTATGGCGCTCTGTACTCCTCGTCTGAACGCTGGATTGGCAACGGATCCCAACATTTTGTCTGATACGATGGTCTACGAGACCCTGCATGGACCAGACATGAAGTACCTTGACATCAGCCGAAGGTAAGAACCTAGGGCTTGAGTTATGATACCAGTCATCGTGTGGTACATTTAGGCGCCTCATAGCAGTGTTGCCGCGTTATGGCGCCATATAAATTGCCATTATTATTGAGGACTTGTTAGACTCGTTGGAGGATGTATGTCTTGTGATAGATTGTTAACCCTTTAATGCCAGAGGGTATAGGATTTCCCATACCATTTACTACCATCTTGGCATTAAAGGGTTAAGCCATACTGCATGTTAAAATGGATAGTGCTGGACACGACAATATTTCGTGTGACATTGCAATTCATATGTGGCACATGAACCAGTATATACCCGGTAGTTGATAACTTTGGGGACCATAACATACCTTCAATGTTAAGCAGATTGACTTTTGAGCTGGGAGCGAGTAAAGGAGTTCGACCTGTAGTAAGGTAAGGGTCGGTAATGGTTTGCTTGTTTTCCCATAGTATACTGCCTCTCACTCTCAATAGATTTTATTTGATTGAAGCTGGTTGAATTTGGTAAACCATCCGTTGATAATTTGTTCATTTGATCCACTTGCAGATTACAGATTAAAGAATAGAGCTCAAGTTATTGGTTAAAATTCAGTATTAGCTGCACAGAGGCTAGAAGAACAGCTAACTTTTTTTCAGCTTCTGAAATGCAAACTATGAATAATTATTAAATATCTGTTAATGTAAGAACTCTAACTGCTGGATATGGAGCTGCAGGCTATTTAACAAGAGTAGAAATTTGAGTAGAAAAGAGTAGAAATTTTTACGATGAATTTTGACTTTCAGTGGGGAAGCTCATCTTGGATACTGCCGTGAAGAGATCAAGTCAAGATCCTGGTACGAGTTTATCCATCCTGATGACCTACACAGAGCAGTGTCAGCACATAAGAACCGTAAGTATTGTACTGTGTTGTATTGTGTTGTATTTGAATATTTATAAGTCCATTGAATGAATGAAAGGTTATAAATCACCTCTTACAGTAGAGGCTATTCAGAGGCATTCACATTGTGATAGCACTGTGTTAATAAAAAGTCTTTAAGCAGCGGGCAGACGAGGGGGATAGACCTCAGCCAAAATCCTAGAGCAGCACTGTCCAACCTTGCGGCCTGCGAGGTGATTTTGAGTGGCCCGCCCAAGCTTTCTAAATATTTGCACTTTGTGTCAAATTAAGTGAAGGACAAAGTCATTGTTTGACTTGAAGGTGAATGGTCATTATTATTGATATTGTGATGGCTAGGCTGACCATGTTTTGGACATGAAAGCCACTGTCTCTGGGGGTTAGGTTCCAGTAGTCTATCAGGAGACTGACGCACGACTTTAATATGGGTTTAATATTTATTTTCTCAACTTCAACATGATAGAAAATACCAATTACAATCACATTTGGCTTGACTTCAGTGTTGAAGCTAACTGTATGGTGGTGTCTTGGTTTAAGTGCCCGGTAATCTTACTGCTCACCCGTTAATTCAGTGTTTCTTATGAAGTTTCATTGCTTGCTTGTTGCAGTGATGTACTGCGAATCAGAATCCAAAAGTCCACTAATGGTTCGAATGCAGACCAGGGATGGCCGCCTCATTTGGGTGTGCATCTTTCTAAGCAAAATCAGAAGCACTGATGGGGACGATAGATATGTGTGTATCAACCAGGTGATCACTGACCAAGAGGCCATGCAGGAGCATCCAACGGGGCTGTGGAGGGACAGACTTCTGTCCAGCAGCTGCGAAATGGCACTCGGCTCTCCAAACGAAACCGAGTTCTCCATGAGTTCTGGAAATGATTCTCCGCTGAGCAAGTGCACCGGGAGAGAGGAGGTCCTGAGGCGACTGAAGCGAAAGATGGCGATGAAGGAGTTCCAGCGCAAGAGGTCTCTCCTCTCCAGCGGTACGACGCCGGATCCGAGAAGTTGTACGGCGCCTGCTGCCTCTCAGGGAAAAGGATGTGGTGTTGCGGAGATTTTCACCTTTGATGCGGCTTCGATTGAGAAAGCCACGATGCAGTCTATCAGCTCAAAACCTAAACCAATTGTCAATGTAGAAAGGAAGACGACCAAAGCAACTCGGAACGATAATCGCTTTGAATGTGATAACTCATCTTCGTCCTTCTCTAGTGCCACCTCCGCATCCCTCTCCTCATCCTCGTCCTCTTCCTCGTCACTGTGTGGCAACTCTGTATTTCCAACTGTCTCACCACTTCTAAATGTCTCGCCATTTCTCTCACCAGTTCCGCATTCCTCTCAATTCCCAAATGTCTCAACACTTCCAGTTGTCTCAAAATTCACAACAGCCTCATCATCATTTCCCGCTCTCTCGCCATTTCCAGGTGTTCAGAGTACCCTCCCGTTGCCTTACGGTCCAAAGACGACGCGCATCCAGGATGAGGGAACCGCGTTTATCACTTCCATGCCAACTCCAAAGTTCGAAGAATTGTCACCATCATCCAGCGAAAGTTACAGAACAGGAGCATCCGACGAGGAGGAGGAAGTGGTTAACATCGTGGAAGAAATGATGGATGGAAAGCCATTCGTCGGCGATGTAGCTCCCGGAAGAAGTCGAGATTCAGCAGCAAGACAGAAGCGTGCCTACGACCTCCCGGAACTCGGTCCTGGCGCCGTTGACGCGTTCTTTCAGGAAGTCGTCGGGTCCGCCAGTCGTCTTGATGCCGCGGTTGAATTTGAGGAATTGAACGCGTCGAGCTTAGCCAGTTTCGAACGGAATTGCTCGCTGTCTGCTGGTCAGACAAGCGTCCAGCTTTCCGGGATGTACTGGGGCTCTGCAAGGGCTGCGGAGGTTGCTGAATCTGTTGCCGAGGGAATTTGGTCGGAGCAGGACAGGCACGGCGTTCTTTCCTCTGCCGTGAAGGACAGCTGGTTTGATGGAAGTTGTGGAAATACGACTTCTGAATATAGTTTCGATTACAACGAACTGCTTCATTTGGCCAACGATCTGCCGTGGAGTGGACCGTCGAGTTTCATGACGGTAGATTATGGCCATGGGTACTGAAGCTAAAGCTGCGTTCTACACGTCTGATGTGTTATCACGGGTAGGTAGATTTCTGGTAATTATAGTTTCTGTGCATTGACTCATAGATCTGTAATTAATTATTAGAACAATTTCACATGGTTCTCTGTATTTGAATCTAATCTTGGCTGAAAGTAAACCGGGTCTGCCTATTCATTTTTGGCACTATATTAAACACTGATATGTAGAGTCCTCTGACATCCACACAGACCCAGTTATTTTTCAAACCACTTTCAGCACTGAGTTTAGTCCAATTTGATTTCAAGTGTTAATTTTTCAAGTAGAGCATTGCTGTATATTATAAAGTGAGGCAGGATGTAAACAAAACTACGAACTTAATATTTCAGATAAAATTTTCAGGTATCTATAGTTATGATATGATTAGTATACTGATAAAAATTTTTTATCTCAGGTAAAGCAGTTTTATATAAGATTTTCAGATGGCTATTGATTTTAATTATTAAGTGTTTACGGAATTTGGTCAAAATTTGGCATTCTCTCAACATGACTTTAATAATTAATAATAACATTATATTGCATTTTTTCTTTTAAAAATTCTTTTCAGCATGCTAGACGTAAACAAACCTTTACATAGGTTCTTTAAGGCCTGACATGCTGAAACAAATCTATAAATATGTTCTATAAAGGCCTGACATGTTGAAACGAATCTATAAATAGGTTCTATAAGGCCTAACATGTTGAAACGATTCTATAAATAGGTTCTATAAGGCCTGACATGTTGAAACGAATCTATAAATAGGTTCTATAAGGCCTGACATGCTGAAACGAATCTATAAATAGGTTCTATAAGGCCTGACATGTTGAAGGAGAAATTTATTCCCTACTTTTTTTATTTTTACAGTCGAAACGTCAAGCGACCGTGACAAAGTGATACGTCTACCATTTGTGCTCAGAAGATTGTCGACATGATGTCGTGATGTTTGTTTCGACTTGTTCAACGAAGAAAATGCTTGACATATATTTCGTTCGCAACAACATGACTGATTTATTGAACTTTTCTATATTTTTTGGGTTGTGCTGTGCAACAACCACCAATTGTAACATTCCTTTGTTAACTTTTTTCTAACTGGCTGATGGCTTGTCATCTTACTGCGTATAATGACAGTCTACGCTGCTTGTTATTTTCTATAGTTTTACTTAATATTGCATGTTTTTACTTACCTGCTGGACAGGATATTGTTAAGAGTTTTTGTATATTTTGTACAGTAACTTGTAGCAGAAAGTCTTTTTATGAAATAGGCATACGATTTGATTTTTAAAAATACTTTTAGTTGGAGCTGGCTCTCGTAATTTTGTGCCTTTTGGAGTGATGTGAAGAGTTGTTTTGTTGCGAGAAAATATTCTTTTAACGCGTTTTACAAGGAAGTGCATTGGTTTCCAAGTTGTTTTTAAGTGTGCTCTCATCGTTGAATTGTTGAATTATGATTCTGACTCGTTTATTGTTTGTGCCAAAGATGCGGGGCAGAAATCAATCTTTTTTATTCTGAATCTTCGAAGCCACTATCTGCAGTGCAGTCAGTTGGATTCATTGTGAGATAGTTGAACATATTTCTGGTTACTTTTATGAATCAGTAATGTGTATCATATCTGAGCATTTTCTATATGATGGTTATACACCGGTATATATAATAATATTATAGTTATTGAGTTTTTGTGTAGTGCACCTTTAAGGTAATCTACTCAGAAGTGCTCCCAGTCCAACCATACCTCTAATGAGACAGTTCTTACATTTGAAATGGACAGCGGTGTGACCTCTAGGCACCAGGCGGAGGACAGTGGAAAGTCCATTCCAGGTTTTAGGGCCAGCCACTGAGAAAGAGTGCCATAATATATATATATATATTATGCACTATACATTATACACATTATATATATATAATTATATATATATAATTATATATATATATATATATATATATATATATATATATATATATGAATAAAGCAAATGTAAATTGTATGACCCACAACGAAATTTCCTGTTATTTGATACTGAAGCCCACAATAGGCTCGCACAGAACACTCTGCAAAGCAGTGTGCTGCTGCTGCTGGTTACGGTAATGCTGAAATTGTTTGCATTACAGGTATGATATTATTATTTTCACAGTGTATGATTGGCCTTTTAAGTTTTAACCTGTTAACTTTTGTGAAGCACTGTTAAGTGTGTTTTGGTCAAACAAAGCATGCTACGAAACATGTATTAAAAAACGAGTGTGTACTAAAATTGACTGGGTAACCAATGCAATGTTGTGTAAGTGTTAAGACAGTGCTGTCCAACCTTTTTGCAACCGCGGGCCGCAGAAGCAATAATTCTTGAAGCCGAGGGCCGCAACAATAAGCTCAAAAGCAGTGATTAATTTAAAATTAGTTGAAAATAATTAACTGCCATTAAAATGTAGTATGGTATAATCTTAATGAATGCATCTTGGAAACTGAATTTTGCACTCTTTGACATCAAGTTATGAACTAATGTGCTGTGCAAGTAGGCATAGGTCTGTGATTTTGTGTTTTTTCATTTTCACAATTTTTTGGCAAAAATGTCACTAACTTAGGCGGGCCACTTAAAATCAGTTTGCGGGCCGCACAGCTTGGACAGCACTGTGTTAAGACGTGGTGTGTCGGTGTGTAGTAATTTCAAGCTGGGTGGGATTCATTGGATTTGAGTCATGCGCCATTAGCAAGGCTTATCTTACCACTTTGAGTAATAAACCGCAGCAGTTTTAGATATGTGCTGGCGCTACTTGTAACCAGGGCTGAAAGTGGTTTGGAAAAGTTGCCGGGTCTGACTTTGGCGGACGAGCACGTCTTTGAGACGTAAATTTTTTTGACGACGTTTTGTTTAATTGTTTGCCCCCAAAATTACCCACATTCCTGCCATTTTTAAACTAGTTTTGGCACCTGGTGATCTTTTTGCGACCCTGCTGAGACCCGGTAACAGCAGGTCTCGAAAATCGATGCCGGGTCATAAACCCGGACCCGACCCGGCCCACTTTCAGTCCTGCTTGTAACATCTGTAACAAAACTGTAACGCTATGTCTGTGGGCATTAGTGATCGGCCGGCCAATGGAGTTTTGAAGCTGTTGCAAGTGAAAGAGTGTACCACTGACTTTGTTTACGGTGTGTTGGGGTAGATAATTATTAGTTCTGCTTTAAGGTTTATTGTTTAGTAGGTCGATTCATGCTAGTGTTGCACTATATTATGTGGTAAACTATATTATTATTATTCTTTAATATTGTTATACTACTAAATCAAGAATCAACGATGTGAGACAATCGTTAGGCATTCAAAGAGTGCTGCTAGACAATGGTTTGAAGAGCAGGTTGAGACAATGTCAAATGACCAAATTCCAGACAATGCACTGCTCACGAGATTTTTTAAAAATAAACAAAGGCAGACCAAGACTACGTTGGATAGATAATATAAATGAGGACATGCAGCATTATTTGGGTTAACGCTAAAGGGACCAGTCAACTTGAAAAATTACCAAAGGACAGTGGCGATCTTTTATTTGCACCCATTGCTGCCAAATGGCTTGCATCAGAACTGATGATATTTTTGATTGTGTGAATATTAATTTTGTGTTAGCAAAGTTTAATTCCAATATTATGTGCTTGATTCCAGTGACTCTATTTCAGTACTATACGACGTTAGTTTACTGAGCCGCTGATCATGTACTCATTTCCTATTCACCAGGAGTTGTAATGCAAATCTCTCGTATCCACTGACTTGCAGACGCAACTCGTTTCATTTTCTAACCAATAGCGAGTCACAGAGTTCTGGAATTGTAGTGTATTGCAGCAGGGCCGTTTTTAAGGAATTTTTAGAACTGCACAACTCCTTTCCTTTCCTATCTTCCATGATAGCCTAAATTACTCGCAATCGGAAGACAAAGGCCTTTTTAGCTATTTTTAACTGTGCAGAAATGCTTCTACAACTGCACAAATCCATTTAGAACTGCACATTTTGTGTACAGCTGCACGTTAAAAAAGCCCTGTATTGCAGGACTTACCATTTACTGTTCAGAGCTCTGGAGTTATAGTGTATTACAAGATTTACTGTTCAGTTTGTTTTGATAATATTTTTCAGTTTGATAACAGTGCCAGCTGTAAGTCTAAATGACTTGCCATATTCATTATACTGCATTGCTGAAATGCTGAGTTGTATGCAGTAAAGCTCTACCATAGTTTCCACCATACGCACTAATCAATATGTTACAACTACTGTAGCGTCACATGATAGAAAGTAAATTTGTCAGTGTAATTGCTTCAGAAGGGCTAAAAGAGCAGCACCAAATTTTGGGAACTTTTGACTATGGTATTTGGTTGGCGCCATTTATGCTTTTTTCCCCAAAGACCTGTATATTCGTCTTGTTAGCTAAGTGTATTGTATTGGAGCGTTTAAAGCAAGCTGTTTCCAAGTAGGGCCTGATTTTACTTTAATAATGAACTTGTTTATGCACTGACTATTTGCATTAAAAAAATTGTCATAGCTAAAAAGGCATTTCTTAAGAGATATCGTAAGAAACTAAAACCTAAAATATTACAGTAAATGATATCGTTGATGTCTATTAATTTCAATGAAAAAACACCCAGCAAGGCGCAAGCAGAGAAATACGTAGGCTACTGAAAAAATGATCTTCAATAGCAATGAAAATACTTGTTACTACTAAAAATGCTGAAGGCAAAGTGATGGGTAGCTTTCAGTAAATATTACCATTATGATTTTGAGAATTAATCTTTTGTAACCTTGAATAAACATCACCATTAAATATTACCAGACTTTGATTAATGTGCTCCCAAGTGTTCCAAGGATAAGTTGGAAGTTAGAGCAGTAACATACTACTCCACTGGCTCTACTGTTGGACATTTCTATAGTTTTGATTATGTGAATTGCTACGCTTTCTTCAACAAAATGATGGACAGAAATTTCAAAACAATGTGAACAGAAATCATTTATGCCAATAAGCATACATGCCTGGCTGTTTTCTTGCATTCAAAACGAGTGTGTGATATTAGAGGGAAGTTTTAAACAATTGTTTAATTCTTTGTACGACAAATGCTATATTTTGAATGGATGTGTTTTTCTGAATTTTATTTAGTGCCCCACTGAACAACTTTTTCTTTATGCATTGAAGCTCTGTTCCTTACTAACATTGAGCTGAATATTCAGTGTTTTTACAGTTCTGCCATAATATGTGTCAAATGTACCTGGTAGTGTTTGAATTTCATATAATGTTTCTGGTTGTCCAGAATACTACTCTTGTTTCAGGAAACTGCTTTCACTTGGTAATGTTCTAATTAATATTTGCCTATGACTTTATCAATCACTTATCAACCATAAGTGATTAAATGTCTCATATTGTAGGATAGCTTCACAAGTTAAATAAATGATATTATACAGTGTAATTGTTCTCGTTTTATATGCTTGTGGTTGACATGCCATTCTGCTGAACTTGAATTGCCGTTATTCATTCATTCCAAGGACTTCTCTAACACCTCTCGAGGTCACCTAATCAGGCATTCCCAGCCCCAGCTAAAATCTAATGTTGTGTAAATCTTCAAGAATATCTCAGAACCCATAAAAGCCATGCGAGGGAGACCAGCTAAATGACAGGCACTGTTCAAATCAAGTCTGCAATAGCCAAACTGCTCTGTTCGTTCCGGCGCCACGTCAGAATCTGGGGACATCAAGCCGTGTTTTGTAATAATAATAATAATTATAATAATCTTTTCTTTAATGAAACGCCTGCAAGACGCACTGCGTTTTACATTTACAAGTTATGCAGTAGGCCTAATCTTAATTAAACTTAACTACCAACTGAGCAGACAGCTTTGCAATTACAATTAATTTTGTCCCCCAAAACTAGTAATTTGCATACATAAACTGCAGTGTAGTGCTAAGCATCAACTTTTGAAGTATCGTATCATTTAACGTGAGTGCTGGTTTACACGCTGCAGCCCATTTGATTTTACAAGGCAGAAGTGAGTTGGCAAAGTAAAGTTGTGGTGGATTCAAGACTAAAAAATTAGAAATGACATCATCAGACAATAATTACATGGTGTTCAAAATAAACTGGTACATACAGTCATGCGGCAAGACTTCTATGAGTAATTATTGGCCAGTGTAATGCATCGCTTGTGACCTTGACAAATTGCTACGAAATTCGGTCAGCATAAGACGGCTGGTAGCAGTTAGCTGCAAGTAGAGTCTCTGAGCATAAGTTTTATACAATTATACATGTGTACATGCTTACATATGTGCAGCCTACATGCAGGCTTACTGGCAAAAGATAAAAGTCAATTCTTACAAACGGGAGTCAGAATGTAGGCTATTAGGCCTATACAAGAATGAACAATACGGAATAATAAGCTTACCATTGATTACATATTAGGCCTACACAATTTTTATAGTTAAACCTACTTGGCAGGTCTTGTTTCGAAGAAAAAACAACTTGTTTGCACGAATCAGTTGAATTTCTTCACAATAGTTATGGCTCCAGAATTAACAGGCAGTTGAAAACAAAGGCAGAGTTCTGTTTGTGACTTTTTGTGTCTGTTGTCTGTCTGTCTTTCTGTGTCTGTCTGTGTGTGTCTGTCTGTGTCTGTCTGTTTGTGTGTCTGTCTGTGTCTGTCTGTGTGTCTGTCTGTCTGTCTGTCTGTCTGTCTGTCTGTCTGTCTGTCTGTCTGTCTGTCTGTCTGTCTGTCTGTCTGTCTGTCTGTCTGTCTGTCTGTCTGTCATATATATCCACCCGTGGCTGTCTGTCTCTCTGCATGCTGATTTCCAACTATGGCCTAGGCTACATGCACTGACTAAACCATTTATATTCTCCATGTTTAATGCAAAGACAACTGCACTTCCTGTAGAAGTGTAGAAATAGGTCGCAGTATAAATTGAGGTGTCATAGTCAAACCGGCTTATACTCCCTGCAGGCCTGTAGCCTAGATCATGCCTTTGAACGAACTGCCTCGATGATGGCTCGATAGAATCCTGAATCCTGCTCAGTTTCAGTTCCTCCTCCATCATCAAGCTTACTAATCACACACATCATCACCTTCCTCATGCAGGCTCCTCTGCCCATCATACCACGGGCTTTCATTAAAAAATTGGAGTCAAACCTCTTCAAGAACTCTTACCTTGTCTCATCTGATCCTCCACCTTTCAATTCTCGACCCTGATCATGAGCCAGATGACGCCCGCCTTAGTATCTGTTCCGCCCCTCTTATCCTATGTGGCAACTCTTACGAACAACCCTTTTGATTTAACGCAACGCTCGCCAATAAGCCGGTTCCCCGCGCTTGGCTTTGAATGGCGCTTTAGAAGGTTGGAGCATTGAGGTCGTTGGTTTTGGTATAATAATTATTATGATAGGTGCCCTAGGTGGCGCCACACGTCATTTTCCGAAACCGATGAAAACTCGAACTTCCGTTTACTCGTCTATGAAAATGTTTTGACGATTCGCCCGCGGCGAAGTTTTTGTGTTGTTTATTTTTTGCGTTTTGTTTATTTTACAAAACATAGGACTTCAATAGGACATTTGGATTCGAAGGTGTACAATAGATTTTTTAAAAACTGTAGATGAAGTTTATCTGGCGATTTGACGATTTCGCTTTTTGAGCGTTGATGCGGTTTGCATCCTGATCCGAGTGCGAGGTACTCGGTGAAGAGTTTACAGTTGCGAGTGCGGGAGACACACAAGATATGAACTTCCGTAGGGCATACAGTTGTAGGGCTTAAAGCTCTGTTTGGATTATTTTTTTTAAGATTTTCAAATACGTTTGGCTGTTGTTTACTGGTTAAATCGTGACATGGCGAACAAGATAAAAGTCCTAGTGAGCAAGAACAAACGGCGCTTTCAAAGCGATGGCTTTGATCTGGATTTAACATGTATCCTTTTGTACTGCTGTTACAGAAATCCGAAACCCCGATAGAAATTTCAGTCGGATCTCCCCGTAATCGATTTTCTAAGTGGGACACACAACCTAGCGAATTTTAGACGCTAACTTGTGTTATCAAGGACACTAACAGAACCATAATGCCATTATTTTATTTAACTCTGCGTATTTTTACATTATGGTTTTGGGAAATAGGGCTTTTAAAATGTATTTTCAGCGTTTTCAGAGATTCGGGTTTCAGTTATTTGGGTTGACCCCTAAAATTTTCTGAATATCAATTCAACATTAAATTACAACTATAGTTGCACACCTGTAAGCAAAAAACATGGATTCTGAGGCCTATTTGGGCCAAGTGCATTTATTATTTAATGTTCACTATGTATATTAAAAAACCCATACATTAATACTCTGTATTCGTAGAAAACTTGCCTGTTTGCACTTTTATGATTTCTTAGTGTAATTAAATGGAACGTACACATCTTAAGATAACATAAGTATCATGCAGCTTTCCACTAAACTTATAGACTTTATTTTAAAACTCTAGCTGCAGTTGAAATGAGACAGTTACAGATATGCACAATTTTGAGTCCTGGAGCGTTTTCAGTAAATATAATGAAAAAATTATCATCTTCTGAAGATAATTTAAGGCAAGACTACTTGAGATGGAGTGATCTTTTTGAGCAGCACTCCAACTATTGCTGCCCCCTCTCCTATGTGTGGTGGAGGTCTTGTGTTTAGCACAACTGAATGACTGCCTAAAAAGTTGTTACTTTTCTAAAGTTCTGTTCACTTAAATTCTATTTATGAAACAATATTGTGCATAGTATCCTCAGCGGCTTTCAGATATTTTTCCAAACATTATTGCAATGGGTTTTCCAGCAGAGAGGCTGGAAGGAGTCTATAGGAACAATATCGATGATGTCACCAGGTACTGTTTTCCTTTTTTTTAACAATTCAGTTGTCCAAAGGTTATAATGTGGGAACTGTGAGATTCATTTATATATATATATATATCTGAGTACTTGTTATAGCACCTCTTCAAGATTTCTACTCATATGCGCTTCCGACTACAGCACGGACACTGAATCGTAGTTTCACGCCAAAATGCCTGAACAATTGCGAGTGAAGGACTTGCTCAGGGTCCCTTCACGGAGCTTTGAGGTGGAATAGCCTTTTAACCCTTTAATGACGGAGGGTATAGGATTTCCCATACATTTTACTACACTCTCGGCATCAAAGGGTTAAGTACTTCTGAATGTTGATAGCTTGGATTTGTTATTTGAAAGTTGCTGTCCAAATCCATTGTCAAGAAATTGACTTCTCTGTTCTTTGCTTTGTCCAGGTAGCTAACTTGCCAGACTGATGCTTTCATGTGTTTTTTACAGTTTCATTTATTTTTTCCTGCAAATTTGCGGTTTATAGGGTTCAAGAAGCCTAAGTATTTGAGGCGTGTTCCCAGCCCAGCATCCGCTAAAGAGAAAGGTCTTGAGCAACTGGTAGAAAGCAGACAAATTATTCCGCGATAGTAAATGCAACGCAAGCTGGAACCATTTCCAATCGAGTCTTTGTCAAAGTATTTTAGATGTGGTGTATGTGCCAGTCATATAAAAATCCAGCTGACTGCCTACTGGTTTGGTAATAACATCTATAAAGAAAAGATTATATCAATCATATTTAATGTGCGTCTGTTGTTGATATTTGAGGGAAAGTAAATTGTGACTTGGTGATATGTCTGGCTTAATTTATGGCATAATCATATCGGACGCTCGTGTGGTGTAATTGGTATGATGTGAAGGCTGACTGTTTGAGTGTCCATAAAAATTGTCCCTGCGTAAGGACTTTGAGTTAGTCCTTCGTGCATAATTACTTTGAAGAGCTCTATCAACTGATACTGCACCAAGTCATTAGGTAAATTTGTGCTAAGCATACAACAAGTAGTTGAATGAGAATTTCGTCTATTGGAACTAGATTTTTAATGTGATTAGAACTCTAATAACTAGCATTTTCATGGTAATTACTGTCTCTGGTTTACACCGTGCTTTAAGAATTGCCACTGGAATTTGTTAATGGATTGATGAGCAATTTTTCACTTACATGTAACTGTGACATATGGACAGACCTGGTAGAGTATGACACAGTGACATCAAGGCAGGTGGCTGAGCTAAGATGAGTGTTGTGTATCAGTTAATATAAGATAAGATAAGAATATTCTTTAATTCACCAATTGCTGACCACATTTTGGTTTAAATACAGACATGGTACAATAAAATGAAATATAGTTAATATGCATATCGGAGTAATGGATAAAGGAGTCCAGTTAATTTCCATGTTTTCAGAAGAATTTATAATGTTGAATGTCCGTGAAGTATATTTCAACAAGTATTGTTTAATTTGATTTCCAATCGCGTCTTTGTCAAAATATTTTAGCATATACATGTGTTTTTATTTTTAGAAAATTAAGCAAAATTGCTTATCATTTCAGTGCTGGTTATTATGTTTTTTTTATATACATGTGTTGAATGATGTTCTGCGTTCTGCTGCTAGCATTATGTAGCTCTTCTTTATCAGTCTTGCCACTTTGAGCAGCATGCACTCACTGTCTCGTGACAGAAGATAACAGTAATTGATTACTGATAGTGGCTTGTAGATACAAGTTAACAAACATATTAAGTTCTCACTCTGGGTGTTGTTGGTTGTCACTGGATTGCAAATCTACTTTGAACAATGCTGATGAAAAAAAGAAACATTGACAATTTATTAGTGATTGATGATTTACTGTCACTTTGACACATGGCTAGGGAACCATATGCTAATTCATGGCCTACTAAGTACACCCTCAGAGTGGGTCACATAAGTTGCCTAAGTACTGTCATCTGCTTGTAATGCACTAGATAATGCACTCTGTTCCTATAGCAACCGACCCGGACCTTCTTTGGACTACTCCTACGGGCAGCCCTTTTGACTCAACGCAGCGCTCATGAATAAGCTGGTGCCCCACACTTGACTTTCGAGTGGCGCTTTAGAAGTTTTGCGATTATGATTACAATGCATGCACCAGTCTGTGCACAATTTGTTCAAGCAGGATATGCAGCCATGATGAAGTAAAAGATATATGCTGTTGCAGCAGAAAAGTTGAAGATGATTTATAATCTTCTGCCATGTAAGCTTCGTGCTTTTCTGGGCTGTATGGTGCTGGCTAAGGTGAAACCTTTTTGGTGGTGTATATCCTGTAGCTAACATGCCCAGAGGATCCTGTTTAGGTTATTACCTTGCACAAATAGATCTACAAGTGTAATACACTTCCTTGAATTTACCAATTAGCATAAATGGTCTGCCGTGAACAATACTTCCAATTACTTACTTACTTAAAAACTTAGTCCTTTCCTTCGAAAACTATCCTCTGTAACTGTGTTTCTCTGCAGCTTGAGGGTTATTAGGCCTATGAAGAGAAAATAGTGTTATTATTATTATTATTATTATACTGGCGTACCCGACCACGCGTTGCTGTGGCTGAAAAGAGCATTCAACCATCCCTCCTACCTCCATTCCCCCTCCCTCTCCCACTCCCCCCACTTCCCCTCTCCCTCCCCTCCATCTTCGTCCCGCTTCATCCCCTCCTTTCCTCCCTCACACCGTCCCTACCCGATAGCAACTCGGATAGCGCCCTAAAACGCTTCAGCAAAAAGGCCCCAATGGAATGTGTTGAAATGCGCTACATAAACGGAACACACCGCTTTCGTTTTTGAATGAACGGAAATTATTATGCAACTCGCTTATGACGTCACGGCACGTCACTGTGTTGATTACGGGCAAAGTTTAAAATTGTATAGCTCAAATAGTCGACGAATTTGATCAAATATTGTTGTTAAAGATTGCGTTTTTTGGAAAAAAACATTCAAAGAACACGCACGTATACGAATGGAACGTTTTGTTGAGATTTTTAAAAGTATCGGACAGTTAATGATGGGAGATCCTATCATTTTCAATTTGGTGCATATGCCGTTACATTTTTATTTATATAGATTGGAGTGCAAATTTGGAGTTTAAGATCATTGAATCATTGCAGGTCAATGTTCACTACTTTGGGGAATGCCAACGGTTTGAGATTATGTCACGCTATTCGAGTGATGACATAATGGCTATTACTACAGGTCACGTAACCTATTAGTGTACTCTTCTAAATATAGAGCATGAGATGAAGTGACATCAGATGAAGCTCTTGTCTTCACTGGAATGATCAGCTGTTAAGGCATAGAAAAAAAATTGTTGTGTTTCCGGTAACCCGACCGACCCATTTTTACGGCCGCGACTCAAATATTTTTGTAAAAAAATTTTATTAAAAAAAAATATTTTTTCCCCCCAAATTTTTTTTTTTTTAAATTAAATTTTTTTTGAATTTTTTTACAAAACATTTGTATTGACATAACATAAGAGACTTCAACAAAATGAAATTAATAGGACTGTTTCTAGAGCAGTTTTAGGTGCAGACAGTCGGGAAATAGGCAGTTTATACCTGCTCAGAACACGTACTTTGTTTCAGCGTGAAAAAAGACTAGTAAGGTATACTTTTACGGATAGTCACTGCATAAAAATATTTTACCAAAATAAAAAAAATTTCCGACCTACCTACCCAATTTTTTTAGCTCTGTTACCGGAAACACAACATTTTTTTTTAGGCCTAAGGAAAGTCATATTCGTCAACAGAATGTGCTTTGTGGTGACATAATTCTGAAGATTTTATGCTGAAAGACTCAGAGAGATCTTGCAGTGTATCTTGCAGTATCCTGCTGTGCTATATTTAGCACCGGATATTGCTAAATTAGGCGACTTTATTAATAGCCACACCATAATCATTCGATGAATAATCAGCATGACATAATCTTAAACTGTTGGTGTACCCCAAGTTCTTAACTCTATACTGCCATGTTGTAGTTTTCATAAACAGTCCAACATTTATACTCCAACCTACAACAGTTAATATGACTTTTTCTTTAAGACTTAATTTAAAACTTGGTTGAACATTTTGGGTCCAAGTTAAAGTTCCTGATACAAGAGATACTTGCAGCACAAGATATACATATTGAACAGAAAGCTTCCTTTGAATTTATAGTTATAACATTTAATAATAATAATAATAATGGTATTAAAATAGCATACATAAATTTATGTGTGGTTTTCAGAGTATACTATGTATATCTTCTTGAGCACTACGTTTCTAAGTTGTCCTAGTTGTACTTCCTATATATAGCAAACTCGGTTATAAATTGATTGCATCAGCTTGACCCTGTCAGCTTGAAGATCTCTCAACAAGGTAGAGATGGTGGTTTTACTGAAGTTGCAAGTAATCCATGTGAGTATGGACTATGGAAGTGGGACAGTGATTAGAGTGCATAGTAATATAGAGAAATCCTTCCCACAGATGGCTAATGAGTATAGGACCTTGAGCGAGTCCTTCACTCATCATTTGTTCTGTGACATTGATCAATTGATGCTTGGCCATTTAATGGATAGTGGTTGTAGTAGTGATGATGATGATGATGATGGTGATGATGGTGATTATAATGATGATGATGGTGTTGTTGTTGTTGATGTTGATATTGAAATGGTGATGATGATGATGATAATGATGATGTTGATATTGAAATGGTGGTGACAATGGTGATGATGATGATGATGTTGTTGATGTGGTGGTGACGATGGTGGTGGTGGTGGTGGTGGTGATGATGATGATGATGATGATGATGATGATGATGATGATGATGATGATGATGATGATGATGATGATGATGATGATCACAATGATGTCAGACGATAATGATAATTATATTGTAAGTAATGTAAGGACAGGATTACTGTTCAGCGCCATCCAAATGTTTTATGATTGTCTTTACGAATGCATAATAAATTTAATCTTTTGGAGCTAGCTTTAGAACCTGTCCTTCAGTTATATGCTTCTATATATCGTCGTAACCGTGGCAATGGTTGAGTAATTATTCGAACCCTGGTCTGGTCAGGATGTGGGCATTATGGGTATTGAGAGACAATCAGACATCCGGCATTCTATATCGGGTAATATTGTGAAAAAGAAAGCAAAAATAGTGCACCAGATGCAGAATTTATTACATCTGACTGGTTTTGTGCTTGGACGTTATTCATATGGACTTTATTATCAGTGATTAAGATTCAAGGTTTCGAATATTATAAATTGTTCTGGCAATGACTGGCTGATTAGTGTTGTGTGCGTACAGGACACTTCACTTCTCTGTGTGTTTATAACTGTGTGTCTCGCTCTGGGTTATTTTGACCTTTTGCTCTCATTTTGGATATATTGATCTGTCTTCTTGTCTGGACCTTTGAGCCTGTCTGTCTGTCTGTCTGTCTGTCTGTCTGTCTGTCTGTCTGTCTGTCTGTCTGTCTGTCTGTCTGTCTGTCCTCACTTAGATGATGGCATGTTAAGAAATGTATTACTTTCTTACTTGCTTACCAATGTAAAATTTCCTGTCTTTACAAACATCTAGTATAGATCTGCCTTTAAAATAAGCAGCTGTTTTTAAGTATTTTTGTGAGGATGCAGACATGCAGCAAGTGCTGATCTGCCTGAGGTCATGTTATATGTGTACCACCGGTATATATATATTGCCTTAGACAAACCAAGTGTATAATTTATTCCAGCCCACATGGAGGGGGACTGAAGGCCGTTTAATAGACAATTATTATAATGGCCCTTTGGCTTGCTTTCCAATTTAGATGTCCCTACCCTGGTTCATGCCTGTTCATGCCTATGTGCTTAGGGCCTAGCCAGTTAATAATACCTAGTTATTAATCATGGTTTAGAGTCACCGTGGATCACTGGACTAAGGTTTAGTAGGTTAGATATCTGTACAGTTGTACTGGTGTCGTGTTAGGCCCTTAGTCTGACGGGCAGGAAAGTGCCCTTGAACGTTGGGATTGATCTGAGGCATCTTGAAAGCAGTCTCTTATCTGAGAGCTGAGTGTTACTAATGTTGTCTGGGAGTTAGGGCGCCTTGTAAGTCGACCTGGCCTCAGTGGCCTGATGGGCTGACTTACGCTCCTGGTTCTTGCATGTAAAAATGTCTCAAGTGTTCAAAGTGTGGGACAGTGATTAGCGAGAGAAACTGCAAAAATAAAAAAACTACAGAAAGAGATTGGTAATAAAAAAAAACTAAAAAAATATAAAAAAACTGCAGAACTATATATAAATGAATAAAACTACAGAAATAAATCAATGATCACTGTACAGTGTACATGTGGGAGAGTGATTAGAGTGATCACCTTAGTAACATCCATGGACAGCCTTCTCTCAGACGGCCGATCACTGTGCACTGTGTGCAGCAACCTTGAACAAGTCTGTGGGGCGCGGTGGTCTAGTGGTGGCGTCATTGCCTTGGAGCCGGAAGGTCCGAGGTTCGAATCCACCTCCCCGCGTAAGGACCTTGGGCAAGTCCTTCACTCACAATTGCTCAGCGCTTCGGCGGGAAACTCCGATGCAGTGTCCGCTCTGCATCGGGAGCGCCTCTGAGTAGAGAGAGCTTGAAGGGGCGCTATAACAAGTGCACATACAAACAAACAAACAAAGTCTGTCACTCACCCTGGTAGTATTTTCAGTATATGTATTGTAGATGCATGCTTTCTGAGTCATTCAACTGGATTTAAGAGTGCACTTTAGTCTCGCAATGTCAGAGACTTTCATGTGCTGTTGTACCTTGGTTTCTGGTAATTAATTATTTGAATTTTAAAATAAGAAGGTAAAAAGTTTGGGACCTACTTTCACTCTTCAAGGACGAGATTGCTGTAGCCTGAATGCTCCTACTCATGTTTGAATGGCAGTAATCCCCGCAGTATAGCTCACCAACTGTGGCCTATCGCTAAGTCTGCATGTTATTTTACGGTAGCTAGACATTAGACAAGTGAATATATATATATATATATATATATTCTGATCGCTATATCTAAAAGGCGCTATGTTAAGTATCATAATGCATACATGCACTGCATTGTGTTTGACCATGCAGATTATTTCTAGCTCTAGCCAGATATGAATTACTGCTTGAGGAGCTACATCGGGTACTCTATGTACCGTATTTTCGCGAATATAACACGCGGGTTATATAAGTTTTTACAAACCACGCACCCTACCCGCGGGGTATACTCGGGGGCGTCTTATACAAATTATTTTTTACACAGCCAAATTTTGAACTAGATTATTTTCAGGTCATGGTCAGAAACTGCTGTAAACAGGTTTTTTAAACTTACAATACAGAGGCATGGACGTCGACGAAATGATAGGGCGTAAAGGCCGACGTCAGTAGAAATATTCGTTTATCATCATTATCATGAAATGTCAGAGCCGCAGAAAATCACAATTAAAAATGGAAAAAATATTATTTGACTTTAAATATAAAAGTCAAATATTACTGTATATAAATTGTAATTGTCCGTCGTTTTCAATTTTAAATAAACGAATGAACACATAATATTCTGTATTATCGCTCGCACAGCGCAGGTATGGAGTTCAGGAAATTAAGGCTTTGAATTGTTATAGCGCATAATTTTGCGGTTTTCACACAGTCGTTAATCCTCCTTTTTAGTGTCATCCGCTAGCTCTTCCACATTAAAATATAAATATTGTCCACGGCATCAAAAATGAAGTACAAATTTGCCAGAATGGCTTGCTAATTACCAAATTGTTTCATCCCAACTTCTGTGCAGTAACATGGCGAATGCGGTGAATGCCATCTGTGAACCCGTGTAAAAGTCAGAATATCCTGGCCAAACCCACTTTATTTCGTCAATCGATATATCCAACAATTATTATTCGCTAGATTTATCAAAACTGGCGTCATTTAAAACTAGTTCTTCAAGCAAATGGCGATTTTATACGGGAATCTATACCTCCGCAAGGACCGCCATCTTGGATTATTCGAATATGCGTTCGTGGAAGTAACGCGCGTTCGTTCCCATTTTAAATATAATCTTACACTTATATACACGCTTAAGTATGTTTTCTTGGCATAAAGACGTAAATTTTCGATTTTTTAAAACATTTTCTGGTCAAAAACCGTCGTTATTGAGAACGCCAATACTAGGCCTAAGTGTAGAGCATAAACTCGTCATTACCCCATGTCACGATAGTAGGTTATATGCTCGTAATTTAAAGTTATATGGAAGTTAGGGTTGATTAAATAAATTCTGATTTCAATATAACTTGAATTGTCGATAAAATATTACAATGGGCGCATACTTAAATTCACAAAAAATACTTTTAACAAGATCGCTTTGCTTAATGAAACCGGCTTATGTCGAAGTTTTCCTTTCAGATTAGGCCTATAATTTTTAAACGACGAATACCCTACCTTGTGAAGACCTAACTGGTGCCAGCAAAGAATCAGAAACAAGAAATTCGCGCTTACAAGGAATCGTTATATTTATAATTATAGTAGACTTGATTGAAACGTTCATTTTAGCAGGAATCTTCCATTTAAAAAAAGATTATTTTAATTTGCGTTTAATTGAACCGAATATACACAGGCAAAAATTATATAAAGTATGAGTCACATGAACGTTAGCGTACACGTTCGAGTATCACGTGCAGTTTGCTGCACGAAAATGGGTGCGTCTTATAGTCGGGTGCGTCTTATATAATTCAATTTTTACTGAAATCGCAAAAAGTAGCGGGTTATATTCGGGTGCGTGTTATACCCGTGTGCGTGTTATATTCGCGAAAATACGGTACTTAACTAAAAATTTAGGCAAATTTACAATTGCCTATTGCTACAGTGTACTGTTGCTGTAATGCATCTTTGTAATTTAAACAGTGTGCATGTCAATCTAGTGGTTGACATGTTAGACTGTCAGTCAAACGGTTGGGGGTCAAATCCCCACCAGGGTGAAAATTCTTTTACTTGCCAGTTCAAATAAAATAAGTACACTGTCTGTACTCTGATGGTGGGAAGATCAGGTGGCTAGGAAGAGGACTGGTTAACCATCCCTTACCTGCCAAGGCTGAGAAAAAAACTGAAGTGTCTGGCACTTCTGATTGGTGTGCACTGTGAAAGGCGCTATATAAATTTATAAATACAATAAATACTTCATGCCTACTACCTGCTCTTAGTGACAGCTTTTCTTTTTTACTTGGAGAATCAATTTTTTAAAGGAAATAGGCCTACTGGCAACTCCTTTTCGCTAGATGTTGTGCTGGCTTTCTGTTTGGCCGGCTTTTTCTGATATTGAGTTGGCAGGAGCCCTAGTTGCAAAGTCCTTTGAACAACGGGATGTAGCTAGATAGCTTTTTTATATGGTGATGTATAGTTGGCTTTCACTTTTACGTTCAGCTTACTTACTTCAGTGTGTGTGTGTGTGTCCAGTCTTGTTTTCCCTATCATATACAGTGATGGTTTTCACTTTTCTTATTGGGGTTCTGATGAATATATTATGTGTCATGACGTCAGTTTTTACATTGCAGGCTCCGCGTAGGCTTGATGAACCTCTGACCTGCATCATTGCAAACATTGCGAATGCGCATGTTTCCACGAACTAGATGGCATCATTAAGTCCTTACAAGGCTCGGAGTGATGATGAGGCCATGTTTGGTTTGGTTTGGATGCTTGGTTTGTTTGGTTTGTTCTGCTTAATTCATGAGGAACATTTGAAAAAAATATATCTGAGCGATTCATATGAAACAAATGTTGTATGAAACAATAATATTATCTGCACAAATTAGTTGTCTAAGCTGTGTGATGTGAAGTGTGTGTGTGTGTGTGTGCGTGCATGTTTGTATGTTTGTGTGCATGCATGTTTGTGTGTGTGTGTGTGCACGCGAGCATGTGCACACGTGTGTTTGTGTGTGTTTGTATGTGTGTGCATGTTTGTATGTGTGTGCATGTTTGTGTGTGTGTGTGTGTGCAAACTGTGCGTGTGTGCGTTCGCACATGCTGTATATTAGGGCTATTCATCTGCACAGTTCTGACAAGGCTGTATGTTTTTATATATGCAGTTTGACATTTCAGATCCTGGCCTACTAAATACTAATGCCGGCTGTATGTACATCAGACCACTTTTGAGGTCAACATTGGACAAAAATAGTTCTCGTTGAAAGCCCTAGAGAACTTTACATTTATATTGGTGGGCTTACATAATTGCTGAAGGACCTAAATCCTATTAGGCTGACCTTGAGGAATAAATTATTGTTTTATCTGCCCTGATCAAGTGTGCTGCTGGCTGATGACAAAGCTTGAATTTATGATGATGAGTATATAATGGATGTGAAGGCCGTACTTAAAGCCAAAGCTGCAGAACTTGGCCTATTCATTATTTGACCTCAATATGTAATGCCATTGTAATGGGCTTGACCGTGTGTGTGTGTGTGTGCGTGTGTGTGTGTCTGTGTGTGTTTGTGTGTGTGTATGTGCGTGAGTGTGTGCGTGTGTGTGTGTGTGTGTGTTGCCTCACTGTGCAGTTGTGTGCTGAGCTAGTTTTATGCAATTGTGTATTTAAAATATTTATAATCTACCCCCAAATTTTACAGGATGCTTTTTAACAAGTAATCTGATATACACCACTACTCTACTAGGAACTCTACGCTCTGTCGTGCCATACCCACTCGTTCCAATTCACAAAGATTCCATATTAAATCTACTGGTCCAGGTGTGTGGAACTCAATTCCTATTCATATCCAGCAGACGTCCAGCTTGGTACCAGGAGCAGAAATCTTGAGCAAAATCTCTGCCATGATTGAACCTTCTTCTCATCTCGATTGATTGTCCAGTCCCCTAACTAAGTCAGAGCTTATTAAAATGAATTTTTAGAACTGCACAACCCCTTCTTTCTTTTAACCCATTCTTCATGGTAAATTACTCACAATCAGGTGACAAATTTGACTTTTTTGCTATTTTTAACTGCACAGAGGTGCTTCGACAAAGTCTGCGCAAATCCATTTAGAACTGCACATTCTGTGTAGAACTGCACGCTGAAGAAAAACCCTGAACTAAGTTACAATGAATTTTACAACTTCTTTTTCTCGTGAAATACGAGCCTAAAAACTTGCTGATCATCTGACAGCGTTGTGCTACTTATATTATACAAATGTATTAGAGTAGAAATGCTATATATCATGCGACTCATGATGACAGCACACGGATCCTGTCAAAGTTTGGTCAGGGACATCTGTCTCAGTATTAACTAGACTTGACTGTAGAGAAAGTAAAACTGTTCTAGAGTGAACGCTGCTCTTTCTCCGCTCAATCCTCTCAAATTCTTGTCACATCCTTTACGACCTCTTCTTCGCTTCCCGTCTCAAGGTCATTCTGTGTAATGCGAGACACGGGCCACATGATGATGATGATGACGATGACGATGATGATGATGATGATGATGATGATGATGATGAAGATGGTTCTCTGCCCGAAGGCAGGTTCATTGACTTTTATGCCCCTTGGGATTAGATGAGTAAGGTGGTTTTCCCGTTGCATTCCCCACAGACAATGATGGGTAAGCAACTTGCCCAATGTCTCTTTGCAGCAGATATATAAATTTCTGAATGTCAACTACCAACCCGGGGCTTGAACTGCAGTCCGTTGCAACCAACAGACGTATGCGGCTCTCGCTTACCAGTGTAGCTAACTAGGCCAGTACAGGCCACATGATCTGATCCTATACGTGGAGTTGATGCCTTTGCCAGAAGAAGTTTTAGTATGAGATTGCTGTATGACTTTGCATAAGTATTTCTATTATTTTTTTTTCTTTGCAAAATGTTTTGCATTTGCTGGTAGTTTAAATGAACATTCTTGCGTACATATCCACAAGCTAAATTTACCTACATAATAATGATAATAATAATGATGCTGGTTATTTATTAATTAGTTTAACCAACTTATCTACTAATACAAGGACCTACAGAAAGGAAATGAGCACATCCCCTACGTCCTGCTCAAAGATACGTTCTAATAAGTTGGGTGTTGGCAGGTGGGGCTGTGTTATGACACCATATAAATTGTCGTAATTATTAATGTATGAGTAGATCATGATTCCTCATATAACCTGATTCCTATTATGTTAAATTGTCATTTGAGACTTTCTAATTACCTGGGCGAGCCTGTTCAGATGATTTGAAGAACTGCATCATCATAAGCCCTACTCCTCCCCCCTTACCTCCCCTTGACTCGGACCTCCTTTGGACTACTCTTACGGACACCCCTTTTGACTCAGTGCAGCGCTCGTGAATAGACTGGTGCCCCGTGCCTGCCTTTCAAGTGGCACTTTAGAAGTTTGGAGATTACTATTAAGTTTGCTACAAGTGATAACAGTGTAAAAAAAGTGCCGGGACGCCCCCTACCTTCCAAAAGAAGTGCCAGGATGCCCCTTGCATTTTCAGGTGTGCTGGCTAAATAAGTGGCAGGACGGTATATAGAGATTTGAAAATAAGTGCCAGGACGCCGTCCATGACCATCCTGCCACACTTTAAGCCCTGCTTGCTACTCATTATAAGTCAGGCAGTTCGTTTGTTGAGCATATCTGATGTATGTGGATTTGTGTATTATAATTATGGCTTCGTACTGTTCACCGTGGACCAGTTCTTGAGTTCAAAAGCCAATGGCTGAGCAGCTGGCATAATAGATCTTCTCTCCTGTTTTTCATTAATTTCTGTCATGCAGTGGAAAGATATTTTCTATTAGTGCGTTGATTCTTGGGGACAGATTAGTACCATATCTCTGATGACAGACGAAGACATAGCTTTGGTAGGGATCCTGCAGTTTTTGTATCTCAAGCACTTGTCAACCTTGTTGGGTTGGCCAAGATGCAATGTATCTAGATGTCTATGGGTTTGCTTAAACAGGGAACAGATACACATGGATTATGACGAGGAGAGAAAGGAGGGAGGGAGTAGAGCTTAGTATGGTCCAATTTTTTTACTACATTCGTTGAATGAGTGGTATAATTAGATAAATATGGCGATAATGAAGCATACAGTGAATGGGGTTAGTTTACCAATTCTGGTCGGTTCATATTAAGCTAACCTATAAATTTAAGTGCAGTATGACCTTTTGGCATTCAAATGCATACAGGGTGGTGAAGGATCTCTCAACTGATCTTTGCATTGAAAATTAAACAAGTCAAGGCCATTCAGTACTTATACTGAAATATTTACATCAATTTAGTTCATTCTGCCAACTGCTGGCCTTACTAATGTACCCTACAGGTAGTACACTTAATCAGTTAGCCTCAATATTTGCAGTCCTTATATTGAAATATTTACTTCAATTTAGTTCACTCTGCCTCCTGCCAACTTCTGACCTTATTAATATAGGGTGCACATAGTACATTCAATCAGTCAGTTTGTTTCTACAAGGAGACAACGTTGACACTGATGCGGCTTGCTACACCATTCCTCATGCTCAGAAATCCCAAGATGTTGCTACAATCCCAAGACTTGCAGGAGTGAACTAAGATATCCCCGAAGAACTGATATAATAACAAAAAAGTTGTGATGAAATATGAAGTATGTTTTCACAATCACAAAATCAGAATTATCTTTAAAAAAACCTCTCAGCTAAAAAGTATCAAAGAAAAACCAGATTATTTGACTGAATTAACAAATCACAATGTTTACAAGTTGGAATGATAACAACAGCCATCTTTTGGACACGGCCACTGAGAGAGTCATTTATAATCTGATTTGCTGTTACTGAACTCTGGAAAGTCCAGTGAAAACATTGATTGTTTCTGACTGCTGCTCCTTTTTCTGTTTTCCAATGTACTCTAAATGGCATGGCCACTCCACTATAGTCTATCTGTCTGGAATAGTCTCCTTTTGGAGATACCCTATTACTGGGTTGACTCATTAAGTGTTTTAAGGCTCCTAAAACCTACTTGTATGAACATGGTTGGACTGGAAGCGACTCTGAGTGGGCTTCTTGAAGGGTCACTATATAAATTCCTGAATAGAATGGATGGATGAATGAATAGTATTGACAGGCGACTTGACGGGAGTCCAGAAATGACGTTACACAAAAGTCTACAAATTAATTATTTTACAGAACTTGTGTGATTTCCATTTTTCCAGTGGTGTTGACTCTCTTGTGAATGAAAATTATTGTTCACATTTCAGATTCCTTGACCAGAAGCATGGTGATCATTATAAAGTTTACAATCTGTAAGTATTTTTATTTGTAACTGGTTTATGTACTGATACTACTGTCTGTTTGTTTGTTTGTCTGTCTGTCTGTTTGTCTGTTTATCTCTTTGATTGTCCTTTTATTGATTTTTCATTTGGGTGATTGATTGATTAGGTAATTTTATCGATTAGGCCTAAAAAAAAAGTTGTGTTTCCGGTAACAGAGCTAAAAAAATTGGGTAGGTAGGTCGGAAAATATTTTTATTTTGGTAAAATATTTTTATGCAGTGACTATCTGAAAAAGTATACCCCACTAGTCTTTTTTGCACAAATGTACACGCTGCAACAAAGTACGTGTTCTAAGCAAGTATAAACTGCCTATTTCCCCGACTGTCTGCACCTAAAACTGCTCTAGAAAACAGTCCTAATAATTTCATTTTGTTAATTAACATATTTTCTGTTATGTCAATACTAATGTTAAAAAAGTTATTTTTTAAAAAAATTATTAATAATTTTTTACAAAATTATTTGAGTCGCGGCAATAAAAGAGGGTCGGTCGGGTTACCGGAAACACAACATTTTTTTTAGGCCTTAGTGTTAAAAAGTGAAAGACAAGAAAGACCTGATTCGCCTGCTGTAGATCAGGCGTAAAAAAAAATTGTTGTGTTTCCGGTAACCCGACCGACCCATTTTTACGGCCGCGACTCAAATATTTTAAAAAAAAATGTTTATTAAAAAAATATTTTTTTCAAAAAAATTTTAAAACAAAAATTTTTTAAATTCTTTTTCAAAAAATATTTTTTTAACATTTGTATTGACATAACATAAGAGACGGCAACAAAATGAAATTAATAGGACTGTTTCTAAAGCAGTTTTAGGTGCAGACAGTCGGGAAATAGGCAGTTTATACTTGCTTAGAACACATACTTTGTTTCAGCGTGCAAAAAAGACTAGTGGGGTATACTTTCTCGGATAGTCACTGCATAAAAATATTTTACCAAAATAAAAATATTTTCCGACCTACCTACCCAATTTTTTTTAGCTCTGTTACCGGAAACACAAGATTTTTTTTAGGCCTCACTCACAAATTGTTATTCAGACCATACATTCATCCATACATTCATCCATACATAAAATAAAATAAATTACACAATTGACAGCAGTTAGTAGTTGGGTATCACTTTCCAGTTGGGAAAGAATTGTTTGATGTTTTTAATTTCTTTGAGAGTCAATAATGATATTTTGGTCGGATGATAAATTATTTTGAAGTGAAAACTGTATAATTGGTAGAATTAAAAAATATATACTTTGAGGCAGGTTTTTGAAAGAAGGCCATGGCCAAAAAGAATTAAATATGCGAGTTAGCCAATCTCAAACCATGGGCTTTGTGAAATTAAAACTCTCATAAATTATAACCCAGAATTTATGCATCCATGACTTTGAGTGGTTTGAAGTATCCCTCAGGTGGGTTGCTGTGTTGAGGTGGCATTAAAAGTGTCCTTTTTAAACGTACGATTGTGTTTTTCACGTTCAGTTTCGGTTCTAAGAATAACATCTCATAGATCACAGCAGATTAGATCTTTTTAAAGTGTCAGGTGACTATCATGAACTCTTTGAACTTAAGTACATCAGCGCCCATTTCTTCGGCCCGTGTATGCAAATCATCTGATTAAGATTACTGTTATTATGTTATGTAAAAAATACATTAAATGGCCGTATGAATGTACACGTTTGCACATAAACAGGGCTTTTTAAACGTGCAGTTCTACACAAAATGTGCAGTTCTACACAAAATGTGCAGTTCTACACAAAATGTGCAGTTCTACACAAAATGTGCAGTTCTAAATGAATTTGTGCAGTTGTCGAAGCACCTCTGTGCAGTTAAAAATAGTAAAAGAGGTCATTGTCATTCGATTGTGAGTAATTTATGGGAAGGGAAAGAAGGGGTTGAGCAGTTATCAACTTTTTTTAACTTTTTCAATCAACTTTATTGAAAATCACCACAAAGTAATACAAGGTCACAGTTTGCAAATTTGTGTGCAGGTTGTCAATAGGTAAACCCAAAGGAACATATGGTTCCGCAAAACAGGGTTCCCTATTTACATCAGTAATTTATCAGTTATTATACATTGATGGTCACCATTATATCTTCATAATCATATTATAAAATGTCAACAGTTGATTTTTAAAAATTCTAAATTTCTAAAAAATTCTAAAGTTCTAAAAATTCCTTTGAAATAAGCTCTGCACATAAATTTATATTCTCTGAAACATAATTATGTATGTTTTTTGGATATTATTCGAAGTTGTCCTTCGATTTCAGCTGCTCGGAGCGAACGTATGACAAGAGCAAATTCCACGGACGTGTCGAACATTTTCCATTTGACGACCATAATCCACCGCGGATTGGACTGATCCAACCGTTCTGCCAGGATGTCGACCGATGGCTTGGAAGGGATAAGGAGAATGTCGCTGTTATCCACTGCAAAGCGGGAAAGGTGAGCGAATTCATTTATATTTATATTTAATTCATTTATATTTGCTGTCGGTGTATTGTTGCAGTTGGTCTCGTCACACTTTGTTCGTGTTCGGTGTGCCTTGGCTCAAAGCCGGGCATTTTCTATGACATGGGATTTTCTGTGGTAGGTCCCTCCTCATGGACCTTCCCCATCTTCTATGGCAGCGGTTTCCAAACCGTGGCCCGCGGGCCAAAAGTGGCTCGCCTGGCCTAAAAAATGGCCCGCCAGGCCTGAAATATGGCCCTCATCTCTCGAAGAATTTTTTTTAAATGTATGAGAAAATTGACAGTTTTGACGGGATAGAACGCAAGAATTTGTGTCAAAAACGTTTCTACCATTGGCAGTAGTAGTTATCTGCTGAATCTGCACAGTGAATTGTCATTTGCAAAAGGTAAACATTTGCGACTTACCAGGATTTTAAGCTGGACTGCAATTGTTAAGACATTTATCATAGTTTTGCCTTGCTTTAGTTGCTTCAAACTCCTTCTGGTTTTTTGTTTGTTAGGGGAGAACAGGAGTAATGATATGTGCCTACCTACTTCACAGAAAACGATGCAAGGATGCCGAAGAAGCGTTGAAACATTATGGCACGGCGAGAACTATGAATGAAAAGGTTGCAGTTTGTTTACTTTGTGTATTTATCAATATAATCAATTAGCAATGTTTATTCATTACATCAGACTGACTTAGCTGCATCTGTTACTAAAGACATTGATTAACATATAGTATTAAGAATTATACTGGAAGTAACACTGAGATTAGTGGGAGAAAGAGAGTCTAAGCAGTCAGATCAATTTTCATTTATTTCAAGTGTCAGGCTGGCAAACTGCAGAGCTTTGTAATGCCATGCCTAATCCTAACTAGACTTGTTTGTTTGTTTTTATGTGCACTTGTTATAGCACCCCTTCAAGCTCTCTACTCAAAGGCGCTCCCGATGCAGAGCGGACACTGCATCGGAGTTTCACGCCGAAGCGCTGAGCAATTGTGAGTGAAGGACTTGCCCAAGGTCCTTACGCGGCTTGAGGGTGGATTCGAACCTCGAACCTTCCGGCTCCAATGCAAAGACGCCACCACTACACCACCGCGCCCCACAGGACTTGATTAATATAGCAAATTTTGGTTTGATTTTCATAAAGGAATTTGTCCCAATATATTTTTGAATAAGACTCTCTAGACCTTACTTGGGATGGTTTTAGATTTTTGACGTTTTTGTACAAGAATCCAGAGTCTCGGTATAAAATGTGTTGCGATGAAATTGAGCCGAGAAATTGGGTCACTTGCATGTCGCATGTAATCACAATTCATTTGCCAGTGGAATAAATATTCATTTGTCCTGTCATCAAAGTAAGAGTATCAGATAACACATTTTCAGAATACTGCGGTCGTGTTAATTGCTTCCAGCATTTTTTACGATCAAAATATTAGATTTCTGCAAATTCGCCACGTTTTCTTTATCTCCAGGATTTTATTGGTGCACAAAGTTGATTACGCTTGTATTCTGCGAACCTGGAAATAGATTTTGTTGAATTGCAATTTACGAACAGTTCATCTCTAGTTGCGTCCCTCTGCAGTTACATGTGCAGCTCATAAACCATTTTCATTCCTTTCCGTGCAGCCAGCCAATTATGCTTCCTTCTTCTTCTTCCGTGAGAGTTCCGTTACGTCTAAGCCATCCATCACCGCCATATCTTCTTTCCAGGTTCTTCTTCCTCATCTTTTTCCATCATCGTCAGCAACTGCTTCTGGTCTTAAATACCGTTTTACAGGCAGCCATAAATGAGTTTTACTGCCGTCTTGTCAGAACTGCTCAGGCATGAGATCTGCTGTCAGTTACGGTTGTCAGTTGTGATGGCCGCTTCGGTATCGCTGCAGGAAAGTGCTGCTGGCTTTAACCATTTACCACTTGAGGGTATAGCATTCCATGCTATTTGCTACACTTTGGTCAGAAAGGGTTAACATGTATTGAACCAGTTAAGTGTTGGTGATTTGGAAATGCAGTGTGCTAGGTCATGTGTAGCTAAACTCAGCTTGTATGCAGCCACAACTACGGATACAGAGAACCAGTTGAGAACGTATGAGAATTGAGTTTGGTTTTTGTATCAGAGAGAGAACTGACCATTTGTAAGCTGAGTCCAGGAAAATGAAGTCGCTAGCACTTAATGCTGCTTGTTTGTTGGATTTACCTGAGATACTGCTCTTCTTCTTTGCTTGTGTTAGATATGGTTAAATTCGGCAGACCTAAAACTATTAAAACAGGGTGGGGGATTGGTGGTGAAAGATCTCACCCAATCAATTCATTGGGAAAGAACTTAGGGTCAGGGCCATAATTATGTCGTCCCTATCAGAGCTGAAAGTGGTTCGGAAAAGTTGCCGGGTCTCACTTTGGCGGACGAGCACGCCTTTGGCCCCTAAATTTTCTGACGACGTTTTTCCTATTGTCATTTGCCCCAAATTACCGAAAATCCTACCATTTTTACCTACTTTTGGCATCTGACGACCTGTTTTGCGACCCGGCTGAGACCCGGCAACAGCAGGTCTCGAAAATCGATGCCGGGTCTCAGACCCGGTCCGACCCGGCTCACTTTCAGCCCTGGTCCCTATATAAAGACATGTGCATTTACTTTTATGCATTTTCATTGACAGGGAAGTCAAGAAACAACTTCATGAGATTTTAATTTGTGGGGTTTCATGGTCTTTTTTCTACTTTCTTTTTCTTTTTGATAGTAGGTAGTAATGCATGTATTTTATGGGGAGTTTGAACTCATAAAACCCACTCGTAAATATGACCATTGTCGTTGAACTATTTGAGGTCATGAGGTTTAAAACTCATTTTTAGAATACGTGTCATGACTTGTTCTAGTCCAGGTTTCAGTGTTGAATGGACAGAGATGTTTAGAAGAGGTCAGACAAGCTAAATTATATAGCGTATAAATAGCCATGCCTATATGTGCATACATGTATGTCTGTCATGCCTACACAAAATGTAAATACTAGGTATGTGGGCTGTGGATCTTTAACCTGCAAGCGGAAACATAATTTTAGCAATCAGTAGGCAAAGCTCTCACATGTTCTATTTCTAAACTTCCGCTCTGCCGCATCACGAGATAACTCTGAAAACGGTTCCTAGTTTATCTTTTTTAGGGCCAAAAACTTCTGTACCACCATTCCTGACCTTCCTGCCGCAAATGATTAACGACTTTCTGTCTTCTTTGATGTTTGTTCAGGCTTTCAGTTTGGTAATGACGCTCTCTGTGTTTTTCGATCTCATTATGTTGAATTTATCACTGCCATTATGACTCTAATTTCTTTATCAGCATCGTTTTGGTGTGCTCGTACCAGGGCCGCATTAAGGCTAGTGCAGGCCAAGGTGCTGTGATTACCCTCCAATGCCCCCCTCTGACAATCTAACAGTCCGCCACGCAAATATCTATATCTACAGGCCCCTCAGAACTGTGAACCTGAGTGTTGCAGCTCTCTAGCACCCACCTTAATTCAGGCCTGACTGCTACCAGTGTTTAAAAACGAGTGCTACTTGCATCTGTATCTGCTCAATAGCTGTTTATTGACTCTTGTGCCGTGGAGATAATGCAGAGTTCGCCCATAATTATAATTAATCAAGTCAAGTCAAGTTTATTGCTCCCAAAGAAAAAAACAGAACGTACAGCAATTACACACTATTACTACATGTAATGAGAGGAAAAGGTTGAGTCTAACCTATTGCTTGTGTAGTATTAGTAGTGCATGAGAAGCAATAGGAATCCCTGAAGGGAAGATCCCGCTGGGTAGGGGCCCTAGGCAAATGATTGTTCATAGCAAAGCTGATGTGCAAATGACATATATCAAGTCTAGAGGCATAAGGTGCATAGGAGATGTAAGCATATTTGAGTGTTAATAGCGGTGCATGAATGTAAATATAAAGAAGAAGAAGAAATCACTTAAGAGAAACCATAGCCACTATTACTAGAGGTATAGATTTGTTAAAAATCTAATGGGTCAGTGAAGACAGGATTGTGACCATGGTGTGTATGGATGTTGAAACATTTTGTTTTATTTATTATTTATTTGGTGGCCATACGTCAGAACAATAACACAAGAAGTTCACTGAAATCAGTGAAAATTAAAATTAATAGCTGGTTGCACATGGGAACCTGAAGGGGTGGGGAAGAACACTTATGTAGTGCAAGATGCAAGACTGTGGTACACCGAGGGGAAAAACAGCCGGAAAAAAATGCAGCTATACAACAACAGAAGGAAAAAACAACTCTTAACTACCTGTAATGTTAACTCTTAACTAATGTCATTGCCTTGGAGCTGGAAAGTTTGAGGTTCGAATCCACCTTGCCGCGTAAGGCCCTTGGGCAAGTCCTTCACTCACAATTGCTCAGTGCTTGGGCGTGAAACTCCGATGCAGTGTCCTCTCTGCATTCGGGAGCGCCTCTGAGCAGAGAGAGCTTGAAGGGGCGCTATAACAAGTGCACATACAACCAAACAAAAACAAAATAATGACTTAACTAAAGGTTTGGCAGAACCAGTGAGCAGAAACCCCGTCTGCTTAGTCACAAAGAGAAGTTTTATCACTTTGATGACGAGCATGTTCTAAAAGTAGCTGGACACCAATGCAACCCACTGTTCAAGTGTTAAGTCGAGACCCGCATGGCTGTAAAGAGCCAACAGAACACAACACACAGCTGTTAATGCCATCTATACACAATGGTTTTTGTACAAGGCTGCCATCCTCTGCATTGGTCTACTCAGTGTGAGCATTTGCATAGAGTGCCTCTCTTCAACAACCAGTCTGAGCTGGCTTGTTGGGCTGAACTAAGAAGAAGAAGAAAAAGAACAGGGATGATGAGGAGGAAGAGGACCAGGAAGAGGATAAGGAAGAAGAACAAGAAGAAGAAGGGAAGATGAAAATGAAGAAGAGCAGTCCCTCTGAGCTTGCCGTTAAGTAGCCATGGGTATGAAGTGATAATAATATTAATCACCAGTTAGTAGTTATCTAGTAGTTATTTGTTTACAATATAGCAGACTTACATGTATAAGAGATCAGCGCGAGCACAGGATCGCTCCCCACTACCCTCCCTAAAGGTGGACTTGGCCTTTCATTCGCATGAGCACCTTTCAAGGCTGCCAAATAGTTAAATTTGACTCCTGTAATATCTTGCAATTATCCATTTATCCTATGACTTGTTAGCACGAGGCCAAGACTACATGACCGAATCATCCCTAAGGCGGACAACCTAACTAGGAAATCGTTTTTGATGAGAATGCTTTATCATGTTTGAATGTAATACCATATAAACCAAGGTGCAGCATAAATTGTTGGTCATTAAAAGAACACAATTTTTATTTTAAAGAAAAATTTATATTGGAATTTGTACCTAGGTAGGATTTTGTGCTATTTGAAAACATTTTGACATTGATTGGATATGGAAATTATGTACGTTTGTTTATTATACCATGTCTCTACACCAAAATGCGGATAGCAATTGGTATAATTATTAAAGAGTATTCTTATCTTATCTTATACTGTGGTCTGTCAGTCTTAAATATAATAAATTAATAAACGTTGTGTGCTCTGCGTTTGTTTTCACAGGGAGTCACCATTCCAAGTCAGATACGTTACGTTCAGTATTACGGTTACATGATGAAGAACGATCTCGAATACAAACCGACAAATCTTCTTCTCGTTGCAATTCGCATTCAACCGGTGCCGACGTTCTACAACAACACTTGCGGTGAATAGAACTGCGTTTCTCTGCTCAACGCAGTCATGGTTTTTCTATCTGGTTTCTTCTCCTGGGCCTTACTTGTTTACTTCCGCTTTGCCCTATTTCTGTGATTGTCTTTGTTGTCCATTGTTATCGTAATTGTACATTCGTAGAGCGCTGCTCATGCTGGTCATTTGGTCTTTTTTAATTCCTTGGTCATTTGGTCCTTTTTTAAATTCCGTGGTCATTTGGTCTTTTTTGTTCATTGGTCATTTGGTCTTTTTTTAATTTCTTGGTCATTTGGTCCTTTTTTTAAATTCCTTGGTCATTTGGTGGCCATATGGCGTGTATATAAATTGGCTACTGCTTACTTGACTTGCTTTGGTTAAATGTTTCAGTGAGAATGACAGAGAATGCATTTCAGCTGAAGCATGTTGGTTTTTTGTCACACTAACACTTCTTTTGATATTGTGACTGTCCAGATGGTCGTTAAAGTGTCACTAACATCATGTTATGTGAACATAAACACGTAACCATAAAAGCAAAGCTGTTATGCTGTATTGATCTATTTTTTTGTTTCAACCAGACTAGGTAGTGTTGCAAGAATATGTTTTGACAGGGTACAATGGTACATGGTATCAGATGTTTGTGACAGAATCTGATAATGAAAACTGCTTTTGTATTAGTCGTTAGATACTTGAGGATCATTGTTTTGCGAGGTGGGATCCAGTGAGTTTTGAGGTTGTGTGGAATATAGTGCCCCACTACAAGTTCTGTTGCTAGGAAGACATTCATCTGTACTCCTGTAGTCTGTCGCCTTTGTTTGAGGATAGAAGAACAGAATTTGATGTTATATCTACGTAATAGGAATCGTGGTCATGTTGTTCTCATTGGAAAAGTCACCAAGTCTACACTACCTCAAGTGAAATTGTGTAGAAGATCTATTTAATGGGATTTAAAATAAAATTAATTATTGTATATTCGTTTAATTGAAAATCAGACAATTCCTGGTGACACACCGTACACGGTTATATGTCAAAAATGTAAAATAAAACACAGAAATAATAATATAGATAAGTATTGTAATAATAATGTAATAAGAGCTTTTAAAAATAAAGTAGCGGCACTGCGGCAGCCATAAAAGGCGCCTATCTGTTGTTGATGTTAAATGTTAGAGGAAAATGCCGATTGGTCATTTGGGTGATTGATTAACTTTATTGATTGGTGTTAAAAAGTGAAAGACAAGAAAGACCTGATTTACCTGCTGTAGATTACTCACAAATTGTTCTTCACACTGGTCATTCATTCATCCATACATAAATATGTCTGTTTCTGAAGTCATGTTTCATAATATAACACAGTTTTACTGCTGTTCTTGGTTTAACCCTTTCGCCCCTGGGTTCCCGTAACTCAATGGCTAACAAACGGAAATATCGGTTTCTCTGGGCGATAGGGTTAATACTGTTTGAAAGTTAGACGTTTCCGGTTGATTCTGAAACCGTTTGATTGTCTTTACAGCGCCGTTCTTTGTCATTCGTCATCCCGAAGTCAAGCACTACCAGTCAGATGTGTTTGATAAAATCCGGAAAGGTGATGCCTACCTCGATATGCCGCTGACGCCACCTCCAATCCTCTGTGGCGACGCGAAAATCGAGTTCTTTAATAAACCAAAAATGATGGCAAAGGTACTTTTTGGCCAGTTCGCATGTAGGTTTCGTTTGTTTTTGTGTTTGCTGTGGAACAAGATCCTAGTGGATATTTCCAGGGAACATTGAGTATCGTTTAAACTGGTCATATCTTGAACAGTATATGCGATATCATGAGCTGATAATTTGTAGGGTTTCTTACTATGTTTATGTATGCATTTTTATTATTTATTTCTCACATTTGCTATGGCGCTTCTTCAAGCTTGTTACTCAGAGGCGCTCCTGACTACAGTGCAGATACCGAATCACAGTTTCACACCGAAGTGCATGAGCAATTGTAGATAGATATGTGGCAAGATGTCAGAATACCACTAATCCAGTGATCAGAGCAGAGAATAATTTCAAGGTAAGGGAAGATCCCGGACAAGAATCGAATACATTCCCAGGATCTATGACGACAGTGATGATGATTTTTTATTTTTATGACGATCTCTGACCCTGCTTTCATTTTCATATATAAATAATAACAATGATGATTTTTATTTTTTTACGATGATATCTGATCGTACTTTCATCTGTGTAAATAAATAATAAATAATAAAAATGGTGAAAATTTCGTTTTCCAGGAGAAGATGTTTCACTTCTGGTTGAACACGTTTTTCGTTGTCGACGAAGAGGAAGGTTGTCTTGGCGGCGAAAACTGCGTCAGCGCGGACAGCACTAAGAGCTCACCCATCACATCGACTGTTAAACAGGAAACCAGTGAAACGACGACTACTACTACTACATTACCGCATAGTTCTAGCGGTGGCACTGCCAACGGGGGAGCAAAACACGTGGACAACCTGTGCTACTCGATCAAAAGAATGAACTACGACAACACCAGTTACTCCGCCGAGTACATCCCCCGCGATGGGGTGAAGTACGCTGTTCCGAGGAGGGCGGGTGGTTCCGGCAGAGGTCAGGTTCATGACAGCCGACGACAGGGGACAGCACCTAATTCCACTGTCGCATCGCGTGGTCCATTTCTCTCAAGAAACGGCTCAAACCCAACAACGACAACCTCTAGCTTACGCGGCGCAAAACGTGGCGGCAGCCCTGGGGCTGTTCCGTTAGTCGGGCGCGGTCGCGGTGGTGGCGGAAGCCCTGGGGCTGTTTCGTTAGTCGGGCGCGGCCGAGGTGGTAGCGGCAGCCCTGGGGCCGTTCCGTTAGTCGGGCGCGGCCGAGGTGGCGGTGGCAGCACTGGGGCTGTTTCGTTAGTCGGGCGCGACCAGGAGCCCGATGTTGACACCGAGAGGCGCGGCAGCGTTGACGTGAAACGCGTTGTAGACAGCTTCCACCAAAGACAGATGTCCGATCAGCTACAAACACCAAGACCACGAGACGTGCGCATCCACAACGACTTTAGTTCGCTTGGCAGGACGCCACCGCCTCAGCCGAAGTCTCCGTATCGCGGTTACGTCCAGCGACAGGTTTCGGAGCAGACGCCGTCTCCCGTTGTCGGCCGATCACCCTGGGTCGGCCGGCAACGGATCGGGTCGGAAAAACCCGAGGAGCAGCTCAAGTGGCCGTCACGGCTTCACTCGGAGAGTCTGTTACACTCCACCGGTCAAGTGTCGCTGACGTGCTATAAGCCCGTGTCGACGGCTCCAACAAGCGCCCCGCCGCAGCCGCGGAATGCCTCTGCGGCTGCCACCTCGCATTCCTCAATTCCTCCGCCTCAGGTGAATAAAAACGATAAAAGGCAGACGTACAGAGTGCTTACGCTCAGGAAGTCCGAGCTTGACAAGGCGAACAAAGACACGCAACATCGACTTTACAGTCCCGACTTCACGGTAAAGAAAATTTTGACTTTTACTTATTGCAACACTGATTTTGAGAAATTAATAATTTCATAAATGGGCTCAAATGGAGTGCGTGTATAAATTACATGAGCAGCTATGCCTATGTACTATGCTAGATTCGTTATTTTAGCTAATGACTGCAGTTTATATGTTGATTATTAAATGATATATTTAGTATTCATTAAGAAAATTTTATAGCACCTTTTCACATTTTTACCTGCATGAAGTTAATTGATGTTAAGGTCAGTTTGATCAAGCACTCAGTCAGAAACTTGCATAGTATTTACTTTTACATTGACCAAAATTGACATTTCTATGTTATAGGTACTGTATCTAATGGATGCTCTTGGTTCCATTTGCACGAACAGCAACTGTGCAGAATTGAGCTTTTTCTGTGGTGGGCCAGTGGTCTGGAATGGGCTCCCACAGAAGCTGCATTTGCTTCCCGTTGCTCTTACTGTCCAGAGCATTTTTTTAAAATCAACTCAAAACTGTGCTTTTTTGTTGTACTAGAGTTAGTTCTTTTTTGTAGTCCCATTGAAGAGGCGCTATAGAAATTCTTGAAAGAATGAATACAGGCATGTGTGTCTCTTTAAACGCCAAATATTTCTTCCTTGCAGGTAAAACTGTACTTCACCGTGCCCGACGAATCGGTTACCGTGCTTGCGCAGAAGCCGCGCATTGATATGCCGAGCGACAACGAACAGACCGACCCTGAGACAGACGACGAAGACGATTACGACGAATGGAGTGCGACACGACTCCAGAAGGTGACGCGCGTATGACGTCCGCATTGTCTCGCTTCGATCGGGTGAATGTCTGCGCTGCGTGGATCGTCAATGCGTGGATCGTCAATGCGTGGATCATCAATGCGTGGATCGTCAATGCGTGGATCGTCAATGCGTGGATCATCAATGCGTGGATCGTCAATGCGTGGATTGTCAATGCGTGGATCGTCAACGCGTGGATCATCAACGTGTGGATCATCAATGCGTGGATCATCAACGCGTGGATCATAAACGCGGGGATCATCAACGCGGGGATCATCAACGCGTGGATCATAAATGCGTGGATCATCAATGCGTAGATCATCAACGTGTGGATCATCAACGTGTGGATCATCAATGCGTGGATCATAAACGCGTGGATCATAAACGCGGGGATCATCAACGCGTGGATCATAAATGCGTGGATCATCAATGCGTAGATCATCAACGCGTGGATCATCAACGTGTGGATCATCAACGCGTGGATCATCAACGCGTGGATCATCAATGCGTGGATCATCAATGCGTGGATCATCAATGCGTGAATCATCAACGTGTGGTTCATCAATGTGTGTCTGCGTGCCTGGCTGAGTTTTCCACGTCAGGCCTTTCGAAGTGCTGTCGTTTTCACTTTCCAATCTCATTTTCATTCGTTAATTATGTTCTGTTTTGTATAGAAAGAAATCTGTTCTAACTCGTTAGCTGAGGACCAGGAAGCCGATGAGGAATGTTTAGCGTGGCCTGAACGTTGTTAAAATCTTTATTTCAGAATCAAAACATTGCCGGTTTCTGCCAAATGCTCGCATATGACATCGCCAATCAGTTGGTGCAAACATTGGAAAATGTATTTGTAATGTAATGTATTTGTTAGTCGGTTTTAATATATTGCCGTTTTCTGCTGAGTTGAACGATGTTTCAAGCCAAGCCTTATTCTGTTTCTCTGCAGTATTCATCTATCCAAAGTTTCGTATTGATCTATCCAAAGTTTCGTATTGATCTATCCAAAGTTTCGTATTGATCTATCCAAAGTTTCGTTTCCTGTTATGTGATACACAAGATTGACGATGCGAGTTGAAGTTACGAGCTTACGTTTCAGACATCCTTCTTTGCTATCTTTTTTTAGACCGCCCTTGTAGCGTATTATTATTGTGTGCACAGCTGAAGATAATGGTAGATACCATTTTGACGTTTGTTATCATGATCGATTGACAATTTGAGTATTTGTTGTACTTTACTCGAGCATAGCGATGATGGACAGCTTTCTGTAACATCTAAAATCATACAGTGTCTTTAAGGTTAGTATTCGGAATATTATGTATACGTAAGTTCTGTCATATGTTGTCTCGGTTTCAGTGTAGCTTCGAACAAGGATGGTAATATAGCTTTCTGGATATTTTTCTGTCAAGAACGTGTTAAGCTTTCTTTTATGAATTGAACCGATAATATTTTATCCAGACACCATTTGACTTACTGTAAAGTAAAACCTCGCACTTTGTAATTCGGTAATTATGTCATCACACAGATCTTATTCGTTACTTATTATTACTCTGTGCCTCTTGAAGTCCTATGTGTAAGAATGAAAGTTGGCTCAACTATAAACAAGGAAATTGCTTGCGTAGTTGTTACTCAGTGTTATCTGCTGATAATGGTTTTACAAGACGATATGTGCGACTTTTCAAAGAAGCCTGTGTCCTTTAGAGGCGTGCCATACAATTGTTATTCCGACTATTCTTGTACTTCTAATCAAGTGTTCAAACCTGAAGTGTGTTGCAAAAGCATGAAAGTTGGGAATTACTGTTAGTGGTATTTAAGCAATACAAGGACGTACTTACAGTAAGCATGCATTGGCGGAAACCTAGGGGGGGGACAGAGGGGACGGTCCCCCCAATGAAAGTGTTGGGGGGGACGGACCATGCATTGGTGCCCCCCCCCCCCCAATGATTGAGCGTGATGAGAAAAAAGGGCATACAATTATTTTATGCGGTGAAAATAGACATATGTTAGACTTTGGCGGTAAAAATATAGAAAATTATCTTGACTTTCGGAACTTTTTGGGCGAAATGACTAAAAAAAGGTCATCAATTTTTTTGGCCGGGAAAATAGAAAATTTTCTTGATTTTCGGGACTTTTTTGGGCGAAATGACAAAAAAAAACAAAAAAAGGTCATCAACTTTGTTTGGCAGCGAAAATAGAAAATTTTCTTGACTTTTCGACCAGATGACAAAAAATTTCTCGCGTCTTTCCTTCGGCCACACTCGTTCGTCCCCCCCCCCAAGTCTCCGTCCAGGTTTCCGCCCCTGTAAGCATGCATTGCTTAAAGTAAAAGGAGAAGCACAAAGATTAGACAAAGATCTAGTAATCGAGTGAAAGTATTGAAAAGATAGGAGCATTGCAAGTAGAGGATCAGGCAGAAAACACATCTAAACAAGTAAACGAATGGAAAAAGTGAATTTTAAACATTTGCAAAACGATAGAATTGTTTGTTTTCGTGCATTTGCTGTTTTCGTCAATACAGTTAAAAAATTATTTCTGTTGTCCTGTGCAATATTTCTTCTTGTAATCCCAGAGTCCTGTGATTTCTGTGGTGCAGTTTTAAGGGTGAGCGCTGTTTCTGTAAGCAACAGGTTGCGAGAAAATGGCATTAAAAGTAGTACATTGTTGTTTACGTGATGCATTGCACGCGTTGTCTGTTAAATGCGGTTTGTTTTTAAAGCTGAGACAATGAGTGTAATTAGTAATTAATTTCTTTGTCTTTCTCGATTGTTAGTTGAGTTTCTGTTAAAAATGTGACTGTTTCTGTAATATTTGTAAACTTCAATTTCAGCTTATTATTATTTCTATTATTATTGTTATTATTATTATTTTTATACAAAGGTGTATTATAAATGCGCAGACGAACATTAGTAAATGCACCGAACATGTGAACCTTGTTTCCATGCGCTGAGTTTTTAAGATTGTGACACCACTTTGTTGGTGTTGATCACTGTCGTTCTTCGATGTGCATTTGTACACTGTGTATGAGCTTTGAAATGACTTGGAGGCAGGGTTGAAAGTGTTTTTGGAAAAGTTTCCAGGTCTGACTTTGGCAGACAAGCCGACGTTTTTGAGCCGAAAAATTCTTCTTATGACCCTTTTTTGTCATTTACCCAAAACTTTGAAAAATCCTTCTATTTTTATCTAGTTTTGGCATATGACGACCTTTTTTAGTCATTCGCAACTGATTTTAGGGTGTCTAATGCGTTCATGTGTTAAACAAGAGACCCGGCTGAGACTCAGCATCAGCAGGTCATGAAATCAATGTTGGCTCACAGACCCGGACCGACCCGGCTCACTTTCAGCCCGTCCTCTCCATATCCACATTTAGCAATACCAACTCAATACCCAGCAGTGTGCTAAAGCCTAGGGTAGAGTACTCTGGTAATCTTGCAGGTTTGCTCTGCTGTTAGTAAGATATTTAGTGATGCAACGTCAGCATGGGCGCTCGCAGAAATTTTTGCAGGAGGGGACAAAACTCAATGGTCACGGTCAATTTTTTTACAAGAGCTTGAAATTGCAAAGCAGAACATTAAGAACATGGTTATTTTTCACAGAAGTTTCTATTATGTCAGTTTGACCTTGTGTATAATTGGCAACATTAGTGCTATAGTGCGAAGAAATTTGTTAAAAACCAAAAAGTAGTAGTTAAAAAATAGGAAATCGATTTTCCGGAGGGGACAAGTGCCCCCCTCTTGCTTCTCTGTGCGGGCACCCATAAACGTCAGACAAGTGGGTTCTCAGTAGGTGCGGTGCAAAACGGACTTTCTGCTGTCTTACCAAAGGTGGTGTTTAATTTGCAGGTTGTTCTGAGATAACTTTAGTTATGTGGTACCGGATATACCACTGAGCTTAGCTTAGGACCACGAAATCAAACTAATGTTGTATTGTTATTATATTAATGAATGTTAAAATTGCTTAAAAATTACACTGAGGTCAAATTTATTATGGAGATCAATTCAGCAAAAATGATAAGTGTGTTATCAGTCAATACATTTGTTCAGAAATTATTTGAGTTTTCCATTTCAAATGCCTTGCTTTTAGTTAATTAATTAATTAATAAGCATTATTTGAGCATTTAAATTGCGCCCTTTTGTGAGACAATCTGGTGTAATTTTTAACAAGCAGCCTCCGAGCTTCTTATGCCATAGTTACTTTAAGACCTCGCTGAGCCTGAATCCCTCACTGTAGGCATGACAATTTAGATATGTAGATGTTCAAATTGGGTTTAACTCAACTCCCAGAGGTCCTAGTCTATTGTCTGGAATCCTTTTGCAGTGATGCCTTCTGATCCATTGTGTCTATAATGGTCTTTGTGATCTTTCTTAGTTTGCTGACAGTCGGTTAATGAATGTTTGCTGCTATGCAAGTGCCAGACGCCAGAGGATTAACTCGTCATTATTTTTTAAAGCATACAGGATTTCACATGTTGAAGAGCGCTTTTCAGAGCTTCTTTGACGATTTAATAGCTATGTGAGTATATATATATATATGTTTATATATAATTTTTTATTTATATATAATATTATATATAGTTTTATATATATACAAGTTGTTGATATTTTTAAGAAGCTGCTTTCACCTCATCTGAACTTGGATAGCTGAAGTTCACAGGTGGTGTTACATTGTGTGTACCAGTTCTTCTATGCTGGAACCTCCTTTGTTTGTTCCCATATTATGCGCAGACTTGCTATGAGGAAGTCCTATATGAAAGCTGAATATTGTGTTTGGCAGCGTTCCTCCCGAGTGTATTAGAACAAAATTTACATTTTTAGGATGTTTGGTGTGAGCATTTGAGGAGGTTTCCATGTGCCGTGCACAATGCGGACGATGTTGTTTTATAGGATAGCTGTTTGTTTTCTGTGAGTAGTAATTGTGTATGTTTTGGATAAAAAACAGACTGTGCATTTTTAATTGAGACAAGTCTGCTGAAAGGCTTTTGTTTTCTCAGCTGCTGGGATTCTGGGAACTGTGTGATTGTGAAATGGACCGATGTAAAACTGACAGTGCGCATGTATTGTACGGTGCTTGTGCAGGTGAGCACATGTACAGTGCTGCAGTCTTTCTGCAGTGTTTAATCTGGACGTCTCAGATTCCCTCCCTGAAAATTTCATGAGGTGTTGTATACATGTAAATATCAGGGCTGTATTTAAGGAATTTTTAGAACTGCACAACCCCTGCTTTTCCTTCCCATCCTCCATGGTAAATTACTGCCAATCGGAGGACAATGACCTTTTTTGCTAGTTTTAACTGTACAGAAGTGCATCTACAACAGCACAAATACATTTAGAACTGCACATTTTGTGTACAACTGCACGTTAAAAAAGCCCTGGTAAATATACACCATTAAACACCCCCCCCCCCAAAAAAAAAACCGAAATATGTAGCAATTCCCCCTCCGTAAAAAAAATATTTGACATATCCTATTAATGCAAAATGTGGAAATTTGGGAGGAAGATTTTTAAAAAGTCATCAGTTTGTAAAGTGACGAAAATGGTATGGTTTATGGGAATTGGATGTTCAGCATAAAATAAAATAGAGGTAAAGGAAAAATTTTCTACTTAAAAATTGGGTGGTCAGAATAATTGACAAGGGTTTTCGGTGGCTTGGCGGTTGCGTCCGCCGAAACTGTCCTACCAACACGAACTTTTCTTGCCCCCACCCCCAGAAACTGGACTCCCCTCCCCAAGGCTGGGGGACTAGATTAAACGTTGACAGTGCTGGTACATGTCAGAGTGCAGTGTTTGTGCATGTGTTGGGGTTATGCACTTGCAGGAGACCGTTTGCATGTGCTTATACGAAACTGTAATGTGTCAACTGAGTGTACTGCTACTATTGCTCCAACATGATACTGGTTAGGTCCTTAAGAACAAATTGCCTACAGTTTTTTTTATTGCTTAGGCTGTTACTGACTAATAGACCTACAACAGAGCTAGGGAAGTATAATAACTATGAGAGAAACGTATAAGTTTGTTTACATGTCTGCTTTAAAGTTCCATCCAGTATTTTAGTCGTTTGGTGTGACTGTGTTATGATTGTTTGCATGACGTGCTGATGTTTCAATTTGTTGTTCTTTTGACTCATGTTTTAACGGATTGTCAATAAGGCATAGTTCGAAGTTGGTGTCAGCCGAATACAGATGTGGATTTTATCATAGTATTAATTGTGAATTTGAATGCTGTTCGCAGATAAGTGTATTCCAAAGAACTTCGTATACCGGTATGATATATTCAGAAACTTGAATGTTCTGTAGTCTGAATTTTTGCGAAGGCGATGACTCTGATTTACTTGTTAACTGGAAAAATGTTCTGACTGAACATCAGCTAAAATATCCTTAAGGGTCCACTCCAGAATGAACTGTGGTTGTCTTACAATATGCAGGTTGGAAGTTTAATATAAAGTTTTAAAGATGTCGTTATAGCCAGGGTTTAAAGTGTGGCAGGATGGTCATGGACGGCGTCCTGGCACTTATTTTAAAATCTCTATACCGTCCTGCCACTTATTTGGCCAGCACACCTGAAAATGTATGGGGCGCCTGGCACTTCTTTTGGAAAGGTAAGGGGCGTCCAGGCACTTATTTTTTTCACACTTTTAGCACTGCTTTAGCCATATTTCTGTCTCAACTGGTCATTCTTAAACGAGTACAAGCATGATTACCTTTTCAGTGTATCTTCTGACTACTAATGTGTCCACCAATTGTGAATTGACTGGTTGGCCAGATTGTCGCGGTCCCTAAATCGTTTACTTGCGAGAAAAGAACAACTCTTATGATTTCCATATTTGATTTCTAAGTACCAGTAACATCTGCAATCAGTTTGTTAAACTTGTGAGAAGCAGAATCAAGTTTTGAAACCATGTGTTTGACAAATTTCTGTTCATGGCGGTGTAACAAGTTATAACAGAAAAAATCTTCAGTGTTTCAATGCTTGTGTGGGTGTGTGGTGTGTGCGCACGCGTGTGGAGAGGTGTGTGTATGCATATATTTGGACATTTATATAGCACCGTGTCAGATGTGGACAAAGGTGCCAATCTACGACGAATTTAATGATGTTTAAGCGGTTTTAATCGGATGTCGTAAATATTAGTCGGTCACTTGAAATATTAATCGATCGTTTATTTTGTAGCCATAGGGGCAACCACCCTATGGGACCCACGGGACGCGTCCACCCCCGAACTTTTGAGTGGTCACCTAACTTTATTATTATGGTCCCCCCCAATTTTTAGGACGTGATTCATTATGGCCCCCACCCCCCCAACTTTTAGGATGTGATTGCACCTATGTTTGTAGCCGGTTGATTCACAGATTAAGCTTAATCATTATGAACTCAACTATAGATGAAGGCCACAAGAATTATCCTGAAGATAAAGACACCCTCTGAGGAGCAATTTATCGAGTCACAAACATTAATTTTGTTTCTACCTAAAAGTTTGCAATTGCTTGTGTCGAGCCAGTATTGCTGTAACCTTGTGAAGCTGTGTTACACCAACCATCCCGAGTGACCCATCAACAAAGAACGTCTACAAGCAAAGACCTAACCCCCCCCCGTCTCCACATTTGGATGATCATGACCCGCAAGTGACCGTCCTTAATAGTCTCCGCAAAGACCAATGGCATGCATCAGCAGCATCACCATACAAGACGATGTCGTAATGCCCCCTTGCGGCCAATGACCATCAGACCATAATATAACAGAATTAAGTACAAATTACTAATTCAGCTTTACGCTCTCGAAATGGTTCTCTGTACACGCGCTCGCGTACCGAGTCTACTTAACACTCGCGGCTTATGCGGTCTTAACACTCGCCCCGTGTTCATAAAATGCATAAAATATGCATCGTACAGCCGCTCTGCGCATGCTTGGACACGGAAAGGAACACACCCATTTGTTTGGTCTGCGCTGGTTATCTTCAATGCTAAGTCCCCTCGGTTACAGTGGATGGATTGTCGGTAGAATCCTATTCGCCCGCGGTTCATTATATCTAAGGAAGAAGAATTATATACTAGTCTTTGTTGTCCGGACAAGTAGGATGCTCACCTTGAACATTTCAAGTGAATCATAGATCAACTGCCCTCCCCCATGCAGTTGCTTTTCTACAATTCTCACACTGGATACCCCTCGGTTTATTACCCAAGTGAATTGTCCATTAATTTTGACAGAGCAAACAAAAATCGTTGGTAATTTAATTATAGTTTTATAATTATTGACATGGGACACATACGGCCGATACGGGCATTGATCCAGGTTGTCCTTCATGCCCCTCTCTCTCTCCCAATATTCTCTTCAATCAGACAAGGTGGTTTAGCACTTTAGCTGCTCCAAGACGTTAATGGTATGGAGCAGACCTGCTGACCGGACCGGTTGAAGCTGGGCAACATGACGCGAGACAGAGTCAGACAGAGTGGCGTCGGACTCCTACGGACATTGAGCCCAGGCCCGAAGGATATTGATGATGATGATGATGATATCATGATGATGATGATGATGATGATGAATTATTGTTGCATTTATTGCCTCGTGGCTGTGCTTGTGTAGGCATAGGCCCTATATTTATTTTGTTGATGACTCACGAGAGCCTTCCATATTTCTATGCAGGTAACACACAATTAAATTGCAAATTTAAGTGGTGTAGGCCTAATAATGAGATACAAGTTCTACAAAATTAAGTGACAAATGGGCATACACTGACAATAATGATCCAGATATAGGCCGAGCCGTAGGCCTATGCGACGTACGTGTAATTAAGATATCTTATTAACTGCCAGTCTGCCACAGCTGGACTCACGTACGGATTCTAGCTCCTTCAACTCCTTGGCAACGACATAGCTTGTGTGTATAATAGAGGTCCTACTGTGAATGGTAGCCTACTGTGAGTGGTTCTTCAGTGAACTGGAGTCCTTGGGAGTTGGGAAGCGCACCTGAAGGCTGGAAATAAGCGGACATGAATGACTGAGACGCAGTCTTAATAATCTGTCGGTCTATGAATTTCACGCAGGCGAAACTAAAACGGTCTTCTTGGCTGATTAGTTGCACCGCTGCATTCACAGTTTTCATGCAACTGTTAAATGAACCAATTAATTAGGCCCTATAAAGCACCAAGTGAGAGAGAGAGACAGACAGACAGACAGACAGACAAAGACACAGACACACACAGAGACGGAGGAGAGACAGACAGACAGACATAGAGAGCGAGAGAGACAGATACAGAGAGAGGTAGGTAGGGAGGTAGGGAGGAAAGGAGGGAGGAAGGGAGAGAGGGAGGGAGGGAGGGAGAGAGGAAGAGAGGGAGAGACAGAGAGAGAGAGCGAGAGCGAGAGAGACCGAGAGAGACAGAGAGAGGGATGGATTTAGGTAGGGAGGGAGGGAAGGAGTAAGGGAGGAGGAGGGAGTGAGGGAGACAGAGACACAGACACACAGAGAGAGAGAGAGAGAGAGAGAGAGAGAGAGAGAAGGAGAGAAGGAAGGGAAACAATGGAAAGGGGAAGAAAGAAAGCAATGAAAAGAAAGAAAACGGAGAGTGGAAGCAACGAAAAGAGAGAAACAGGTAGGCCAGTATGTCTAGAGGAGGAGATGGCGAAACGAAACGAAAGATATTAGGAGAGGGCAAAGAGGAGAAATCGGAGAGAATGCGTTGAGAGAGAAAGAATGAAGAATAAGAAATGAGTACATATGAGGGTGATGGTGAGCATGGATGGAGAGTTAGGGAGTGGAGAGAGATTTTAAAAGACAGACAGACAAACAGACACAGACAGAGACAGACATAGCCTACAATCAGACATTGATAGACAGACAGAAACAGAGGCACAGAGACAGAAGACAGATAGAGACAGACAGACAGTGATAGCTATAATAATATAGTAAAGAAGATGGAGAGTGCGCGAGTAGAGAGAAATGAGAAGTGACTGTGCTCCATTAGACGCTGAACTCTGGTAACTTATACAAGAGACCGCTGTGATATGAAAGCAGCATTGATAACCTGGTCGCTGATATCTCAGACTAGACCGGAAATGACGTCGTAGCGATCGCAGTGCGCATGCCCCTTAAATCGGACGTGGCGCCAAGCACATAAATAAGACTCCATGTACACATACATACGCTCTCTTTCCAGCAGCTGCTGCACATGCTCAGAGCGCGCTCGGTGTAACCCTTAACGGGCGCTTCTTACTCGAGTGAGCAACGCTACGCATTCAAAGGCCGTTCACCCGAAAGAGAATTAGCCTGTAGAAAGCTGAAAGGTAGACCCTACAGAACGTTGTGACTCGTGAGGGTGACGACAGGTAAGGGCCTGTCCATATATTTCGTGCGCAGGGAAGAGAGGGGCAATCGGATTTAGGCGATTTGCGTACGAGGGGGGGCGATAGGGAATCTCGGCAAAATTTCTTGCGAAAAACAAATGCTTAATTATTGCGGCGTCCACATTAATTTTGTTAGTCTTTTTGTCACTCTGTGTTAGGCCTATCCCATAGTTGTCCGGGGGCTTTTATTAGGCCTACATTATAATTGAGTTTTGTTCAAATCAAAACTGCAGTACCTGGTAGGCCTAAACCACAACAGTTAGCAAATTTTAATTCGCAAACAACATTTTGCTAGCTAAAATTTGTCAACATCTTATTATCTTGGTTTTAAAAATGGATTGCACCGGTCGCCTTCGGTAAAAATAAATGTTTTATAGACCTAGATGACTTTGGCTCATTAATTAATTAATTAATTAACTTTTGCAAAGGGGCATAGACCCGGTAGAGCTTATTTGTACGTACGCGTGGGGTGTCCCCAAAAATGTACGAGTTCAACAGAGGGTGGCTCAAAAATACGATTTTCGCCTACGTAATAATTTATATGGATGGGCCCTACGGTTCTACAGTCATCTACACCTTTCGTTTTAGTTCTTAGAAAATCCGAAGTGATATTTGAATGAAAATGCGTCGTCCTACCAGAGCGCTGTTGTTGCTGCTGGCCCTCGTGTGTCCGTCGGCAGAGGCGGCGTCCTTGGCCGGCGTCCTTCGGGACTGTCGCTGCGTGCCAGACCAGTGGGAGGGGACGATCATGTCGACGGAGAGGGAGTTCCATCTGGCCGGAGGTCAGGCGCTGAAGGGCGAGTCGAGCGTCGCCATTCATTACGACTTTCAAGGTCAACTGCTGGCGACGGTAGACGTCGAGACGGGAATGAAGTCGATCGAGGATTACAGAATGGTAAGTTGTTTGTTTATTTGTATGTGCACTTGCTATAGCGCCCCTTCAAGCTCTCGTCTACTCAGAGGCGCTCCCGAATGCAGAGCGGACACTGCATCGGAGTTTCACGCCGAAGCGCTGTGCAATTGTGAGTTCAGGACTTGCCCAAGGTCTTTTACGCGGCAAGGTGGATTCGAACCTCGAATCTTCCGGCTTCAAGGCAACGACGCTACCACTACACCACAGCGCCCCACCGCGGTTAACCCTTTACCTACCGAACAGGGGTAGCCTTAGTAGCCTGTACCCATGGGCGTCCGCAGTGGGGCGCAAGGGGGCGCAAGTGCGCCCCTGGATTTTTCGCATAGATGCACATAAATTTAGAATAGGCCTATTAATTTTGGTTGTGATTGTTACAACGCGATTTTCAACGTGATTATCGGTGCGTTCTACAAGTTGGAACTATTTATTTTTCTTTGGGTGCATAAGGTATAGGTAGGCTATAGGATTCTCTCGTAGTAATATAGAAATTCAAACTGTCACCCATTAAATTTAGACCATGTGAATATTATTTAAAGGTTTGCACCCCCTAAAACATTCCTGTAGGACGCCCATGCCTGTACCATTTTACTACACTTTGGTCGGTATAGGGCAAAATCTGTTCCTGAAAGTCGGTCTAAAATAGTATTCAGATTAGCCCATCGGCGGATTTTTTTTTGGGGGGGGGTAGGGGGCAAAAGATAACTTGGGCTTTGGGTCAGAGACTATTTTCCCGGCTCAAAAAGTTGATCTTTTTTTAGTCATTCGATTGAAGTTTCGTGAAAAATCATTTTCACGGCCCAAAAATTTGAAAATTGCAGGGTCTCCTGGGGAGCGGCTAATAGATCTATTGCGAAAAATACCATTTCTACGGCAAAAAGCTGAATCTGGGCCTTTCTATAGGGGGAGCTTAGCCCCAGCCCCTGATAATCTCCGCCCATGAATTAGCCTATAATGCCTCTTAGCCTAATTAATATAATTACGTGTTATATATATATATATATATATATATATATATAGTCTTGGCCGACTATTACACGTTTTTATGTAGGCCCTTGTTTCTTGGTATGCACGTTGCACACAGAGTAGGCTAATACAGACACTTCAATTATTTTCTAATCTATTTTTTCTGTGTCTTTCTCTCTTTCTCATCGTCATCGTCGTCGTCTTCGTCATAATCATCATCGTCGTCGTCGTCGTCGTCGTCATCGTCATCGTCGTCTTCGTCATAATCATAGCCTATTCATTGCCATAGTTATCTGTAAGTATGGTTAACTAAAGGGGAAGGCCCACCGGAGGGAAGAGTGGCGACATTGGACGGTCGAACCTGCCTAGGGACTGAGAACCAGAAGAAGATGGTTAAGTATTTTAATTGAAAAGAAGCATCAGTGGGCGGGAACGAACGAAGGACGATCGCCGAGGGGCGACATTTTGGGCGGACGGCTAGGCTAATATCACCGACGACATTTTTTTCATCGACCAAATTTTTGACGACCTTTTTAGACTTTCCTTCTATTTGACCAGAATTTACCAATAGGCATATGTCTTAACAGTGTAGAAATTGACGGTGATAAATATGAATATTTCTCAAATGTTGGGCGGATATAAGCATCTGCGTACGTCCCCCACCTGGCCATGTGTACCACTACAAACACCCCTGTCTTCCCCTAAGTCTCCGAAAAGAAGTAGGAATGAAGAGATTTATTTTTTAATACAACAGCTGTTGAAACTTTGTAAAGAACTGCAATTGGTCACGATTTACATACGTTATTTGAGACGTATTAGATGTAGTTTAGAACAGAAAAAGTAAACGATTATTAATTATTAGACCCAATTAGATCGTTTGTCTTAGTTCGTCTCGTGACGTCTTTTTCACAATCTTCGTTGTATTCTCCTCCCATTTAATATTTTCTTCTTCTTTTTCTTTTTCTTTTTCTTTTTCTTCTTCTTCCTCTCATTCTTATTCATCATCATCTTCTTCATCGTCATCTTCTTCTTCTTCATCATCTTCTTCTTATTCTTTTTCTTCCTCTTCATCTTCTTCTTCATTTTCTTCTTCTTCTTCATCATCACATCTTCCTCCTCTTCTTCCTCTTTTTCTTATTCTTCATCGCCGTCGTCATCGTCGTCATTATCTTCTTGTTTGCCTTCTTCTTCTCCGTCCTGATGTTCTTCTTCCGACTTCAAAGTGCCCTTCTGAACTTGTTAAAAGGAAGAAGACATTATCAAATTACGACGATGTCGTCATTCTCTTTTCCATCCGACGACAATCTTCTTCTCCATCGCCGTCGAATGTCGCACGACATCGACCTTTCCATACAACTATAATAATATCAACGAAACGTTTCTATCTATATATCTATCTATATATAGTCCACACCAAAGAAGAGTGTGCGTTGAACGAGCGCGCATATATATATAGGCCTATATATAAATATATATATATATATATATATAGAGAGAGAGAGAGAGAGAGAGAGAGAGAGAGATGGAGAGAGGGATGTAGGGAGGGAGGGAGGGGGTACAGAGACAGACAGACAAACAGACAGAGACACCTAGAGACGCAGTGACACAGCCAGGGACAGATAGATAGAAGAGAAAGAGAAAAACTGACAATAAAGAGACAATTAAAGAGACAGAGAGTGAGCGTAGCCTACATACATTGGCTAATAATTAATTATATGCTGTGATGTGCGTAGCAGTATGTCCTGTGTCTTGTAACTGAAGGGAAGCAGGGTTGAATCTTTCAGATAAAAAACGAACGGTGAGAAATCATAATTTTTTATTCAGACATACAAAAAATTTTATGGTTTCGAAAAATTAATGTATAAGAAAAAAAACTTTATTCAAGACAAATGGAAATTTGAGAGGATATACATGTAGTAATGAAACTGTACGACAATAATTATTAAGCGTGTGCATTTAGATTTTATAAAAGTCTTTTACAGCCAAAGAATTGTGGAACACTGTAACCAGTTACCTCAGGAGGTAGTAGGCCTAACTGTTCCCAGATTGCAAACTTTCAAATAAAAAATTGGCCAATTTAATGGCAACTAAAGCTCAAAGCTTACATAGCTTTTTATCTGCAGTAATACGACATGTACGTGCTGCATTCGAATTGCGCAATGCTATTGTGATACCATGTCAATCTGCTACCATGCGATTCAATTAGAACCCCACAGATGTCGCCTTTTTCACCGGAAGCGAGGACCAGCCGATCACGTGTCTTGTCATCCGGAAGCTTTTTCACTGCCAACTACGTCACTCAAAGATGTCACGTGCTCTCCAGATATATTTCGTCCAGGTTTCTGCTTCTCTTAAGCGTGACAAGGAAGTAATGCATCACGTCTATCCTATAAGATCGTCGGACATATCCAAAAGAGGATGGAATGAGACGATATATGCTTTTAGATAGAGGCTACACCATCTCTGTGTGTGCCTGTTAAATGTGGGCTTTTAAGCGCATCGATAGACGCGGCTGATGCGATATATGTGATACGTGTCAGATATCGTTATTGCCGCTAATGACAATGTCAGTCATAACCAATACCCACTTAAGCTCCGGATAAACGAAAGGCTGGCGATCTGCACACGCACACAAGCAAAGGAGATCACGCAAACGCACGTATATACATATACATACATATATTACATATTGATACATATACACACATAGGCCTACTGATACATAGACATAGGCCTACATACAAGCAGAAGTAGTGAGCAGAGTATCGATTCTAGCGCACTCACGTGATACTTAGGCTAGTTCCACGCGCTGCATATACACACTGTGTCCGGTTAAAAAGTAGCCCTCACAAAAAGTGTCACAACTCGGTCCAAGCGTTTAGGATTTATCTGCAATTTTAAAGACAGCAACAGTGACCATATTTACACGAGATTCCAAAGTCGTTAGCAAATATTGGCGAGTTTGTCAAATTTATGAGCGTTTGCGTTGGCGCACCGAAAATGTGAACTTTCCAACATAGGTCTTTACATAAGAAAGTGAAGCTCACCTACAGCTGGTGTTCAAAATGTCCTCCTCGTTCACGGACACACAACCGTAGACGTGAATTATGACCCTTTTTTATGAGGGATACTTTTTATCCGGACACGGTGTACATCGCCGTCATTATTACTATTATTAGGCCTACTATTGTTGTTATCATTGCTGCTCCTGCTATTGTTATTTTTGTTTTGTTGTTCTGTAGTTCAAAATTATTGTCTCATTCTATCGCAATTTACTTTTTGTATTAAATTTAATAAATGCAATTGTGCATATCGTATACATAGGACGCTCATGCGGACACCAGTGCGAGAATTGTAGAAAACAATAACTGGGGGCTTTGGACTATGATCCACTTGGAGATTGGGTGTGAAAAAGGCTTTACTATGGGGCTCTAAGAAAGACTGGGGGGTTGAGACCCCAACCCCGGCAATTCTCACCTTGGTGGACGCATTACACTATAGAAGCGTCGATTTAAGAAGGCTTAAGTTGCAATTACCGTTATTATCCTCTACATTAGCCAGCTGTCACGCACAAGAAAACGAACTCGGACAATATTTCCCATGACCACCATCGCCACCATCACCACCACCACACCACCACCACAACCACCACCAACACCACCACCAACACCACCACACCACCACCACAACCACAACCACCACCAACACCAACACCACCACTGTCACAAGTCTTTTCCCTCTTCTTCTCTACGTGTGACCTTCAGTCTCTTCGGAAGCTTCTTCGTATAAGTTCGTGGTAGCGTAGGCCTATCCCTAGATAACTGTTTCATTAGCTAAATGGCTAGGTTAAAGAATCTACAGTCTTTCACTGTTTTGTTAACCAACAACGACGACGTGTTTAACTCTTCTTATTATACTCCAAAATCCGATATAAAGTAAAACGATCAGCAACAACACAACAATGACTACACTTGCGTTATCATAACAACTACACGACTACTATCTTCATCAGTCTACTCTATCGCAACTCAACAACAACTCTTACAGCCTATCTCAACGGCTCTCAACACGCAACTCTCCTTCTTCACTTCCACTCCCTTCTTGTACAATTAACGTACGCTCGTCTAGACGTCACGTGCTGTCCAGACAATCACCTGTGCAGACGCCGCGCGGCAATTTGCACCTGGCCTACTTACGTCGCTGTACGACAATCGGCGTGCACTGATTAAATTAGCTGACATTACCTCCTTCCTTTCTTTTGAAGAGAGCTAATTAATCTTAAAAATTAGCGAACGTATAATGCTTAAACTAAATACAAACAATTCTTATACTAAATGCAATCACAAAATACCTTATACTACAATCTCGATAAGCAGTCTGCTACTACATTCAACTTTCCTTTCTTATAGTTCAACAGAATGTCAAAATTTTGCAATGATAAAGACCATCTGACTAACTTAGCAGACTTCGACATTGACTCAGTCAAATAAACTAAAGGATTATGATCAGTGAACACATTAATCTTGGAACCAATAATGATTTCTTTCAATTTGTTTAAAGCCCATATGATTGCATAGGCTTCCTTCTCAATCGTCGCCCATCTCCTCTGGGTATCTGTCAGCTTCTGGCTGATAAATGAAACGGGACGTTCTATCCCCTCATCGTCCACTTGTGACAGCACAGCCCCCACAGCAAAATCACTGCTATCACAGTACAAATTAAATGGTTTGCCAACCTCGAACATGTACAGAATAACATTCGATAAAACAATTTCTTTAAGAGAATCAAAAGATTTCTGGTGGTCCTCAGTCCAAATAATGTTCTCAGGTGTCTGCTTGCTAGTTAAATCTGTCAATGGTTTAGCAATCTCAGCAAAATTACAAATAAATTGTCTGTAGAAACCAAAGAATCCTAACATTTGCTTCACTTGCTTCTTCGTTTCAGGGTTTTTTAAATTAATCAAACTGTCAATCCTATCTGGATTCATCATCTTCTTCCCTGAACCAATGAGGTGACCGATGAATTTCACCTCACTCTTACCAAACACACATTTCTTCAAGTTCAAAGTTACATTATGCAGTCTTATTTGTTTCAAAAACAATTCTAAATGTTTCAAATGAATGTTCCAATCATCAGAATGGACTGCAATGTCATCAACATAGGGTTCAGTAAATGCATTAATCGGTTGCAAAATCATGTTTATGGCTTTTACAAAAGTCCGTCCAGAGTTAATCATTCCAAAAGGGACACGTGTAAATTCGTACAGTCCACTATGGGTAACGAATGCGGTTTTCCATTGGTCGGATTTCTTCACCGGACAAGTCCAGTAAGCACTGCGACAGTCCAAGACGGAAATAAACTTGGATTTCCCGACTTTGCTCAGCACATCGTTGACGATCGGCATGGGGTATCGACAATTTTCAGTATATGAATTCACGTACCTGTAGTCGCACGCGAGTCTCAAGGATCCGTCCTTCTTCTTGACGATGACCAGCGGACTTGCCATTCTGCTCGACGACGGCTGAATGATGTTTGCTTTCAGCATCTCTTGTATTTGTTTGTCCACTTCTGCGCGGTATATCAACGGTATTCGATAAGCCGTGAACTCCTTCTCTCGAAAGTCTGGTCTCAGCACCACTTCGTGTTCTACCAATGTACATAATCCAGGTTTGTCCGAAAATCTGTCTGCATATCGGTTCAGTACATCCAGTAGCTGTTTCTGTTGCTCGCTCGTAAGATGTCCGATCTGTTCATAGTCCAATTGCAGCGATTTCTGTGTCGTCTCTGCATGGTCTTCTTTCAATGGTAGCTCTACCACTGATCCGAATTCGTCGTCCTCTTCCACGATGAGACCACACGATAATGTTCTTGCGATGAACTTCCTCATTTTGTTGGCATGGACGATTCGTCGGCCGTTTTCATTCATGTCCACCAGATACGAATACTTGGATCTTCTTTGTAGCACTGTACATGGACCATGCCATCGTGAGATCAATTTATTGGTTGACGTTGGATACAGGACGATGACGTTTTCTCCTGGTTCGAATTCTTTATCCTTGGCCCTCTTGTTGTATTGACTGGCGTATTGTTTTTGCTTTTCCTCTGCACAATTATCAGCAAATATCAAAGCTTTCTCCATGTCTGCTCTTAAGTTCTTCAGGTACTTTGCTGGTTGTACTCCAATGTTTGGCGGTAGATTTATTTCTTTGGTCCAGCTTTCCTTTAAGATAGTTAATGGTCCTCTTGGCATTTTTCCATACACCAGCAGATATGGTGCCACTCCTGTCGTTGCGTTAGGAACTTCTCTCAATGCCCATACGGTAAACGGAATGATTTTATGCCACTGTCTTGGATTTTCCACAATGACATGATGCACCATCTTCTTGAACGTCTGATTCCATCTCTCAACTAATCCAGCTGCCTCAGGATGCCCTGGTGAATCGAATCGTGGACAGCATCCCATCAATTTCAAAAATTCTCTTGTGAGACTGGCTGTAAAATTTGTGCCTCTGTCGCTGGTGATCACAGACGGCACCCCCACGTCAATGAATAGCTTCATCAAAGCTTCGCACACAGCCTTAGCAGTCAATGACTTCAGCAAAAAGATTGTCGGCCATCTTGTACATGAATCCACTATGCACAAGCAATACTTATGCCCAGCTGCTGACTTCGGTTCTATTGGGCCTACCACGTCCATAGTCATCCGTCGGAATGGCACATCTTCCCTTGGAATTGGTGTAATCGGCACTCGATCCATCACCAAACTTCGTGCCTTCAGCTGACACTTCTCACAGGACTTACAAAATTTCACCACGTCTCGACGCATCTTTGGCCAGACAAAGGACAACTTGATTCTCTCTCGTGTCTTCTCTTCTCCCAAGTGTCCGCCAAATACTGACTCGTGAGCTAATTCCATTACTTGAATTCTTCTCTCTTTCGGTAACACCAACTGATACACAAGCTGATCCAGCATTTGATGCTTCTTATACAGCAATCCATTCACCACGCTAAACTCTGATCCTTGGTCTTCAGCGATCCTCCACCACGATTTCAGTGACTCGTCATTTCTCTGCTGCTCCTCGAATTTCTTCGCATCTTCCAGCTGTCTTTCATCGTTCGAATTCTCTGTGAACAAGTCCCTCATACTTGTCTCCAGTTCAGCGTCGCTTCCGGAATCTTCACTATCATTTCGTTCACATGCAGCCATCTCTTCTTCAGTTTCATTGTTCTCAGATGTTGTTCTTTCGTCATCTTGGATGCTGAGTTCATCTTCGCTTTCCGTGTCATCTTCTTGCGAACTTTCGTTTATCGTTTCATCTTCTCCGTCTTCGACTTCTGCTCTCCGACTTTGTGCTCTTGTAGTCACATTCGCTTGTAGCTCTCCTTGCAATATACTGATTGGTGGAACCTCTTTCAGTTCTGCAATTATCTCTGGATGTAGCAGGAACTTTTCTGGATTTTCTTTACACAGTTCTGCTGAAATGCTGGCACACACTAAAGTTAAATATGGCGCGATATTTATTGTCCTGTCCTCTGTAGCTGTTCCTTCGTTACGACCGCTCATCCGCACTTCGATTTTCACCAACTTAGCTGGAATCGGCTCTCCAGCTACACATTGCAAATGAACTCTGCCGATTTCTTCTACTGTCGTTCCTTTCAGTAGTTCCTCGTTGATTACTGGTATCTCGGTCCCCGAGTCAATCAACGCCTCGACTTGCACAGGCTGCCCATCAGTCCCACGTATCTCCACATTTACATGCTGCAACGATATTTTCTTTATGCGTTGACACTCCTCTTTACTTTTTGTTTCTCGACAATTTTCTGCAATGGAAGTAGTCTTTATTGCTTCTTTCAGTATGGTGAACTGCGGCGTACACTTCATCACTGACTTTACTTCTGTTTCTTGGTTGCATTGTTCTTCCCAACCAGGAGGTGCATTTATCACTTGTATCTGGTTTACTCGAAGATTTTCTGCACTTCTGCTAAAGTTCTTCCTCAGATTTGCCGCTCCTGGTGCTTGGCAATGTTTTATTAGGTGTTTATCAGAATTGCAATTGTGGCAACGCTTCTTGATAAAACTTCTTTGCTCCTTGTTCTCCCACTTGTTGTACGGCGTGTAAGATGCATTACTTTCTGTTGGGCGTCCCAGCGGCGGAGTTCGATTGTAGGCTTGTCTGTCCCACGTTGACTGTTGTTTATCTTGCGACCACTGCTTTCCAGAATAATCATCTTTCTTTGCATCATTACTCTTGGCTTGGCTTCCGGTGTCTTTGCTATCCTTGTTCCACTTGGGTTGCTTTGGACTATTGTCCCATGCTTCAAATTTCGGTTTGTCTTGGAACATCACACCAATCCGATTGTTTACATGTATATCTGCGAGATCTGCAACATTACTAGCTTCCAAGCATTCTGTGCCCTCTTTTGCTAAGACAAACTGCAGTGGACCTGGTGGTAAACATTCTTTCAGCTTATCCGCCACTAACAAATCAAACAGCTTCTCGTAGTCTTTGTCCACTCGTCTACTTCGGACATAATAATTCAACAGGTTCTTCAGCCTAGCCGTGAACATCGTATACGTTTCTTCGGCTGTCTTCTTGGCATCTGCAAACCTTGACCTGTACTCACGAGCTGTTAACTTGAATTCCTTCAACAAGTGCTCTTTCACTGCATCGTATTTATCTAAATTCTCAAATGATAATCGATTCAATACCGTTCGTGCTCTCGGGGTCATCAATGGCAACAACAATTTCACCCAGTACTGCTTTTCCACAGCGAAGCTATTGAATGCATTCTCCACGGTCTCAAAATATAATGGCACTTCCATCATATCATACGGCATCTTAGGCAATACATGCTTCATGGCATCACCAATCTTCTTGATCTTGGACACCATTGTCTCACTTTCTCTGAGCCTAATCTGTTCTGACACTTCTCGGCTCTTACGATCATCTTCGTCTCTCTTCTTCAGTCGATCTTGATCTTCGATTCTCCGCAGTTCTTCTTGTTCTATCTTCTGCTGCAACAGTTCTAACTGCTTTCTGCGTTCTTCTTTTTCAATGGCCATTTCTTTAAGTTGAGCCTCCTTGATAGCAAGTTTCTTTTGTTCTAACTGCATCTGCTCTTCTCTTTCTCTTTCTGCTTTTTCCAAATTGTCTTTTCCAGCTTGAAATTCTTCCTGACGAATTTCTTCTGCTCTCTCCAGTTCTTGTAAACGCATCTTTTCCTTTTCTTCCTCACGAGCCTTTTTGTCTTCGATCTGCTGTTTTCGTATTTCTTCATCGCTTTTTCTTGCTTTTTCGTATTCTATCATTAACTCCATCCTTCGTCGTTCTGCTTCGTCACGATCTAATTTCATTTGTTCTAACTGAAGCTGGAACTGCTGCTTCTGCATATCTATCTCTTGCTGTCTCATCCTTTCTGCTTTTTCTATCTCTTGTTGTCGCAGTTCTTTCTCTTCTTGCTTACGTTCTTTCTCTTCTTGGCACCGTCGCTCTTCTTTCTCCTTCTCTTCTTGGCGACGTTCTTTCTCTTTCTGTCTGCGCTGCTCTTCTTTCTCTTTTTCTTCTTGTTTACGCTCTTTCTCCTCTTGTCTGCGCTGCTCTTCTTTCTGCTTCTCTTCTTGTCTACTCATCATCATGAATTGTAGCAACGCCTCTATAGACATCGGTGCCTCAGGCTTCTCCACTGGCTTCTCCGCAACGCCTCCGACAGCACCTTCTTCTTCTTCTTCTTTCTTAGCCCAAACCTCGGCTAAATTTCTCATCAATTCTTCCCTAGACATCTGTTCGACTTCTTCTGCGTCTAGATCTGCTTCAATTAGCAGTTTTATCAGTCTATCAGTAGACATTTTCTTAATATTTGCTTGCTTTTTCTCCGTAAGTTTCTCCATCTTACTTCTTTACTTTACAGATGCTCGATAAATTAGTAGACTACTCTTCAAATGTTTGCAATTGACTGACTTCAATTCTTTATGCACACTTCAATAGACAAGCAAGTTTTTCTACCTTGTAGTCGTTGTGTTGTCGTTTCTCACTGTCGTCCGGATGCTCGATGTATCGTTGCTTCTCCCGTGTGCTCGGCTCCTCGATAAATTCACAGCGTCCGTTTCTCCACAACGTCTGTTGATTGAATAGAATCCCTCCGTTCGTAACTTGGCACGTAGACCCACCGTTCGTAACTACGATCGTTCTCCTGCAACTTGGATCGTTATCCTGCAACTTGGATCGTTATCTCACCGCAACGACACCAAATGTCACAAGTCTTTTC